>CAOKZL010000402.1:0-600000 GCA_948472985.1 Iguana delicatissima
AGCTCACTGGGAAAGACAAGCTATAAATCTATTTGCTATACTCCCAAAAATCATTAAGTTGTCTCTGGAGAGAGAACCACTATTTTTTTGTTATGAAGCAGGGTAAAATGCCATGTATGTTATTATCACCACCACTACTATTTTCATGTCATGTAGGAAAGCTTGAAATTCTCTGTTGGCTTATGTTCATCTACTCATAAACATATTTGCCCTAAAATTCCAGAAGCTGATTGGAACTGGATTGGACCTTTTAAGTCAGATGTTCCATCCTTTTTTACCACCAGCTTCTAGCTAATCTAATCTCCCTCATAAAGTTACACCCACAAAAGAGTAAATACACAGTAGAATGATACTAGGAGGGGGCCATTTATTGAAGCAATGGGTGCAAGGAGTATATATTCTGCTTGTCATTTAGCACAGCCATATTATTTTCCAAAAATAATATTCAGGTAAAGCTTTTGCACAGATGGACCTTCACAACTTGGACAAAATTGGATAAATTAGAATCGGCCTCAACAGTCAGCATATTATACTTGCATTACTTTCTGCAGTGTGAGAAATGTTTTCTAATTCCTCCCCCCTCAAAAAACAAAAAACAAAAAGAAGATCCAATTTACTTTAAAATTGTTACTTTTGTGTGCGAGTGAATGTTGATTGTTTTAAATTGCAAACCTCAGGATTCCATCGGATGTTGAAAGTGGAATAATAATACTATACCAACGTAGTGTGGAAATGGCCTGATATTCCCTCTACAATAGAATGCAGCCAAGTAACTTTAAGACTCTCTAAGAATGACCCAGCAACTTCTGAGGCACATAAAGGAAACAGGATAATTTAAAAGAATCAGGACAGGTTACATGGCATTCTCAGCTCTATTCTCCAACATATCAGCACTGTCCCCAGTTTTCTAAGACTGGTCTTTGTCTGATTCTTTTCTGTCAAAGGATACTAAAGACTGACAAAGTGGTTATTCCACATTACATATCTGCCTCTGAGCTTTATTCTAACTTGGTCACTCTAGTTCAGAGCTTTCCAAACTGTGTGTTGTGACACGTTAGTGGGTCGGCTGCAGTGTGTAGGTGTGTCGCACAAACGTAATAGGTGGAGGTAGGTGTGGTCTTCAGAGAGAGGCAGGACAACCATCTGTTAGTGATTTGCATTAGCAGAGACTTAAATAGATAACCAATTATATGCTATGCCCATGCAGTCTGCACAGCAGGCCTCTCAGACTAAATACTGTAAATCCTACCATATACTCCAAAATCTTCAAAGATGAAAAGCAAGACCAATGTTGCCAAGCAACATCAGTGTGTGGTCAAAGTTATTGGGCCCTTTCTGCAGGAGCCTCCTGTCCTGGCATGGGGACGAGAGAGTAGCAGGACAGCGATGACACTTCTGCATGACATTGTTGCAGTCCCATCCTTCTCCCATTGCCAGGCAGTGCAATCGTGGATTAAATCATTGATAAGTTTTCCCCATTAGGGACCCACAATCAAGCCATCATCCTGAACTTACCTGGCTTGTGGAAGCCCCAAAGCTCGATGGAGGCACTTCCTGCCCCAGTGCAGCTTAGAAGAGTGCCCGGCTGCACTGTGGAAGGAAGAAGCACGTCCATCGCACTTCCTTCAGCAGGGAGACATCCAGTTTGGAAAGGAGCATTCCCGTCATGCTCCCTTGCCAGCAGAGACGCTGTCAGGATTGTCACTGGAAGACGTTGATATAAGGTAGAGTGCAGAAAGGGCCATTGATGGGGAAGAACAGTCAAACTTAGAGAGGCTGCAACAGTTTGCTTTTGCCTGAGTCTACCAGGAAGAGCAAGATTCTATTCCCTCCTTTCCTGCCTACAGAATTAATTGAGTGCAAACTACCATTGCACTTTGAACTTAGTTTGCAGCAATTGAAGCTGAAGACAAAAGGGGGGAAATGGGAGAAGGAGACAGAAACTGGGGGCATTTTAAAAGAAGCTGAAAAAGTAGGAAGGCAGAGGATTAATCAGGACACTCCCTGGCAAACTGGGACAGTTGGAGAGTATGTCCTCTACAACTTGTTTACCAGGGCTTGCCCTCCTATTAAGCAGAGTGAAACAATTGCTGTGGGCAGCAGATGCTAGGGAGATAGAAACAGTAACTGCAACCTGATCATGTCTCCAAAGATCCCATTATTTCTCTTCTGTAGAGCTGTGTGTGGTGTTACCATGCAGTTCACCTCCACTCATTGATTGTCAATGAACATTATTTATTTGGCATGAAATATACACCATACATTTATGGCTGAAAAGCCATACTGGCAAAAGGACTGGCTGCAGACATGCAAAAGTAGGTCAGTGGGACCTCAGGGTATGGCAAGGTCGTATGTTCAAGGCATCAGTCAGGAAGCTCCAGTGCTGATGAGCTTGTGATAATCCTCTCAACAGCTCAATCTTCAAACACAATAGCACATGTCCGGCAGTGGAATATGCTGCCTCGGAGTGTAGTGGAGTCTCCTTCTTTGGAGGTTTTTAAGCAGAGGCTAGATGGCCATCTGTCGGGAGTGCTTTGAGGGTGTTCCTACATGGCAGGGGGTTGGACTGGATGAGCCGTGTGGTCTCTTCCAACTCTACATCTCTATGATTCTATGAAATTGTCTCAATAGAGCAACCAATGATCATCAACCTGTTCCCTCTTCTCACCAAAACTCTCCTTTGTCTCCTCACCTGCCCAAACATGAAGAAGTATCACAATTCCCATCAATGCTTTGTCAACTAATGCTAGGACCATTAGCCCATTCCGGATCCCATTGTTTACTCTGCCAGAGAGCCATGAGAGAGTAACTGAGAGAGAGAGAGCCTTCCCCTTCAGAGCAGAAACGGAGTATTTAAACTCTGGCTTTGAGCCAGACAACTTGTAGTACATTGAACATAGTACACTGGATGAAGGTCATCACACTGCTGCTCAGGTTCCCATTTTTGTGCTACCCTCAGACGCCTAGTCTGAGCCACATTGCTTTGTCTTTTCTCTGCAGGATAGCTAAATATTACCCATTCTAGCCCAACTTCTCATTATCCAATTTTTCCTTCCTTTCCTTCTGTTAGCCTGGTATAGTTTTGAGACTGCTTGATTCATAGAATCATAGAGCTGGAAGAGACCACAGGGCCATCCAGTCCAACCCCCTGCCATGCAGGAATCCACATCAAAGCACTCCCACAGATGCCATCTAGCCTCTGCTTAAAAACCTCCAAAGAAGGACACTCCACCATACTCTGAAGCAGCATATTCCACTGCCAAACAGCTTTGACCATCAGGAAATTCTTCCTAGGTTCAGGTGGAATCTCCTTTCCTGCAGCTTGAATCTTGTGTGTGCTTGCAATTTCCCCCCAAGAAAACATTCTTTTAATCTCCAACTGGTGTCACTGCATTGGTACCAGTATACAAAGTGGAAAGATCCTGTAAGGTTACCCACCCACCCCTCACTGGGCTCCCTTCTGAGTTATAATTTCCCACCATTCCACAGAGGTACTGGCACTGCAGGTGGACCTGCACCCACCTTTTGGGTTAACAGTGGCACATCACTTGTTCTCCTCCATCCATGAACTAACCTGTTGGCCTCAGTGGTGATCACTTTCCCACTGACAGTGTTGAAGTGAAATTCAACTGCAAGTCCAGTTTGCTTTTGCATATATAATGTGAAGTCAACATTTTTACACTTGTCTCAGACAGCAACATACCTTTGACCAGACAGTATCATTCCTTTGGATATTTCCAGACACTTATTCACTACACTGGCAGAACCAGAAGCTGGCCCCTGACAAAGTTTGAGACGTCATTATCTTTATCAAATAGCCATTAACAAAAGCAAAGTGGCTGAATTCCTGTTATATACATGTTTTTCCTCACATTATACTCATATTTCAGCTTCCAGATTTTTTTCATTTGGTTTAACTTGATTCCAGTTTAATAACTAACCTCTTGTTTTCTGTACCCATATTGTTTTCCAGATTATCACAGCACAACTTGACAACAACCAAATCATCCTGCAGATTGACAATACCAAGCTGGCTGCTGATGATTTCCGAGTGAAGTACGTATCACAAAAAGCAATGGACAGATATAACAGCTGTCAGTTATTACATATGATAATATTTAATTATCAAAGGTTAATGTAAAAGATCAGAAAATGCATTGCATACACAAACAGGAACAAATAACAATACTTGCATGTTTTTTCCATTGCAGCTTTTTAACCCTAAAGCTGCAAAGCTAAAAACATGTACCCAAAATCCCTCAAAGGATTAGAAAGCAGCTTGGAAGAGTGAAGTTCGAAGAGAAAATGGTGGGTGGGAAGGGATGTAAGCACTCTGTCATTCCTTCTCTACTGCTATTTCTCTGCTGCTCCATCTCACCTTTCCAAAATAGATTCACCAAAAAAAAAAAAAAAAAAATTGTCAGCTTAATTGTTAGTAGTGTTAATTCTGCACAAAATCTACCACCATGTTCTGGCAAAATGTTTGCCACTGTGGCTCTTATGCCCCGAGATTATACATTTAGACTCTCAGTGTGTGTGTGTTTTCAAAAAATGATTCCCTGACCAAAGATGAAATAGTTCATTTTATAAACTTGCTTGCACAAATGGCTTTTTCCAAACCATGAATCCAGTGGCCATTTATCATAGATGCTAGACCAAGAGAAGGACAAAAATAGGCCTGATGCTGTTGTGCCATTATAGCTAAGCATGACTGATCTCCATTAGTACTTCGGTGGGAAAACTCTTGCGAATGTCCAGTAAATTGTTTTCAGTCATCCAAAGAAAGAACAGGATAAACATAGTAAATAAAAAGGACATGAACAGTCATAATAGTACTGCTGCAGACATGATTACATATGTTAGAACTAGGTAGGAGACTGTCCACAAAAGAATACAGGAAACTGCCTTACACTGTCTTATAATCAGGTCCAGCTGCTTCAGTATTGTCTGGCAGTAACTTTCCAGGATTTCATACAGGACTCTTTCACAGCCCTACAACATGGAGAGGATGGAGATTGAATCTGGAATGGTTGCAGGCAAAATCTCTGATATACCACTTGAGGAGGAACAATCCTCATCACACTCCTATACAAGTTTACAGCACGTGAGATCATTCCAAGTGCTTCAGCCAAGAAGCTAATTTAGATCAAGGTGGGAAACCTGTTCTCTACACCATAAACTAGCTCCAGATGGCCATATACCCTTCTCTACTATACCATCACCTGGTCATTTCCTAGAATATGTATGCAGTACCTTCCTTCATTTTGGACAGGTGAAATCATTGAAATGCTCTCCTGAGATTTACTGCCAGTGACAGCTTTGAGCAAAACTATGCTGACATTTTTGGTCCCACCCTACTGCTTTTGTTCTCACCAACCCCTGAGAACTTCAGTAAAATGTGAATACAGCCTCAGGCTGAAAAATATTCCTTTGGTATAGATGAATGTATCTGCTGTTGATCATTCTCAAGATCCACTAGTCAATATTTGACATCATCTAACACTAGTTCAAGATAAACATGTTGAGGGGGAAATCCTGTATACACACCTTCAGTTTACAACCAAGCTGGTGGCAGTAGTCATAGGCATGGGCCAAGATTAGAAATAAGTTGTGTGCCATGGTTGCTGGGTTTCACTCAGTTTTGCTGCAGAAATCCGGAATCGTATAATGGTCTTCTAGAAGAAGGCTTTTCGAAGACTCAAAGCAGTTCACAAGTATAGACAGTTCTCCTACATCAGTTAATCACAGCACTGCAACTATGGTTTCCCAGGATATGTGTGAGGAATCCACTCTGGCACACACTTTTTTCCAAGTCCATACCAGTGGTGGCTGATGTTGTAGATGTCAGTGTGGCAATGACTCTGCGCCCGATCTTAATTTCAGCTTTAAGGAACTGTCCAAGGTGCTGAAGCTACTCGTAGGAATAGGCTTCAGCACCCCGGATGAGTATCACTTGAATAGTTAAGACCAAAATCCAGAACAGATTTACTGTTCCATTGGCATTAGATCTACCAACCAAAATTGCTTCCTGGATCTTCTGGGAGCAATTTGAGCTCTGGAGTTTGCATGTGGTTGGAAAGCTGCAAAACAAACACATCCAAACAGAATGCATGGATTTGAAAAAATGTGCACAGAAAAGGTGGACATTTCATGTGTTTGTCAAACATTGCCTAAACACACTTAACTCGAGGGTATGAATGCATTCAGGTGGGAATGCATTCAGGCAATGTATACAATTTTAGGCATAAACAAGACATGTACATTTTTAAAAAATCCCCTCTTCCCAAAAGTGATGAACTAAATATTAATTAAAAATACAGTAGAATCATACATGATACATACAGAGTTTCTACATACATGATTTATACAGGCAGGTAAAACAAGTAAAAAGTCCATAGATGTAGATTCTACAGATGTGCACATCCCTGTGAAAACATCTGCAAAGACATTTGAAAAATGAAATTTAAGATTAAACTATCCTTCAGTAGTTAGTTTCATTTGACAAACTAAGGTAGTCACTGAGGAACATATTCTTTTCTGATGGCTCCCTAGTAGAAGGTAGCTGACTTGTCTTTTAAAATCATGCACAGATATGAGACTGAACTGGCACTCAGACAAAATGTGGAAAATGACACAGCAGGGCTGATGAGAGTGATTGATGACTTGACTCTGGTGAAGTCTGATTTGGAGCATCAGGTCGAAGGGCTGAAGGAAGAGCTGGCTTACCTCAAGAAAAATCATGAGGAGGTAAGAAAATGCCACATTGAACCAAAGAGGCATAAACCCTCTGTTAAGGTGGAGGGGTACAGAAAAATTCAGGCGTAGTTCTGATGTATGTGTTACAGGGTCCCAAACAGTCTGCATCTGTAACTGTACCTGATGGGGACTCACCAAACTTAAAACAGATGACCGTCCTCTGTAAAGTGGGATGCATGGCCACTCTGCATACATCCATTGTCATCCTTCTCCTCCAGACTTATGGTCTCCAATTTTTTAATTCCCTGTCCCTTGATTTTGCTGGCTTCAGCTCCTGAGAACTAAAGTCCCAACAATTCTGGAAGATCAAAGTTTGAGAACTACTGACATTGCTCCAATGACATTGTCTCAGATCATTCCCTTTTTTAGCTCCTTTCTGAAAGGCCAAAGGAGCAATGGAGTTTGGAGGAAAATCTAAGGTATCACTCCAGTTAACTGACAAGTAGCCAATGTTTAAAAATATGGTGCCTAAAATAAAAAGTTTGTGGAATTCTGTGCCAGTATCTGCAGTGGCTAAAATGGAAGATGTAAGGAGCACATTCACTGGACATTTCACTGGAATATGAAATCTCAAAACAATTCAACTTCTAATTAATTTGAAATAATCATTGCAAATGTTTTGCAGGAAACAGAAAGACTGCAGAAGCAGCTGGGTGGGACTGTGTCTGTAGAGGTGGATGCTGCTCCAGGCATTGATCTGGGCAAGATTATGGATAACATGCGCCAGCAATATGAAGCCCTGGCTGAAAAGAACCGTCAAGAGGTCAAGGAGTGGTTTGATAAACAGGTGATGCTCAGTAATTTGACCAATTCTCACTTAACACTTCATGAAAACTACATTATAAACTTCCTTTCATTTATTCCCGAAACACTTCTTTAAAAACAAATTATTAAATTGTTCCATCCCACAAAGTTCGATGGAAGGCTAAGAGTGATGACTTTCAAGTCTTAAAGAATCTATAAGAATTAGAAGCCACAGTTTTTTCACGGGTTGAAATTAACTGAAGGCTTGCACAAAAATGCCAGTTTAGTTTGTTCTCTAAAACCACTGAGATTTACATAATTTTGAATATGAGTTAAAACAATACTTCTAGGATATCCTTGTGCCCAGTTTTGATTTTAAATGACACATTACAGCACATTTTTTCATCTGTGTGAAAGATGGTGAAATGCCTTTTCTAAAATGGCATTCAGTACCAACATTTGGGGGGGCATTACTATATATTTTTTTATTTAAAAAAAACTTAAATAATCAAGAGCATCCCCTTTTTCCCCTCTATTCAAATGGTTTTACAGTAATTGATCTCTCCAGGTAAACAACTAAGCAAGACCTTTCTTATTACAATCCCATTTGCCAACTATGCATTGGAGTCTCTGTCTCCTTCTTTGTATTTCAGGTTGAAGAATGGAATATAGAAGTGACTACCACTACCCAACAACTTGAGACCCATAAAAATGAAGTCATAGAGAGGAGACGCACACTCCAGAGCCTTGAGATTGAACTCCGGAGCCAACTTAGTATGGTAAAGCCAATTGTTAAAATGTAGCTAGGATGCTTTTATACATGATTAATTATATAATAACTAGCATATATACCCAGCATTGCCCAAGATTTTGTTTTCTCATAGGTAACACTTGTTAGAAAGATTGTGTCTCTAATTCCCCAAACTGTCTTGTCCAGTACCTGTAACTTTTCACCATAGTCCCCAATCCAATCTGTATTCAGAATTATTAACATACAGAGGTTGGGTTCCTGAGGAAATACACTGCGCACCTCCTTGCTGCTAGGCCTCATCTTCATAGCAACCGGCCTATTCAAGACAGGTCCAAGAGCTCTCTGGCTGAGAATTCTAAAGGTCTCTCCCTAAACTGCAAGCCCCATAATTCCATAGAATCTTCATAGGCAGCCAATCATATGAGGTCTTCACCTGACACAGCCAATCATATGAAGTCTTCTTGCCTGACACAGATAAACAAACAAACTTTGACTTTCATATATTAGTAGATTTGGGAAGTCATCCGTCAGTCTACATGTTCCTTCCATGCACAATTTCCCAAGATGGTTATCTAATACCTTTCCTAAATTTGGAATGAGCTGCGTAAAACAAAAATGGTATTGGTAAGGTAGAAGTCAAAACATTGTTTTACCTTAAAGCAGTGGTTCTCAACCTGTGGGTCCCCAGATGTTTGTGGACTTCAGCTCCCAGAAGCCCCAGCCACTATGGTCAATGCTCAGGGCTTCTGGGAGCTGAAGTTTAGAAACATCTGGGGACCCACAGGTTGAGAACCACTGCCTTAAAGCATTTGAGATGGAAACTCCATAGCCTTCATTCAGATAAAGCAATGAAGACAAAGCTGTTTAGACTGGTAGAAAGCAGAGGGGGAAACTGCCCACAAAAATTAGTGCTCCAGGGTTAGCTGCAACCATCTTTTTCTCTTTTTCTAAGTGATTTTCAAAAACCCCAGCTAACCAATGATCACATACTACATGTGATAATATCACACAGACAATCAAATATGATGAAATATGCTGATGTCAGTAATCCCATTAGATTGAGCCCAATGCTTCTCATACGGATCACACAGGCAAATCAATCAGACATTACTCCAAAAGCCAAAGTTCTTATTGGTAATCAGTTAGTAGTAGAATAGCAGTAATTAGCAGTAGCTCTTCCATTATGATTCCCTCTTTGAAAAAAAAACCTGTCAAGGAGGAAGCGGGAAGTCAATTTTGATGAAGAATTCTACAGACCTAACCGCCAATCCTAACCCCACCCTGGTTGGTTCAAAACTAGATTTTTTAAAAAACACTTCATGAGGTCACACAATGCAATTATATCAGGCACTGTGCATAGAAGATTCTTGTAACAGTCATCTCCATCTTTTCTTGAAAATGTAAATCAACTCATTTTTTTTTTCAAAAAAATTTATGCACATGATTTGACACCTTTCTTTCATGCACTAACGGTACACTTTGTGACTCAATTTCAGCTATATTTTCTAGGGGTTCACTTTCACCATCCTTCCTTCCCAAACCCAAATGCTTATTTTTCCAATGGCAAGTTGCTACCAGGCCTTGGGATCATAAGATGAGTAGAAGGACAGTGAACATTAGCCATGAAACTGAAAATATTTAATGCATTCTGTGAGAACTGTTGAGCAGCATCTTCCTTAAATATTTCAGGGTGTAAAAAGCAGTGGAGGCAATGGATGACAATGTCAGTTGGGCAGTGAATCAGCATTTTATTCTGAATTTTAAAGGAGCTAGCCTACTTGGGCATTAGGATTCAGTACTTTGGATAATTCCTTTAAAGTTTTAGGTAAAACCCAAAATGGACTCACAACCCCACTGAGAAAACAAAACCATCACTAGTAGAAAGTCCTTTGAACTACGTTTCTGATATCTTCCTCTAGAAAGACAATTGGAAGAAAGCTGTGGCAGAAGTTGAAGCCCGTTATGGGAACACCTTGGCCCAAATCCAGGCTGCCATTGCTAATTTGGAGGCACAGCTGATGCAGTTGAGAAATGACATGGAGCGGCAGAGTCAAGAGTACAATAGCCTCCTGGATATTAAGGTCCAGCTAGAGGCAGAAATCGCCACTTATCGGCGTCTGCTGGAAGGGGAAGATAGCAGGTGAGTTTCAACACATTGGCAGAGACATTGAGGTTGGGCACAAGGATAAACTTCCATTATCAGTGAGAAAGAGTAACAAAGGGTAAAATTCAGAAACTAGGAAAGTTCTTTTGTGGGCTCCAGCTCCCATGCTGGCTGGGAGCTTCTGGAAATTATGGTCCAAAAAGTTTACTTGTTTCCCCAAAAAGTTTATTTTACCTGAACACAATCACAAATAGAGGGCAGGAAATCTTTCAAAATGGCTCTTATAAGGACAGCAAAGCAAGTTGGCAAGCACTGGCACGTTATATACATAGTTGTCCCACCACTAATGGACAGTGATGTATTTAAATCCTTTACTCCTAGTCTCAAGTCAAGTCTCTCCCTTCATGTCTCAAGTCAAGTTTCAAGTTCTTGAAGATACTTTCAAGTCAAGTCTCAAGACAAGTCTCAAGTCTGGGAGTTAGCTTTATATCCCAACCTATATTCCAGAATTTCTGGACAAGAGTCAAATCAAGTCAGTTTTAATAATTTAAGCAGAGTCAGCCCCCAACATATGTGATGTTGCCACCTGTAATTTCAGAAATGGGGAATAGTATCCTTCTTACTCCCCCTTCCCAAAGCTGGAGACTTTTGTGCCAATGGGCATAAAAGAGTTTGCAGCTTTGGAAGTGGGGAATAGGATCCTTCTTACTTCCCATTTCCAAAGCTGGAAACTTTTTTTTTTTTTTTTTTGGGAAATGGGGAATGGGATCCTTCTTACTCCCCATTACTGAAGCTTCAAAAGCTTTAGAAGGAGGGATCCTTCCTCTTCAACCCTGTTGCCTAACACATTTTCTGTTTCCTTCTGAGAAATACACAGTGCACTCTGGGGCGAGTCTTGTCTTCTGCTCTTAGGAAATGTTTTAGAAGGCTCCTCCAATATGCAGCAGGATCAGGCTGCTGGGCAAACTTCAAACCTGTCTCAAGCCCATTGCCTAACCCGTTTGCTGTTCCCCTTTGTGAAATGCACCCACACTTTAGGCTTGAGATAGATCATCATGTGATGAGTAGGCAAAAAGAGATGGAAGCATTGTTCAAAGTCGTAAGGTTTCTGGGTGAATGTATTATATTACTGAACCAAGAGCAATAAGTCAATCATTACAAATATATAAGTCTCAAGTCGAGTCGAGTCAGTGCATCATTTATGGCCAAGTCAAGTCTGAATTGAGTTACTGAAGCGACTTAAGTCCAACCTGAGTCCGAGTCAATCGACTCAAGTCTACATCACTGGGCATTCCAAAGAGCCCAAATATAGGAAACAAACAATGATGGCTAAGCTCTTAAGAAACACTGACAAAATATATGTTTTGTTGTTTTTGCACAGAGCTATTGCAGAAGAGATCAGAGAAGAAGCAGAGAGAGGTATGAGTATGAAAATTGCCCCTTTGCCTAGGGAAATGAAGATCTGCCAATCATGTTTGTGTTGCATTGTCAGAATCTCACCACCATCTTTGTCCCAGCCTATTTCCATATCAGCTTGAGAGATTCCCCCGCCTTTCTTTTTCACATGAAAATTCACAGGTGTTTCTGTATGCATTTTCTGAAAGTACACACTTATCTTATGTACATTTTTCCCATATGCATTTTCCTCCTCGACTACAGTGTGTCTGTGCACATTTTGCAAATATACATATTTTGGGTTGTGAGCTTTTTTAAAATGTGTACCTGCCTTTGTACAAATGTCCAAAGGAAAATGCGCTTTGTCCTGATGACAGTCTCATGAGGTGCAAATCACACATTTTGACAGAAAATTGCAAATCAAACTATCTAATAGCCCTAAACACACACACACACACACACACACACATTTATCAAGAGGTTCCATTTTGCAGGGTTTCCTCAAAAAAAATTGCCATACCAAGAAGTAGGGATACAAACATCTCTCAGCCTTGATTATATTGTTGTTCTCTTAATTCGACCCGCATATTCTTCTGATCTATTAAAAAAAAAAAGAATTTTGAGACTTTGTGCTGGGTTTTCATGTGGAAATGCTTCCATATTTCCTCACATGAACATTTCATAATGCTTTTCTTGCAATGTGCTTACATGTACATTTTGAGTGGCTCATATTTGTTTCTGTAAAATTCTAAAAGGAAAAGAAAGGAAAAAAGAAACTGTCACTTGTAATTTCTTCTCAGAGATGGGGAAACTGAAAGCTATGGCAGGCTTTCAGAACAGGTTTCTTTGCCTCCCTTGCTTAGAGACTTCAGAAGTGTTTCTTTCAAAAAAAAAATCTGTTTATTTTATTTTATATATGGAGTATTACTACTTCAGAGAGCCAGCATGGTTATAGTGGTTTGAGTGTTGCACTGCAACCCAGGAGACTAGGATTTGAATCCCAACTTGGCCCATGGAAACCCACTGGGTGACCTTGGGTGAGTCACACACTCTCAGCCCCCAGAAAACCCCGTGATAGGGTCACCTCAGGTCACCAAGAAATGACTTGAAAGCACACATCTGTATTTACTGGCATATAAGACTCACCTTTTTCCCCAAAAAATACTGTTTGAAAATGGGGTGCATCTTATATGCTGGTGTGTCTTATACACCAGCAAATATTATTTACTTGGGTATAAATGGAGTGCTTGTTATACATGGCTGTGTCTTATATGCCCACAAATATGATACTATTTCAATTGTCTTAACTAGAAAAGGCCTTTCTCATTGCTGCTAAAAAGTAAGCGCTCAGACATTGATTTCTTTTAAGGTAGTAAGAGATAAGGTGGTTTTACATTGGAGAAATGGGACTAAGTCCAGTTGCTAACCCCAACTAGAAGAAATTCAATGAATCAATGATATTTACATATATGTTACTTAACAATTCAGAAACTGATATGCTGGATCTACTCTAGTTCAGACTGGCCATTGGATTCAGGCTATGCAGTCATAAAGATGTTGCTTTGCTCTGATAGCAAGCCATGTTTTCCACTGTCTGGTAAGGAAAATAGCAGCATTAGCTTATCTGCCAGGGCTGCCCTACTATGGCCTTCAGGTCTCTGTAACTGTGCATTTTTATTTCCAGAAAAGAATAAAGTCCTGAGGATCAAGACTGTTGTTGAAGAAATGGTGGATGGAAAAGTGGTATCATCCAAAACTGACGAGAGGGAGCAGAAACTGTAGCCAGCTGTGGCTTGAAATGCATTTTATGTTCTTCAGGATAAAAAAAAAATGAGCTAATCTCAAAACCTGACTTTTGAAGATAAAAAGATCCTTTTCTATAGATTTAAAGAGAGAATTCAACTGCAAAGAGAACTATTGTGCTTCATAAAGAAACAATGTATTATTTCCTTTCTTCTTGTTCTGAAAGGTCTGTATTCATTCATTTAAAAGGCCAGAACGTTTTTGGTTGGTTACCATTTGGGCTGCATAATTGTGAGCCTATTGTGTTAAAGCACTGTCTCAAAGCATTCTGTGCAATTGCCTGGAATGTAACTTTTTTGCAATGGCAGTTATGAATCACTTCAGTATACCAGGGAGGTACTTTGGCTCCATGTCCAAGATTCATGCAGTCACTCACAGTGTTAACATCTGGCTCCCAATGTGCTTATTCCCCAACAATCTGCTTATCCCCCAACACACACTGTTACACACCCGCTGCTTCACATTCACTTACACAGACATAAATTAATACCCAGGCATAACTGTTCACTCTCATGTACATTCACAGAGACACACATACTCTCACTCTCTCTGTCACACACACACACACACACAGCCCGAAACAGAAAAACCAAACTCAATTAGCTGTGCTTTCGACCTCATTCCAGTTGTTAGTCCCAGCTAGGATAGGCCCACTGAATTCACTACTTTACAAAAATTTTGGCCATTTCTGCACAGGCTTAAAGAAACGGTGCAGAGCATCCTCCAGGGAGGACGTCTGCACCTGGGAGCGGACTGGGTCGGACCTACTTAGTGTAGTTCCGCACCTCAGCCTGCTCCGGAACGACCCGAAGTGATCTCCAGAGTGCTTTTGAAAGACCACTTGAAACAAGTCTTTCAAAAGCACGGAGTGCGCCACTCTGTGCCCGCGCTCCAGTGCAGATTTGCAGGCTCGCACCAGTGCGAGCCTGCGATCTGCCGGGGGTGGGCTTCAGGCTGGTGAGCTTCAGTGGTTTGGGGAGAGCCTTGACCAACCAGAAGCCGCCATTTTTGTCCCCAGAGCAGTGTGGAGCGGTGGCCACGCACTGCTCCTGACCAGCCTGGACCCAAGCGTGGAGCCAAGAAGTCCGGTAAGTACCGGCACGGGACGATTCCCTCGCCCAGTGCAGAAATGGCCTTTGACTTACCAAGTTCTCATTGATTTAAATAGATCCGTGACTTTAAATAAGATTTGACTTGCCAATTCCCCATTAATTCAGTAGATCTATTCTAGCTGGAACTGTCAATTGAATCTAAATCACTGAAATTATCTTCTACTGATTTAAACGGGAGTTAGGTGGAACAATCTTACACTGTAATCAAATGCATATGTACTGAAATGTTAAGCCATGTTAAGTACTAATTATTTAAATAGGAATTAAGTAGAACCTATGTGAACTACAATCTTATGCACTCAAATGTGAGCCCTATTAAACTCAAGGACTCCCAGATCAGGATTGCAGCCTTTGACAAACCTGACAACTCTGTCATTTAGGGTATTTTAAATAAATAAAAAATTCAAAAACTTCATATTCCAAATTTCTAGGTGCTAAGGGGAATCCAAATACTATCTTGGATTTCTCCCACTACTCTGTGTGTAACATGTAAAGAGGTGCATACAGACACAGGGGAATCTTTCCTATTTTTAGCACAGATATGCAAAACGTGCCAAAACGAGATTGCCAAATGGATGTTCACACAATGTAGAACTACCCACATTTAAAAATGATCTTAAATTGGATTTTAAGTTTGTCTTTTTTCCATTAATTATGTATGGTGACACAGCATGCATGTTTGATCTTGTTCTATTATCACAGTTAATGATCTAAAATCTTTAACTAAAGAAAAAAAATTCTGGAACAAAACAGTGATTTTCAAAGTTGAATTAAAAATCTGTAAATCAGGACAATATACATAAAGGTACTTAATTAGCACACTCTGTGTCTGTTTAACTTGGGAGTGGGGAAGAGATGGGCAGTATGCAGCTTCAGCCCAAGACATTTTGGTGCCTGGGGAAGAACAGAAAATGAAACCAGTGCCCACCAAATCAAGCTACATAGTCTCAAAATCCAGTAAAGTTATTCTGGTATATGAGGCAGACAGTACTAAAAGTGGTTCTTCCCCCTCCCTTGCAGTAAAAATAAAATTAATTAAATAACTAAAAATTTGCTGCATTTTTATGACACCAAAAATCTTCTGCCTGAGACAGCTGTCTTGTTTTTCCTGATGGCAGGGCTGCATCTGGCTCATGAGAAATTAAAGCCAAGGGATACATGAGAGACAAAGTAACAGAGACAAGTGGGTGTGGTAGAGGGACAACACTAAGTAGTGTGGAAATCCCCAAAAATTAGATAACCTGAGCTTAAAAACTAGATGTTTGCTTTGCTTTGCTTTGCTTTCCAACAAAGGCTATGCTTTTAACAGTATTGCTTGTAGCACAGTAGAGTCCACAAATATGGTAAACCTTGAAATTGTACATTATTTGGGATTGCCTTGCCATCTGATCCAAGTCTTCTGTGAGAAACAGAAGAGTCTGCAAGCTTCTCACTTCATGCCAGATTTTAGAAGCAGCAAGAGTCCCTCTGACCATTTTCAACTACCTCCAAAGAATGAATCAGGGAGAGAACAAGGCAATTTCCTGCATCAGTCAGGTCAAGGTTGTTATACTACTTAGCACTCGGCTTACTGCTAAGCTTCTAGCAGGCAGAAAGTGATACAGCTTGTGCATTTATTGGTTTAAATTGATTACAAAGATGATAGATGACAGGTAGGTAGGTAGGTAGATACCTCTCCTTTATCTATCTTGCAAGGAAGCTACTAAAATGCAGGCTGGACAGAGCTGCTGTTAGGTGGATTGGTAATTGGTTGACTGACCGAACCCAAAGAGTGCTCACCAATGGCTGTTTTTCATTCTGGAGAGAAATGACTAGCAGAGTGCCACAGAGTTCTGTTCTGGGTCCAGTGCTATTCAACATCTTCCTCAATGACCTAGATGAAGGAGTGGAGGGCATGCTGATCAAATTTGCAGATGACACCAAATTGGGAGGGGTTGCTAATACCCCAGAGGACAGGATCAAATTTCAAAATGACCTTGGCAGATTGGAGAGCTGGGCCAAAGCTAACAAAATGAATTTCAACAAAGAGAAATGTGAGGTCCTACACATAGGCAGAAAAAATGGAATACACAAATATAGGATGGGGGACGTGTGGCTGGATAGCAGTACATGTGAAAGGGCTCTAGGAGTCTTGGTAGATCACAAGCTGAACATGAGTCAGCAGTGTGATGAGGCATCCCAGAAAGCCAACACGATTCTTGGTTTTATCAATAGGAGTATGGTGTTTAGATCAAGGGAGGTAATGGTACCACTCTATTTTGCATTGGTTAGACCTCATTTGGAATACTGTGTCCAGTTCTGGGCACCTCAATTTAAGAAGGATATCGACAAGCTGGAACGTATCCAGAGGAGGGCAACCAAAATGGTGAAGGGTCTGGAAGCCATACCCTATGAGGAACGGCTTAGGGAGCTGGGTATGTTTAGTCTGCAGAAGAGAAGGTTAAGAGGGGAAATGATAGCCATGTTTAAATATTTGAAGGGAGGGAGGGAGGGAGCGGGCTTGGTTTCAGCTGCTCCAGAGACTAGGACAAGGAGCAATGGATTCAAGCTGCAGGAAAGGAGATTCTACTTGAACCTCAGGAAGAATTTCCTGATGGTCAGAGCTCTCCAGTAGTGGACTATGTTGCCTTGGAGTGTGGTAGAGTCTCCTTCTTTGGAGGTTTTTAAGCAGAGGCTGGATGGCCATCTGTTGGGAATGCTTTGATGGGTGTTCCTGCATAGCAAGGGGTTGGACTCGATGGCCCCTGTGGTCTCTTCCAACTCTATGATTCTATGATTCTATCTCTGTCTCTTAATTAGAAACCAAAGACCAGGTCCTTCTTTTTCTTGTCTTTCTCCTCCAGGACACCCAGCCTATAACTTCTGACCCTTGATCACTGGTCCCTGAAAAAAGGGCAACTGCTGGGACAGCAATCCAGACTGGGGCTACGGTGGAGGGTTAGGGAAGTTTTCTTCAGTAATAAATGAGAAAACCCTGTTCTGATCTCCAACTAAAGATTATGTAAAGGCATTTAAACTTTAAATGCCCTGCTCTTCCATACCTTTTAACTTATAAAGTATTTAAAGAACAATAAAGGTATTTAAATTTGTCATGCAAGAAGGATGTGCTAAAATAGGTGGTGGTGGTTGTGTTTTAGAAATCTGTTTCACAGCCCCACCTCATCATATTCTGTGGTTTACTTCTGAATGGACATACATAGAACTGAGTTGTGCTTTGCACGCCTGAGAGCCACTGTACTGGAGCCTACCTTTGTGTAGCTGCACATAAAATTGATCCATGCTTTGTATGTTTGATGGGGGAAATGTCCAACTGGGCAACAATCACACTGTCATGTATATGTATATATACATATACATGTATATATACATGTATGATCATGTGCATTTGCATGTGTTCCGGATTCCAAGAATACCTCTGAGATGCCCGTCAGTGTTGAAAAGGTTGCAAAACCATGTCCTACACCAAAGGTCAAGTAGTGACTACTGTCCATTGATCCTTGAGCATAATTTTGTAACAAAGACAGACTTCATGACTTCATTTCAATAGTTACGTTCTAAGGTTCTAAGGGGGTTGTCTTTGTCTTCCCTCTGAGGTTGAGAGAATGTGACTTGCCCAAAATTATCCAGTGGGTTTCCATGGCTAAGCAAGGACTCAGACCTGGTCTCCAGAGTCATAGTCCAGCGATCAAACCACTATACCATGCTGGCTGTCATGCTTCAGATAATAAGAATGTTTGGATGGGGGTGCAAAGTGAACTTTGATGGGCCCTGTATTACATTAATGAGGACCTCTCTTACAGTGGCTCTGGCAGGAATGGAACTAGTTATTCTAGTGACCATGAACTGCCTTTTTTCCCAACAGTACCATGAAGGTTTGACATTGGCATTATTTTAATCAGGGCCTTTGGTGGTTTGAATCTCCACTACTCCATCCTATTAATTCCACTACTTGCTTATATCCCCAACACACTTAAAATAAATAGGATAAAAGAAATAGCTCTTTGCTTATCAACTGACACATTCACTTTGACCAACACTACCATCTTCAAAAGGATTTCTTTATTTCTTTTCTCCCCATAAAGCATATATAAATATACTAAACTCTGGTGGGGGGAAACTCCCCATACCTCTTTGATAAACTTGGTTTATACAAAGATGCCAAAGAAAACACTCCTCAGTTACACAGTCATGAGTCACTTTTCAGTTCTCAGAGGCAGGGGAAAGAATGGGGAAGGGAAAGAGTTTTTTTCAGGTTGTTCAGTTTGTACCATTTAGAGAAAATCTCTGTTAACCCCACACCCGTTACCTGAAGGGTACGGATCCATCACAAAGTGACAAACTTAAGATGACATCCCAAAGAAGATCAACAACATCCACCCTTATAAACTGTTCATTGAAATCAGTGAAGTGTGACGCCTACAACTGAGTTTCTGTTGAGAGGCAGCATAGCATAACACTCTCCAGTGTAACTCTCCAGAGTTGTAGAGGCAACCCAGCTGTCCAGACAAGTAGAGGAAGGGCAAAACTGTGTCTATGCATAATTCTGAAAGTGCAACCAACTGTTTTGTAAATTGGAGAAACACTTGTATAAGGAAGTCTTGGGGAGTTTCTTACAGACTGGTAAACTGTAACTGCTTGTGTAACTGATTAGTTATGCAAGCATAAAGCTCCAACATCATTCCAGCTCGTACTGCTTTCCAGTTTTCCTGCGCTTAAGCTAAAACATACAACCTAATATTTATCCTCGCGGTATTTCCTCCATGTAAAAAGCATAATATGCTATTTACCTGACATCTCAAAATAGCTTTATAAAAATTGCAGATTATTTTTGAATGAAGTATTTTGCCAAGAAACAACTTCTGATTCTGAGTGCTTAAGCAGCTTGGCAGTTCGTTCTTAAATGATCAGTTATCTCTCCTTATTCTTGAGTCCTGGTAGCTGCTTTGAGTCTGAGTCTGGGTAGAAAGGCATGGTACAAATCATGATGACCATCTCTTTTTTCATATAAGCTTGCATGACTTTGAGGGTTTTTTTCCATTCTGTATGGTAACTTGTCTGCATTTTTACTATGCATTTCCCTTAACGTGTATTTTTGTATCCAAATTTTTGTATCCATTTTTTCTAGTGTGTGCATTTTTGTCACACGTTTCTTCTCATGACTAGAGCATGCCTGTACATATTTTCAGTTGGATGTATTTTTAGTCATGCAGATTTTATACATATTCTACCTCTCTAAAAGCCACCACAACCTTCACAAAAATGCAAATTCCCAAGGTAAGGTGCAATTTGTCTAACAATAAATTATCAAGAGGTGCAAACTGGCTTTTCTCATCAAGAATCTTGATATCAAAGAAATACTTTCCATCCTTGTTACTGTTAAAATACTAGTGATCATACTGCTGAAATACTGTTTATCATCTTTTTGTATTTCCCCGACAACCACCCTCTGAAATAGGTCACTATTATTTCCATTTTACAGAGGGGGAAATAAAGCTTTCAAGATAACTATCTCAGGTACAAATTAGACATGGCATTCAATATTGTTGTGTGCTTTCAAGTCATTTCTGTCTTATGGAGACTCTACAGTGAACCTATCACAGGGTTTTCTTGGCAGGACATTCAAAGTATTTAGTTTTTTTCCCCATAAATAAGTTATGTGTTGGGAATCAGGATCATGACCATAACACGGGGGAGAGAGGGGGCTTCTTCCTCCCACTGCATTCTTCCTTTACTGTCCCCCTCCTATTATAATCCTCACCTTCCAGTGCTGTTCTTAACTCAGAAGAGAAGCTTCCATTTATTCAAATTGGAGCTTCCCCCTCCTCAAATGACCCAATGAAATATGAGCAAGCTAAGTTACCACAGAATAGTAACTTAGTGTTGGAGTTTAAGGGAGTGAATGCAATGGAGTATCCTGGAAAAGAGCATCACTGGCTAGAATTCTACATAGGACCACTTCACACTGCAACATTTTGTTGTTCTAGTCTAGATTGATAAGTAGACAGATGATAGATAGATAGACAGACAGACAGACAGACAGACAGACAGACAGATATTGATATACATGTTAAACAATGCAAACTAAGCTGGGAAGCAAGAAAAAGAAAAGATATTTATATTTTTTTTATAATCCAAAACCATAAAGAGAAATATGAAATAAAAGAATACTCAGAAAGGGTTTTTTTCAGTGATAGAGAAGAAATGAAGATTACCAGTTTCATAAACTGGAAGGAGGGTGGGTTATTACAATAAAAGATTTTTCCACACCCATTGAAGAGGAAGGATTATTTCAAAGCTTATCTCCACTCCACCCAGTATGCCCCTGTTAGCAGAACAAATACCTGGAAGGCACTACGTTTCCACACCAATAGACAATTTCAGGGAGTTTTTGAACACATCAACCTTCTTGGTCAGGAAATAATTAAATGGGCAAAATGATGAAAGTATGTTGCCTAAGGAGGCGTGGACTTCAACACTCAAATGCTTCCTTTGTTTCATATATAAAGGCCATACTTACAATAAGGTTATTCTATTTCAACCCTTGAGCATAGAAAGCTTGGAGCAAGACTCTTTACAGACACCATGGCACTTTCTATTCGTGCATCAACGGGACCCCATCAGTTCTCTTCCCGGAGTGGATACGGTGGAGGTTCTGTTAGGCTGTCCAGTTCTAGCAGTGCAGGAGGTTTCGGGGGAGGATTTGGTACTGGGTCTCTGCTCAACTTTGGTGGTGGTGGATATGGTGGAGGACTGGGAGGTGGATATGGTGGAGGACTGGGTGGTGGATATGGTGGAGGACTAGCTGGTGGATATGGTGGAGGACTAGGTGGTGGATATGGTGGGGGACTTGGTGGTGGATTTGGTGGAGGGCTAGGAGGGGGCTTTGGTGGAGGTTCGGGTGCTGGCTTAGGAGGGGGATATGGGGCCGGTGGTGGTGGAGAATCTACCCTTTTAGCTGGCACTGAAAAGGAAACTATGCAGAACCTGAATGATCGTCTGGCTACCTACTTGGACAGGGTACGTTCCCTGGAGGAAGCCAACACTGAGCTAGAACGAAAGATCCGTGAGTGGTATGAAAAAAATGGTCCAGGGGCTGCTGCCTTAGGGGCTGGCCGAGATTACAGTAAATACTATCCTGTTATTGAAGATCTCAGGAACAAGGTAAGTAATCATGAGCTTGCTATTTATCCTTACAAACTAAATCTCCTCTTGACAGTGCTCAGAGAAGATATCATGATTTTAATACTAAAGCTGAATGAGCTTGATCTTTAGGGATATTTTGAAACTCTGTGACTTGAAATAGTCTCACTGTATATTAATACACTTGTGCAGAGAACAGAGATGTCATAGTTTGCTAATTTTATTCTTGAAGGAAGCAATGAGTAATTTTAGCAAATTGCTCTGTGCGCAAGAAAGTCTTTGAAAACTGAGGACTAGTCACAGTCCACAAGCTATTCTGTGAAAAATTTGCACTACATTTTCTGCATAGGAAATAGCCTTCTCTGCATGGAACTCATCATTTTTGTGCAAAAATATTATTTTCTTACAAAACACTGCTCCCTCTAGAGAAAATGCTATTTTGCGCACGCATGCGTGCACACACACATAAACAAATACCATGTGCAAATTTTATGCAGAATAAATTCTAAACTGTGAAAATTCTCATCAGTTCAGACTTCTCCCCATGAGGGTTTCCCAACACCCAAGAAGCATATTTTTCAATCTTTTTTTAAAAAAAAGACTTTTGAATATTCTTTCCCTACCCCAGCAGCTGCCAAGAATACACAACATCGTAATAAAAAAGAAATCAGACCTTACTGGTCTCATGCCAATTCATACACAGTTTGCAGTTAGAAGGTCTGGATTCATATCACACCTGAGTCATGGACTTGCTGCATTGTGCAGCTCACACACTATCATTCTTTTTAGCAAAATGGAAGTAAAGGTGCACCTAGTCTGATTGGTCCTTTTGGGATTCATACCAAAAAAAAATTTTTATCTAGCTAGGCTACAATCTTGTGAGTAATTACTCTGGAGTAAATCCAAATGAACAAAATTTGATTGGCTTTTGAGTAAACATGCAAAGGGATCAGGCAGCAAATTTTGTTTGCCTTAACATAAGGCAAACAAATTAAAAAGACTGAAAATTAAGAAGATTGAAAACCATTTGGAAAAAAAAATTGTTAATACAACCCAGCTTCCATACACTGGTCTGTTTTAATAAATTCAGTGTAATTCCTTTCCTCCAATATGATATGTGAATCAAGTAAAAATTAAAGTCTGATGTTTCGCTTAAAATCTGGTGTATTTAGCAGTATGCAAATAAGCTTGATATAGGGAATTTACCATGAAAACATTATTACTAGCAAACCTTTTATCAGGACTCAACTGTTGTCTGTAAAAATATTCTCTTCATTTTTCAGATCATCAATGCAACTATTGAAAATGCCCGGATAGTTCTTCAAATTGATAATGCAAGACTGGCAGCTGATGATTTCAGGCTGAAGTAAGTAGAATTGTTAGTTGAAGATGATAGAGTATTCCCAGATACGTTTGAACTTCATAGAAATCAAAACAGAACACAGACGCCAAAGAAAGAGAGGAGAAAAGACTAGAAACAGAATTTGGGGGACAAATCAAAATTCCAGATCAATTATATTTCAAAAAATTGAAAATATCTATGAATAGGGAGCCATAAGGCAGAAGGCAATATTAGCAAAAGACAACAATATAGAAGAATATGAATCACTATGTGTAGTTCATATGCAAGTATAAATGAGTACTTTTGAAGTACTTTTGAATTTTGCATTCGTAATTATCAGCATTTGCAGAGTTTCTTCAGATCAGATATAAAATAGTCAATTAATATGGAGTAAATCAGAATGAAGAAAATTGGATTTATTTCTGAGTAAACACGCAAAGGACCAGGTGGTAAGTTTTATTTGCACTGATAAACAACAGCTCTTATGCCATTAGGCAGAGATATTGGCCTGGTTAGAAGTCCTACATTTGACTCATCCTTAGGTTCGAGAATGAAGTGGCCCTTCGCCAAAGTGTTGAGGCCGACATCAATGGCCTACGCAGAGTCCTGGATGAGCTGACCTTGACTAGAGCTGACTTGGAGATGCAGATTGAAAGTCTGAATGAGGAACTGGCCTACCTGAAGAAGAACCATGAGGAAGTAGGCAACATTTCATTTCAATTATTTTGCTTTTACTCAGAGGTCCCCTCCCTCCCTGCACACGGCAGAACTTCTTCAAAAAGGAGACTGCATTGGCCAACCTTAAGGCCCAGTGGCGAATCAGTGATTGTCATTTCAGTTTGCTTAAGATTAGGGATGTAAATCCTCACTTATTTCATTCTCTCCTGCAAGAACGAACAATATTGATTTTTCTCCTCTACTGGGTGAGATTCTGAGAGGTTTTTCAGCTTCCAAAGAAAGTTCAAATATCCAGACTTTTTTTTTTTTTGTCAAGAGGATTGAGGAAGTTTGTGCAGAAAACAATGAGTTTTTTGTTTTAAAAAATCCCACTGAATTATATTGAAATATTAAAAAATTAACAGTTAATATTAGAAGTTAACAGGGTGAGGGGTTTTTTTAATAGATGGTCTTGATAAACAGGAATATCCCTTCTTGCTGAGAATGAGAAAATCTGAGAATATTCCTCACATGCCTATTTCATATTTGATTTCCTTCAATGAATATGTTAAGCATGAGAGACAGATGTGTATTTCTAATCATCCAATGGCTTCAATTGGGGGATCGGAGGAGGCTGCCACACTCATGTATTGATGCAGTATTTCTCCCTTTCTTATTGTATGTGTATGTGTATTTGTGTGTGTTACGGCAAACACTGCATGGGACACTGATTCATTTGGCTGCCACAAGCAATGTGAACAGGTTCTAAGTATAAGAAACCTTTCAGTCCTGTATACATGAGAGAAACATTGCGCAAAAATCCAAGTCAAATCAAAGTAGGTTTAAATTTCTCTGAATAAAATGTCAAGCTGTTTTGTTTTGAGTTATTGACGATGTCTTGTTTCACGGCTGTCCAGGAACTTCTGGGATTCCAAAGTAATGCCACTGGACAAGTCAGTGTGGAAATGGATGCTGCACCTGGAGTCGATTTGACCAAACTCCTGAATGACATGAGAGCCCAGTATGAGGCCATTGCTGAACAACATCGAAAAGAGGCCGAAGCCTGGTTCAACGAGAAGGTGAATCTCCCGACTCCTTTAAAATCATTGTCAAAGTGCTTGGCTATGGATTTATTTCCTTTCTTTCCCTCTTGACTCTCTCCAACACTTGTTATTTCAGAGTGGGGAACTGAAGAGAGAAATCTCTACCAACACTGAGCAGCTTCAGTCAGGAAAGAGTGAAATCACAGACCTGAAACGTACTTTGCAAAGCCTGGAAATTGAGCTGCAGTCTCAGCTTGCTTTGGTATGATAACTGAACTTAGGGATACAATTCCATAATTGAAAGAAGCACTTGGTAATTTTAGCAATTTTCTTCTTGCCATGAAAAAGTCTCTGAGAACCGCACAGTTTTCGAAGACCTTTTCTTGCAGTTCAGGATTTATCCTGCGCAAATTTCGCAAGTGGTATTTTTGCACAGAAAAAAGTATTTTCTGTACAGAAAATAATAACCCTGCTCAGAAATACTGTTTTCTTTGTTTTAAATGCTTCTTACTATGTACTATGTAGTTGGAAGCATTTTTCAGGCCAAAATCCGCACATATTTTTTGTGCAGAAAATAATAACCAGAATCCTAGTTTCAACACTCAAACCATTATCCAACACTTGGTCTCAGCAATAAACTTTCACTTTCATAATGTTAATTACAAACAATCTGGGCAAGGACTTTGTGTAATCCTCCTGGAGCACTATGACTTAAGCCAAAAAGCGGGCGCACATCCAGAACTGGAGGTCAAGATAAGAACCAAACCAAGCAAAGCTGATATAAGTAGCTAGTATATGTATAAGCAAGAGCTGCCTGGTCACAAACAGGGTGATCAGAACTGGATAATCCTATTTATTTTTTTAAGCAGCATTCAGTTTATTTTAAAAAGCTTACAGGCAAGCCAAGGTCCCACTGTAGGTCAATGGAAACCTGACAAATTCCATACTGTACTTAACAGCTCACTAAAGAAAATGAGGAAAGGTTCTGCCACTTCCCAGGAGCAAGGGGCAAACTGAGCATCAAAGCAAGAAGTTTCACCCCCTCCGCCACAGAATTCACAGAGGGGGCATTTAAGGAGAGAAATGGTGCACACATGCACATGCATACACAGGCACATGTGCACACACACACACACACACACACACACCACTAGCACCTTCTCAGTTCCTGGTCACACAACCCCTCTAGGAATTCCTTGGGGAGGTTGTTTCTATTTTGTATATTTAGGGACAAATCTCTCTCTCTTTCTTTTTATAAAGAAAAAATCTCTTGAAGACACCCTTGCTGAGACAGAAGCAGGCTACTGCGCTCAGCTTGCTCAGATGCAGATTCAGATCGGAAATGTGGAATCCCAGCTCTTCCAGGTCCGAGCCGATATGGAACGACAAAACGCAGAATACCAGAACCTTCTGGATATCAAGACCCGTCTGGAGATGGAGATTGAGACTTATAGGCGCCTCCTAGATGGAGAGATTGGGTAAGGGAGTTACCAATACGTGACTTGCAATGGTTGGGCCCTATTCATCGGGATATCAGTTCTCTATGAAACTGAAACAGCTGTGCAGAAGAGCCTTTTGAAGAGAAGGAGATGTGCTGTATTTTTATCATTTTATACTTTTAAAATAATTGTGTTTGAATATGATAACACATTTAATTGTGCTTTAGCGGTTTTTTTTAAAGTTTCATCTAAAGTTTTTTTTTAAGTTTAAAGTTTCGGGTCCCAGGTCAGCAGAAAGAGGGGTTATTTATTAAATCTACTACATAAAAGTCAAACTTTGTATGTTTGTTTGTTTGTGTCAGGCGAAGACCTCATATGATTGGCTGTGTGAGGTAAACACCTCATATGATTGCCTGCCTGTGACGATTCTATGGAGTCCTGGGTTTGCAGTTTGGGGAGGGGCCTTTAGAATTCTCAGCCAGAGACCTCTTGGGCCTGTCTTGAATAGGCTGGTTGCTATGAAGATGAGGCCTAGCAGCAAGGAGGAGGGCAGTCTATTCCCTCAGGACCCCAACCTCTGTATGTTCAAAATTCTAAATACAGATTGGATTGGGGAATATGGGGAAAAGTTACAGGTACTGAACAGGACAGTTTGGGGAATTAGAGCACAGGATCTCAAATCTTTCTAACAAGTATTATCTATGAGAAAATAAAATCCTGGACAACACTGGTTATACATGCTAGTAATTAAATAAATACAATGATCTCTTTGTACCACCTGCTCTGCTTTGGCAAAGTAATGTGACCTGACCTCTTTATAATCTCTTTGTAGCTCATTTGAAAGCGCTTCTGTGACTAGCGCCAAATCCGTGGATTCCAGTCGTGGTAAGCAAACCTTGGAATTAAAGTTGTACAAGAGAGTCAGATGTTCCATTCCATTTAGCCTCCCCCTCCCTGCCTCCTCAGTTTTCCGGTCGTTCCCTAATAGTCAGTCAGCACAACTGCTCAGTATATTAAGTCCCCATTAGACTTTTTAATGCAGTTAGAATAGGTTTCTCCTCTGGGGACTTTTTTTTCTAAACATCTCTTGTAGTTCTACCCACTCAGGAGTTTTCTTTAGCCTAGAGATACTTCTCAATCTGTGTGTGGCTACACAAGGGTCAACTAGCATTTCCAGAGTGAAAACTTCAGGTGGTCCTACACCTTTAATGATTGTGTTGAAACAGGAATTTCAACAGGTATTGATTGTCATACAACCAGGTAGCAAGTAACACCTCTTCTACACAACTATTTAAAGGTACAGGAACCATCTCATTTTCACTCTGGCAACCCTAAGGTCAGTGCTTAGATAATGAGTTTGCTATTCATGTGTACTAGACCACCTGGGAGGGAGAACTGTTGGGTGGCAATGCCCTTGTTCCTCAACCAGCATAGCTGGTGGTTGAGGTTGATGGGATACTTAGTCTAACATCTGATGAACCTAAGACTGAGAAAGTTAGGCACAGGATGGCAAGAACAGGGGCACATCTCTGAAATGATTGTTTCAAGAATGCCTCGAGTTTAATCTTTCCTTTTTCTCACTATTCCTTGCCCCCATTAGCATCCCATTGTCCTCAGTTCTCATTTGGTGTTCTTTGTCTCATCTATACAGTTCACTATATCCTAAGCTAAGCTAGATCAGGAAGAGGGCTAAGGTAGTTTTTCCCTTGGAATAGCAAAAGAGCACAAAGGCAGGGAAAAGAGGTGATCTCTAAGAAGATCAGTCTAAGAGAGGTTAGGATAGGTAGATAAGATATGGTGAGATTTTAGGTTACTGGAACACTAATTTACACTACTGCTCTCTCTAAGATACATTTAACTTTTTAAACACTGAGCATTGTTGCCTTTCCAACAACGACTCCCAGAATTCCCTAAGATACATTTAACTTTTTAAACACTAGCATTGTTGCCTTTCCAACAACGACTCCCAGAATTCCCTCAGGAAGAATGTGGGAATTACAGTCCAAATAAGTGACACTTCCATGTTTTGTGCAAAGCCGCTCTGCACCTACATGAACTGAAGTCTGGTATGCTAGTGAAATATGCTTAATGCCCCTTCATTTTTTTTTCACGTTTAGATCCAAACAAAACCAGAAAGATCAAGACAATTGTCGAAGAGGTAGTAGATGGCAAAGTAGTGTCATCCAAAGTTAAAGAAGTGGAGGAGAAAATGTAAGAAGGGATAAAACATCAGACGTTCAATCTGCAAATTGAAGGAATCATTAGCTTTACTTCATTCTCTCCTTTTCTCTATGAAGAAAGAAATGCACAAAAAATAAAGATGCCTTTGGAATTTCTCTCTAGTTAAATGATTCAATAAACTTTATTTCAGCTTATACGGTCTGCTGCTTCACAAGTCAATCATACGCTAAACAACTGTACTTGAGGAAAAATCCCAAGATAAGGTCACCATCATATATTCAAAAGTAACAAGTATAACGACCATATTTATTGTCTCAATTCATAAAGAAAGAAAGCAGCTTTTATTATAAAATTACTCACAAGGAGGTACTGTGGTGAACTGTCTTGAAAACTGAAATAAAATGAAACTGATTCACACCAGAAAATGCCAAGACATGAAAAATACAATGCTTCAAAAATGCAAAACAGCAATAGTAAAAAAAATAATTATTGTTATGGTGTTTACAATAACAAGACTCTATACAAATTATTTATTCTTGTTTTGGTGGGCAAAACTATATTATTCTAACCATCCTTTGATGGGTTTTTTTAAATTAAATATAAAAAAGCATTTTTTAAAATTACTTTAAAAGTATCTGTAATCTGTTTTGAAAGAATGTTTAGTGTATTATATTGTACTCTGATTTGGGGACTGGTGGGAGAGCAGTTAATACTTTTTTTATAACTAAATTTTAAAAAACAATAAAACAATAGCTACAGATAGCAAATGGTAAAACAAAAATCAGATCAAAGTGGAGAATGAAAAATTTACTGACAAATGGAACCAAACCAAAGCCAAGTTTTAAAAGACAGGACTGCCAGAATACTACATTCTAGGAGAGCTGTCACATACAAAGAAAGAGAAGAGTTAAAGGAAAGGGAAATTGGAAAATACTCAATGAGCAACTGTGTTTTACCTAGACACAGAAACAAAAAGAACTAAGCAAGAAATAAAGCAGAGTCATTCCTGGTTAGTATTTGGATGGGAGACTGCCAACGAATACCAGGTGCCATAGGCTATATTTCAGAGGAAGGAACTGGCAAAACTATCTTAGAGTATTCCTTGCCTAAGAAAATCCTATGAAATTCCTGGGACAGCTGTAGTCAATAGGCAACTTGAAGGCACATACACGTAGGAAGTAAAAATAAATGTAAAGGATCATGGTCTTCTGAAGCATATGTTAAGTACAATAGGAAACAAAAAGATAATTCAAAATAGAGTTTAAGAATGGAAGATTGTCATCTATTGAAGGCTCAAAAACAGTCATTTTGGGGGGAACAATTTTCCTTTCACATGGATTCTAGTGTTGGCTGGTATTCCAATTTCATTATTTTCTTATATGAGCTGAAAGAACATAGTTGGCCCTTATATTTTCTTAAGACCAAAAACATTATTACACGTCTGGTGAGAAGCGTCCAAAATCTCATCACTCCTTAGACACATGAATGAATATTCCCCTTTGCTAATGCCTTTATTGTGGAATGAACTGTGGACCTATGGAGATGTCCACACCACCAATCATCTGTCTCCCATACACTGAGGTATTCAGCCTGATTAATATTTGGCTTTAGAAAACTTCGCCCACTGACTCTATGTGATTACACTCATTAAAGCTTGGTTGCTACTGAGAAGGTAAGAATTAATTAGTTAAGCTGAGGTAGAGACCCTGTAGCCCACCAGAGGTCCTTTAACAACAAACTGTTACCGCACTATGATTCCACTTTAATGGCCCTGATTTTATCCTGTGGAACACTGGGATTTGCAGTTCAAGGAGGAACATTTATAATTCTTAGCCAGAAAGCTCTAGTTCCTCACCAAACTACAAACCCCAGGATTCCACAGGACACAGCCAAAAGGAAATCATAGTACTTTTAATTGTGTGCTGTAAATGGGCTTGTGAAGGGAGGAGCTGGGCAGGTCTGGTTTGTGCTAGCCAATCACAGCTCAGGGAACGCTGTGAAGGCGGACCTAAGGGGAAGATTGCCAAACTGAGGCTATTTCCACAGTACACTGTTATAGTGCTATTATTCCAGCTTCAACATCCTATGGACTCCTGGGGCTTGCAGTTTAAGGAGGGGCATTTAGAATTCTCGGCCAGAGAGCTCTTTGGCTTCAGTAAACTACATATTCCAGAATTCCACAGGAGTTTGAAAGTGGAAAATAGCACTATAATAGTATAGGGTAGAAATGGCCTGAGGCTTGTCTCTCACAAAAGGCAGATGGGGAAAGATGGCACAGAGATAGGGAAAAGTAGTAATAGAGATTGGGCAGTCAGCCGGGTGAGAATGGAATAGGGTTTTGGAGAGATGTGAATGATTAAATAGTTCAGAGGTTAATGTTTGATCTGTGTATTAATAAACTTCTACTAGTTTATTCTTTTCGACAACTGTGTCTGGCTGTTTCTGTCAAGTTTTGATAGAGAGTCTTGTCACACTTATCACAGGCCATTTCCACACGAGACTGTTATAGCGCTTTGATTCCACTTTTAACATCCTATGGAATCCTGGGGTCTGCAGTTTCGGGAGGGGCCAAGGGGCCCCTCCCGAAACTGCAAACCCCAGGATTCCATAGGACAGTGGTTCTCAACCTGTGGGTCCCCAGATGTTCGTGGACTTCAGCTCCCAGAAGCCCCAGCCACTAAGGTCAATGCTCAGGGCTTCTGGGAGCTGAAGTCCACAAACATCTGGGGACCCACAGGTTGAGAACCACTGCCATAGGATGTTGAAAGTGGAATCAAAGCGCTATAACAATGTTGTGTGGAAACAGCCACAGTGAACTACTGAACAACAAATCCACATGTTCATATAGGGATCACCTTGAGGTCAAAATACCTGATCCAGTGAGAAATCTTCAGGAGAAAGAGGGCAAGGTGAGCGACAGGAGCTCAAGGGTTTAGAACTGTGGGGTCAGCCTGGAGAGGGGATCCAGCACAAGGCCCCTTAGGTGTCATTTACCCACAATTGCCATTACCCCTGACCATTGGTAACACTGGTTGGGCCAATAAGAACTGGTGCCCAACATCTGGAGAGACTCCTGTTACCCTTGAGATAAAACAAAGGCTATACAGGTAAGGTGACTTTTGACAATTGTATGCTGCTGCGTTTTACAAAGCCTATAAATATATTTAAGAAGCCTCCAAAGAAAATGGGTGGAGTTCCAAAGAAGACAAATGTCACCAGTATAGAAAACAGGTCATAAGGTTAAAGGAACTTTGTATGTTTAGCTTGGAGAAGATATAAGAGGGAAGGCCATAGTAGTTCTCTATCTTAAATCTGTTTAAGCAATTTTCATATTTCATAAATCCTTGACATACTAGCGGGTAAAATCTTCTCTGTTGCCCAGAGGAAAGGACTACTGGGCTTAAGTTACAGGAGGATAAATTCTAGTTAAATACTAAGAGAAAGTTCTTAGAGGGAGATACTGGCGTGTTTGGATACAATAGGAAAGGGGCCAGGATAGAGGTAAGGATAACCATGTTAGGAGATACGGAAAAGGAATATGGTCACACGAAGAGGTTAGACGAGCAACAACAATAATATTAAGAGAAATCATGGGAAAAAGAAGTGAGGAAAGTGAAAAGAAGTTAGAATAGAGAAATTGTGAATAGCTTCACTTGTGTCGCTGAAGAAGATGGCAGCAAAGGCTCAGACAGAAAGTGAAGTGGCTGGGTGGAGGGGACAGGTCATTGTGATACCTCAAAAATAGCAAAACGCTTCCAGAGATAATTGGAACAGGTGTGGATCAGGGTGGTGTAATAATGTTGCTTGGCTGGATAAGCAGCCGAAGAGAAGGAATGTATCAATGAATAGAGTCAGCTAGCATGACTGGAGTTCTTGAACTAAGCAAGCGCACCAGCACTGGAGATTTCTGGGCAAACAGCTCAGCAGAGGGCACTATGGTAAATAGGTGAAAGTATGGACAGCACTTCAGATAATACCACCAACTCAGTGTCCTTCCATTGTATGTCCATTCGTCTGAATTCTCTTTTTAAAAGTTATATTATTGTAATAACAATAAGAGCAATAATATGCAGAAGGTCTACAATTTTTAATCAATTGATCAGTTAGATTATTGAAACCCTTTGATGGTGCTCCAAATTGATGAGACAGAGATTTTTCTGTTTTTACAAAAATTGCAGATAACAATATTCTCTCTTCTCCCATATGCAAAAGCAATGCCTTTTCCAAGTCGAATAATCTTATAAATGTGCATAATCTTGCAAACAAGGATGCTGGGTTTCCAGTTTCAAAAATATTATTTTGATCCATATGCAAATTTAATTGAAAGGTCAATCAACGAACACAGTAATAGTATCCTATCAAGACTGGAGACACACCCCATACACACATACACCGAATTGTCACACTATTGACTGCATGAAATGCATATTCAATGCTTCTTTTTGTAATTTTCCCCCCTCTCCTAGAGGTCTCCACACTGCAAATTTGATTGTGCTTATGGAAACCTCTGAGTTTCCCAATTCCCATGAATACCTATACATTGTGCATGGATGCTACCATTTTAGCTAAACAAAGACTGACAAATCAGAGAAGGAGTGCATTGTTAATATATAGGATCACAGACTGAACTGGCAGTCAAGTGTAGACCGATGGTTCATAATGAAGATGCTGCACAGACCCCTATCACAGCCATTCAGAGCAACACTAAAAAAGAAATGGAAGGAGAAAAGAAGGAAGCCTATCAAAATATGCAAATGTGAATGTCACTAGAAAAACAAAAATATGGAGATTTTGGCCCTTTCCGCACCAGGCAATTAGAACTGGGCAGTGCATCCTCTCACGGAGGTCGTCTGCACCTTCGAGAGGACTAGGAGTGGACTACTTATCAGAGATCCTCACCTCAGTCTGCTCCAAAACGACCCCAAGTGGTCCTCCAGCATGTTTTCTAAAGACCGCAAAAAACAGGTCTTTATTTTCCTGGAACGCGACATTGCGTTCCTGCTCCCTTGTGCAGATTCACAGGCTCGCACCAATGCGAACCTGCAATCTACAGAGGGCGGGCTTTAGGCGTGGTGAGCTTCAGCAGTTCGTCAGGACCCACGACCAACCAGAAGCTGCCATTTTGGAAGCTGGAAGCCGCCATTTTGGAAGCTGGAAGCCGCCATTTTGGAAGCTGGAAGCCGCCATTTTGGAAGCCGGAGCAGTGCGATCTACAGACCTCTCACTGCTCCGATTCGCCCTGGACCAAGGAGGAGCCCTGCGCAAGGGCTTCAGGGACAGTCCGCGTTGCTTCGGACCCCAGAAGAAGCGGTAGGTAACGGCACAGAGCGATTCCCTCACCTCGTGCGGAAAGGGCCAGTGGTGAGAATTATTTTACAATTCACCTACAAATCTAGCAGTACTCTCTTCAGGCAGATTCTTCTCAAGCTAGATACAGACTCTAAATATGAAAAAATATAAGGATCACAGACATTTCAATATACATGACAAAAAATTATTCACACACTTGCCTTACTCCAAGTAGATTTTACTGCTAATTACACACACACACACACACACACACACACACACACAATTAGTGAAAGGGGTCACTGTTGGTAAGAAAATAGCCCCATTTTGCTGCCCTACTGGACACTACCAATTCACCCAATTCACTATGAAAGAGGATGGATATGAGTGTCATGTTTCCTTTTAAAAACAATGTGCCATGTTGACTTTCTCCAAACTTGCCACATGACCATAGAACTCCAAAACTGCAGTTGATACTCCTTGTATAAAGAGGTTTAGACAATCAGAACTCTACCTGTAGGCACAGAGCCTAATGGGAAGATTAAGGAAACAACAATACTTTGAGACAAAGCAGTGGTTCTCAGATTTGAGCCTCCTGATCTTTTTTGGACGTCAGCTCCTAGAAGCCTCAGCCCACATGGCCAATGATGACCGATTCTGGGAGTTGTAGTCTAGCTACCTCTGGGGGCCCACTGACTGTGAACTAGAGTATAATGGAGATCAGGTCTGGGACTGCAAAATATCCATCCATCACACTGTCTACTTGGGCCAGAAGGTCTGGATAGAATTTCAACAAGACAAGAACTAATGAAAGCCAGTGTGATGTAGTAGTTTGAATGCTAGACTAGGACTTCACAAGTCCAAGATTTGAATCCCCAGTCAGCCATGGAAATCCAGTGGGTGACCTTGGGCAAGGCATATTCTTACAGCTTTTGAGGAAGACAGTCATAAAACTCCTCTGAATAAATGTTGCCAAGAAAACCCTGTTATAGAATTTCCATAAGTCTGCATTAACTTGAAGACATGTAACAACAACAAAAACCAAAGAGGAAACAGAATGGAGATATCTTTTGACTAACCATTAGGAAACCTTCCTAACAGTAAGAGTTGTCTGACAGTGGAACGTTCTGTTTCCTGAGGCAATGACTCTCTGCTGATATTTAAGTAGAAGCTGGATGGCTGTCTCTGAAGCAGTGATGTATTTAAGTCTTTTACTCCAAGTCTCAAATCAAGTTTCAAGTCCCTACCTTCAAGTCTCAAGTCAAGTCTCAATTTAATTCTCAAGTATGGGAGCCAACAGAAAAAAAAAGGAGCTGGTGATCTGTGCTGGGGGGGGCATAAACTTGAGAGCAAGCAGGTGGAAAGCCCTTCTGAAGCAAACTGCTTTCCACACCGCCATGGCTGTAAAGGACACCCATTCTTTCTCATTTACTCGTGAACAAGCAGGCTTTCTTTCCCGTTTACTCGTGAGCAAGCAGGCTTTCTTTCCCATTTACTTGTGAGCAAGCAGGCCTTCTTTCCCATTTACTCGCAACTGAACAAGGAGGGACTTAATGGAGAAGAGAGAGGAGGAGGATTTCACATTAATATTGATGGGACTTCAACCTCTAACCCTCCCGTCATCCCAGATGCAGAGACCACTCCTTGCCCACACTCACCAGAAAAAAGGTGCAAAGCCCTGTTTTCCCTCTTTTAACTCGTCCTGCTCTTTTGCTTTCCTATAAACAGCTTCTGGAGAAAGTCAGGAAACAAAAGACAGGCAGAGAGGTGGGGATAAAGAAGCCTGTGCAGCTCTGACTGGGTCATCAGGATAACATTCCCTCACTGCTGATTGGGGAAAGGCTGGAAGAGGAGATGGGCAGCAAGTCCATCACTACAAAACGACGAGTCTCAAGTCGAGTCTGTCAATCATTTATTGACAAGTTGAGTGCAAGTCAAGTCATTGAAAAGTCTTAAGTCCAAGTCGATTGACTTGAGTCTACATCACCGCTCTGAAGGATGCTGTTATTTCAAGAATCCTACATTGAATAAGAAGTACTAGATTACCTTCAAGATATTTTTCAACTCTTTAATATTCTTTATTTTTCTAGTTTGTTCTGGGTCAAGCGATGAAGCTCTGACTGTCAACATAGTAATTCAGTACACCCTCAGCCTTTCTGTTAGGCAGAGGGAGTGAGCCTCCTCAGACAGCAGATGCTGGCTGGTCCTTTCTAAAGAAGAGCTGAGAGACAGCTGAGTGGCAACAAGTCAGAGAATAGAACCGGTGTCCCCTCAGCTAACCTGTTGTTTTCAGGTGCAGGGTGGATGTTGCCCTATCACCAGTATTGAATAAAGATTCAACCACCAGTCCCTTTAGCTTTTAAGCATGGAATGGAAAGAAGACCATCATGTTCTTTGCTTAAGGCAGCAAAATGTCTTGTCCCAATTTGAAAGCACTGTTGTCCAAATATGGTGTGGCTCCACAGGGCTCTTCCTTTGCATTCTCTTTCAACCACAAAAATGGCAGAAATGAAAGAGAAACACTTAAGCCATGAGAGATGCTGAGTCAGTAGCACATGCTCCTGTTGAGCACTACTATAAATACAAGAAAAAAAGGTAAAAAGTTGATCTGAAGTCAGGCAAGTGTTTTCCCTAAAGTCCAAATGTCACGTCTTGTCCTTGTGAACTCATATTAATTAGACGAAGGAGTGAAATGTTTGAAGGAACAGACAGGAGCAATACGAATTTCTGTCTCAAGTGTGATGACCATGGTTGATGGAGATGACTAACAAGTTAATAAAGCATTCCTTTGTGGTCTTGAAAACATGATTTATCTTTCAGGGTTTGGCAAAGTGTATATGTTGCAACATATATAACATTTAGCTGAATTGAAAAGGAGATTTAACTACTCAGCAGTGATGTCAAGCTTTACCTAATTAGTGGGGTGATAAGTGCAACTTAATCTTCACTTTGAAAGCAGAAAAAACAATTAGCATGTACATTGAGTGCACTATCATAGAATCAACTGCCACTGTGCACTGACAGCATAATCATGTTCAACCCACAGCTATGAGAGCGAATTCAGATGACAGTTTCTATTTTCCAAGCAAAAACTTAAGAGTGTATCAAAAACAGGACTTTCAAACCAGGGACAGCATTTTCTCACCGCTTTTCATTTCCTTGCTTAGAAACATGGGCAATTCTGCACTTGAAAGGCTGATAGACCAGATAAATTAGGGGCAAATTTTACTGATATTGTTATCATTTGTTCCACCAAAATTTTGGAATTATTAAGGTCTAGACTTAATATTACTCCAGCACCAGACTGCATAAAAACGCTTTCTTTCTTCCCTGTCCCGCCACAGCTCTTTCTTTCAGAAAATGTCCAGGCCTTCTGGAATACCTTATGATATCATATGGGATAGCATTGTGGGGGGACAGGAGGTCACACCCCTCCTGGTTCCCTCAGTGGAACACACACACCCCAAGACTCTGTCCTACGTCTACTATTCCTAGAGCAGATATGTATATCTTTTGCAGGGTAAATCAAAGAATAATCTGATGCTCAGTAAGAAAGAGAAAACAGGAAATAAATGATATTTTCCCACTGTACTCCATAGTATTGTGCCAAATGCTGTAAAACTGGGATACGCTGCAATCCTGAACACCAAGGTTGGGAATTATGCAGTCCTCCAGATGCTGTTGAAGTGTAAACCCTGTCAGCCATAGCCAGCATAGGTGAGGAATGCAGTTCAGCATCAACTGGAGGGACACACAATCCCTATCCCTGCTATCCAGACATATCATGGAGTTAGTCTCATTGAAATCAATGCTATTTACACCTGATTAGAAATGTGCAGAAATGCACTTGATTTTAATTTTAGCAATACAAGGCAAGGCCTGAAAGGTGACAATCAAATCTGTCTTCTAGGACCTATCTTCTAGGAGTGGGAAACATCAGTTGCATGTGGCCCTTGAACCTCACATTTACAGTACCATGTCTTCCAATTTTTCAGAGATGAAAATGAGGACACATGTGGGCAAGCAACATCAGAGCATGATCAGTAAAGAAGATTAATTGGAGCTGTCGCTGATAAACTGAGACAACATACTCTCCAATATTTCACAGATCAGACTGGGATATGTGGGTCCAAGCAACACTGGAACATGATCTAGGCAGCAAAAGTTATTACTGAGGAAGAACATGCAATCTAGGAGAGATTGCAGCAGCTTGTGTTTGCCTGAGCCTCCTGGAAAGGGCAAGATTCCATCCCTTCCTCTCCTTTGCAATTGAGTTAATTTGAGTGGAACTGCATTTGTACTTTGAACTCAGCTTGCAGCGATTGAAGTAAGTTGTGTCTGCAGATATTGAACTAAGCCAAAGACAAAGGGATAAAGTGGGAGGAGGAAAGAGAAACTGGGACATTTTAAAAGCAGCTGAAAAAAGAAGACAGCAGAGGATTAACTGGAATGACAGGTGGGTGGGTTACCTAACACTTGGATCTGTGCCTCATGTCATGCCAATACTACTTAGCTTTAATCAATAAAAATTTTCTCTCTCTCTCTGATCATGGTTTGTGCGTTTCTGAACCGACCCAGGCAGGAATCTGAACAGTAGGCCTGCAAGTAATGTCTCCATGTGCTGAACATGACAGATACAGCTTTCTGGCAAGATTTGTAAAGTGTTACACTGAAGGAAAGTGTGTACGATAAAGAGAGTTAAAATGTGAACACACTGATTATAAAAAGACATAAAATGTAATAGTGTGTTAGGGGAGCAGTGAGTACAGCTATAAACAGGAAAGTAATTACTCAGTTTTGTTCCACACAAAATATAACACTATAATGAAAGGCTTGACCGATTCTGCTCCACCCATTTTCCATCTTGACATACTAAATAACCAGAGGGTAGAGTCCAAATGTATATACTGAGATTAGCTATTAATTGTTATAATTATCTAATGATGGGCTAGGCCAGTAAGTTGGCAAAACTACCATACACTTAACAGCATGATGCAATTTTAAAATTATATATAAAAGGGTAAAAAGACTGCCTTCCAAAAATATCTTCAGCTTAAATCTACCTTTCTCCACAAAGGTGGTCCTTTCTGCCTTGTATCACAAACATGAGTTTCTTTAACCAGTCTTCAGGACAACAAGTCTCTTCTTCCCACCGCAACAGAGGACCAGGGAGAAAGTCTGGCAGAGGAATATGCAGCTTAAGTGATGGTGGATCTAATGGCAGGATCTTTGGTGGAAGCTCCAGCAGTACCAGTGGTGCATGGTGCTCTGGAGGGGCCACATGCAATCTCAGTGGGGTGTCTGAAGGTAGAGGGAGATGGGGTTCTAGTAACATCACCTGCAACGTTAGTGGGTTGTGGGGTTCTAGTGCTGGATGGGGTGACTCCTCTGGAGCCTTCAACAGCTTTGGGGCTGGTGAGGGTGCACTTCTTTTTGGGGATGAGAAGCAAACAATGCAAAACCTGAATAACCGCTTGGCAACCTATCTGGGCAATGTGCAAGCTCTAGAAGAAGCTAATAGTGAACTTGAGAGGAAAATCACAGAATGGTATGAGAAAACTGGAAGAGGGAACAGAGATGGAGATCAACGGGACTGTAGTAAATATTATGCAATCATTGATGACCTTAGGAGACAGGTAAGAAAAAAAGGAGTCTGTATGGATCTCTGTTTTATTCATTCAATTTATTATACAATATCACCATATTTTTATTTATTTATTCTTCTGTCAGCTTGAGGATTTCAGCAAGAGAGCGTTGGTGAGGTCAAAGGAAGCACTGATCTTCTTTAATGGATAGCTCTGCATATCTGGCACAACGGAAATTGCAGATGAATGGTCCACAGTGACTAGGAAATAGCTGGAGACAGTTTGGGAAGATGAGAACCAGTGTTGACAAAAGGCAGACCTTTTAGGAGTAGGACAGAGAAAGAGGCTTTTGAGTTCTTTGAAATGACTTTGACTTACTGATAGTTCCTATATCTGGAATGCTTGTAAACACAAAGCAGGACCCATATAAAGTAAAGCTATAGCTAGGAGACATATTTTCACAGTCACACATACACTTTCATTGTGAAATTGGCCCTTCCACAAGGCACTCATCTCAGGCAGTTGGTTCTGAGCATAATGAAAACGTTAGTAAACAATTGTTTAATTCAGTGTGTGCCTGTGTTTGTGTAAGTAGAACATTCAGAAGAAGACTACATTGGCTTGCCAAATTCTATATGATAAACTTCATGGCTAAGTTGGGAGATGAACTCCATTCATATTCAAATCAAACTGTCATTATCTATTGTTTTTCTTTACAGACAATTGCTGCTATTGCAGACATTGGAAGACTGGTTTTGCAGGTTGACAATGCTAGGCTCGCTGTCACTGACTTCAAACTGAAGTAAGTGGGGCAAAGCAGGCAATCATTTCACAATCTGTATCTTCTCTGTTGTGGTGCCCAGTGTTCACCGTGTGGAACGGTTTCCCCACTGAAGTTAGGCGGGCTATCACTGGTGGATGTTTCTGCTGTACACTAATAACCTAACCATGCACTGAAGCACTTTTCAGGTTGTTTTTGCATTGGTTAAGATTTTCAACTACCTCAGTTTTTCATTAACTCTTGATGGATTGTAATCTTTATTATTATTTTATTATTTTCAGATATGTTTTTTCTTGCATTTGACTGTAAACTTAAGATTTTTAAAATGAAAAGTAGTAAAGAAATGCTTTTAAAAAAGAAAAAGCACACAAGTCATAACAATGATCATAACAAGAAAAAGAACACTACTAAAAGTCAAAGAGAATTCAATTAGAGACATATATAGGATTGTGTTGTAAATCTTTATGGAATTTCAAATAAAACTTAGTATAAATGCTAGCAGTTGGACAGAAACTTCATGGAGGTGCAGAACAAGTCATCTGCTAAAATAAAATTTCTTTCTATGATGTCTCCCTTCAGCAAGATTCCACACATCTATTGTGAACTGGGGATTATCATCTTATCAGTCTGTTTCCAGTTTCTTTTTCCACTTCCTGTACAACTTCCATATGTCTTTTTTTGTGTCTGATTTACAAACGGACACATTAGTGGACACATGCCCTGTTTGACTAATGCATATTTGTCCATATTTTATAAATGAATGCAGTATGAATGTATGTAGCTGAACAGGCGTCACAAGTCTGGAAATGTAGTTGAACAGTCACCGCAAGTCTGGAAACGTATGGTTTTTAGCTGCAAACTGCATCCAATTGTGTTTTCAGTCCAGGAGCTGCAGAATTGGATACATGTGTTTTTTTAAAAGGCACACTCAAATGAAACATCTTCTCAGACATCCCGGGAGCAATTCTAATCACTTTATTTTTCTAGGTATGATACTGAAGTGGCCCTCTGTCAAAGTGTTGAAGCAGACACCAATGGCCTACGAAAGGTCTTGGAGGAGATTACCATAACTAGGGGCGATCTTGAAATGCAGATTGAGAGCCTGACCAAGGAGTTGGAGTTTATTAAGAAGACTCATGAGGAGGTAACAAAGGTCTCAATTACGCCTAGAACCACATTTAAATATATGTCAATGAGGCAATAGATAGAATTCATCTACATCAATGGCAAAGATCTCATCAATTGGTTAAAAGAGTTGAGTTGCATTGTCCCCATTCATAACAAAATGACCAACACCTAAATCTAGTTCTGGTTTTATGTAGTTTTATGCTTTCTGGGTCAATCTAAAATGGTTCTATCAGCATTTGAGATAACTAGTGGCCATTTCAACTTTGATTTATACTTGGAAGTTAGAAATTTAAGAAGAGTCATTCCCCACAACCATTTCTCTTAGAAACATTAAGATGTAGTTAAGACCAACAACATTTTCCAAGACAAATTTCAGGAAAACAAAGTTATCAATGGCTACTAGTAATGATGATTACACATTACCTCCAGTACTGAAGGTGGTATACATCTCAGTACTTAGTTGCCCAGGAAAAATGAGGCTCAGTATATTTGTTGATGAGCGAGATCGTAACAGTTGTGTTGGATCAGATGAAGCCCAATCCACTCCAGCATTCTGTTCTCATAGTGACTAGTTGGCTAGGTGCTGGCCCAGGGCCCTCAGCCTAAAGGGGTCCAAAAGGCAATCCCCACACTGTCTTTTTAACATAAAAAAAAGATCAGGAATGTTGAATTGCAGTAGCAGTTATATTCTTCATTCCCCAAATGTGCTTCTTGGCTTCAAGAATCATATTTGCTACTGATATTAAATCTATGTCATTAAGCCAGTATAAACTTTTATTTTAATTGTTCTGAAAGTTGTCTTGGGTCTCGCTCTGGGAGAAAGGTGGCATATAAATACGATCAATCAACCAATAATACACGGCATCTATGCGTGGTAGAGAAAGTTGTCCCATCACCAATGTTGAAGTAAGATTCAATGGCCAGTTCAGTTGGATTCAATATCGGGAATGGTGGGACCAAAATATGCATTTTATTTAAGATCATTCTCTCAAAGAAAACTAAGAGGAACATCTTTATTGACACAGAATATGAACTCTATGATGGGTACCAGCACTGGAGATATTAATGTCCAAATAAATGCTGCACCTGGAGTTGACCTGACTACTCTCCTCAATAAAATGAGGGGGGAATATGAGGTACTTGCTGAGGAGAACAGACAAGACATTGAGGCTTGGTTCAATCAACAGGTAAAATAAATACTATTTCCTTCTTGGGAGATTCTTCTTGAAGGAAAATTATTTCCATATCTCTTTTTAACATATGTATATGTTTATTTATACATTGTAAAATATTTCAGAGTGAAGAACTTAATAAGCAGATCAGCAGCAACACTGAAGAAACCAGTGCCCACAAGAATGAAATTACTGAGCTAAGACGCAACGTACAAAGCCTAGAAACTGAACTGCAGACTCAACTCTCTCTGGTATGAGAATTCTTTCAGTATTTTTCCCTCTTAAACACACATGAGGAAAGACGCTTCCTATGCATATAAGTGTTTAATAATCAGAGTTGGGGGGTGGGGGGGAAATAATCTTTATGAACTCCCAACTGCCAGAATGTTCCAGCCAGCAGAGTTGCAGGTCATATAACCTGGGGGTTTCCTAAACTTGTAATATAAACAGATAGTTTCTCAAAGCAAGATGCAATCCACCCAGATACTAGGCATAGCTCAGTGTTCCTGGTTCCAGCAAACAACGTACTGGGAAGATGGCATATGAATTACTGTTATTTCCTTTCATTTCCATTCAGAGTAACTACAACTATTCAATATGATATTAGAAAGAGAAGATTTCAAAGGAAAAATTAATAAAGCAAGAAATAATAGTTTGTGAGTAGTCCAACTGAAAATAAGTTCAATGTAAAATAAGAATATTTGAATGACAATAACGCAAATGGAAAAGACTTTGACTTTTTACTTTATTGATTTTTTTTAAGGTTAACCAATATATGGATAGTGCATATGTAAAGATTATAGGATATTTGTGACTATTGGATGTTTTTTAGGTTAATGGATATATGGATAATGGATAGGTAAAGATTATAGGATATATGTGACATTGATTGTATGAAATGAATAGTATGGAAAATCAATAAAAATTATGTTTAAAGAAACAGTAATTACAACAACAATAGTTGTATGATAACGCCGACCATCCCAATGATGCCTGGGAATGGAGGATACCAGGTTGAAGAAGAGTGATTTAGATATTTATCAAACCTTTAAAGCAATGCTAGGGAGCACGTTAACCTTCAGATGTTTTTTGAAAACAAAATTATGTTAATATCTGAAGTAACATTGGATAAATGTCTATATTTGGCAAAAACATATGTTCTAAATATTAGAAATTTGACATTAAAATTTAAGAAGGATGAAATTTGCTTAAACCACTGGGGAAATCTTTTGTCTTAAGCACTTGATCTTTGGCAAGTGTCAAATGCCAAAAAAACATTAGCTATAAGACAATCTAAACGCCAAAACTGAAAGACAATAAAACCCTATATATCAAATATAGATATATTAAGACTGCCACTGAGAATTAAATATCTAATATTCAGCTTCAGAATGTGGAAGTGGATTCAGATGGAAACCTTGAGCCAAAGTAATCTGAGCTCTAAATTCCCCAAATACTTTGTAGTAGAGGTGGGCAACCTACATGAATTTCATGTGCCCTTGGACAAATGGTCAAAAGCAATCTTTTTCTTCCCTGGAAGCCAACTGGCACCAGAGGAAGAATGAAAGATAGAAGAAAGTGGCTCTGCCCACTTTAGGTTTTGCTCCAGTCATCATTGACTTCAGTTCCACAACCCCTCACAGATTATCCTCAAGGAATATGGCCCTCACAGAAGAAGGGCTCCCCTCCTCTTATATTTACAAACTTTATTTTCCTCTTTCATCAGAAACAATCACTTGAGGCCACCTTGGTACAGACAGAAGGCCAGTATTGTGCCCAGATTTCCCAAGTACAAGGAGTGATTAGTGTTGCAGAAGGACAACTACAGCAGATCAGAGATGACATGGAGAGCCAAAACAGAGAATATGAACAACTTCTGGACATCAAGATCCGCCTAGAGAATGAGATTGAGACTTACCATCGCCTGCTGGATGTAGGAGAGAGGTGAATAAAAAGAAATGTCACAGAGTTCTCCCTTTCCTAAATTCCACTGATCTTCCTTTATCCAAAATCCTCCTTGGTCTTAGGACAGTGTTGAGGATCCTGTGGCCTTTTCATATAAGAAGTGGATATCATGTGGTATAGGGACTAAATACCCAAAAGGCATCTGATCTTGGAAAGCCTAGTAGGGTCAGCCGTGGTTAGCACCTGGATGGAAAACTGCCAATTAATACCAGGTGCTGTAGGCTACATCTCAGAGAAAGGAGCTGGCAAAACCACCTCTGACTGTTCATTGCTTAAGAAAACCCTATGAAATTCATGGGGTCCATCATAAGTCAACAGACAACTTGAAGGTATATACACAGACACATATATCACATAGCCTAAAGGCTACATGCAGCCCTAGGTTGGTTGATCTTTCTTTCTTTCTTTCTTTCTTTTTTTCTTTTCTTTCTTTCTTTCTTTCTTCTTGGTAGCCACTGGGCACTTCCAGAACCTTTCTGAGCCTTCTCCACTGAAAAAAAAGGAGCCTCCAGAAACTACTGTTATCTTACTAAGCCAGGTACAATCCATTCTTTTTTTAAGTTAAGAAAAATTAAGGAACCAGAAGTATTACCTCCATTTTCATTGTCTTTTTTTAACCCATTCGGAGGATTGGTATGTCCTCTATTGGTTCCTGCAGACAGGAAACTGACCCCCACGTCTGCAAAACCCTATTCTAGTTATTGCTGAACTATCATACCCATCAGCCCAAGCTATTAGCCAAGCTGGCTGGGGATGTAGGGGTTGTATTCCAACAAAATCTGGAGAGCCATAAGCTCCCCACTCCAAATCTAAGGATGTGTTCATATATGCTTGAACACTGATTGTTTTATTACCATTAAATTATTCAATGCTCAGTGATGAATATCTAACTTTTATATTGCATTATGAGACCTTTTTCCCTTCCCAAAAAGAAATGTGGGCATATTTTTGTTCACATGTTTTAAATATATGCACTTTTACAGAGGCACACTTTCTGAAAGCATTTTCACTATTGGCCAAAATTTGTTTGTGCTCATTTTTTCATATATACACCTTTAGTGTTAATATTTTTCAAAATGATACATGGTTTTGTTTTGTTTTTATTCATAATAAATTGGAGGCTTTAAAAGTAAATAGATTTATATGCTTTCTCTTGTTGCCACTGTGAGATGATGAGAGACAGGTATTTTTAAGGAGAACCACAATACCAGCCAATTTCTTTTGTAACCCTAGTTACATCCTAACAACTCCCACTAAATGACATAGTATACTGAAGTCTCACAAGCCAGTATATTTTCATTTTATATACAAACCAAAACTTAATTATGACTCATTTTTAAACAACCAATTAGACAGTGCCTTTTCTCACATGTGTTCATCTACATCTCATCAAAATTAAAGATCTTTCTTAAGTTTGTTCTTTTAAAATCATAACCAGAAGAGCCCTCTTTATTTCTGTTCTAAGTCATAACAGTAACATTAAAAATCTTTTATAATGTTGTTTATTTTATTTACTTGTTATATAGTGACTTTGAATCTGGAAGCACTACTGGATTCAGAGCTTCAGGAATGGGAGAAACTGCTTCAGAAGCTCAATTTAGAGGATCAGTAGATTTGAGACCAAGAGACCCCAGATCTTGCAGTTCTGGATCAAGACCCTTTAGTTCTGGAAACTCAGGATCTATGGGATCAGCATCTACAGATTCAAGCTCCAGGGGATCAGGATCTTCTGGTTCTTCCATTTTGCAGTCTAAGTCCAAAAGTTCTGGATGTACAGATACAAGATACAGAAGTTCAGGATCTATGGGCACAGGTGAAGGTTTTGCTGATTCTAGATCAAGATATGGAAGCACAGCCAGGGGTAAGAAATTGTATTCTCATTTTTCTGTACATTTTCCTAAATTCCACATTTCTCAAAACAAATTATTTTGCAGTCAATGTAACATATTAAATAGTGCTAGTAAGTAGCCTATTAATATTAATGGAAAAGCTATGTTATATTATGAGAATATCATTACTGATTTCAGAAGAATAATGTTGAAGGAGTTATTACTGAAATAATGACATTACCTTACCCTACAGCCCTTGGAAGTGGACATCTAGTGTAGGAATCAGCGTGACCATGTGGAAGGAGAGCCTGTGATTGCTGCTTCTTTCATTACCTCATCTTTCATGCCTTCAAGGTACTACTGAGCTATTGAAGGATGGAGGTACACCTGAGCTATTGAAGGGTAGAAGCTGGGATCAGGAAGTGCAATTCCTATTTCTACCCAACACCTTCTACCTATGGAATTATTGTCTACATAAAGTGTGGTCCACATGTATCTGCTCCAGCTGCTCCCTTACTTGCACCGATCAGCACTTCTAATACCAAGAAGCTGCTAAAATTTGCTGGTGCTGAAAACAAAAGGCCTTTTCTATTATAACTTAACAACATTTCAGAGAAGAATCAGCACATTCCATTTGGTTTGGTCCATTTCTTCAGTCTGTCATATCAGTCAATGTTATTTATAGAAGAAATGCCAAAATTGTCAAACTCTTAATTGTAGATACACAAGCATTATCCAGTTTCCAGCCAGTAAAATCTTTGGTACAACAAGCTGATTTATCATTAGTACAGTTGGCCCTCCACATTTGTGGATTTGACTTCCACAGATTTGATTATTTGCTAATTTATCCAACCCCACCCCCCTCTCCACATCAGGTTCTTCTTTTCCAGGGGAACCTTCCCTCTCAGTAGCTCCAATCAGGCTGCATAGGCCTTTAAAAACCTGCCTCTGGTCATTGTCCTCATCTACCAGCCACTGCCTGTCCAGCTAAGGATGACTCACAGCCAGATTTCTCAGCACCACAAATCCTCTCCAAGTGCCTCCCACACACCCAAAGAAAGAGATGAACAAAAGAGAGGTAGTATAGGGCCACTATGCCAACTTCCCCCTTCACTTGCCTTTCTCTGACCTGGTTTGGACTCTTGGTGCCTGCTCTCCCCACCATGACTCAGCCCCTTTCCCACAGACACACAGACACACACACTATTTTGATATTTGCGATTTTTCTACCTTTGTGAGTGTCCTGCACCCCTAGCCCTAGAAAATGTGGAGGACCAATTGTAATTTACATAAGCCATAGTAATAGTCTTCCAGATAATGCCAAGAAACCTACAGCATTTAATGTTATATGTCACATGCGACATGTCCCCTGGTGAAAGCTCTGAATTACACACGGCCAATAGATTTGAATTTCAGGAAAAGGCCAGTGAGCCCAATACAAATGTGCATTACTAGACTCAACCTCTAGCATTTAAGTATGTCAATTCATAATATTTTATGTCATTCCTAAGTGGTATTTGGGGAAGGAACTGTGGTTCAGTGACTAAGCACATTCATTCCAAGTAGAAAATCTCAGGTTCAGTTTCTACGATCTCCAGAGTGGGCTCAGCAAGACTCCTGTGGAAAACCCTAGAGAGCCATAGACAATTAGTGTTGACGGTGTTGAGGTTGTTAGGCCAGCTTCCAACAACCTCAACCTTCCTGCGTTTTAAGTAGGGTTTTCTTTTGTTATAGGGTTTACCCGTGTCACACCACGTTCTTCCAAATGCTTAAAAGAATTGCTGCTCTCCTAAATACCTGAATTTTATGTCACACAGATCCACCAAAGACAAGAGTGATCAAGACCATTGTGGAAGACAAAATTGGAGATCAAGTGATCTCAACTCATGTCCAATCAGTTGAAGAAAAGCCAATTGCATAAACAAACTTACATCCAGAAACTGGAAGTCTTTCTTAGCATGGCATAGTAAAGAAATGTTAATGAGAGAAATGTTAACATACAGAAACATGCTATGACAGTTGCCTTCATTTCCTTGCTTTTGTCACTACTGCTTTTCTGAGCATATTTTCCTTCTATTCAGCTTTAAGAGTGAAAAAGTCAGCCTCATTCTCTGGCATTTTGCAATAAATATTCTCCTACTGTAGCAAAATGAAATAAGATTTTGGCCATCATGATGTTTCATTTTAAGTTATTGTCTTCATGTTGCCTACCTGGTTCAATAACAGTGGCTGCCAGTCACGAGCAGAGCACCACCAGGAAGGAGAGGAGAGGTGATTCAGACCATTGCAAAATCTAGGATAAATCTTGTTCTTTAGGATCTGGTTAATCAAATGCATCTGATTTCAGATTTAAGAGATATCCACTAACTATCAGTTTTCAAAGGGATGGCCATGTTAATTTCTTGCAGTATGAAATTAACTTCTGGAACCTTAAAGACTCACAAATGTTTAGTGCATGAGCTTCCATGGCTCATTTCATCCTTCTTTCCCAAAGGAAAGGATGACAGGGAGTCATTTTAAGTGGAATTGCTGGGGGTTGAGCTGCTACCTGCAAAGTGTGCTCCCTCCAGAGGACAGACTGTCTGAAATGCTGCATCAAAGTGTAGCTTCATCCATGGCATTCCCCATGCTTTCCCCAGTCATTCCGCAGCAGCTGTGAAGCTCCAGGAGGGCTTGCTGCTGCTGCTCCTTACTCCTGAGAAGGGAGGGAGAGGAGAGATGATTCAGAACACAAAAGAGTAGCTGGACTCAGCTCAGTGCAGAATGGAGAGAAACAAAGGTGCGCCCATAGATGGAATACACCTTCCTTTTCCTCCCTCCTCAGCCCAGAATAGTTGTATCTTCATGATCTGAATTTCTTGAGCATTGTAGTGGTTTGAATGTTGGACTACAAGTCTGGAGACCATGATTTAAATCCTGTCTCTACCACAGAAACCCACTGTGTGACCTTGGGCCAATTCTACTCTCTCAGCCTCAAAGGCAACCCCCTCTGAACAACTATTACCAAAAAAAAAAATGCAATGATAGGTTTGCCTTACAATCATCATAAGTCAGAAACCACCTGAAAGTACACAACAGTAAACAAACTTCCACCTCACTGATAAGAAGCAGAAGCAACAGCTCCCTCTGAGCTTTGATAGCTGTGTCAAGGGGAGGTTTGGGGACTGAGCACAAGGGCAAAAGAATAGCTCACTGCTTCTCATCTAAAAGATTTAGACGAACAGTACCCTGTAGAATATCTGGGCCTCTGGGCCACAACCAAGAGCCACCTGGGGGAGATCAGTACCCTTTGCTTCATTCAGCACATGTCACAGGTCTCTCTGGGTTCATGTGTTGGATATTTATCAGTGGATGGTTGATTTCATAACAGGCAACTGGATGTTGGTGAAGGTGGGTATCCACTTGAGAAAAATCACAACTTTGACTGGATACATGCCACCCACCAACTCATATAACCAAAAAAGGTCCACGTTATATCTCAACAGTTACGGTAACTGCTAGTATCTGCTCAAACCTTCCAGCTGGCTCTTGCCAACCAGATAACCATAACCTCAAACAAATCTTCTCCTTTTCTTAAGCACACCTAAATCTTCAGGACTACTTGATTCAGTACAAATGATCTCTTCTCTTGCTTTGTGCTTCTTAATTTCCAAAGCATTGTTTAAAGTTCCCAAGTGTTCCAAATTTGGCTAAGCCTGTTGTTGAAATATTCTCCATTTGCTGGATTCTTGACAATGTGAAAGCAAACACAAAACAAAAGCTTCAGGAGACGAAACTAACATCTTCTTGGATTAAAATCTGGTATTATAGCAAAGTGCTTAAAGAAAAAATAAGAAAACAAAAACTCCCACATTAGGAAACTAGTCAGCTAGAACAATACGAGGATGCTTTTGCAGAGATAAAACAAACTACACAGGTCTTTGCACCACCCAAAGTGAGGAAAAAAACGACGGAAGTGAACTATCCTTAGAAGTAGTTTGCACACCCTTTTTTCACAAAAGAGGCTAAGTTGCAAGTGCGAGTGTGAAGGCTGAGGAACGCAAAGAAATATGTATATAATGATGAGCTAAAAAAACATACACAGACTGGGATGGGATGGAACCCAACCTCACTGAAAGGATAATGAAAGTTTCGGCCTGGTCAAATCCACCCATTCTCTACGTAGCAGCGGGGGAAAGAATCACAAATGGCTCCAGGGGAAATGAGCAAGGTGGAATACCAGATCTGGTTATTAATATCCATCACTCATGCTGGCCCAAGATGATAAATTGGCCAAACAAACAATCACTTATGAAAAAATGTTCCAAAAGAAGAACACACCCTTACAAAATCAGCATATAAAAGCTTGAGACTATTCTTAATTTTCAAGCTCTCCTTGGGTGACACTTCTGCTTTTTTTGCACTCCCTTGAAACGCCTTTAAAATCATGTCTTATTTTGGCCGCGGGTCTAGGCACATTTCCTCCTCTCGTAGTGGTGGGGCATTGGTGAATCTTTCTAGTTGTGGAGCGTATGGCTTGGGTGGAGGGTCCAGTACAGGAAGCTTTGGTAGCAGGACAACTTGGGGTGCTGGATCAGGATGGGGTGGCCTTGGAGGTGGCATTGGGGGTTGCTTTAATATCTACAGTTCTTCTGGCTTTGTTGGAATTGATGGCAGCCTTCTCTCTGGTGGGGAAAAAGAAACCATGCAAAATCTGAATGACCGTTTAGCTTCCTACCTGGCTAAAGTGCATGTTCTAGAGGAAGCAAACAGTGATCTTGAACTAAAAATCAAAAACTGGTATGAGAAAACAGCACCTCAGACTGATGGAGGACTCCGTGACTATAGCAAATACTATGCTGACATTGATGAGCTTCGAAATAAGGTAAGATGATGGTTTTGAAGGAGATTTTGAAAAAAACAAGAGAGGTATGATTTCAGCATTCAAAAGTTACCAGTGCAATGCTTATGCTATTCAAGGTGCAGAATACTCACACAGTCAGATATTAATATGTCACCAAAATTTTATCTTCTATTTGAGACTTTCTGCTCTGTTATGAGTGGCTTTAGCACACCATTACAGTGAATCCTTGGTATCTGCTACAGTTTGGTTCCAGAAACCCCCACAGATACTAAAATTTGTGGATGTCCCAGTACTATTATGTACAGTGGTGTAGTAAAATAGTGTCCCTTATATAAATTGGCAAAATAAAAGTTTGCTTTTTGGATTTTTTAAAAAATCTTTACTTATTTTTATTTATTTTTATTTTTATTTATTTTTGGAATATTTTCAATTGATTGAATTGGTGGATACATAATCTGCAGGTACAGAGGGCTAACTGTGTGCTCATTCTTTTTAAAAGTAACTTTTCAAGTTCTGCAAAACACCATGCACTTCTTTAAATAGACAGATGTTTCCACATTATCAGTCTGACCAAAATCTTACACTGATCCCCATCACAGATTTCACCCTAGCTTTCCTCTTCCATTATCAGAGCCTCTTTCAATTAAAAAGAAAATTAACAAAAACAGTGAATCTGTCTCACGACATCAATTTACTCATCCACCCAAGGTCCCCTGTTAATGTCATCCTCCTTTGCAGAATGTAAACTTTTATGCTTCACTGTTTTATAGTGTTGTAAACTACTTCAGAGTACTCACAAATGAGCTTGAGAAATATTTATAATAATACAAATAACAGTAACACTAGGGGGATGAAAGAGAGAATGCAGTCGCTTCTCTGATTTTTCTTTACTCAAAAGCAAACACAGAAGCTGGTCTAGCTTGGGACTGCAGTCTACAGGGAGGCTGAATTCTACTGGTTCCAGTTCTTCTTCTCTCTCTTCCCTTTGTTTGCAAGGAAAAAACACAAGTCCTAAAAGGCCTTAAATAGATAACGGCTGTATGGGGACATATGAGAGGAAGGGTCAGAAGCTGGGAAGAGTAAGCCTCTAATCACGTTGTGGTTCAAGTCCAAATTGCTCCTCTTCCCACCATGCTTACATTAGAATAAAGAAAAAAAATACATTAGTCTAAATCCAGTTGATAATTTCAGCTAGAGTAGACCCATTAAATCTACAGAATTTAGATAAGTGTTGAATTACTATGTTCCTGTTAATTCAGTGGGTCTCCCCTAGCTGGAACTAATAATTGGACTCGGGCCATAGGGAGCTTAATACAGTGTATTTAATGTAACATGTAGCTTGCCCTACAATCTTTGCCATACTCAGCTAATGGGTCCCAGGTATCAAGAGTGAAAAAGATTCTCGATTGTAGCCATTTTCAGCAGCAAGTTCAACTTTAAGGTAATGCCTACTTTTGGTCTTACAATATTGTAAATAAATAAAATGCACAGCCTAATTTCCCAATTCCATCAATGTGCTATTTAGTGTACGAGGAACACATTGCATGTGTTGCTTTCTTCTCTTCAGACAACTTAATTATATTCAATCAGATATGCTGAATCCAAGGAATCTGCCAAAGTATACTTCCCATTTCAGTTCTCCCATGTTTTTATTCCCCCATCCTATGCAGATCATCTCAGCAATTGTCAACAATGCCAGCATTATCCTCCAGATAGATAATGCCAGACTGGCTGCAGATGACTTCAGAATGAAGTAAGTTTTTCTTCTCAGTTCAAGCAGAGTACATCTCATTTCATTTGTAAACAGCAAGGATGCAAGCAAGGGCATTGTGGTGTGCTTTGCCATTACATGCATGGCTCCTAGCACTACCAATAACAAGACGAGCTTAGAAAAGCTGTTTTTGGGAATTACAACATCCTGAACTCCCCAGCTAGCTTCTAGTCCAGAAAAGTAACTTTTGTGACCTGTAAAGAAAAAACATTGTGTAGATAGTCCATCCCTTTCCACCTTAATATGTGTATGTGTGCAAATGCACAGTAAAAAGAAAGGCCAAAAGGTTGGAAGATAGGGGAGTGTTACAAACAGAGGATGACAATGTCTGGGCTTCTGATAAAAGCCCACATTTGAGGGCTAAATACTAAGTATACATTAAATGTACAGCCTCATTTTCAAGTAAGAGCAAATGGATCTAACAGCAATGGGGGCCAGTATGTGTACAGAGCAGAGACCTAGCTGCATTTCCCCATTTTCTTTCTTAAATTTAACCTGTGCTTGTGTGGATCTAAGAAAGGGGAAAAAACAAACTCAACTGGCAGCAGCACAGTCTCCCCCACCCCATTTTTTGGGAGGGGGTGGCAGTGGTGGAGAATTAAAGTTATTAAGCAAGAAAATTGTGGGTCAGCTGCATGCTAGTTAACACAGCACATAGCTTAGCCCAGAAGCAGGGAGTTTGCATAATAACACCTTTATTTGGAGGCACCCTCCCCAGTAAGAATGGAAAGAATATCTGTAACTATTCATTCCCAGGTCAAAAAACAAGTTTTCTGATAATCAGAAAACCTTGCTGAGAAGAATCATAGACTATGAGATTTTTGTGCACTCTTCTCTTAGTATTCAAATGTCCCAAAGTGCTAAAGGGGAGTTATTCTGGAGAAAGAAACATGTGGTTTTCTTCACACAATTTCTTCACAGAAGACAGGGTTTCTACACACACACACACACACACACACACACACACACACACAAATGTGTTTTATGGAGAGAATACTGAGAAGGATTCTTAGTCTTCTCCCTCACCAGGGAGAAAACTACAATAATTAGTCATCTTACATGAAAAGATGAAAGTCATCCTTACATGAAAAGATGAAATAGTCAAGGGTTTCTATCCTTACCCAAATTTCTCAGACAAAAACAATCAGCCAACGGCTCCATGACAGCCAAGCACAATTAAGCAAATCCTTTTGGCTTCAATAAGTACCTCAAAACACTTCTTTTCTTTTTGAAGATATGAAAACGAGGTATTCCTTCACCAGAATGTTGAAGCAGACATCAACGGTCTGCGCAAAGTCCTGGATGAACTGACTCTATCCAAGAGTGACCTAGAAATGCAGATTGAAAGTCTGACTGAAGAGCTGGCTTTCCTCAAGAAGAACCACGAGGAGGTAAGGCGGTCATTTTGCTAAATCTGATTACAACACTTACAGAGATCAGATAGCAATATATGAACTGTACCCATTCTTTTGTTACTCATATATCAATACTGCCTCAAAGACCCCTCACTAAACCACAAACCCCAGGATTCCATACGAGGTTGAAAGTCGAATAATAGCACTATAACAGTCTAGTGCGGAAATGCCGAAGTTAAGCATCTCATGGCTTGTGGCATTTCACAATTCAGAGCCGTGAGGAAATCAAGTGTCTATTTTGCTAAAACAGGCTACAGTTACATCACACTTCAGTTAGCAAAGGTTAGCCAAGTTAGCCATATATGAATGTTGCTAATATTAAGCTACGCATTTGTAAAAAGTTACTTTTTAGACTGCTACCCTCACAGTTCCCCCACTTAGCACAACTGATGCTAGGAATTTTGGCTGGGGAATTTCATAGTCAAGAATAATAACTTTTACACGTTCTGGTTGACTTGGTATCCACCCTAAAGATTTATAGCCAATATTAATAATTATAATAGTTGCTTTCAGAGTGCAAACTACTTCAGCTTAGACAGTGACTAAGCCCAGCCCTAGCATTAGGCAGATTGGGTCAACTGCCTCAAATGGAAAAAATAAGGGTGATTCGTACCTATTCCACCCAAATCTCCCCGTCATTCCTGTCCATCTGAGCTAGTGACTTCGTCACAGTGATGTTTCCTTCTTGGTGACTTGGGTTGGCTGGTTAGCCTTATCACTTATTTTCAATGCCATTGGAAAGGGCAATGAAACAGACAAAGAAGCAGCCAGTCTATGCGTTGTGCACGCACATGTAAATTTCTGTTCACAAGACACAGAGTGGTGCCTGCACCACTGTATTAAAGCATTTGCTTGAGCAGACAGAAAGTGGGCACTGGAAAGAGTAGCGAGTAAGCAGTGCAATATGTCAGAGAATGACCAATCTGGGTGCCACATAGCTTTCTTTGCAAACTGGCCAGCAGTCCTCATCTGCAGTATGTTTTTAACAGTGCATGAAACTGACTGGCAGGGGTCCAAAATAATATTTGGTAATATATCTGGAAGCACACGCTCAAAACATTTACGTGGCTATTAATTTGAAGGAAACCTTTATTGAAGATCCAGTGCCCGCAGTATTTAACACCATAAAAAGGTCTATAAAATATTATATGTTTAATGATTAAGATGAAAGAAGAAAGGGAGAATAGGGGATTTCTGCCATTCATAGGAGCTCAACAATCAGTGCATTCAGCCAAGGTAAGAGAATAAAGCATTATCAACAATTAGTGCCAGTAACTGATATATAACCTGTTTTTATAATATCTGTGCAAACAAGCTCTGACTCATCTCTCCAAAAGATTAATTTCTTCAGCTTTGTTAGGAGATATAAAATCACTCAAGCTTCGGTACAATAGCAACAGCATAAAGAGCTATTCCTCTTTGGTATTGTGGTTGTACGTCTTCATTGATTTCATTCTTGCATGCAAGAACATGGAATTTCAGAAGCTTTCTCATCTCTGAGTGAGATGACAAGACTTTTGCACATGGGGGGCACTGGAAAATTGGTTTTCTATGCAAACAAAATTTTCACAAAAATCCTGATAACCTGAAAAATCTCAAAACAGTTGACAGTTCTTTCATTGCTGTTTGAAATAACCTTTCTCATCAAAGTCAAGAACATTTGCATCCCTATTTGGTATTTTACAAAAAAAATCATAAGTTGATTATGAATTCAAAATTTCTGTGTGTGGTGCTGGTATGTATAGACATACATACTCATATACAGAGAGAATGAGAGAGAGAGAGAGAATGGAAATCTTAAAACCGTTTTGCAGGCTTCAAAATAATGAAAGGTAGTAGTATTTGAAAAGTAGGCAGAGCTTCAGCACTGATGTAATCAGACCTTGGAAAAGTTATTTTTCCCATTTCATGGTAGCTTAAAGTTGTAGTATGAAAATGTTCTTAAGCTCTGGATAGTGAGAGCATGGAAACAGAAGCTATTCTAGCTGGCTTTTTAACAGCAGTTTTGAACTGTAACAGCTCAGCAAAAGTGTGTATCTTGAAGCTGGAGACAATTATGGAAGAGACAATGCTAAATTTAAACACCAAGGGAATTGCAGTTCAGAGTCCCACATTTATGATGAGCCTTTAAATACAAGCACAAACAGAATAGAAAAATTACTATATTTCAACTTTGACATACTGCTATGGGTCTTTTTCCAAACTCAACAGGGCTTTATCTAGCCTGTGACAGACATGATAGGTGTTTTGAAATACCTGAAGAGATGTCATGTAACAAATCTAAAACCAGTAAGTGAAATTGAAAGAGAGGATATTTCCTCTAAACATTAGAAGATGCCTCCTAAGGACATGATAGCACAGTGTGGCGGTGGGTCCCTCCTATTTGTTGGAGGTATTCAAGCAGAGGCTGGAGGGCCTTCTGCCAAGAATGCTGCAGTTCCATCCTTACTTACAGATCCTGTATTGAGCAACAGACTTGACTAAACAACCTCCTGAGAGTTATGTCTCATAAGCTTTACTTAGCCATTTCTACATCTCAGTTCAAAGACACAGGCATGCCCTCACAGGTGAAAACTGGGGCAGCAATGACCAAGCAACATCAAAGTATAGTTATGATGGCAGATTTGTTGCTGTGGTTCCCAGGATTAAGTACAGTTATGATGGCAGATTTGTTGCTGTGGTTCCCAGGATTTAAAAAATTATCTAACGGACATTTTTGTCCTGGGCTATTTTCTGGCAATTCCTGGCACTAGTGACATTGCATTCTCACCTTCAAGCGGGTTTCATTTAATGCCAAGATATAACAATATGTTCTCCTCTTTTCCCCTCCTTTCTTTTTTTAAAATGTCTTTTAGAATTATAGAGTACATCATTGAAATAACACCTATGTACCACTACTACTACTATTAATAACAATAACAACAACAACAACAACACAAAATCCAGGAGAATTTTGCCCTTCAAACCACAGGATAACCACAGCCAATCATGCACAGAGCCCTAGTGCAGATTCAAGTAATTGCTACAAAGAACTCCCAAAAGGATAGAACAAGTAGATGTGGAGACAGCAACAATCAACAAATCCCTGCAAAACCCAATAAGTTATATCATGAGAACTAGCCCTTCTTTATACCAATCTGGAAGAGCCTTCAATATATATAAAGCAAGTGCATGTGCAGAAAATCATACATGTACACTGTGAAAACAATCTCAGTTGAATCCCAAACATGCCATGATTAGAGCTATAAGTTAGTCATGGCTTACTTCTCCTGCTGTTGACTTTAACAGGTCTAATTATAAGCATATGAATCCAATCAATTTAAGCCTTTCTTTCTCTTTTCTCTAACTACCCGCACACGACCTTTCTGACTTTTCCTCCTTTCTCTTCATAGGAAATAAGAGCCCTGCAAGGCACAACCTCAGGGAATGTCAGTGTTGAAATGAATGCTGTGCCAGGAGTTGATCTGACCACGCTTCTGAACAAGATGAGAGCAGAGTATGAAGCTCTGGCAGAGCAAAATCGTCAGGATGCTGAAAGATGGTTCAATGAAAAGGTAAAATGTCAGTCACTATGTACTCACAAATCAGCAAGACAACAGACCATCCCCAACATCAGATGTGAGTTTGAAGAACAACATTTCATGCACAGTGAAATACTCTTAAAAGATAGAACCAGGCGTTGGTTGGAATCACGACAGAGAGATTTCTGCAGTTTTTGCAGCTCTCCCTCACTCCCTGTCCTGCATCAAGTTTTCACTTTTCCAATAAGTATCTAAAAGGTACTTTGGGACTACAGATCCCAGAATCTCTCAGCCAGTAAGGAGGATTCTGGGGGTTATCATCCAAAATATAATTTTTCAAGCTTTCCCCATTGCTCGTTCAATGAGTCAGTTAAACATACTCTTTATCAATTATTTCCTAAAAAAAATTCATACCCTGCAGAAGATACCTTCCATCTTCAAGCAAAGCAAAACAAAACAAAACAAAATAAAATAAAATACAGCAATCAGCATGAATGCAAGTAGCTGGGGAGATGGGTTCAGTTTAGGCCTTGGAGCGGGCCCTCTTTCTGATGATCAAGTTTAGATTTTCTTGTTGCAGAAGAACCTGGCCCTTTTTAATTAAAAAAAAAATGCCTCTAGAACTTCTTAGTTTAGTTCTTCTCCAGTACCAATGCTTATGCCCTAGAATCTGTCTCCTATTAAGATAACCTTCCCCAAACTTTCTTCCTCTGGATGGCAGAGTGATACATAGAGTAAGGAGCAGCAAATTTGTCCATAATTTACAAACCATAGAACAGTGGTTCTCAACCTGTGGGTCCCCAGATGTTCGTGGACTTCAGCTCCCAGAAGCCCCAGCCACTATGGTCAATGCTCAGGGCTTCTGGGAGCTGAAGTCCACAAACATCTGGGGACCCACAGGTTGAGAACCACTGCCATAGAATGTCCAGATACTTTCAGCATACCCTGATCTGATTATCCAAAGGCCAGGGACAATGACTCATCTCACCACAATATCCTTGAACACTTTGTGTCTAGGCTTCTTAGAGGAGGAAGTCCATCCATTTGAATCTGAGTTGGGATTTGAACCCTGATCTCTTGAAGCAACCACAAAACCACACAGAACCACACTGACTCTTTCCTCTTCCTGTTACAAATACCTGTATATCAGGCATTCCCATTTTACAAATAGGGTAGAGCTAATATGTTCCTGAAAAAACAGATTCCATGGCTCAATGCATTTTTCTCTAATGTGAATACTATATGTTTAAATTCTGTTATTTAATCATTGCAGAGTAAAGAATTAAACATGACAATCAGCGTGAGTGCCAAGGAGACCAGCAGCAACAAGAATGAGATTGCAGAGTTAAGACGCACCCTTCAGGGTTTGGAGATAGACCTTAAAACTCAGCTTGCTTTGGTATGAGTACAGGTCTCTTCCAGAAAAAATGTTTGTATCTGAAAAAACATAACGTTTACAACTCGCTCAACCATACACCTCTCTTTTATAGGATATGTCGTAAATAATATTTACATTAGATGCTAATGATTGTCATACAGTGTATTCTATCTTGTGCCATTTACTAAAGCCCTACCCTCTGAACTCAGTTAGACATCATAAAGTAGCAATCTGTGCCCAGGGTAGAGATGGCTGATTACACCAAAGCTTTCCAGACTGTGTGTCATGACATGTTAGTGTGTTAGCTGCAGTGTCTTAGGTGTGTCGTGCAAATGTAATGGGTGGAAGGGCTGCCTCTCCTGCTGCTACAGTGGGCCAGGCCTGGGTGAAGGGGCTGCCTCTGCTGTGCTGCCCTGGGCCAAGGAAGACCCTGGTGAGGGTGGCAGCGGCAGCAAGCCAGACCCGGGGGGGGGGCTACCTCCACTTACTGAATTACTTACTGAACTACTGTGTCTCAACATGAAGCATGTCTAAAAAGTGTGTCACCAACATAAAAAGTTTGGAAAAATCTCGATTAAATATTGCCTTTCCTGTCCTGTCTCTGAATATGTATGAGCACAGCTCAACAGTACGACCCACACACACTCAAAATGCATGCAATATTGCTTTTATAATATTAATGGAACTGTAGTATTTAGTGAGTACTGAGTACAGTTCATAATTACAAAGCACATGAGTGGCTTGAGACTTATGAGTCTGTGATTTCAAACAACCTGCAATTCCTTCCCCTGCTGAGCTTCCCCTGGTTGTCTTGAAATATAACAGCATGGTGAAAAGCATAGTCTACATGCACTCTCAAACTGATTTTGTGGTCCTTAGACCAACTACCACCCTTACCAGGAAAAAAAAAAGTATTATCCAGAAAGGAGAACTGCTACTCCTGGAAGCCTCCAAGCAAAGCAATACGCCTCTCAAGCAAGCCCAGCCACTTCCACTTGGGGAAAAAGGCAAGCCCTTCATCCCCACCCCAATTTTTTTGAGGGTGTGAAGATTGCAACTGGTTGCAAACAATGGGGTTTGCAGTTTCTTGAGGGTATGATTTTGGAAAAATATTACAGAATGCAATTGTCCACCTAAGACATTTTAGAAGGGCGACCCTTTGAAATGTTGCCAATGTCAAAACTAAGCCTGACATTATATTTTGCATGACTATATCCTGTTTTCCTTCTCAGAGACAATCCCTTGAAGCTACACTGGCTGAGACAGAAGGCTCCTACTGTGCACAACTCTTGAAGATTCAAGGGCTGATTACCAATGTGGAGATTCAAGTACAACAGGTGAGGGATGACATGGAGTCCCAGAACGCAGACTACAGACAACTCTTGGACATCAAGATCCGCCTGGAAAACGAAATTGAGACCTATCGGCGTCTGATTGATGGAGAAGGAAGGTAGGAAACAAAATGAAACCACTGAGAAGGAAAAAAAAATAACCATCCTAATGGTGCCATAAACCAGCAATATCTTTGGAAGTTTTATTTATACAGTCTTAACATTGTTGACAGTGAGGCAAACAGTTGGCTGTTGAACATCAAATATTCTGTAAGCCAAGATTAAACGCACAAACCATGTGAGTATAACTGCTCCATGGTATTTTGGGGCAGTGTGCCACTTGATTTATGTTTCAACAAGCTCATTCTTTCATGCAGTAATTCACACCAATCAGCACTAACAAACCTACATGTATAGACAAAGCCTTAAGAGATTGATTCCCATGGAACACTGTATCTGACAATGGCTTGCCTATGCCATTTTAAGCCCTCAAATTCTTTATCTTGTTGCAATGCAAAACTGTGATCATCCAGAACCAACCTAAACCACATTTGTTCCCTATAAACAAAGAGTTGTAGAGTTAAGGGGAAGTCACTGACATTTCGATCTTCTGGGAACTGGGAATTTGAACGTCAACAGCAGGAAACACAACAACTGTATCAGTAGAAAAGTTGAAAATCAACTGAAAAGTTTAGGAACCAAAAGGACTTGATGAGCTTCAAGCCATGAAAAAGAAACCTACTGTTCTGGCCATAATGTTATTGATATAATAATCCTTAACGTTTCATGACTCCAATTCTGCAAAGGGCGATATGCTCTAAACAATATATATTTCATACTTACGTACTATCAAGGTGTGAAATATAGCTCAGCAAGAGTAACAAGAGCAACTCCATTGTGTATTACAGTGAATTTGGCTACAGAGACAACAAAGGATCGAGAAACTTGGGATCCGGAACAGGTTTGGGATTAAGAGATACAGGATCTGCTGCAAGAGGACCAGGATCTGGGACAGAATCCACTTCCAGAGGAACTGCAGCTACACATATCAATTCCACATCCAAAGCAAAAGGTAAAGGTCACTGTTAGGGATTTTTAAAATGTTATTAATAGGCTTGTGATTGATTCTAACCTAACATCTACAGAGCGGCTGTAAATGTTCACTTATTTCATTCTTCCATGCAAAGACAAATAATTTCAGAAGTTTTATCCACTTTTATGTACAGTTTTTCACACTTTAGGGCTTTTTTTAAAAAAAATTCACTTGGTCAAAGAATTGCTTTTCATCAAAACTTCTGTTTTCCATGCAAAATTATTTTGAATTATGACACAAATCAATTTTCATTAAAAAGTGTCAAATTACCAAAAAAAAAATGTAAGTTTTTCATTAACAGAATACTAAGACAATTGTAAGGTGTATTTTGAACACCCAAATCACATGGCATCCATTCATAGACAGCTCTGATTCACTGGCATGTCTAGTGATGTGAAGAATCTCACCACTATTGCAGTCCACAAATGAGATAGTGTCCTGCTTGCCTGGCAAACATCATGTATCTTCTTCATTCAGCTGCTATCTATACATTTATCAGCTAGATTTGGCAGATAACTACCACTCTTTGGATAATATAAGCAGAATTGGCAAAGATGCTGCATCAGCTTCGCCCAGCATAAGGTTCTGCTAGGCATGGCGCTACTCTTTCCCCTTTCTCCACACATGCACCACATCCCTCTCTCTCTCCTGGGCATCTTCTCTCATAGCTATGGAGCCAGGGAAAGGACAAGCAGCATCTGGCTGTTTCTGTGGCCAAATGTACAAAGAAGACTTAATCCCTCTGGACTTCCAGAAGACTGCCAGGAAGTCCAGAGAGTTGCCTGTTTCCTTGTGCATCCAGCTTCAAAAACAAAGCCAGACATTAAGGCCATTTCTGCACTACACTGTTACAGTGCTATTATTCTACTTTCAACCTCCTATGGAATTCTGGGGTTTGTTGTTTGCTGAGGCCAAAGAGCTTTCTGGCTGAGAATTCTAAATGCCCCTTCCTAAACTACAAACCCCAGAATTCCACAGGATGTTGAAAGTGGAAGAATAGCACTATAATAGTGTGGCGCAGAAATGGCCTAAGAAAGAGGCAGACACTGCCTAGACGCACCTCAGCCTTCAGCCATTAAATGGCTGTGGAGGAGAATGCTCAACTGGCAGAGAGGTAGATGATGAAGAAAGATGGTCATTGCAGAGCAATGTGTTGAATAATATCATCTGTAACAACCATAAAAGGACATACGCAGGTATAATTTGATGCATGTCACCAACGGGATTCTGGGAACTAAAACCATTTTAATTCAGTAATGAAGAATGAAAAGAATTATTACAAAACAGAGAGAGAAACTTAAAACCAGGCCCAACAGCATTCAAAAAAGAAATAAATGTTACAGAGGTGAAAATGAGTGAATATTTTATTAGACAAAGTGAGTCACATGCCCCCAATAGAAGAGCACAAGAAGCTGAAAACCAGATGTGCCCCTTCAGCTGGGATCTCCTAAGCAAGGCACCAGTGGGCTCTGGAGATCCACACCAGCCACTTCCCTACTGCAGGAATACGCCAACAGAGTAACAGACGGCGTGTGGCTCTTCAGAGCCTACCTGGCTTCAAATACCTTGCTCCAAGAGCTCCTTTCTCAGAATGAGGCACTTGTTATGGGAGGATAGGGTATCTAGGTGCATCATCACAGCACAGGCAGTCTCCAAGGCCAACCTGCCCACAATGCTTCATTCTGAGGAACAACTCCCTCAAAGGAAGGCATTATGAATGAAACAAGAAGAAAGAGTGTAAAAAATGTGGTTAAGATGATGTAGGAACTGAGGTGAAGTAGGGACTGGGTGATGAGGGCCGCTGGCAGTCTTTTTGATTCAGCTAGCAGTAGACCTTTCTCTACCCCAGCCAAAGAGATGCACAGATGACAGTTTCACATGAAGAATCCCACTTCATTGTTCAACAGATGAAATATATTCATTTTGTATTCTGTAATCTTCTTGTGCAAAAAAGGAAGGAGGGAGGGAAGAGAAGAGAAAATTCTGTTGGAGACTAAAATTTCAGTTACTTGTACTGTTGTTTTGTTTGTTTCAGAAACAAAGAAAACCAGAGTGATTAAAACAATCATTGAGGAATTAGATGAGCATGGGCGAGTAACATCCTCCAAGGTGCAGTCGGTTGAAGAAAAGACAGTGATATAAGCTTCAAGATACTATTTAGAAGGACTTTTTGGCTTCCACTGATGCCACAGCATCAGAAGAAAGCATATCTTTTACCTTAACGTGTCAACATACTGAGAAGCCAATCTATATCTTTCCTTTCTTTCATAAGAAACCTGTTTAGACATCCTGAGCTCTCTCTTTTGAATTTGCTTAGATTAAAAGTAGGGTCCATCAGTAGCTAATAAAAAAAATTCTGTTCCTGCAATTACTTCAAATTATCTTAATTACTTTCATATAAATGTATGTCCAATCCTGATTTAGTGGATCACAAAAAGTTTATTTCTCTGGAAGGAAAACACTTCTTCCACCCCCCTTAATGAAGGACTTCGGCCATTTCCACCCTACACTGTTATAGTGCTATTATTCCACTAACATCCTATGGAATCCGGAGGTTTGCAGTTTAGGGAGGGGCATTTAGAATTCTCAGCCAGAGAGCTCTTTGGCCTCAGGAAACTACAAACCCCAGAATTCCACAGGATGTTGAAAGTGGAATAATAGCACTGCAACCATGCAGTGTGGAAATGCCTTAGTAGGATTGCACGACATGACTGTTGAGCACCAAAGTCTCATAATACATTGTAACTGCTTCATGTCCTAGAATATTTTTTTCTCTGGTTCTGACACCTGTTTGAAATTTCTTGGATCAGGACCTGCTAAAGCTGAAGCAGGCCTGTGACAAGATTTGGGATAATGGTTCAGTCCAGTATCAAGTACAAGGCCAAAAGGCTACATGTCTTTATTACAACCTTCCTGTGCATTCCATGAGCTACTGTGCTGATCCATGAAGGACTTACGAGTGTAGGTTAGTGAGTGCCAATATGGGGCCTACTATTATGCCGCCTAATTCATGCTATAGTGATACACATCTGTCTGCTTTTGTCTACAGTTCATACACGGGAACTGAGATCAGTGGGGCTGTGATAATGAACCTTCAGGGCTGCTGAAGCAAAGTACTCACAGGCACACAATATCCCATCTTACCACCATTGCTTCAGGGCCCCTTTCCAGCTCACCAGTGTTGTTTCATCATTCTGCATTTCCTGCCTGTCCATATGAGTTTCTATACCCCCCATAGGAAAATCCATCACTTTTGCCTTCTCCCATATTTGACCTGAATTTCTCTGTCCCAAATATGAAGAAATGTGCAAAATTTAGTAAATTCCTCCAAAACAAACTGGAAAAAAATTGAACTCATTTTCACTAGCCAAATCCAACAGGTACAACTATACCCAGCACAAGGAAAGTCATATTGCACTGTTCATCATATGAATGCTGAAGATGAGGATCTTCTTAGAAGAAGAAGAAGAAAATGAAGCTGCAAGCATCACTCAGTACTAACATGGTCTGTTTTAGCAACAACACCAGGAATTCCCTTCTATCCCATCTTTTTCTTTAAAAATGGATCCAAATTGTGACTTAAACAGTGAAGTACTCAAAGCACGTGAGCCAGGATGGTAGAATTTGTTTCTCTTCATCCCATGCTCATTTTTAAAAAAATCTCTGATTATTTCAGTCTCAAATATGGATACATTTGTGAATTTGATAAACTCTTGTAAAAAAACCCGAATAGCTAAAAGAAAATTCTCATCCATCCATGCACCTCAGAGCCTGAAGTAAACTCCATTCCCTGTGGGGACCCTCTGGCGCTGCTTCACATAGCCATTTTGGATGTGGCAGGTGATTTCCCTTTTAGCACTAGCTTCAGAACTTAAAACATGCAGATATAGAAAACAAGCTTATTAAAATACAATAATACAATTAAAATGCAGAACATATATTAAATACCATTTTGCAAATTGTTATATATCACTTAGATGGAAATAGTTTAAGGTTGTCAAGCCTCACTGTTGCAGAAGTAATAGAGTACACACCTATCCCTTTGCACATGCATGTAATTGATCAGTATACAGCTTTCAACACCAGCATGTTTGTCTAAAAAGGAAAACCAACCTTTTATCAGTTACCAGGTGTGTTTCAACTTGCTGTTTGTCTGCAGAAGCAATAAAATGAGAAGTATAGATAGAATGAATCCAAGCAGAGCAAATCATTCATCTTCCAAATGCATTTTTTTCCTCTGTCCTGACAGAACAGGGCTTATAGCAAACCAGATGTCTAAAGTTTCTTCAGAAACACGGGTTGCAATGTTAACATGGCACCCTCTGCATTCATTGTAAATTCAGCACATGTTCCATGTTATTTTGGCTTTAGAATAATGGTTGCCCTAACCACCACCACCACCACAAGACCCTGCCACAAACCCAGATACCAACTCTGTCCCCACATCTACTCTGGGAACAGTACTACAGAGGTCAATAACATTGTTTAACAACATTAGAGGTACATTTACTTGCTCTTCCTTCAATGTGATATATGCCATCCTACACCAGCAATCTGCCTTTATACTCTACATTGGACAAACAGGACACTCTCTGTGCAAGAGTATTAGCGGACACAAATCTGACATTAGAAATGGCAATACCCAAAAACCAGTTGCAAGTCATTTCAACCTCCTGGACACACAATAAGGGATTTACAGGTTGCAGTGCTTGAACCAGTAAATTTACAAGGAAGACTAAAAAGAGAAACAGCTAGATTGAATTACATTCACAAATTCTAATTCATTAGCAGAGTTCCGAACAAAGATAATGGCTTCATAGAATACTACATATAAAGACAAGGGTCCTCACTACTGCACATATAACAAAAGGAATCTTCTCAGAGAGAGTTTTGAAGTCTGGGAAACCAAATGTGCTTGCATACATCAACACTAACTTGACAACTGTAAAGATCTGAAGACCTGTATCGCCTCACCTAGCTCTTTGAAAATTTAGAGCAAGGGTCATGATTTGCATCTTTCTGGATCCTATCACATTCTGTCCAATTTCCAGAATTGTATAAATATGCTTTATGCCCGAGTCCTTAATGCCACTCAGTACTGCATCCAAAGAAGTGGTGTTATATCCACAAAAGTTCATGCACAAATAAAAACCAGTTAGTCACATTTTATCTCCCTCTTTTTATTTGTACTGCAGTTGACTGTAGTGGCCCTTGATCTAAACATGTGGCTGAGGGATAGGAATGTGCCACAACTCAAGATACAGCCAACCACTGTGATTGTCATTGCTTTCTACTATTACTGCCAATTGTTCATCACCAAGTGATAAACAATTGCAGCTGGGAAGGGTAGCAACTATAAATCCACCCCCTTGTTTTATTCTCCAGACCAGGAATGAATCATAAGAATTCTTACTGGCTATTCAACATCTGGAAGGCCATGCATGCTCCATCACTGCTCAAGGTGTGCATGGAAACTGGGCCCAGGAGAAAAAATGAATGGTCAACAACAGAAGCAATGACAGAAATCCACTAGAGTGAAGACCTATGGAAAATGTCTTGCACAAAACCACCTCTCCTGAAAGCCAAGACCAGTACTGGCCTCCACGATCATAGGAAAGAAAGAAGTACACAAAGTGATTGGATATATAATACAGAAGGAAAATATGGCTGATTTTGAGGGAGGAGAAAGAACCACATCAATCACAGTTGACAGTACCCATCTATTACAAAAAATCTTTCATTTTCATCATACCAGAACAGGAGGAAAGCCATTTAATGTTTAGGTATAACCTGTTACCAGAACCTAATCTGTAGCGCCTGCACTGTTGCACTCTCTTAACCAGAGAATGGACAATCTGTGATCCTGTAAATATTGCTGGACTGCAGTTCCCATGAGTTCTAGCCAACTGAAGGACAATGAGAACTGCCATCCAATATTTGAAAAGCCACAAGTTGCCACTCATTTTCTAACCCATGTCCACACTGGCACATCATTACTTGGCAATTCAGAAGTGGATTGATTTTTAGTCCTCAGATTTTTGAGTCTGGATTCTAAAAATGTGAAATACGTGTGTTTTTTCCCCAGTCTGAGGAATAATGAACTGTTATTACTGTAAAAGCAAGCATTGCGTCACCATATGTTAAAATTGTATTGGTTAATTTCCCAATTTGCTCCACTATAAAATTATCACCATCACCATCATCATCATCATCATCATCATCAAATATCATGTGCATACCCCTTTACACTCCCCTCTATTTAAAACCAAAAAGAGTATGAAAAAGAGATAAACAAGGATGTGTTATTCATATTATACAAACTGTCCCATTTCCACCAATGTCCCTTTCCCACAGAAGTGTAAGTGAACTGACATAAAACACTGAATTATTGCTCATTTAAAGGTGATCTTGAACTACCATAAATGCAGTTTGTCCAGGAACAATAGCACACATCGAACATGGAGGTAGGTTCAATTCAGTTCCCAACACATTTAAAGCTACTTGAGCCTACAGAGATCCAGAAAGGAGAAAGTGGTCTTAGAAATGGTGGGGCTGTACTACAAATAAGGACTGGATATTTTAGAACCAAGATGGTGAGTATGCAGAAACAAAGAGGAGTAGTGGAAATATCAGTCCTTTGCCCTGGAATAGCAGTTGCAGAAGAATTTTGCAAAACTATTAGAAATAACACTGTGGTGATCTATATGTGAATTAACTTGCTCTCTTCTGAATCACAAATTGAATAGAAATTCTTTTACCTGCTAATACGAATTCCCACCTTTTCTCATCACTTGGAACGTGCAAAGACAGGCCACACATCAAATTAAGAATTCGGATTTAACATCAAAGAAAAATTTTTAATCACCATCCAAGAAAGCTGCAGTTAATAAATCAGGCAAATTGCAATTTTGTGCCAAAGCCTGGCAAGAGATATTTGAAGTCTGTTTTTGTGCTGCATTTTTTCTAAAGAACTCAATAAATACACCCCAAATGGAAAAGCCCAGCATATGTGCTGTTCATACATGTTATCTGCAGCTTTGTTTGGCTTCCTCTTTCAACTGGAAGCATTATGCCTGCAGGCTTGGTATGTTGGAGAAAACACCATCCAATTTAAGTTAAAAAAACGGGGGAGGCTGAAAGAGAAAGAAAGAAAAAGGGCTGCTCATTAAAATTTTAAACGATAAAAAGAAAAGTACACTTGGCTCCATTCCACCTAGTTCCATCTAGAAATTTGGCATAACAAATATCCCAAGGATACATATTTCTACAGAGCTGGACTTGGAAACCTGGTTTTTTAATCAGACAAAACAATTATCTGATTATGGCTATTAAGACATTGACTTGGCAACAGATTTCTTTTGCTGAGATCGGCACGGAAATGATACACCCTTTTGACTGCATATAAATGTCAAAAGCCCACCAACTCTGCACACTCTTTCTAATTGCCTTGCTGGAACAGGACACCCTGTACTTCTTGCTCTGACACTATGGCTCTCTCAGTCCTCACCTCTGGTTCCTCTCGACAGCTTTCCTCATACAGTGTTGGAGGAGGTGGTGGCGGAGGGTCTATCAGATTATCTAGCGGTGGAGGATTTAGTAGTGGTTCCAAATTTGTTGGTGGATACAGTGGAGGAGGTTTTGCTGGAGGAAGCCTTGTTGCAGGCTATGGAGGTGGCTTGGCCGGAGGTCTGGGTGGGGGCTTTGCTGGGGGCTCCGGTGGGGGCTTGGGCAGTGGCTTTGGTGGAGGCTTTTCTAGCAGTAGCTTTGCTGGTGGCTTTGGTGGAGGTTATGGAGGTGGCTTTGGTGGTGGCTTTGGAGGGGGAGATGGTGGTCTCCTCGCTGGTGATGAGAAGCAGACCATGCAGAATCTTAATGATCGCCTTGCTAACTACCTGGCCAAAGTACATGCTCTGGAAGAGGCAAATACAGTGCTTGAACTCAAAATCAAGGACTGGTATGCAAAGTTCAGCATCCCTGACACCAGCCAAGACTACACCAAGTATCTTAACATGATTGAAGACTTGCGGGGCAAGGTAAGTATGCTATCAGGATTTGTACAATCAGGGTTTGTTGACTGCGATCAACACTCTGCCCAAGTATGACTGGTAGGAATACTGTAGCAATTCTACATTACACAATTAAGTTATAGTTTCTTATGCGCTACAATATTTAAGACAAAGTTTGTGTAGCTTGTAGGTCTTCCAAAATTCCCAAGGTAATCAATATTCTCAGAGCTAGGGGAATAAGTCTGTTGTCAACCTGAGGAATTTAATACACAAATTATCACCCTTGGGCATCTGAAAGTTAAACTTGTTTTATTCACAATGCTTGAATTTGTGAACAACTTCAAAGCAAAGTCTTGATCTCTAGCTATATAGTCCATGCTCACAGTCCAAGTAACTGTTCATCATACCAGAGGAAGCAACCTTGCATTTAAAATTTATTCAAACCAAACTCCATTTGTCAAGGTTAATTTCTACAAAATCATTTCGGCTGAGGAGGAGAAGGCACAAAACGTCACAAAAAGTCATTCTCTCTGATCATTCACAGATTTGACAGAGAACTTGTTGTTGTTCAGTGCCTTCAAAGCATTTCTGACTTATAGTGACTCTAAGGCAAATCTATCACAGCGTTTTTTGGAGCTGAGAGTGTGTGACACTCCCAAGGTCACCACATGGCTTTTTATGGCCAAGCAGGGAATCTCACCCTGGTCTCTGGGATCGTAATCCAATGCTCAAACCCCTTTACCACGCTGGCAGAGAACTACTTCTTAACTGGAGCAGTTGCTTTTTCTACAAGGGAAGGCATTTTACAGAGTCAGAACACTGGCCATTTTGTCTTCTCTGACTGGCGGTGGTTTTCCAAGATCTAAGGCAGAGACACACTCCTCTCTTATCATTTGAGTTAATAAGAGTGTTAGAGATGCTAGCTGAGGATATCTGGGTCTCTAGTGCAAAATAATAACTTGCTTTATCTCTGCTCACTAATCATTGTCTGCAGATCTGGAATATTCAGCTATGTGCAAACTATGTGCTCTGCAACGAAGGTATCAGCTTAGTTAAGTGGAAGGGACTGTGTTTTTACATTGCAGAACAAGCAGGCCCAAGACATTTTGCAGCCTGAGGCAAAACAGTATATTATAGTTCCTATCACCACCACTCCAGCAAATCAAGGTGCATAGTACCCAAAGCCAACTGAAATATTTTCAGAGAGGCAACACCTGTCCCTGCTACTAAAAATATATCAATAATGAATTAAATATTTGACAATTTGCTGCCTTTTTATGACACCCAAAATCTGTTCCATGAGGAGGCTGGCCCAAGCTGTATAACACTGCAGAACTACCTGGACCATATATGTATGGAAATTCTGGATGAGAGTGGTATGGATTTTTTTTTTATAGGAGTACTAGTCTTAGATGTAGATGGCTAAAGTGAAAGAAGGGAAAGGGGAGATGAAGAGGTTGCTGGAGGCACTGTTGTAATTTAAACTGTGAGGTTTTGGAACACACGCATTTTAATGGTGAAAAAACAGAATTTGGAAACATTACTTTTGAGGGTATAACTTAACAGAACCTACCAGCCAGCATAACTGCTAGCTGTTAAGAGTGCAGGCTGCCCAAGCCCTTAGGATAAAGGAATAAAACAAAAGACAGCAATAAAGATCACCTTTCACAATTTTTGAAGTCTTTTTTTTAAGAAATTGGAATATATTAAACAGTGATGCTTTTTACAAAAGCTTTTGTTTTATTTACACTTTTTAAATGCACACATCTTGGATACTACTGTCCTCTGCCTCGACTTCTCCCTCTCTCATCTGCAACAACTTTCAGCAGTAAGAGTAGGAATAATAAATCTGGTACCTTCTAGATGTTTTGGTCTATAACTCCCATCTGCCCCAACTAGTATGTCTGGCAGTCTGGGATTTTGTGGAGGCGACAGCTCAAAACTTATACATGGCAGGTTGCCTGTCCTTAGCAGAAATGCTACAACAATCATGATTCCCCTCCCCGCCCCTGCAAATCTCTACATTTAATCTTTCGCCTTTGTAATAGATCTTCTAAAAAATTGTTTTGATTGTTGTTAACAATAACTTTTTGCATAGTTTTACTTATATCATTGTATGTAGTTTGATCTATATTTGTTTTAATTTTTGTAAGTGTCTTTGAGTGCCAGTTTTGGGAGAAAGGCAAGATATAAATGAACAAATTAAAATAACAAAATAACAGAATCTCACTGTTGTGGCTGTGGCAGATTCCCTTCAACAACCCATCGCTGCTGCATGTATTTAAAAAGCCAGGATAAACTAAATATCCCCCGGGACTCACATAACAGTATAGCTGACTGCCTTATGTGAAGTCTTCTCGTGATTTTCCTATCTAAAATTCACTGCATATTTTATTTTTTCCATATGATGTGTTTAGAGTAAACTTGCATACCTGAAAGCTGTTGCAAAAAAGCTAGACAAGCAGGGAACTGAGCAGATCTGAAAACTGTTGCACTATGCTTTACATACTTGGTAGGGAGAAACTGGTAAGACTTACACGTCCAAATTGGTAAGACTACATTTGTGCACCTGTGTCTCTTTCTGTGCACAGAATATAATCCAGTCATCACCATAATTCCAGAAATCAGCAGTCCTTGTGGATAAAAAGACTGTGCAGCCTGGTATAAAATGTCCAGAGCGCCAAAAAGTATTAGAGAAGATAGCTCTGATTTCTAGATTTTACTGCAACTATATTTTTGTTTTATTATAGGTACTTAGACAAACCATTGAAAATGCTGGGATTGTTTTGCAAATTGACAACGCTCGCCTAGCTGCTGACGATTTCAAACTCAAGTAAGTACCAAATCCCTGGTAAAGAAGGATAACAAGTGATGATGCTCAAATTTTCACCTCCATCCCCCCGGCATTTCAGCCACAGAGTTTTAGCATGGGTAGGAAAAGATGGGATCAGCAGATTGCTGCCCCCTTTGTGGTGGTGATGCTTTATCTTTTAGTGTCAAAATATGCTGTATACAACATTCTTAACATTGACTTTCAAGGTATGAAAATGAGCTCTTCTTGCATCAGAATGTGGAGAACGATATCAATGGCCTGAGAAGAGTCTTGGATGACTTATCCATGCATAGGTCTGACCTAGAGCTGCAAATTGAAAGTCTGACTGAGGAGCTTGCCTACCTCAAGAAGAACCATGAGGAGGTAAGAGAACACTAGGTAGAACTGTGCATTCTACTCCTTGCTGTGGTGCAAAATTTGCTGATATTAGATGCTGGACTCAGGGGTCTCATTCAGGAGTTGGAAAAGTAGTGATGGAGGCTGAGGGTTTCCAGGGTTTGTGGGAATTATGGGAGTTCCACTCTATACCAAAGTACCCCTCAAATGAGGAGCTGGCCTTCTTTAACAGCACATGATAGACTGGAAGCCAGGAGTTTATACAGCTCACTTGTCATTGACATGATACGTGAGGTAGATGAGTGTGGAAAAAGGAAGTAAGAAGTCAGACCAAGAAGTAGCTCACCTACAGGAAAGATGGCACCATACTTTAAAATTTTGTTGTTGTTTTAAAAAATCTACACAAGATATTAGTATGAATAAAGCTTGGAAGGTGATATTTAAATCATTTGGTGGGCTATAGTAAAAATACACACTACACTGACAAGGGGTTTTGCCAGAGAAGTTGGGGAGAGATTCTCAGAGTGCTCCCAGGTGAACAATTTCTAGCACTACCAATGGAAGGAAAGCAGCGAGTCTTGTTTTTAACTCCCTAATCCTAGCTGTGCCTGCCATCTAGTGGTCAAATAAAAGCACACCAAGATAGTTTTAAAACTGAACTTCACACAATAAGGTTACTATTCTGAAGGCACTGAGCTGGCCTTGAACTGCAACTTTGTGGCAAAGTAGGCACACACATTTCTGTCAAGTGGCCCTTATTATATCATATTGCTGTTATGTGCCTTCAAGTCATTTCTGATTTCTGGTGACCCTAAAGTAGGGTTTTCTTGTTCAGTTTTGTTCAGAGCGGGGTTGTCATTGCCTTCCTCTGAGGCAGAGAGCATGTGATCTCCAGTGTCATTCAGTGGGTTTCCATGGGTTCAAACCCTGGTCTCCTGGAGTCCTTGTCCAACATTCAAACAATTATACCACACCAGCAGCTCCTATTATATCCTATATTTTTTTAAAAATTCCCCATGAAGCTCTACTGCATTTACCTGGTTTATCATAATCCCCACACTCCTACAAATTTTAGCCATTAAGAGAGGAAATTTCCAAATGAATGCAAGATCATTATGTTTATAGTCATCCATCTATGCCTGTCTTCCCTCCACCAAAACAAGTACTATTTTGAAAAGATCTTCCAATTCAGGAAAGTGGTCAGAACACTGTTCAAATACCCACTAAGTCATCAAAGTTACTGGACAGCCTCAAACCAGTCACTCATTCCCAGGATGACCTTCCTCATGCTATCTTAAACACAATAAAGGAAAGGCAAGATAAAAATGTACATAATATGTCAAATAACATGGATGAACAAGCTACGGTCCAAGAACCATATGCCCCTCTCATGTCACATGTACTTAAAAGTGTACTTACAGTTCCTAAAAAAAGAAATAACTGAAAAGTCTAATAAAAGCAACGTATTCGTCGATTTATTCACATCAGTGTCATACAATCTTTATCTCCCCATTCTTTTGTGGACTGTTGAAGTTCTGTGCCCCAGTTCCTTCTGCAGGCTGTTACTAATTTATTTGGCTTCCCCATCGCAGGAACTGAAGAGCTTCCGGGGGGCATCGAGTGGTGATGTCAATGTTGAAATGGATGCTGCTCCAGGGGTGGACCTGACCAAACTACTGAATGAAATGAGAGCTCAATATGAGGAACTTGCAGACAAGAATCGTCGAGAGGCAGAAGAACAATTCAACAAACAGGCAAGAAATGTCTCTGTCCCACTCACACTCTGAGACCTTAAGAAAGGTTTTAATTACTCAACCCAGTAAACCAGGGGTGGGGAAAGAATAGTCCTGCGGTCAGATGCAGGCGGCAGGACTGCTTTTGCAGCCCATGTCATCTCTAGACTCCTTGCACCATCCCTTCTCCTGCAAAAATGGGGGAGAGGATGAATTGTTGCACCCTTTAAACCTGTCACAGGGCCATTCTGCACAGTTTAACATCAGAAGATACGTGTTTTAAAATGTCAAAGTGGACTCCTAGATAATTCCAGATTGTTTGGAGTTTTTCCCCATTGGGGGGACATATTTGGCAATTTCTGTGACACCGGAATGTCTTGGGGGCAGAAATTGATCCCCTGACTCAGCCCTTCAGTAAACGTTTCTAACCTTTGCTTATCCTGCCTCAGGTCGGAGCTCTAAGACAAGAGATCTCTGCCAATGTGGACCAGCTAAGCTCAGGCAAGAGTGAAATTACAGAGCTGAGGCGCACTGTGCAAGGCCTGGAACTGGAACTTCAGGCCCAACTTGCCATGGTAGGTGTATGTCAGACAGCTTGAGTTCTTCAAAATGGCAGTGCTGGGGGATGTGCAGATTAGCCTGATCCTGTCATGAATTATTTCAAAAGGAACAAATGGATTGCCATGAATATTTTTAAGACGGTGAATGAGTCCACCATTTGTCATGCTGATTAACTCCACAAATCCTCTAGCACATCTCCAGCTTGTTACAGTCCTGATTTGAGCCACATTCTGAATTATTGTGGGATGGTGAGCCATCCCTTTGACATATGTATGGTTCAGGTAGAGTTGCCAGAGTGAAAACTGGAGATGGCTCATGTACCTTTGCTGATTCTGAAGAGAGAATTTCAGCAGGTGTTGATGGTTACCTGGTGACAAGCAATACCTGCTGAAATTTCCTTTTCTATAAAACCATTAAAGGCATAGGAGCCATCTCCAGATTCTGGCGATCCTATGTAAGGGAGATAATGGAGCATTCAAAATGGAGTCATGTGGCTCACCAGAAAATAGAAGAAGTAATTGCAGCCCAAAGAGAGAAGTGATTGGGAAAGGAACCCAAAAAGTTAAGGAACACTATGGGAGTGGCACAAACTAGGGAGGAAAGAAGCAAAAACAAAAAACTTAAAAGGTTTACAAGACAGATCACAACAGTAATAATTTTTAAATATACAGCAGAAAGCCCCTTAAACGGTTTCTTTGTGCCAAGGTAAGTATAACACCATTTAGTTAATTAATCAGCAATTGTATGAAGTTTATCAAGTTTAAATAGCATGTGCAGGGGTAGGATCCTGGATTGGGACCATGGCTGGGGAGGGAGAATGGATGGAAGATCAAATCTGGCTCTTCCATGACACCACTCTTAAGCAGGCTCACTCATTGTTACAAGCTACATTTTCATAGTAGTATTGAACAACAACAACAACAACACTGTCCTAGAGCTTCCCAGCTCCTTTTATATTCAATAAATATCCAAATAATTTTCTCTTCCCTCTGCTTGCAGAAACAATCCCTTGAAGGCACTTTGGCAGAAACAGAACGTAACTACTGTGACCAGCTCAACCAAATTCAGGGTCAGATAGCTGGCTTAGAGGAACAGCTTCTGCAGCTCCGGTCTGAAATGGAAACCCAGAATTCAGAGTACCAGCAGCTTTTAGGGATCAAGACACGTCTGGAGCAAGAGATTGAGACCTACCGCTGCCTTCTGGATGGAGAAGGGGGGTAAGGAAATCATGCCACAAAGCTGTAGCATGAAGAAAGTACATCCTCATATCAGAATCAAGAACAAGCAGCGTTGTAGGATCCCAATGACAAACAAATTTGTTGCGGTGTGGGATTTCATAGAATATATAAAAGTTTATGGTACAACACATCTGCTAGTCTTAAAGCCAAGGCCATGAATACTGTGTGGACTGAAGCCATATGCAGCCCCCAAAGTTATTGTTGTTGCCACTGGGTCTTCCTCAGCCTTTCCATTCCAACATGGGGGTAGTGCTGTTAAAAAAAAAATGCCACTCCTAGAAACTCCTAGCTTTTTTCCTTTTTTTTTTTAACTGGAGAGAAATGAGTTTACAACAAGGTGTTTACATATTTACTGTTCCAGCATCATTTCTAAAAAGAGGAAGAGGTTACTATAAGACTGTGTATAGTATCAGGGCCTAAATACCCTAAAGGTACCAAATCCCATCTGATCTTGGAAGCTAAGCAGGGTCAACGCAGTTAGTACTGGGACGGGAGACTACCAACAAAAGGCAGGTGGGGTAGGCTATATTTCAGAAGAAGGAACTGCCAAAACCACCTCCGAGTGTTCTTTGCCTAAAAGAAAACTCTATGAAATTCATGAGGTCACCATAAGTTGATAGATAACTTGAACACACATACAAACACACATTTACAGTATCAGATCACTATAAGTCCTGATTTTGGTTTGCTTTTCTCTGCTTGGCACTATGGACAACTAGTTGAGACAAAAAAAAATTATTTTATTAATGTTTATGTTTTGATCTGCTTTCATTATTTGTCTGTCTGTTTTTCCCCTGCTCCCAAAATTGGTAAAACCAAATAAGTTCCTTATATTTTAGATATTCCTTACCATTCAGCACCCTATAGCTCCATTTGTAGGAAAAACAACATTTTCAATCCAGTCCCCAATATTTATTATGCAGTCACAGACCATTAAAACACAGGATATCCTTCATACAAAATATAATACAAAAGATTGTCAATATTAAACAGACACAAGTAAAATCAATTTAGCAATTATTTAAAATTAAGTATCTAAAAGCAAATACTAATAAACATGTAACAGAAATTACTGGAAAGTTCCTTTTCTCTGCTGGTAAGATTTGTAAAATTACAGTGCAGACACATATGTAACACTTGGGGTTTGTCCCCTCTTTCTTAGTGAGACTAAATCATTATTATTATTATCATTATAATTATTATTATTATTATACATTTCAAATAATGTTTAAATAATGTTTTATCATGTTTTGTATGAAGAATATCCTGTTTTTAATGGTCTGTGACATTTTTTAAAAGCTTGATATAATTAAATAAACTGCACTTTTAATACCTCAAACCCAATATTTTTATGCCAAAGCTATGTATAATGAATTCTCTGTTCCTAAAGTAACAAAATGACTTTCAGTCTGTAAAGGCAAGCTTATATTGCATTTTTCGGGGGGGGGAAATTCCCCCAAAAAGTGCCCCTTCAAAATTTCCAGAAATGTTACCACCCATCCAAGCCTCCAGGAGCAGTGATTCTCCTTCTAAACATGACACAGTCCCCATCACACTTTTTAAATCTTAAAAGTATTTCCAGAAAACAGCAAAAAGATCTTTAGTTGCATTTTTTTTCCATTGTAAACCATTTTGGAGAATGGTAACCTTCCAGAAAATTGGATGCTATACCCCAAAACCTGCCTAGCCCTTTAAAACACTTGTGGAGGGGGAAAAAACCAACAGGCTACCACGGCCACCTCCTCTCAAAATTAAATAAGAACTCTCTTGAGAACCTCTAAGTCTAACTAATTTATTTCAGCACAGTGTTACCCTGATTTTGGGGGTCCCTTGGGGGACCCCTCAGTGTACTCCACATGATGAGGAATGGAAACAAGCCAGAGCACGAGCTAAAGCAATGCAACAGGCAGGGTAACCTAGCGGGGTCTTTTTACCCAGTTTTTATGGGGTCAGGCCAAGCCAAAAACCAAATAAAAATGTCCAATAAATGATTTTATTGAATGAAAGTCTCACGTACCAACACAGTCATTCACACACTCTCTCAAGACTTATTGAGAAGCAAAAGAGAGGAAACTGGATAGGGGAGTATTGAAGGGGTGTAGCTGGGGTAATACTGCTTGTCCTGAAGTCAGTGGTCCGGTAAAACAGTGGAGAGATGGGACTCAGGACAAAGGGGGCTGAGGGGATTACTCAACGGACGGAGCAACGGTCTGCTGGGATGATCGGGAGCGATCCAAAGAAACGCTCAAAAACTGGGACTATTTGTAGGGGGAAAAGTACCTGGAGGGCTAATCCTTTCCCAGGGAGAACAATGGGGTTTGTAACGAGAAAGAAGCTCCACAATGGTAACTTCCTTTGCGTGATGAGATTATAAGGTGTTGCCAAAGTCTCCAGATCTTTGGCTGCGTTTTGTGGTGTGACTTCTTGTAAATGGTCCTCGCTTGATGGGATATTTGTTCAACTTGGGGCAAACATGCTAATCCCCTCAAGTCAGCTTCTTGGGGCTGAGGACCTTTTGTGTATTGGGGGTTTACACACCTTGAGGTTTCCCGGGGCTACATGACTGGGGATTTTACTGGCCTGACCTGGTTTTCGGTCGTTCGACCGTGCCTGCCTACATGCTCATTCGGGCGACCTCTCAGGCACACGGAGTTATATCTAATATCAAAATTGTAGACCCCGGGATAGGGTTTTTCCAGTGGAGTAACAACAGGCTTTCATGGAATTCAGTCTACTTTTTCATATGTAACTGGTGACCACAAAAACATATGACAGCTGAAAGTCTTAAAGACTCCGCAATACTCCTTTGTTCCTTTTATGCTGAAACAGATTAACGTGGCGCTTTCATTGAACATCCCCTGTGGAAACATTAGAAAGTGATTCTTCCAAAAATTTCTTAAAATGCTAGAACTATTAATGCACAAATTAACACTATACAGTCAGCCCTCCACATTTGTTGATTTAACTTTCATGTATTTGATTATTTGCAAGTTTCTACAACACCTCCCCCCCCCAAAGGCTTCTTCTCTGGGGGAAACTTCAATCAGGCCATGCAGCTCTTTCAATACCCACCTCTGGTCCCACTTTTCCTCCACCAGCCACTGCCTGGCCAGCTAAGGATGGCGTGCAACCCCATTTCTCAGTACCACAGATCCTCATGCCTAAGCCCTCTTCCCACAGAGACAAGCACATTTTGATATTTGTGGTTTTTTCCCACTTTTGCAGGAGTCCTGCATCCCCTAACCTACCTACTGTGGAAGGCTGACAGTACATATGTAACCTTACAATCAGTTCTATCTCAGAAAAAAATATTCTGACCTCTGATGGTAAAAAAGATTTGCATGACCACGATTTGTGTGATATGGATGTAGTTACTTCCATCAAGTTCAGTGGGAAGCTTCCCATTAATTCAAGTGGGACTTGGCTGCGCTGTGTTATCAAAAAGATGGATGCACATCTGTACATAAATCTGCACATATAATAACTTAAATAGGCCCTGTGTTCATTAAAGTCTAGTGCAGAGTTTCAAAATTTGGGAGAATCGGTATGGAAAGACTGTGATCAACTTTTCTGCCTGATAAATGAAGCATGACACCTTTCAGTCAATACACAGTGGTTGCGAAGTTGTATCAAATGGTGTGATCTAGATTCCCCTTCCACCTTCATCCACTGTTTCTGCCAAATTTACAAAGACTTCTAAAATTTAGAATATTTACCCAGGACTGTAAAAGGATTGAGCAAGTTTGAGTGGATTATCAACCATTACTTTTTATGCTCAGCTGTTATAATTTTATTATCTTTGTAAACTGCTCACTGAAAATCCAAGTACCACATACCACAGGATATTATCCAAATATGTATGTATTTATATTTTACAGTGGCTTTAGTTCTGGAATATCTTATGGATCTATGAGCTACAGTTCTATGGGCTCAGGAAGCTCTGGAGCAGGTAATTTTAAATACATGTACCAATTAGAAACATCAGATCAAAGATCTGGCTGATGATTCCGTGTTAATACATCAAAGTGCTCTTTTCTTTCAACATCTTAGGCCCTTTGCTTCCAAAATCTCCTTGCCTTTCTGGTTATAACAATGCTTATAACAATGCCACACTTCCTTTTATAGTCCCAAATATAGTTCAACTTTTTTTTCATTTCTCTCTTTCTCCATGATGAATCTTTTCTTAAACTTGGTGTGCTCTAGCCAAACTTTAGCAGGCAATCTCCATGTGCATCCATCAGTACACATAAATAAAAGTCTGGAATTAATTGTTTATGAATTAATTCATTACCCAAAAATTAATTAGGATTTTAACAATCTCTAAAGATGTGCTTTTTAAATTATCTGACATCAATGAACTTAATGGTTTGAACAACAATTAAAATTTCACATTACTTTAATTCATTTCTTTAGGGGGTGATTTTGTGGCATGTATTGCCATTTAGGCCATTTTCAGTAATTTTAATTGATTTTTTAAAATTTAAAAATAATGTATTACTAATGATAAATGTAACAAATTAATTTTATAATAACCCGCCCAATGATTAATCTTCATGAATTAATTCTCAAATTAACATCGATGCATGAGCTTTTACTCTAATGTTTCCCAGCTTGGGTATAGATCCTCTTCCCACCAGGGATCTAAAATCCATCAGCTGTTTTTCACAGAATCCTATCAGTATGCTCATCTCATTGGACTGAAAGACTTGTTAAATCTTCTCACATGAAAATTAATGCATAATTTGATATGTGTTCTTCTGAAAGCCTTTTGCTTTTTTAATTTTTTTTCACATACAATTTCCCTTACATTTGCATTTTTATGTGTTTTCCTCACTGACTAAAGCGTGTTAGTACACATTTTCAGATGCATGCATTTTAATCATGCACAGCATGGCTACATGCACTTTTTCTTGGCTCAAATGCACTGGACATCTTGGAAATGTGCAGATGTCTGAGACACAATGCATTTTGTCCTGTGGCCAGTCTCAGGAACAATGAAATTGTATTTTTTTTTTTTTTTAAGAAAGCAGGCAGTATAATATTCCACACACTGGCAAAATACAGTGAGGAAGGGAATCACGTCAGTAGAATTTGGAACAGTTACTTGGGCAGGCGGGTTAAACTCCCAGAATTCCCCAGACAACATGAATCCTGACTAGTGATTCTGGGAGTTGTTGCCCAAAAAATAATTATTCCAACTGTTGGCTGCAAGCGATGATTCTGGTCACTCTAGCAACACGAGTGGTGTTCATGTGCACCCTGAAATTCTTTTGGTGGGATGAATTAAACTCACCTGAATTAGAGAGATGCTTTGTATCCCTCCAAGCATCCTTACCACAGGACTCATATTCACTAGCTCAGAATTATACCATATAGGTTTAAGCTCACTGGAAGAATAAAGTTTTGCCTAATGTTAAATTGTGTGGTTTTCAAAAGCAACTAACATGTAAACCTTTTGGATATTCATTCTCAACACTGCATTAATAAGGCCCCAGCCTATTTTATTTCCATAACTCTAACTCAGGGTACAACTGGACAAAACGGCAGCCAGAACCGATCTCCCTCCAAGACACTATAAATGTTTCGAAGTGTTTTAAAATGTAGTAAGCAGGGGGAAAAGAATTCTTCCCCTAGTCATATTTTTCTCCACCTGTTTTTTTTCTCCTCGTAGTGAAGTTCCTTCAACTCACAGAGACCCACTATAAGAAAAATAGCAGTGGAGAAGCAATTTATGGGAGAGAAAAGGGCGGGGGTCAGCTGCCGCCCCCATGCTGTTCTTTAAATAACTCTCACCCACCTGCATTGTTAGGAATTGGCAGCCACCCAATTCTAACCTGCAGATCTGCTACTACTCTATTTTGTCAAAACTTGAAGCCTCTGTCTTAGACGTCTAATAACAGACTACTTCTGTCTTTTAAAAAACCAGTATAACATGCACTAACAGAAGACATGTCAAAAAGCTATTTTGAACGCTATGTGACTATATTTTAATTCTGTTTTAATTTCCAGAATCGAAAAAAACCAGAAAGATTAAGACAGTTGTGGAAGAAATCGTTGACGGCAGAGTCATTTCATCCCAGGTCAAATCGGTTGAGGAGAAGCAATCAACATAAACACCATAAAACATCCAATGATTTTTTTTACTTTTAATACAGACCCCAGCTGGGAAGCAAAAAAGAACGCCTTCAAGAGTTCTGCAGAAAAACAGTTTCTCTCTTTCTTAAAACCTGTTTTTCTTTGAGGTTCCCCACCTCTGTTCGCTTTTCTTTAAGCAATCCCCAGAAGTGCTTTTCTGACTTCTTTTCAATAAATCTTTTCACTGTTTGCATATTAGAAATATTTAGTGGCAATGTTCCAAAATTCTCCCACTGCTGTTACCAAAAGCAAGGGGAAGTAACATTTTAACAGTGTGCGTTTATTTCTGAAAAATTAACATATTCAAATATAGAGTATAGTTCTCCACATTTTAGCCCTTCAGGTGAAGAAGAACCCTATGTAGCAATAGTTATCACTGAGATGCCATCAAACGTGTCATTAATTCATTGTGCTCTGTGACTATAAGAAAAGGAAAAGAACCACTATAAGAAAGGGAAAGGGAAAGGAACCTGCGACAAATGCAGGCAATATTGCACTTTGAACATATCCGCTGATATGTAGCACTTCAAAAGCCCTGTTTGTGGAATCACACATGCCAATCACATCTGCTACTTCTCAAGTCTAAATTAACCCTAATACAACCTTAACCCAAAATATTACACATATAAGGAACAGCAGTGGTATGTGATCTCATACTACTCATATTGTTACAACTGACCGCTAATGTACCTGCTTAGCTCAGTCATTCAGTAGGACATAGACATTGACATATCCTCTTCATGAGCAACTGCAAAGCAGCTACTGTGTCATCAGAAAAATCCAGGGCTCTAGAGTCCCTTGAAAATTACAGCACAATTCACACAATTACATCATGACATCAAGACAAGCAACTACTGAAAAGTTTGTTTGTCCTCATATATTCATGCATTTCCAGCACAGACCAGTGAAGAAGCCCCTGGATCATGTTTTTGTGGCATTTGTAGAGACAGCAAACACCAGTCAAAGTCACAACTTAACTCATCACAAAAGAAACACATAATCAGCTAACTTACCAGGTTGCCTATGAAGTAGTTAACGCACCTTAATTGGCTCTGATGGAAAGATGTGAAGCAAAAAAATTAGTTACCCTTAACATTTTTTGAGTGCCAAACTTTGAGGGACAAGAGCAGAGTTGTACTTACTTCCCTCCAGAGCGGGGAACCTGTGGCCTCCTGATGTTAACAAGACTACAGCTCCCATTATCCATGGCCCCTGACCATGCTGGATAGGACTGACAGGAGTTACCACCCAGCACCATCTGGAAACCCCCAGATTCTCTATGCCTGTTCTAGAATGACCACTTTCTAGTTTTACAGAGTGCAAAGGTGCTGATGTATGAATGACAGTAAAAGACCTAGTTATTTTAAAGCCATGTTTTTTGCAATCATGTGTGAAGTCATGGGGTCCAAGTTTTCAGTGCACAATTAATGCACAGAAGTTCCCAGTGCTGCTTACCAACTGATTTTCCCCAGTGCTTTTTCCTCAGCTTATTCATTAGGAGGTCCAGCTGAGTGGAAAAAGGGGCATTGTGAGAGAGACCATGAAGATGTAAACTGTGCATTTAGGGTATGCCTTTTGTGTATGAGAGGGTAGGTGCAGGTTTAAATGAGCAGGCATGCTACCTCACCACCACCAAAGATTTAATCCAGACTTCCAGAGTTACAAGACTTCTGATCTATTTCAGGGGCAACATATATATAGTGTTATTTTTGTGGTGGGCCCCTGAGAGCTAGTTCTCTTCTTTTACAAAGGAGGGAGCAAGCTGTTGCTGGGAATGGTATGAAGGGAAGGAAATGTTGACCCTTTGTTCGCTGCTGGAGATCTTATCTAGATTTCTCCCATCTGCTTTTAGGTTATGGTGGTGAGAAGCTCTATTCACTCTGGTGTAAAATGTTTTGCCCTATACCAACAGTAGGCACACAGAGATGTAGCTGGGTAATTTTAGTCTCTGGACTTGGTAGACATTGGGGCAAGGGAAAGCTTTAAATTCCCAGGCAGTGTTTCAGGTGTGAAGTGCACAGGTCATATTTCACTTCAATTAGTTTTCCAAAGGAAAAATTGTAATATAAACTGTAAAAATAATGAAATGAACACCAGTAACTATGCACATGTCTGGGTGCCTGTTCCCTGCCCCTCTCTCTCCCTCTCTCTCTCTCTGAAAGAGCAACCAGCATCAGCTCAAGTGGTCTACATGGCACACTTATACAAGTTCATGTGCCAAGCCTGTTTGTTATTGCTGCCCATGATCTGCCTCTTTGTAGGGGAGCATTTGAGTGTCCCACAACTACAGGGTTCTACCCTTCAGACCTCAAATCCAGATTTAACTGTATCATTGTTGGTGTAGACATCAAGCTGATTAAGACTACAGTAAAGTACTTATTCCCATCCCACAGTCCAATCAGGCTTTCCCCGAAGGAAAAAAAAAGAGGTCCCTTCATGTGTTGTATTTTTTTTTTTTAAATAGCCAGGTTCTGAAAACCTCACAGCTAAGTTCAGAAGACACTAAACAAATGGAACAGTTTTGGGGAAAATCACACGTTGGCTTTGCATAATTTCTTACTGTTGGCCACTTTATACTATCTTGGTGCCACCTGGTAAGCGCAATTTGTCCTATTGTAATACATTAGAAAATGTCCGTCGTTTTAGTAGGACATCAGCGTCCATGTGCCAATACTGCTCCCTAGTGAAGCTACAGAGCTGCTGTTGCTAAAATCCTTTTCCCTCCCTTGCTCTAGGCTTTTTCTCACAGTGTAGACAACCACTTTAAAGAGTTCAGCACTGGCTAGATGCCGAGAGTGCTGGCTAATCTCTGGTGAAAGAAAATATTGAACCAACTCCAGCTGACTTACCGTATCACTTTGCAATAAAGTTACCAGCTACCTTTGATGTTTGTTGATCCGTCTTTTTTTTTTTAAAAAAAAAAACCTAATCAAAGTAGAAATGACAGCACTGACTTCAGCAAAAGAATACCAATGGGATCCAATTAAAGATCAAACTACATGTCACGTTAAGCCAGGAACGCCCAACTTCTGGGGTCTGAGGCCATGCTGTGCTCACTGGGGGAGACATCCCTTGCCACCTGCCACCATTGCCTCATCACATCAAAAGAAAAATAAGAGCTACTCCCTCTGAAAATTAAGTACATGGGAAACATGCACCTTTCTTCATGCTCCTTCACACTTCTTGGGGCTTCTGAGGGTTGCTGTTATTTTGCCACTCTCTGTACTACACTACTAAAATTCAGCAGTGCAGTTACAGAGCCAGTGAGGCATAGCCGTTCGAGTGTTAGACTACAGCCTTGGAGTGCAGGATTCAGTTCCCCACTCAACCATGGAAATCCACTGGTTGACCTTGGGCATGCCATGCCCTCTCAGCCCCAGAAAACCTCATGATAGGTTCACCTTAAGATCAACGTAAGTCAGAAATGACTTGAAGGCACACAACAAGAAGTGGCAAAGTCAAGAGTGATGGCACAAGAGACAATCAGGCTGTAAAAAACAAAATAAGAAGAACAGCAGAGATTGTCATGCAAACTGTGAACTGCATGTTGCCTTCTTCTGCAAGAAGTACACACTTAAAATAGACTGCTTGAAGCTTTCCCTGGCTTCCTTTCCTTTCTTTGCTTCAAAAAGTGCCCTTTGCAGCGTGCATTATTATAGAAAGACCCTTTTGCTCAGCATATGCTATTCCCTTCAGACAAAAGGCTCCATGTATTCAGTACCTCATATCTCCAACAAAAATACTTCAGGGAGAAGGACTGGGGGAATTCTCTAAGAACACTGCCCCCCCCAAATAAAATTGTGCCCCTCAAGCCTTCTCAATACAAGTATTCAAATTATTCAAGTGATAACAGCGGCAGTAGAGATAAAGAAAAAAAGCTACACCAATTCTTTTGCAGTCTTTATCACCTTCCACAAACTGAAGCAAATACACACAGCAAAAAAAAAATAAAAATCTGATTGTCTGCTAGGATGCTTGAGATTCTTCAGGGTTGCCAAGCACATGAGGAGCCTCAGTGAACCCTGCTGTAGATCGGGGCAGGGAAAATGCAGGCCATGAACTACATGTGGCCCTTGGACTCTAATTTTGCAGATTTTGAAGCCTCATCACAACCGAGCCACCCAGCTCCCTCTTAAAATGTTGACACAATGTTTGAGAAAATTTCGTCCAAAACCTACCCAGAAGCCCACCAAATATGCAAAAATGCACAAAAACAGTGCACCCCCCCAAAAAAAATCCTCCACAAATTTGTTATCATTGGAATTCATCTCAAAATGGCAACTGGAAATGGCACATCACTTCTGGTTGCCATTTTGAGAAGGATTCTGGAAAAAAAGAGGTATTTTGGCACACAGGGGAGGGAGACTGGTCTATGAAGGTCTGTACATGTGCAGAACAGTTGCACACACACACACTGTAGATGTTCATCTCACAACATGTGGAAGCAGGATAATTTTCTGCCTGAGCTGACGGACAAGACAGCATCCTCTGCTTTTCATATAATGAAGCTAACTGAACCACCAGTTGAATACTGACAGTGGAATAGTAAATTCCATTATACTTTAAGGGAAGAGGACAGGCCATGTGACAAAAACAGGTCTGTCTTGCAGCAAAGGGAAATGACCAGGAATGATCAGGAAGAAAAGCCAAGGGACTGTCATTGCTAATTCTCAGCATCTGCTGCCTGAGGCACTTGCCTTGCTCAACATAATAGCAGTTCTGTCCTTATTTGGAGAGTGTTGAGGACAGCAATGTAAGAGGGCAGACTTATTACTCTCATTTCCACTCTCTCACATCATGGGAGTAATTGGAACAAATAAATACTGTTATTGTTGCTACTACTGTTGTTGTTGTGTGCCTTCAAGCTGTTTCTGACTTATGGCGACCTTAAGGTGAACCTATCACAGGGTTTTCAGGGGCTGAGAGTGTGTGACACACCCAAGATCACCTAATGGGTTTCAATGGCCGAGTAGGGAATCAAACACTGGTCTCTAGGGCTATAGTCCAATGTTCAAACTACTACATCACACTGGCTCTCGAATTGTGTTGCTTTTCATCACACTGGTTGCATCATTTTTCAACATTAGTTGTGAATGGAGACCTCCTAAAATAAGAACTACTGTTAAACTGTGCAGTGTTAAATGTACTTATAAGCTGTGTTAAATGTACTTCTAAAGAATTACTGTAAAATATTGCTGTACTCTACAGTAATTCTTTATAACTACGTGTTACCCCGTAAACTGGGGGTCCTGGGAGGGACGCCCAAATAGCCAAACCAAACAAGCAAAATTAGGGAAATTAGCTAGAGCACACTCGTGGCTAACGAGAGGCAGGGCAACGCAGCGAGATCTTTTATCCTATGTATACCGGTTCAGGTCAGTGAGGAGGCAAACAGTTCAAACAATAACAATATTTATTAGGCAAAAGTAATAAAAACACAAGCACACTCCTAACTAAGAAAGGAGGAGAGAGAAAAAGGTTGGGGGGAAATAAACCATACGCCACCTCTCCTAAGTCCTGGAGCAGCCAAATTGAAGATGAAGAAACCCGGCGTGGAGACCGAGGGGAATCTGGAAGGCCAAGCGGCAGCAAGGTGGTCCGGCAAGAGTTCCGGACGGGTTGAGTGATTTCAGCTCAGTGATCCAACAAAAGTTCCATTGGCTCAAGTGATTTCAGGAGGGCCCAGCGAGAGTTCCAAAGAGCTCTCAAGAACAAGGCATTTTTATAGGGTGAAAGACGACCGCAGGCTAGGCTAGTTTTGAATGAGAATAATGAGTTTTCGACTGGGGACAAAGCCTCCGAAAGGTCAGAATTTACATGATTGAATTGTGAATTGAATTGACAATGGTATAGCCGATATGTAGATGGGCTAGCCCAGCCATTATGTGGCTAGCTCTCTAGGGTGTCCTCTCAGGCAGAGAGTCCGTTTTGTTTTACTTTGCATCTTTGATTGGGGTGTTTGTATCAGCGTTCTCCCCTAAAGCGGAACTGGCTATCTATGGAATTTTGAATGACCATGCCTAGCTCAGCGCTTGTCCGGCGAGCCGTTTTCCAAACACGTGGCTGAGAGTCAAGTAAGACCGAATTACAATATCAAAATGATATCTCTATCTCACTAAAGCTAGGCCAGTTCACGGTGGTAACATACGTTAAGCACTGCATAGTTTAACAATAATCCTTATTTTAGGAGGCTTCTGTTCACAACTCATGTTCAGAAATGACGGAACAGGGTGATGAAAAGCCCCACACATACATTTAAAACACTCTTGGTGCAGAATGGTGAAATAAAAAGGGAAAGCAGGGGAAATGGTTTCTGAAGTTGAGAAGACTACGTGACACACTAAGAAAGCAGTTAATTTAAAAAAAACAAACCCTATTAACTCAAGATTTTTCTGCTACTCCTACACTGGAGGATAATCATCTACAATAATGTGACTGTCTGCCTGCCTGCCTGTCTGTTCCAAAACTGTGAAACCAAGTCACCTGAAACTTGGCAAAGTTATTTAGGGGACCTTAGGGATATGCATCTGGGGGTTTCTATCTTTTTTTTTTTAAGATACTTTCATTAATGTAAGTTAGCTAAAATTGGTCTGTAGCCTACAGTATCATTTTAAGCCACTAGGTGCCAAATCTCCCCTCAGCAGAGAAGGTGTGGGAGATTCATTTCTCTGCAAAGCCTCTTGGACATGTCTGTGTAGTGCTTGCTTTGGCAAAGTGCCCAAACTCTTTGAAGAGTTGAAAGGGAGAAGTGAGAGAGGCCTCCTGATGTGTAGTAAATTGAAGCATGGAGAGTTAGCTGATGGCAAGACTGAATTAGCACCAGGCAGAGGGAGGAAAGGACCACTGGGAAAGAAAAATATTGGGGGAAGAGAGAAAGAGCCTGAAGGGAAGAGAAAGGCCATTTCTGCACTAAACTGTTACAGTGCTATTATTCCACTTTCAACATCCTACGGAATCCTACGGTTTGCAGTTTAGGGAGGGGCCATGCAGCCCCTCCCTAAACTGCAAACCCCAGGATTCCATAGGATCTTGAAAGTGGAATAATAGCGTTATAACAGTCTAGTGCGGAAATGGCTAAAGAGCACTTGAGAAAGTAGGCTAAGGGGTTTCTTAGGTGGTATGACTAAATGAGGACTGGGACAGAAAGAGAAAAGGACCAGCATGAATAGCAAGGGAAGAAGAGAATCTGCTGGCCTAGGGTGGAATAACTGATTTCTAACCCAGGAGAACTGGTACTTCAGTTGTAAAATATCAAAAAACCCCTTGGCTTTGATTTTAAGATATTTAAGATATAAATACTCTTGGATTTAATTATCTGGCACAATAATGTCAAGCAAACTGCAGTCACACTTTAATATAGATAATTTAAAGAAAGCTTAATAAGGTAGGCCTTTCTATTTAAAGTTTGCAGATATGCCTTTAAAAAAAAAGCAGATATTCCTCACCTTAGAAGATATTCCACATGGTCATTGCCAATATGGAAGAAACTAAGAGGGATGCAAGACAAACTAGATTTATTGCAGACTTGCAGCTAGGCAAAAACCTTCATTGGGGGGATTTAACAAATAAGAGACTGGTACAGCAGTTTGAACTAAACTTTGGAGACTGGGGTTTGAATCCCCACTTGGCCACGGAAATCCACTCGGTGACCTTGGGCAAGTCACACTCTCTCAACCTCAGGAGAAAGCAAAGGCAAACCCCCTCTGAACAGATCTTCCAAAAAAAGTCCATGAGATGTTTGCCTTGGGGTTGCCATAAGTTGGCAATGAGTTGAAGGCACAGACAACAACATAGCAAATTTCTGTACCAACCATCAACAGTGTTTATCCAGTGATTTATAAAAACACAGACAAAATAATATCATAGCAACATATTCAAAATCAAAATCAAGCAACAACAAAATCAATCATAAATTAATGATAAGAACAGGAATTAAAAGAGCAATACAAGAGAATGTTTTTAAAGGCTTCGCCTGATGTCAAAGAGATAATGGTGTTGACAGCCAAACAACCTCCCTAGAGAGACAGTTTTACAAACAAGGTACCATGACAAGAAGCTCTTCTCTTCCACAAACACCTCAGATGACAGAGAAACCAAAGGAGGGCCTATACTTAGTGTCACAGAGATTTCTGCATTGAAGCACATGAGTTACTCATTCCTTACTCATTATAACACCTTTGAAATGAGTCCTGTTTGCCTTCAGTACAAAAACTACACACAAGGAAGCACAAGGAAGTAGCTTTAGAATATACAGTGCACATTAGGCTCCTTCAATACACCCCAGGTCTCCTGGATTTCCTCAACTTGGTCTCTGTTCATGGTATCCTGTAATTAAAAATGATAATTATTAAAGATTATTAAAGATCATTATTAAATTTTGCCTTTCCCAGCTTCAGGGTGGGTAAATCAGCTCTGCAGCGCCTTTTTGTTCCTGGATTCCACAATCCTGAACACAGGGCCATAAAAGCATTACATCCTGTCTCATCTTGGAAGCTAAAGAGGACCAGCCCTGGTTAGTATTTGGTTGGGAGATCGCCAACAAACAGGTGCTGTAGGCTATATTTCAGAGGAAAGAATTGGGAAAAACCACCTCTGAGAGTTCCTTGTCTAAGAAAACCTTATGAAATTAATGGGGTCAGCATAAAATGACAGGCAACATGAGAGTGGGCCACACGCGCACACACACGCACACACACCATCCTGTACTTCTTCAAAGATTGTCCAAATTGCAATTTTTCACTCCCTGTCTCCACATCACAGTAAACACCCCTAACTCAGACCATTTCCACACAAGGGTAAAACCCCGCGGTGTGATGACCAGACACGGAGGTCGTCCTCACCGCGGGGTGCGCTAGCGCGGTTGGAAAAGGTGAGGCTCTACACCTCAAACCGCTGTAGCGCAGCCGCAGGGGTGGCGCTGTGAGTTTTATAAAAACCACCTTCCCAAGTGGTTTTTATGAAACTTGCCCGCGCTGCTGCATGGCAGCTCCTAGTGAAGAACTGCAGAGACGCAGAGCGCGTCTCTGCAGATCTGCCCGGGGGCGGGTTTCCGGCTGGCGCACTGCCTTGATTAGCGGAGCGCCGCCGGAAGCCGCCAGCCGCCATTTTGGGCACCACCGAATGCTGCCGAGCGCCGCCGAAATTCGGCGACATGTAGAGCAGCGAAACCGCGCTCCCCTTAGGGACGGAGCAGGGACGGAGCAACACGCTACCAGGTAATCTCCGCCCCTGCATGTGCTGCCCCATTTCGCCCCCCCCATGAGGAAAGGGCCTCAGATGACTGCCATGCCATCTCTGGAAATGTACATCCCATATTTTTCCTTCAAATCCTTGCCAATTCAGGTATGGTGAAATGGAAAGAGCGAGAATGGAGTAGTGGTCTGAGCACTGGATTACAAGTTGGAGACCAGGGTTCAATTCCCCACTGGGCCATGGAAACCCACTGGGTGACCTTGGGCACATCACACACTCTCAGCCCCAGAAAATCCTGTGATGAGTTTGCCTTAGGGTCACCTAAGTCAGAAAGAACAACATAAGGATGGTGAAATGCAGTATTCCACATGGGGTGTGTTTAGATCATATTGTTACAGCAATTTGATATCATCTTAACTGGCACAGCTCCATTCTACAGAATCTTGGAATTCATTTCTCTAGTGCACTTCCCCAAGTTAAAAATAAGAAACTGTCACTGCTAACTTCCAACATCTCTGTAACACAGTTGTATCATTTTGATACTGCTTTAACTGCCGTAGGTCCATGCTATGGAGGTATTTAGAATTTTCTGCCAGAGAAGTAACATTTGACGACAAATTGTGAAAAAAAAATTAAAGTAAGCATTTCTTGCTTGCATTACAGCAGTATTCCCTGTTTGCTGTCAAATTTCAACAGTATGGCAAAGGGGGTGCATTCCACAACGAAACAAATTGACTCACAGACCCCACGGACTTGCTTACCCTTGGCATAGACTGACCTAAACATTTGCCTTTGTTTTGTTTCAAATAGTCACTGATTCTCTTATTCCCCCTGAAATCGCAAGCTTTCCTGTTCTTAGGAGAGTCCAAAGAATGTTCCTGTTCCACAGCATAGGCATCTCTAGCTCCTCACAAAAGTCACACTCTGAGAGCAATCCTGAAAGCATTTGAACTCATTGAGACTTACTTCAAAGCAAAGATATATAAAATACGGGACCTAAGCTGGCAAAACAATCTCAGTTAAACCCAAAAACTATTAAAAATATGGCTAACAAGAAATGTTTAAAATAATAGTTATATTAATGACACTGGCTGACATCCTGTTCTGTATTTACAGTCATGGACTAGATTTGTGACCTAGTAAATTTTGAAATTCACACTTAACGATCCATTGTGACAATTGCAAATGCCCCCTAAAACGCACCTTAACAGTCAAGCAGCCGTACCAACCAAAGGCATTCCAGAGCTCTGCTGAGCAGGACCCTGAAGGATGACATGTCTAGGTCCCTCCCACCAGTGAACCACAGTAAGACAAAAAGTTACAACAGGACCCTGCAAGGGTTCCTACCACTGCTTCTTGGATTTCGGGGTATTTAGATTGGAAGATGAATCATAGCTATGCTGGCTCTCAGCCACTGATTTAAATCAGTTTTAAAAGCCAGTTAAAATATGAAACAATGATAAAAGTACATATACTAATCCAACACAACTCAGATTAAAAGACATTCTGTACAAGATAGTTATCCCTCAAAGACCTGCATAAACAGAAAGGTCTTCACCTTTCAATGGAAGGAGACCAGAGACAGAGGGCCTACCTAGCTCCCCATGACAGAGATTCCGCAATCTGGGAGCAGCCATTGGGAAGGTTTTCTCCCATATCCTGTGATTGTGGCAGGACCAAGAGAAAGCCCTCAAGGATCTTTAAATTCAGGCACGCGTATAAGGTAGATTAACAAAGGAGAAAATTGCCCTGTCCAATGAAGCAAGAGGGCAAGACCTTTGAGGTCACCCTTGGCAAAATGAACAATAGGGGCTTCAAAACATAGCAAAATTCAAATTTAGTGCATTTCAATGAAAGTGAAATATATCAGATTACCATCCAATGAGGCTAAAATCATGAAGATGACATGATACATCCCAATCCTACCAGAATTAATATTCAAGAAGGAAGCCTGTGACAGTTATGCAAGCAGCAAGAGCTACCACTATTTTGTTATGTGAATGAAAGGTGGAAGCTTGTATGATAATGCAAAAAATTTGCCCTAGGAGTGAGGAGTGTTGTGCCTGAGTCTGAGGGAAGAAGAAGAAGAGCAGAAGGAGAATTACTCATCTACAATTACAATATCATAATGAATTTTAAACTTTGTTCCACCCTACTCCGCCCTCAGCATAACAAAAACCCTCAGGGCATCAAACTACAAATGGACACAGCAGTGGATTAAAGACTAAACGACACTGGGTGGAGGGAAAGTAAATCAGGTATAGCTTAGATTTGCTTAGACCAAAAGAAAAAAAGAAAAAAAAGAATGGTTTGCCACAAGTAGGAGGTATTGCAAAAGCAACACCCTAGTGATCTGATATAAAAGGAAAGGAAAGCTTTCCTGTTAATACACTAACTGCCTAGCCTGTGGTTCTGTCTCTCCTTTGACTCTGCCTGCTGCATTTTAGCAACCCATATCGTCAGGCTACAATGTCTCTTCGGATTTCTACCGCATCCAGGAGAATCTCTTCCATTGCTGGGGGTGAGGGAGGTGTCAGGCTGTCCGGCATTGGAGGAAGCAGCATGCATGGCTTTGGTGCAGCATCTCTGGCAGGGCTAGGCAGTGGCTATGCAGGAAGTATGAGCGGTGGCTTCAGCGGAGCAGGTTTTGGGAGTGGAGCAGGCTTTGGGAGTGGAGTGAACTTTAGTAGTGGAGGATCTGGCTTTGGTGGAGGAGCAGGCTTTGGTAGTGTTTCTCTGTCAGGTGGGAATTATGGAGGAGGTTATCACTCCAGCTCTGCTGTGGCCTTGGGCGGTGGCTATGGAGCAGGGGACAGCATCTTTTTGGCTGGTGCTGAAAAGGAAACCATGCAGAACCTTAACAACCGCCTGGCAAACTACCTGGAAAAGGTGCGTTCTCTGGAGGAAGCCAATGCAGAGCTTGAGCTTAAAATTCGCCACTGGTATGAAAAATTTGGACCAGGCGCTCCTGGAGTCACCCGTGACTACACCAAATATCATCAGATAATTGAGGATCTTCGCAACAAGGTGAGAAAAGGAAAAGGTTCAGAGGGATTCTCTGTGGCCTTTGGGTGGCAACTTGTTCTGAGTAAGACCAAGGGCAGCAAATGGAACCTGAACAAGAGATGTATTCTTGTGCAGCTCCCATTTACTTCAATAAGGTGAAGGTGACATTAGGAAAGGATGAGAACTTTATTTCACTTCATTTTTTAAAAAAAAATATGCCCAGTTCCATGGTGGGAACATCTTGAGATTTAAAATTGTCAAATGTAGGAGGTACCAAAATTGACCACTTCACCTATCCAGGCCCAGGGCTTTTGGTGTTTAGCTCTTAAAAGTCTAGGTTTAAGTCCCTCTACATTCAATTGTCTATGATGTTGATAGATTGCCACTAAGGTTTCCCATCTTTAATACTTTTAGGACAAGCAGATAAAATCTGGTCTTCTCAAACCTGGGAATAGCTTTATTTACTGAATTGAGTTGGTGCAAATGAGGGATAATGCTGCTCAGTTGCTTAGGAAGAAGCCTCACTGAGTAAGACCCACAATGTTTTCCCCTCTCTTTAGGTTATTCCACTTGTAATCCCTGACTATGCAAAAATGCATTTGCTATTGGTCTGGAAATGGAACTGTGCCACTAAACAAGTGTTGCCTTCGTCTTTTTATGTTTTCACTTCAGATAGTCAATACCATGATTGACAATGCCAATGTAGTCTTACAGATTGACAATGCCAGGCTTGCTGCTGATGACTTCCGTCTCAAGTAAGCTGAACACAATACTTTTTTGCTTTTAAAGTTCTTGTAGAGCATCATTTTCTATGGTACTCCATCCCGCAATGCATACTTCCAGCAACATTGGGTCATTATTATTAAATTCTAAAATTGTAAATGGAAGTGTGAAACCTAAATCCCATGTATAATAACATATTCCTCCTTTTGTATACTAGGGATGGATCCAGACATTGTCATGCATAGAATAGACTCACTGGAGTCATAACTAACTTATCTTTCAATGGTTTCAATGAATCTTCTTGATTTTTATTTCTTAATTCTTTCTCTCTTTCTTTCATTCACCTGCAGCCCATAAATATTTCTTTGGAAGGCTGGGATCGTCCTAAATAATGTGACATGAGCTCAGGGGGTTTCTGGTGAATGAGAGAATTGCCCCAAATTAGACTAGGACCCTAAAATAAGGAATCTTATGAAAATAATATTTCCCACCTCCTCCTCCTCCTCCTCCTGAGCAGCTCCCCGTAGTGATGGCTAGTGGTTCCATGTAAGTAAGACCATGAATCTGCACGTGGTTTTGATCTGAACTTTGAAAGACATATGCAAGGTGCTGAACCCTTTCTCCAAAACAGGTTCAGCATTTTGAATACCTCCTGTAATGTATGGACTGAAATTCAGATAGGACTCACTGCCCTTTCAATACAGAATTCACTAGCTCACTACTGTATCCCTATGTTTCACCTCACAATGCGTAGAAGTCCCCAGCTCTCCAAAGTGGCTTTTAAAGGGTATGGCAGGTCACAAAGAGTTGGAGGCAAAGTTTGGAGGCAAAGGTTTTTTGGACTGCAACTCCCCCAAGAATACCCCAGTCAGCATGTTGGCAATGGGTATTCTAGGAGCTGGAGCATGAAAAAATAAGTTTTCCAAGCTCTGGCTTGAGGAGATAAGAAGCTTTTATTCTGTGAATTTCCTTACGGTAGCTTATCTCAAGATCCAAGCCAATACTTTTAATGTGCAAAGTGCTTCCTGATTTCAGTCTTGACCTTTCGTTTCCCATCTTTACAAATCACTCAGGTGACCCATTTTCTTTTCATATTTTCACATTTTCCCTTTCAGATATGAAAATGAGCTCGTCCTCCGTCAGAGTGTTGAATCAGATACCAATGGTCTGCGCAGAGTCCTTGATGAACTGACCATGAACCGCTCTGACCTGGAGGCACAGCTTGAAAGCCTCACAGAGGAACTGGCATACCTGAAGAAGAATCACGAGGAGGTAAAGAACTGTAATTCTTCCCCTTTGCTACAATAATTCTCCCATCCCAATCCAGTCAAAGCAAATGGAGTGTCCACACTGAAGTACAATGCCAAGCCATAGCTACAACTCTCAGAATTCTTCATCTGGGAGATTCTAGGAACATTAATCCAAAAAAGTAACTTCTTCAACATTTGCTTCACTATGACAGTAACAAGCTGCAATATGCCTTTTAGGCTGGTGTGATTCTCTCTTCTATCTCCTTTCCTTTTATTTGGTTAAGCACAGTTTGTCTGAGACCAAGGTTTCAAGCTGGCTCCTTTCAACAAGAGCAACTTAACATGAACTACAGTTATCTGTTCAGGATACATGACATACTGTGGTTAGGCAAAAACAGAGGCCAAGTCTTCCAAACTCCACCTTGCAGCTGCTTCAGCAGAGAAGAGGAGAGAAGATATGAGCCCAAGGCTGGCTGAGCAAATTCCTATCACAATAGATTATGGGGTCACATGGTGTCCAAAATGGACAGTGTGCACCTTTGAGATACAGGCAAGAAGTTCAATGTAGTGCAATGGATTGACAATTTGGTTTGGACTTGAGGAGAGTCAGGTTCAAATTTCACTTAGCTGTGAATATTGTAAATCACTCTGGACAAATCAGCTTTTTCTACCTCTCAAAGAGTTAATCAATTCAATTGTAACACTCCAGCTAAACCCAAAAATTGTTAAGTACTTCACTCAAAACAGTTGGGAAAGCAAATAGAGATAAGCACAGAGTATTGGCAAAACTTTTCACCACATCAACATCATCATGTGCATTAATTAAGTTCATTCATATTTCCAGCTTAAGGTTGTGATACCATGAAATCTAGCTGCACTGCTATGTAGAAAGCATAATGAATTTCATATACAGTTCTGCCACACACCTGCTATTCCTGATCACAATTGCTATATCATTAGGAGAAAAATTACCTGAGGCAATAAAGGAATATACACCCATATTAGAGACTTCAGCTGACTGCCAGGAGATAAATATCTCTCTAAATTAAGATGTGTAGATTGTGTCATAACAGGTTTAATGATTAGTTTAGCCTCTTCTAATGTCTATCTATGGCTATCTGTGTGGTCCAGTATTGTTACACAAGATACATGGGGACTGGGCACTGCAGTTTAGCCCAGGTTTCCCCAAGTATCTACATGCACATCATCACTTTACACCTTCAGCCTGTAAAATTTAAAAAAAAAACCCTGACATCCAGACTACAGTGGAAATGGGTGCAGCTGGAATTAACCCTTGTGTTCTTTGGAGAGCTCTGCCTTGCCAAGAGCTTTTATGCCCGGTAGATGCTCTTGAGCCATGCAGAGATAATGGATCAGTTCCAGAGATTTCCAGCCCTAAAGCTAGCAAGTTAATTAGATGCAGATTGTTTTTTCTGTTGTATATGTGCTGGGAACACTTCCAACAAATATAATTTTAAGAATAACGGTCTAAAACCATCTGAAAATGCTGTTTCCTCTTAAAGGGGATGATTTCTTCTTAGACAGATATCAACAGACTAATCATGAAACAAAGTTGAGTTGTGTTGGTCTATAAGCAAAATTTCAAAAACCTCAGTCAAGTAAATCCTTATTAGACCAACCTATAAAACTGTGGGCATAAGATTTTTGGTTTTCCAGATTCTTTATCAGGCAAGAAAGTTGTGCAAATTTGACAAGGAGGTAATGAAAGAGTAGGAACGGGCAGGTCTGAAATCTGCATGTCCTGGTCTTAAGGTACACAGTGGTGCATTTTGCGAAACATTCTGTTTGATGAAGATCAGTAGATCTTGAAAGCTTGCACTCACAATTTTGTGCACTGAAGACATGGCAGTTAATGAATTCCTTGGAAAGAAAAAATTGGGGTGATGATATGTTGGCCTTGCTTAAGACAGAGGTTAGCTGATGCAACTTTCTCAGTTGCTGGGATCACTTTCTTCTGACAGGGAGAAGAATCTGGTGTAACTCTCAAACAATCTGTGCTGGACCAGTAAACAACAGCTCTTTCCCAATCACACAGTTCTTAAATGGCATCAACCTGGCAACAACTAGGCAATTAGCTATTAGTGTATGGAGAACCTCCCATTTATATAGACACACACACACACACACACACACACACACACAAAAACCAGAAAGCTGTCAAGTCTCAGAGGTTCCTTGAAGCCTTCTCCCGAACTCTAACTGAAGATATGCATGAGCAAGCTTTACCAGTAATGAGAGGAGTGCTATATATGTTCAGAGGAATGGTTTCACTGCTACTAGTTCACAAAATCCGAGGAGAGCCCAAAAAGGACTGATATCAATCCCCTGGAATGAGCTCAAGCTCAAATAAAGGTCCTATAAAGAGCTCTTTTTGTGCCACTGAATATATTCTGCAGCAGATAGGCTTTCAGGAATCTTGGCCCATCAGAGGAATGGCATACTTTTCTGTGTAAGATTTTCACTCCAGGAAGCTCTTTGAGTACTCATGAAAGATACCACATTTATTTATACCACATTTTAATTTGTCTGGAAGTTCATGAAAGTCTTATCAAGTATAGCAATTTATTATTAAAACTCTCAACTCCTTGCAATGACAGCAATCAAAATCATTTCATGTGCAAGACAGAGATATTTATACACACTGTTTAGAATTGAGATAACATGCGGTTTTAAAGTTAGTCATGGCTTATTTAAATTCCACTCATTCAATGGGCTTCTTCTAAGTTTGTTTAAATGCAACTGAATGAACATAGAGGAAGTATGAGAGTTTGAGTCCCTGCACAGTAATATTTAGATATGTCTTAACTGTTAGAAGCTATAGATAAGAATTTTAGAAAGACTGAAGAAGCTCAGCAGACAAGTTCTGGAGCAGCAATGGGCAAAGTACCTGCTCTTCCATGCCTCTATATGTCCCAGATTGCTCTTTTTCTAACAATAAGAAAAACAAAAAGATAAATTGTGAATTGATTTTCCCAGATGTATCCAGAATTGATGGTTCACATTTTAAATAGGTTGCCCCCAGGAACCACCAAAGTTTTCCATCTCTGATCTAGATACATAGCCCAAGGATCACCTTCTATGCTTCACAAAAAAGTGAGGGAGAACAGTTCTCCATCTCCCAAGATATTTTCCCATCTCTCTTCTTTTTTGGGTGGAGGCGCTTAGGGAGGGTCAAATGAGGAATCTTAGTGGACCAAATTTGTGACCCTCTGTGGCCAGATTAGATCAAGGAGCTAGAACCTTCCTTCCCTTGATTTACAGACTGATTTTTCAGTAACTTGCTTCCCATATTCTTGCTCAGGAAATTAATTTACTGAAGAGCAGCAGCACAGGGGACGTCACTGTGGAGATGAATGCTGCACCAGGAGTGGATTTGACTAAGCTACTGAATGACATGAGAGCACAATATGAAGATCTTGCAGAACAGAATCGCAGAGAGGCTGAAGAACACTTCCACAAAATGGTGAGAAGAATGATTACAGAAAGAAAATGCTATGCAATGCATTCACTGACAACCTCTGTTCTCTACTATGCTCAGCAAAACACAGACAAGAAAGAGATCCCCAGTTTAAATGGAATAGACACTGTTCCTTTACAATGGCCAGTGAACTAACCCACCTGAGCAATTTTCAGTATTAAGGTTCATACAAATCTATATTGCAAGAGAGAATGCAAGTCTTATTGAACCCTGTAGACAAATATAGGTAACAGACATGTGTAGCATTTGTACTGTACATGTGTAGCCTACTATTCTGTATCCTACTATTGAATATAATGAGACTTACTTGTGGGTAGACTTGTATAGGAGTATGCTGTAGCATTTCACATGGCTGCTTTTGGGACTTTACAATCCAATTCACTAATTAACTAGAAGATATCTGTTGCTTTTTTCCCTGCAAACGACAGGTGGGAGAACATCTGGATTTCCCATATTGAGCTCAATTTACATTTTATTCTATATTTAAATATGTCTATCTTCTTATTTTAAAAGTCTCAGAGCAGTTTGCAAATATTCTCAACAGTTACCCATTAAAACCAGCAAGAATTATTAACCAAAACAGATGTATAAAAACTGCTTAAATAGGCCCAATTTTAATGTTTCACAACACATAAAGATGAGTCCCCCAGGAAAGCGAGTTCCATAATAATGGGATCAGTACAGAAAAATCCACAATATGCCTTGTTTAACTTTTGGGTCATGGAACAGTGTTTCACACCAAAACCTTAAAAAGCTGAGGAGGTTCATACTAAGAGAAGAGTTCAGTATAGCAACCTGGGTCCAAGCTATGGAGAAAGATTATTTGGTTTCACCAATTCCAAATTTATTTTTCTCAGTCAATTCTTAGATTATAGTGATTTAAAGCAATTGTTGATACACTTCAACTGTCATACTGGACAAAATGGATGAGAAGCTAAGGCCAACATGACATAAAGTCATTTAAGAATAAACAGAATCTTTCTTTCTTTCTTTCTTTCTCTCCCTCCTCCCTCCCTCCCTCCCTTCCTTCCTTGGTTAAATTACATCATATTGATTTTATTTTTATCTACAGAGCCAACCGCTCCAGCAGCAGATCTATGATGATGCGGGTGCTGTAAACTCAGCCAGGAATGAGTTAATTGAACTCAAGCGCTCCTTTCAGTCATTAGAAATTGAGCTACAATCCCTTCTGGCCAAGGTTTGTGCTTTGCTCTACTTTCCCTGACAGAAGGATAGCCAAAGCAGCTTTTTAAAGGAATGTCATAATTTGCCAAATAATATATATATATATATACATACACACACATATACATATATTAATTAGAAGGTTAAGGAGAAGTTATAGGGCTGCAAACACATAGGTAATACTAACCACAAAGCAAAATCCATGCAGGCCCTCAGTCTAGTTTAACAACAAATGATCACAAGAAGGGAGAGGAGAAAATGCCTATAAACAGGAGGCACTTGGGCAGCAAACCAAGTAGGCAGCTGGGTCCCCAATCCGAGCGTTCTCTATACAGGGAGCTGTCATATATTTCTGTTCCAATCATACTAATCATTTCTAATCTATACATAGAAATCAGCATATGTATATTTTAATGAAATCTCTAGAATGTTTCAGCCTTCTTGGGATGCGTTGTTTTCCCTGTTTTCTGGTGTTGCAGAAGTAGCAATGTCCAAACACAGTCAACCACTTCTCCCAATATTTAGTTTCCATCATTGAACCTACTGCATTTATAATCAGATGTACTGATTTTTCCTGTATGGCTATATATCAGAAGAAATAAAATAGAGTTATGCGGTACCTTAAAGACTAAACTGTTTTATTTGGCATAAATTTCAGAGGTTCCAGCCCAAATCATCAGATGCACCAGCAAAACATGTTTGTTGTTGTTATCTGGCCATTTATATCCTGCCATTACTGTTTCCCAGTAATGAGAGTCAAGGCAGCTTATAAATTATTAAAGCTAGCACAGATTAAAAATCATATGAAAACATCTCATGTATAGACACATACACAATCTATAGAATGAAAACTATTTAAAATTCAAACCATTTAGAATTCATTAAAAGCATATTTTTTTAAAAAAAAACAACAACAAAACAGCACAGCACACTAATAAAAGCTCACACAAGCAATTCCTAGAAGTCTGACAAACAAAGAGACTCTTTACTAACCAGCAGAAGGAGAGCAAAGACAGAGCCATCCTAGAGAGGGAGTTCCAAGAATTTTTTGTGAAACTTCCCATTCGAGATGATTAGCTAGCTCAGGCTGAAGTTTTAAAAAGACTGCCCTGGGAACAAATCCCAGTAACCCCAGTGGAAGCAACTTCTGAGTAAACATGCTAACAATGGCAAATGGTAGATTCCATGCAAGGGGAACAGTTGAACCTATGAGTTTTAATCTGACCTTTGAAGGACCTAACCTAAGTGCTGAACCCTATCCCCCAAACAGGTTCATGGCCTTTTATAGTTTCTTTAAAATTCAGACTGGACTCATTAGCCCACTGATGTGGATTCCATCAACTGCCATTGCCTATGTGGCTTGCACTGCTTAAATAGTTTGGCATGGTCCTTTTCTTTAGTGGTGGGGATCTCTTCCTCAAAGAAGTGGCGTTCCAAAAAGAACAGGGGTCTCACACTCTATGTATTGTTTATTGTTCTAGCTCAGCTCTTATAATGGTGATAGCAGCTTTGTCTTTAACAATTTGCCCTGTCACCAAAAGAATCCCCTCCAGGTGAACTGACAGAATTCCAAGCATATGAGTGAGTGGGTCAGCAGAGAAGGGATAGATTTGTAAACCCCTCTTCTGCCAATCCCCTTGGCTCCCATGCTAGCCTTCTCACAAATGAAGCAGGAAAAGGGAAGACAGAGTAGTGTGTCAAAGTTTCTTTGCCAATCTATTTGTAAGTCATATTTATTGCTGCTACTGTTACTTGTTGTTGTTGTTGTTGTTATTTTACTAACCTGAGTTTCTAAACTAAACTGTGTAGTAAGAGAGTAAGAGGCTTTTCTTCCTCTTTGGAGAGCAAGGAAACATACTCTATGCTCGTCTTTGGAGGGTGGTTTAAAAAAAATTTGTTGCTACTAACTCTGAGCTTATTTACATAGCTAGGCTATATAAAAATCACATAGATTGTCTTTAAACTTGATAGAGGGTTGCTCAAATACCAAACTGCAAAATAAATAAAATTCTGCCTCTGTCTGACAGTCTTCAGGGATACAAAAAATACACATATTGATCCTGGATTTGTCGGGGTTGTGTGTGTGTCCAACACTGAGATCAAACGCAAACATTTCATCTTCGTTCCTGTTACAACAAGCTTCAGTTTGTTGCTTTCTCTCACTAACAGAAAGCCTCTCTGGAAGGCACCTTGGCAGAAACCGAAGGCAACTATAGCAGTCAGCTCCATCAGTTACAGCTTCAAGTCAGCAGCCTGGAGGAACAGCTACAGCAAATCCGGTCTGAAACAGAATGCCAAAATTCGGAGTATCAACAGCTACTGGGCATCAAAACCCGACTGGAAATGGAAATTGAAACGTACCGGCGCCTGCTAGATGGGGAGAGGTAGGCAAATGATCTAAATAAAGAAAGAGGAAAGCAATGGTGATCCAAAAGGCATACTTCTTTACAAAGTGTTTGCTTAAGTTAGTGCCACAAGATGTTGTGATTGTCAGCAGCTGGAATGGCTGTAAAAGGGGACTGGACAAATTTATGGATGATGAGATTATCAGTGGCTTCTTATAATGACGATTATTTATATATTACCTCCAATGGCAAAAGCAGTACGGCTCAAACCAAAAATTAAGGGAAATCTATATTCCTGATTAACCTGTTTTCTCTCCCACAAAAGAATCTCCCCAGAGATATTGGTTTCAGAATGAGACTTGTAAATTAAGCCTGTATTTACTTTCTCATGACCAATCACAAAACCAAATATGCTGAGTGTAGCATATACGTGTAAGGAAAATCATATATTATGACAAACACATTTTTCACCCCTTGAAGAAGCATCTTTTCTGGAAATGTGAACTACATTTACTTACTGCTGGAGAACATGAGTTCTATTTCCCTCTTATCCCACTTGTCTGTTTCCAAAGGAATTCTGCTGCCAGTGTCGAAAACATGATGCTGGACTATATTGGCATTGGCCTGATCCAATACAGTTAATCTTACGTTATTATGGTGGAAATCAATATTTTATTCTGAGCTGGGATGGATTCAGACATTCTCTTCCTCTGATAGGAGCTACTTCTGCTACTATTGAAGGAAGTTCCTTCTGTCAAAAGCAAGGAATCTATGAATCCAATCAAGGAATGACACTGCCTTCTTCTATTTCATTCCCACAGATCATGCTTTTACAACTAGCCAGAGAGAGAGAGAGAGAGAGAGGCCATTTCCACACAGGGTATTAGAAACAGTGCAGTCCGTCCTCCAGGGAGGACATCCGCACCTGGGAGCGGACTGGGTCCGGACCACTTAGTGTAGTTCCACACCTCAGCCCGCTCCGGAATGACCCCAAGTGGTCGTCCCGCGTGCTTTTGAAAAACCTGTTTCTTGCGGTTTTTCAAAAGCACGGAGCGCGCCAGTGCGAGCCTGCTCCCTTGTGCAGATTTGCAGGCTCGCACCAATGCAAGCCTGCGATCTGCCGGGGGTGGGCTTTAGGCTGGCAAGCTTCAGCGGTTGGTCAAGACCCTCGACCAACCGGAAGTCGCCATTCGTCCCTGGAGCAGTGCGGAGTGACGAACACGCACTGCTCCAGCGCAGCCTGGACCGGACCAGGGAGCCAAAAGACCTAGTAAGTAGCATCACGGGGCAATTCCCTCACCCCATGCGGAAATGACCAGAGATTTAATCTTCTTAATAGAGCGATCAACTTAGATCTCCTGGAGCTTTATTTTGAAAACTAAACAGACCTGTTTTTATGGGCTTGATGCAATCTACTCTAACCAAGAATGTGTGGAGAAGTTTGTGGAGAAGATTTTGTAGGCTGAAATCTTAAACATGCTTATTAGGGCAAGGGAGGGAATCATGTAGTTCTCCAAATGTTATTGCAACTCCCAGCATTCCACACCACTGTCTATGCTGGCTAGGGCTGCTATGTGTTAAAATTTAATACCACTTAGAGAGCCACACAATTTCTGCTCCTGCACTAGGTAGTAATCCTCACTGGACATAGTGGGACTTCCTTGACAGAAAACATTGGATTCATTAGATTGTCCTGTAAACCATTGCTCTACATATACATTTGCTGTTTTAACTTTGTTACAATTTTAGTCTTATAATTTCTGTTTACCTTGGGCAAGACATTGGTGGGCACTGATTTTAGTTATTGTATATGCTATTGTACATACAACTCAAATATGTTCAGTCACATAGGGTTATGGGACGGGGAGCTGATTCACCCTGGGCGGCAATGTTTCTGGGGCATCCTGGCCCGTAGCCACGTCCCCACACGACGCAGCCACACCCCTGCACATAGTGGCCATGCCCCTCGTGCCACAGCCCCACCCCACACACTCCAGGCTCTGTCACTGAATATGTTATTAGTGACAACAACAAAGAATCAATCAAAACTATGAACCACACCAAGTAATGGCTTTCTTTAGATTTGTTCTTTTTTTTCTTTTTAAAGAATTCTAATCAACATTGTTATGGAATTAACAGATACTGTTCTATTTGTTTTTTCAGCAGCTTCCGCTCTTATGAGCCAAAAGTTCACATCAGAGGTAAGTATAATTTAATTATTTCAGAAACAAATTTATTGTTATCTTTTGTTTTATTTTTAATACATCTAACGCAAAGACGATGAAAAATACCATTGCCTCAAAGCCACCCTAAGGCAAAAGGCAATATGGCAACCCCTCCCTAGTCCATGAGCAGATGTTAAATGGTCAGACAGTTTAATCTAAATTCATCCCTCCACTTTCAGTGTTGAATTTTACCTCAAAAGTGGCAGTGAGATAGTGTCTTCTAAGCAGTACATGTGTGTCATGCACATCTTTGCCACACAATGGAGGGTAAAACACAGAGAGACTTGATGACAAATAAAGGGATCTATCTGCACAAATAGAAACTGTGACTGGCATGCTGATAGCCAAATACTATGTTGTCAGTTAGACTTCTGAGCCACGTGGTGCAGTGATCTGAGCACTGGATTACGACTCTGGAAACCAGCATTTGAATCCCTGCTCAGCCCTGGAATCCCACTGGGTGAGCGTGGGCAAGTCACCTTCAGAAGAGGGCAAAGGCAAACCCCTATGAACAAAATTTGCCAAGAAAACCCCATGATAGGATTGCCTTAGGGTAAACATAAGCTGGAAATAACTTGAAGGCAGACAGTAACAACAACAGCAACACAACAACAACAACAGGTAGTACTTAGGACATTATAACTGCTTTGTATTCTCATTTGTGATCATGGCAGTATTGTCACAGCTGCAAATGACCCTAAAACCCACCTTGAAAGCCAGCCAGCCAGCCAGCCAGCCAGCCAGCCAGCCAGCCAGCCAGCCAGCCAGCCAACACTACAGAGATCTATCCTGCTGCCAAGCAGGGCACTGCAGGATGACATAACCAGCCCCCTCTCTCCAGTGACCAATGCTACAAAGAACAGAAGCAGGGCCCTTGTGTAGCAACCCCATCACAGCATCACTCATTGGCGGAAGGGGACTTGTCACATCATTCTGCAGTATCCTGCTCAACAACAGCACAGATTTCTGTCACTCTGGTCACCTGACTGGTTTATAAGGTGGGTTTCCAGAGACAAATGGGGAGTTAAAGCATAGATACAACATCATGGCTACATGTGTGATGCAGAATCTCAGCCTGTAATGGATCCACACACAGCCCAACAGTCTGGAACTAGTTCTATAAGCACAATGTTATTTGCAGTAGCAGAATTTCCCCACTGGATGCTAGTACTGGTATTGGTATTACTAGCGGATAACACTAAACAATTTTTCCTCACCAGAACCCAACAAAACCAGGGTGGTAAAAACCATTGTGGAAGAAGTGGTGGATGGCAAAGTAGTCTCCTCTCAAGTGAAATCAATTGAAGAAAGGGCAACTAAGTGAACCATGTGAGGGAGAACTCTTCCACCACACCAGCATGGAAGAACCCAAGTAGAAGAAAAATTCCTGGAAGTAGACTCAATTGCAGCTTAGTTACTTCTTGCAAATAAGCAATATAAAGATTAAAAAAAACCCAGACATTATTCTTCCTTCTAACTTTACAGCAATGTATTCTTGTACTGGTACTAAAAGCTATATTCTGTTTCTACTGCAATGCAATAAACTTTCGTAGTGCTGCAATTTATAGTTGCCTTTGACTGTTGTATATTTCTAACTCATTCTGCATGGCTTACTGATAAAAATAAAATACTGAAACAAAAGTTTTATTATTCCATTAGCATTGTTGAAATGCTACTAATGAAAATTAATTATATTTCTGATTGCTCCTGTCACTTATAGCTACTGTTTATTGATCTAGCTGGATTTTAGTTCATCTTATTCCAAGAGATAAAGAGGCAGGAAAACGTGTGGAGACACCACAAGGAATTGAACAAGGTTGCCAATATGAGATTTACTTGCATTGGTAACAAGGAACCAAAGGACAATGTGAAAGTATAGGTTAGATGTCCTAAATGACAGTCAGAAGCAAAGACTAGAGATGGCAGCACTTAAGAAAGATAGGCAGGGACAGCCAGTGCTAGTGCAACCATACGGATAGGGAGTGAGATGTTCCCTTACACTTTTTGAAAGAACACGGTATTGAACTGATGTGGTTTTCATAGAATACTCTCACAGTTTTCCCACATAGCCAAAAATGATGCTCTAAAAACATGAGGATAATCAGGACATCATTCATATTAATACCAATATCATCATGTCCATGAGATACTAGCAAGGAAATAATAGATTTCCTTACCAACAGGTAACAATAGGTAATCAATTATGGAAAAATCAAGTGTCCAATAATGCCATACTATTTACCACAACAGCAATGTGAATGAACTTGATCATGACTACCATGTTCTACTGGTAGATCACAGTCTTAAGCACACCTACAATGGAGCAAAATCCTACTGATACATGAGAGGAAAGCTGTGAGCACCCAGTGATTCGTATTAATGAGAGTGACCACAAACCAAGCTTGCCTGTGAGGGAGACAAAGAGTAGGGCAGTGCCCCTCACCTTCAGACAGCATGCTTTAAGAATGGTGACATCTTTGCACTGCACATACACAACAAGAAACTGATGTTTAACCCTGGAATGCAGTTAACTAGGGCAACAATGGTAGATGTGTGTGTGTGTACATATGAGTGGGGGAGAGAAAGAAGAAATACAAATTCAGTAGTATATATGATTCCACTTGAATCAAATATCAATCCTTCCTTCCTGCTCTTGTGAAAAGTGCAAGGACAGAGTGTGGCTAGAGTAACTAACACAAGTAGTCATACAATTCCCTCTGTATTCCTGTGGGGCCGGTGTATTCAAAGTTCCAGTTCTGACTTATCAATGAGAAGGCATTGGAAATATTTCACCCTGCCACTGCTTCTAGTATCTGGAAGACCCAGTTAGGCCTCTTGCTTAATGCTACAGTGGCTGTCCTGGTAGAGCTAACACAACCCAATCATCATGTTTGTCTCTCAGAACATGAAATGCAGAGCAAATCAGTTTATTAGGGGACAGCAAGTGATCAACCAGAAGAATTGGTGTTCAGAAGTATTGGCTTTCTAAGCCTTTTTGAAGTATCACAGTAATACTTACCTTCTTTCTGCTGCTGAAGGCTAAAATGTTTGCACATTCCCAATCTTATCTACTGAATAATTAAAAATGGCCATATTGGGCATTTTTAGAGAACCATCAATTTAACCAAATTAATACAGATGCTTCATAATATAGCTTTAAATCAGGCATATTTAATCCCCCTTTCTCCCTCACTTCCTTTAAATATTTCATTTCAATTCTTGGCTTCCTACCGTTCCAAATAAATTTACTTAAATCTCTTTCCCAGCCTCTAAACGGTTTTTCATTCATAATAATAGGTATATTCTGAAACAGAAACATCATTTTTGGTAAAATATTCATTTTAATCACTGAAATTCTCCCTAACAATGATAAATTTAATTTTTTCCATTTCTCTAAATCACTTCTAATTTCATTCCATACTTTTTTGTAATTATTATCAAATAAATCAGAATTATTTTTGTTAATAGTACACCTAAATATCTAATTTTTTTCGATATTTTAAACTCCAATTTTTCTATTAATTCTTTTTCTTGCAAATGCATCATATTCTTGGTAATTATCAATGATTTTTCTTTATTTATTTTAAATCCTGCTACCTCCCAAATTGTTCTAAAATTCCCATCAATTTTATAATACTTGTAAGCGGATCTTCTAAAATTATCACTATATCATCCGCATAGGTCTGAATCTTAAACTCATATTCCCTTATTTTTATTCCCCTAATTTCCTTATTATTCCTTATTCTATTAACCAGAATTTCCAAATACATTATAAAAAGTAATGGAGAAAGGGGACATCCCTGTCTTGTACCCTTCCTTATCCTAAATTGTTTTGATCTTTCCCCATTTACTATTAAACATGCTTTTTGTTCTGTATAAATTGCTTTAATCCAATCTTTAAATCTTTCACCCATGCCAATCATACTTACCAATTCTAACATAAATTCCCAATTTACGTTATCAAACACTTTTTCTGCGTCCAAAAAAATTAAAGCTACTTCTTTTTGATTAAATTTTTGATAATATTCAATACTATCCAATACTACCCTAATATTATTTCTTAAATACCTTCCAGGCAAAAAACCATTTTGTTCATCTTGAATCCAATTAGTCAGTATCTTCTTCAATCTACCTGCTAAAATCAAAGCAAAAATTTTATAATCAATATTCAAAAGGGAGATCGGCCTATAATTTCTCTTATCTTCTTTATCCTTCCCCTCCTTTGGAATTAGTGCAATATTCGACTCTTTCCATGAATTTGGGAAATCTCGTTGTTTAATAGAATTTAAAACCTGAACTAGTAGGGGTATCAACAAATCTTGAAATATCTTATAATATAATACTGAAAATCCATCTGGCCCGGGAGCCTTCCCTATCTTTACGCTTTTAATTGCCTCTCTTATTTCCTGACTCGTGATTGGTTTATCTAATTCATTTCTTTGACTTTCTGTTATTTTATTAATTTCACTTTGTTGTAGATAATTAACAATTTTCTTTCCTTGTTTTGATGTACTCACTCCATTTCTATACAATTCCTCAAAGTAATCTACAAAAACTTTTTTTATTTTCATTTGTTGACAATATATATTCTGTCCTTCTCTAATTCTACTAATATTACATTTTTCCCTCTCTTTTCTCACTTTATATGCTAACCACCTTCCTGGTTTGTTAGCTTGTTCAAAATTTCTTTGTTTTACAAATTTCAACTTTTTATCAATTTCTTCTACCGCCAATGCCGCTAATTGATTTTGTAATACTTTTATTTCCTTCTGAATCTTCTTATCCTGAGGTTTCTTTTTTAATTCTCCTTCTTTTTCTTGAAGTCTTTCTTGTATTTGTTTTTCTTTCTGTTTTTTACATTTACTAATCCAAGCTTGCTGACTTATAAAAAACCCTCTCATTACTGCTTTACTTGTTTCCCAAACTGTCTGCACTGATTGGCCTTTATCCACATTATTCTCTATGAAAAATTTTATTTCCTCTTTTGCTTTTCCAATTATTACCTCATTATGCAATAAACTATCATTTAACCTCCAATAAAACTTATTTTTTCCATATTGGACTGACATTAATGTGGGGCAATGATCAGATATAGTTCTGGGGAGTATTTCTATTTTTGTAATATTTTTTATCATTTCTGCTGATACAAAAAACATATCAATTCTAGACCAGGTCTTATGACGTTCTGAATAGTACGTATAATCCTTTTCTTCCCCTTTCATTTTCCTCCAAACTTCTACTAAAGATAAATATTCCAACAAATCAAAGAAACTATTCGGTAATTTTCCCTGATTAACTTTACCCATTTTACATCCTTTACCTGATCTATCTATTACTGGGTTATGACCCCATTCCAATCCCCCATCAAAATAAAATTCTGATTTTTTAATTCTAATAATTTTTCTAACAAATGTTGATAAAATTTGGATTTATTTTCTAATGGGCCATATACCGCCACTAGTACCAATTTCCTATCCATAATTGTTACCTCCACCATCACACAATATCCTGAATCATCGCTATATAATTTTTTTGCTTCATATGTATTTTTTATATAAATTATTACCCCTTTTTTTCCTCTTATTAGATGATGAAAAAGTCTGACCTAATTTTGGGTTCTTAATATAATTTAAATCTTTTTCTTTCATATGGGATTCTTGGATTGCTATAATATCCAAATTCAGTTTTTCTAAATAATGAAAAATACGCCTTCTTTTATAAGGGGAGTTCATACCCCGAACATTCCAAGATAATATTCTTATCTTCATTTCTTTATATTTGTTTGTAATGTATCCTATTCAATTTCTTCCGTTATCTCCTCTGATCCCTCTAATTCCAAGTCTTGTATTGAATCTACTTCTTCCTCACCTTCTTCTTCCTCCTCTTCATCTGCTACTTCACCTTCTTCTTCTTGCACCTTTTCCGAATCCTCTTCTTTCCTTATTCTCTCCAATTCTCTCCTTAATTCTTTCTTTATTTCTTCTTTCCCCGACTCTATTTCTAATGTCACTGATGTCTCTCCATGACCTATTTCTTCCGATTTGTTCAATTCTTCTTTATATTTCTTCCAAAACTCTCTCGCTTTCCTCGTAGTATTTAATACAAACCTCTTCTGTTTCCAGACAAAGGAAATCCCCTCCGTCCTTTCCCAAGTGTTCTTATACCTTGTGATCTCAATTGTTGTGTCAAAAAATTATATTCTCTCCTCCTTTTCAACAGGACGGGATGCACGTCTTTATAAATTTTAACTTCATTTCCTCCCACAACCAATTTTTTCAAGTAACTACTTTGAATGACTACATCCTTTACCCTTTCTCTAAGAAAATACACCACGATGTCCCGTGGTATATTTCTCTTCTTTGTTACTATTGAGTTAATACGAAAAATCCTATCCAATTCCAAATCCAACTGTTCAAGTGACCATCCTATAAATTGTGCCAAAGGTCTAGTTAATCTCTGATACAAATTTTCTTGTGGCACTTCTCCTAGTCTCCTAATCTTTATTGATTTATTCCTATTCTTCATGGCCATTAATAATGTCGTTCTTTCCAATTGATCTGTTCTTTGTTCTATTCTCGTTGTTTGCACCTCCATTTTACTCGTCCTTTCTTCCACCTGTTCCACTTTTTCGTTCACCAGCTTTAATTCCTTACTAATATTATCCAACTTTGTGCTAAAGGTCTCCAACTCTCTTTTAAGATCTGTTTTTATTTCTGATCTAATTTGCTTCACTTCCGTTCTCATTTCTTTCATCTCATTCTTAAAAGTCATCGTTAGTTTCCTTAATTCTTCTGTAATGTCTAGTCCTGTATTTTGTGTCATATTCTGTTGTTCAGCTATTACTGTTTTTGCATCCATACTAGGTAATCTGATCTCCGTTGAGGCTCTTCTCTGAAGCAAAGTCTGGATTTGCGTTTGTCCTCCAGCCGCTGCTCTTCTTTCCCTGCTGCCATCATTTTGATTAACTATTGTTTATTTATTTATCTTACTTAATATGTATAATTTTCTTCCTATATAATCCTTACCAGTCTTTCCTACCCAGTCTAGTTTAGCTTCCTCTTATTAATCTTTTATTTAACAGCTTATTCCTTCAAACCTCTATAACTTTAAATTTCCTTCTATCTTATTAATTCTTATTAATTCAATATTAATTCAAATTTATCCACTTAAATTCCTTATGTTTACTTTGTTCTCTTATCTAAAATTACCCCCTTAATGAAATATACCAATAGACTATAAGGTAAAATATGCACTGCAATATAAATGAAATATACTATAATAATTGACAATTAATCAACAGTACTAGACAGGCAGTTTAGTAACCCAATACTTTCAATCTGTTCTTACCATTCACCCCCTTCTACTTCTTATACTCTATTCATTCCCAATATACTCCCCCAAAATTCAATTTCTTACAAGCAACTGTCATTTAAATCTATTGTGTATATAATATATATAAGAATTTCACAATACACATAATAAAATACTTGTAACAACCCAACAGTTAACTGTAACAACTTGACTGGTTCAACCTTTTAATCTTCTGTAAACTCCTTCGTCTGTCCAAGGTTAATTGTACTCTCCCTTCTTTCTTCAATCTTCCCCCACGTAACACCTCTTATCGTCCAGTATTTTTTTTTATCTTCTCCCAACTCCTTTTTCCACCTTCAATCTTCTTAACCTTTAATTTAGTTCTTATTCAAATCCGAGTCAATGTCCAATTCGTTTTCTTTCTTAATACCTTTAATACTCTTAAACTTCTTTCTGAATCTTTCTTAAAGTTTAAAAGTCTGTCTATTTCTGCCGTCCTTTTCTCTTGCCTCTGCAAAGACCAATTCGCCGCTTCTCTCGCTGTCGCTCACTGTCTCCCGCTGTCTCTCCGTCTCTCCGTCCTTCCCCCTTTCAGTCTCAACCGTCTCTAACAGTCTCTGGTCTTTTCTATTACTCCTCCATTACTCCCTTACTCCCGTTATTCCTCTTTAGATCAATCAATCTTCTATTTCTACGTTTTCTGTTATTAAATACTTTCTTTTTCAAGTTCTTTTTCTATATTCAGCTTCTGTCGCCTCCAACTCTACAGTATTAAAGTCTCACAATGTTACCATGTTAGCTACAATGAAGCAGCTTTGCTTTCATCTTTTCCCTTCCACGTGAATAGCCGTATTTTCAACTTCCACGTTGTTAGTTTATCTCTTTATTTCATAATGTTCCCCCAAATATTTCAGTCAATATCTTATCTATCTTCTTTCTATTTCCTCCAAATGTATATTCTGTCCCATAAATACTTTCTTCTCAAACCGAAATATTTAATATTTAAGCTCCCACGATCGCTTTCTCTGCCCGGAGATCCCCGTCCTCCAAAACTCACTGCTTTCACTGCTCACAGCTTTCGCCCTCCGGGACTTGTTTCACTATTTCTTTCAAACTGAGATCTTCTTTAACTTTTTAACCCAGCAGAAGTAAATCAGTTCCCACTTACCCAATGATATTCATCGCTATTCTTCTTCTGAAAAATTTTTAATCAGTGGTGCCGCGGCTAGCCTATCCCGGCTGCCCAGCGAGGTTATGGCGGTTCTACGGTCCCCTCAGCTCTCCATATCTCTCTTCTTCTCTCTCCAATCTCTCTTCTCTGAGCTGGATCCGGACCCCCTTCAAGCCTCCTCCGCGAGCCCCTTCTCACGAGGGCTCAGTTTCCTCTAGTTTTTTTACTTTATCGAGGAAAATTCCGACCTCGCTGTGGCTCGGAATCCACTTGCCTCGTGGATTCCATCCGAACGCCGCTCAGCCTCCACCGGAAGTCCAGAGAACCATCAATTTAGAGAACCATCAATACAGTTTGCCAAGCTCTAGGTCATAGAATCATAGAGTTGGAAGAGACCATGGAGCCACCGAGTCCAACCGCCTGCTATGCAGAAACATACATCAAAGCATTCCCAACAGATGGCCATCCAGCCTCTGCTTAAAAACCTCCAATGAAGGAGACTCCACCACACTCTGAGGCAGCATATCCCACTACTGGACAACTCTGACCATCAAGAAGTTCTTCCTGAAATTCAGGTGGAATCTCCTTTCCTGCAGCTTGAATCTATTGCTCCTCGTTCTAGTCTCCGGAGCAGCAGAAAACAAGCCCGTTCTCTCATCAACATGACATCCCTTCAAATATTTAAAAATGGCTATCATGTCCTCTCTTAACCTTCTCTTTTGCAGACTAAACATCCCCAGCTCCCTAACCCGCTCCTCATAGGGCATAGCTTCCAGACCCTTCACCATTTTGGTCGCCCTCTTCTGAACACACTCCAGCTTGTCGATATCCTTCTTGAACTGACATGCCCAGAACTGGACACAGTATTCCAAATAAGGTCTAACCAATGCAGAATAGAGTGGTACCATTACCTCCCTTGATCTAAACCCCATACTCCTATTGATGCAACCAAGAATTGCCTTGGCCTTCTTGGCTGCTGCATCACACTACTGACTCATGTTCAGCTTGTGATCTACCAAGACTCTTAGATCCCTTTCTTATGTACTGTTATCCAGCCACGTGTCCCTCATCCTACATTTGCGCATTCCATTTTTTCTGCCTAAATGTAGGACCATACATTTCTCTCTGTTGAAATTCATTTTGTTAGCTTTGGCCCAGCAATCCAATCTGTCAAGGTCATTTTGAATTTTGATCCTGCCCTCTGGTGTATTAGCAACCCCTCCCAAATTAGTGTCAGCTGCAAATATGATTAGCATGCTATTCCTTCATCCTAATCATTGATAAAGATATTGAATAGCTCTGGACCCAGGACAGAACTCTGTGGCACCCCACTAGTCACTTCTCTCCAGGATGAAAAGCAGACATTGGTGAGCATCTTTTGGATTCAGTCGGTCAACCAATTACAAATCCACCCAACAATAGCCCCGTTCAGCCAGCATTTTACTAGTTTATTTGCAAGAATGTCATGGGGAACTTTGTCAAAGTTACTGAAATCAAGATATGTTATGTCCACAGCATTCCCTTCATCTATCAAGTTTGTAACTCTATCGTAAAAAAAGATAAGATTAGTCTGACACAACTTTTTTCTGAGAAATCCATGTTGACTTTTAGTGATTATGGCAATGCTTTCTAAGTAATTACAAACTGACTGCTTAATGATCTGCTCTAGGATCTTTCCAAGTATTGATGTCAGGCTGACTGGGTGATAATTATTTGGGTCCTCTTTTTTTCCCTTCTTGAAGATGGGGATGACATTTGCCCTCCTCCAGTCTGCTAGGATTTCTCTTGTTCTCCAAGAGTTCTCAAAGATTATTGTGAGTGGTTCTGAAATGACTTCTGCCAGTTCTTTTAATATCCTTGGACGTAATTCATCTGGCCCTGGAGACTTGAATTCATCTAGTTTAGCCAGGCATTCCTGTACTACTTCTCTACCTATTCTGTGCTGCATTTCCTCCCCTTTCCCACATGCACCCTCCAGGTTGAGTACTTCTATCCTTTGGGGAGAAAACTGAGGCAAAGAAGGTGTTGAGTAGTTCTGCCTTCTCTCTTCCCCCGTTAGTAATTGGCCATCTTTTCCATACAGTGACCCTATCATTTCCTTGTTTCTTCTTTTGCTGTGGACATATCTAAAAAAGCCCTTTTTATTGTTTTTAATGTCTCTGGTAAGCCTGAGTTCATTCTGCGCTTTAGCTTTTCTGAGTTCTCTGAGTTGTGGACAAATTTAAATAAGGGAAGCAGATTGTCTGGTCTGGTATTATTAAAGGAAGCTTCATTTTTGAGATGAGGTCCACCACTGCTTTCATCTGGCAAGAAAGGCATGAAAGTGTGACTTGCCCAAGGTCACTGGTGTGTTTTCATGGCTAAGTGAAAATTCAAACCCTAGTCTTCGCAAGTCCTAGTCCAACACTCAAGCCACTACCTCATGCTGACTTATAATGATACACAAGTATTATTAATTGGAGATGGGGAAAGCTGTAATTAAAGGTATCTACTTCCTAGGTAGATCTTAGACCCCGCCCACCTTTAATCAGTTCAGCTGTTAAAGAAGAAGATATATTGCTGTGCTGTAATAAATGCTTCCATCTCCAGCATCAGTAGCTTTTGAACTTGAAATCAAAGGACTCTGGTATCTGCATTTTTACTTGATAACATCTTGTTTGAACATGCACATCAATATCAAACACCATTTTCTGTGCCATTTGCTTGGCAGAAGCTTTGATAAATCTTTGGCTAGATGATGTTATTTCCCAGCTTGATAACTTTGAACTGTCAAATTGACTGATTATTATCTGGGCCAGTGGCATTCACCTATGAGACACACAGTGTTAGCACCCACTGTGACACCAGAGTATGTAATCATACCTTGGGCTGAGGAGACACTTGGAAGGGCACTTGTCACAGCTTGAATTAATAGAATACTGTCTCCGTCTTCATAGATCTAAGCTGCATGAGTACAGATGCAGTCAGTTAAGGAGTCTGTAATGTGCCATTGAAGAAAAACATCGCAGCTCAAAAAATTCACAGATAGGTACAAAGTCCTAACTATGCAACATATGGTAGATCTGGATCTCATAGTAGATCTCCAGAAGTTTATTGTCAGATCAGCAAGGATTTTTAGTTCTTTAACAGCAACAAAACAAATTGTTAACAGTAACAAAAACAAAATTATGCCCCACTCTGACCTTTGACAGCTAAAATGGGGAAAGAAAAAAAACCTTGGGGTGACCAGAAATTGATTTTTGTAAGGAAGGCAGAAGATATTACAAACACCTTTCCTTATGCTTGGAAGTAAAAAAAAAATCAGTAAAAGAAAAGTATATAAGTAACAATTTGCTTCTTTTTTATGACTTCCAAAATCTGCTGCCTCCAGGCAGCTTAAATAGCAGGCTCTGAGGCTAGTATCCCAAATTTCTAGCAGCTCAGGAATTTCTGCCCAACCTAATATAATTCTCCAGGAAAAATGAAGTGTGTGCCTCTGGAGATGAAATCTTCTCTGCAGTGGCATGTCAGTTTGGCATGCTCTTCTTCACTATTTGATGCAAGGCAAGGCATGGAGCACCAGTATCACAGTCTGCAAGCCTTGAAGCAGTGCACAGTTTCAGGGGAGGGAAAAAACTTTTCAAGGACTGACGGGGAGCCTTCCACAACCTCCAGCACTAGGGTGAGACCTGGAAAAAAATTCTCATGTGTTATGTGTGCTGTAGGTAAGGCCACACAGGATGAAAGCCTTATAGCAGCAACTGTTGCAGGTATGTTGCACCTGTCCATCTGCTAAAAAAAAACACTTTGCGGGATTTGCTGGCTCTGAGTTGCCAAGACACCTGGCTACCTGAGTCTTACTCATCTTCTGGCCCATTTAACTAGACTGGTCTCAGCAATTCCAGTCCACCTCCCAATACTTGCTTACCCTGCCCCGTGACCTCACAAGAATGTGCTGCTAGTCTCAGGTTTTGACCCTGAAATCTCAGAGAATGGGAAGTTATTGATCTGGCAACCCTAAATATGCACAGCATTCTGTGCATAGCACCAAAACAAGCAGTGCAAACCTACTGCATTATGTATGCACAGCATATTCCTTACAACTCCTAAAGAAAATTTTGTCGAGTATCTAAGCTTGTATTTATCATTCCTTCTTAGACCCTAAAGCAGGGGTGAGGAATCCATTTTGGGTGAGGGAATGGCTCTCTTTTGCCTCTGATCCTTTCATTGACCAGGTGATGACATGAAGCATGGGATAAGTGAAGGAGCAGAGAAGCACTTTCAGCCCATATTTCAGGAACAGGCTGAATCCCAACCTCAGGACTGCAGTAGACAGTTTGTAAAGAACTGAGTATATCTTGATTCAGTGAAAGAGAAATTCAGAAGGAGTAAAGGTGGAACTAAGTGCTCTCTGCTAGAACCTCTGGAGACAGCTGAATCTTGAAGCTGAGACTCAGTCAGGTCTGAAGCATCATGGGAGTTTGCTACCTTTGTTCTGCTCTCACCTTTCTCACAGATAAAAAACAATGGAGTACAAAGTGACTAAGATGCCATCTCAGTGCCACAGCTCTGTTATTCTTATACCTCTTTGGCTGAGAAGGAAGGAGGGCAATAGTATGGTGAAAGCTTTTGGAGAAGGCCTCTTCCTGACGTCCCCCAGGCCAGATATACCAGTTTGGCAGAGCAAATTTAGCTGAAACCAGAGACTGCCTGTATCTGCTGAAATGATACTGAAGTCATCTTGCTGTAGGAGAACAAAAACATAATATAATAATAAAGTAATAGTCCTGTGTAACATAAAAAATAATTAGAACTGTCTATTATTCCTCTATGACTCATATGTGTTATGTATATGCATTTCATACAAAAATTTATAAGAGTACTTCTCCTTATACAGGCCTGCCTAAGAACTGAGGTCTGCTGCAGGTAGGGTCGCCATTTTATACTTCCTGAAATCTGGGCATCTAATTTGCACATTATGCAATTACTCTAATTGAGAAAATCAATCTTGCATCCTTATTATGCAAATTCAGCACATTAATTCTTGCATTTTCCCCTCTTTCCTATTATCTTTCAAACTTCATACACTGTTTACAGTAAAAACTGATCTGAGAGTACCAATACAGAATAATGTTTAAAAGTACTGGACTGGGAACAGCGAGATCCAAGTTCAGATCTCTGCTTGGTCATTAAATTTGCCATGTGACCTTGGGCCATTATTGCCTCTCAACAAATGTATTTTACAGGCCCATCCCTTGTTTCTTACACTTTGCTGCTCACATCACTCAGTCTCACCTCACACTCTCACCCTGGACCCCTTCATTGCTTCTTGCACTGAGCAACTCATGCTCTTCACCTTCTCTCACCTCGCACCATCACAACTTGTTCCTCCTTTGCTTCCTGCATTCTGCTGCTTGCACTACTCACTCTCTCTTTCCTCCCATTCTCTTCCTCACCCCGCGCTTGCAATGCTTCTCTCCTTGTTTCCTACACTCTGTTGCTTTTCCTGATCTCTCTTCCCGACCTCCTATTCCATCCATAGCCTCACCCTGTGCCCTCCACTTGGGCATTACTCTCCCTTCCCTTGTGCCTGAAAGGGTCAGGCTTGTTTCTTGCAGAACAATTTCACAGAAGAGTGTCTCCACGTTTTGCATCATATTCTGTTCCAAGAAAGGCTACAGACTTGCCCTTTTTTTAAAAAAAAAAAAAAGGAAAGCTTGGAATCTGGGCCAGATACTAAGCCAAAGGGTAAAACCCAGCCAAACCATGTGTATGGCAACCCCCTAACTAGAGGAGCCCTCCTCTGTATACCTCACCACATGAAGATGTGGGAAATGGCTTTCTCTACTGTGTCATAGTGCTTGTAGAACACCCTCCTGCTACAAGCCCAATTGGCCCTGATACTGGCTACATTCTAGTGCCAAGTTAAAATTAACTGTTTTAAATAAAAGTCTTTGGGCATAATAGTTTTATCCAAATGTGAAAAACACACAAGACCACACCTAAGCAAAACAAGTAAATATCAACAACCACTAAATATGATATTTGTTAATTTCTAGGCCAGTTACTGGCCTCAAAATTTAACAAATTAAAAACAAATACATTAACTAAAAATATGAACAAGGACGAGGAGAAACAGTTGAATTTGATTTCAGGATATAATGTCACCAATCAGGTAAAATATCTAGATATCCAACTACTAAATATGATATTTACACCTCATATGAAAAATAGAGAATTGAAAACATATAAGGAATTAAATAGAATGTCATATTTGAACACACAATATGAAAAATAACAGATAACATAACCAAAAGCCACACTATATCTATATGCCAAGACAATAAATTAAATATATAACAATGTACAAATGTGTAACATGAAGACTAAGTCTTACATAAGTAAACTAATTCTAGCTATAGGGTGGAGTAGTTGTTGTAGCTACTGTAAGATAACTACTTTATCCACAACTGCCCATATATATGATTTTGAACTGTTTTAACTTCCTTGACACTGTTACATTGTTTGTCACACTTTTAGGCTATTAAAAAAGTATTTTTACAGCAGTCCCACCTTATCTGTGGGGAATACATTCCAAGGCCCCCGGGAGAATGCCTGAAATCACGGATAGTATCAAACCCTATAGTATGGTATAGTACAGTATCGTATAAGTATAGTATAGGAAGTGGATGGCTACTTCCAGAGACACCAGAGCCATTTCCCGTGGCAGTGTTGACACAGGGAAGGCTAAAGCAAGGGATAAGCAGGCAGGCAGGCAAAGTGTGGGTGGCAGCACCCAGGTTATGCCTCATGGGTGCCGTCGCCTGAACACTGTGAGAGAAATAAAATATATTTTAGTTTCTGCAGTATGACTAACATATATGTATTAGCTTATAAGTATGACACATTTTAGATATGCTTACACATATATTTTTTGGTATATTTTATATTTGAGCTCCAGCAATACAATAAGTCTAAGAAGGAAGATTTTAGATAGCAGTGTCAGTAAAGCCCTCATTGAGGTGAACAGCCTATTATTTTGTTCTGTTAAAGGGTTAACATGCTTTTTAAATAAACAGATTTTTAGAACTGGTAGCTGAGTGAAGGAAGACCTTGAATCTCCAGATGCAATGAACCAGATAGATGAAGATGAATTGTCCTCCTCTCTTGGGAGGCACCTGCAAGTCTGAAGGCTATAAGGAGTAAACCAAGTTGATAACAAAAAATTGGCATTGTTTAGTAAAGGGGCAGCTGTAACTTTTGGGTCCTGTCCAAGAGGAGGGAAACCTGCATTGGGCAGGGGGATAAAATGTAAGCTGTTTCATGGTGGGGGTGTCCTCCTCTCTTGGGAGACACCCAGCTCTGCAGAGACGAATTATTTTTTTTAATAAACATCTGATGATTCAGCCTATGCTGTGTTAAATTGTTTTATGAGTCTTATCAGCTATTTCTTACAACTGGTATTTTCCATTTAATACTTTTGGACCATGTGCAACTGAAACCATAGAAAGTGAGACTGTGGATAAGGGAGAACTATTGCACTGTTTTAAATTTTTGAATTGTTTTTAATTGTTTCAACAAATTTAATTTTATGCTGCTCTGAGATCTTATGATGTAGGGTGGGATATAATTCTTTTAACTGTAGAAGAATTGCCATTCCCAATGTAATATAAAGTTCTTAGAATGACTAACTGGAATCTTCATTGCTCAGACAATCTTTCATTAATGGGCACCATTTTAAAAAAAGTTAATAAATAATAAGTCAAAGGAAGAAACCAAACATTCTTGTTGTCTCACCAGATGGTTCAGCTCCATTTTCCTCCCTCACTACAAGCCTGTGTTAAATATTTTAAAGTGATTTTTTTCAAAGACTTCTTGGTTGATCTCAGATTTATTTTTTAAAAAAATCAACATCAGAAAAGGTCCTGGTGATTAACATCTTCCTACTGAGACTTAATTTTCAAAATATCTTATGCAAATTTTCTCCTTTTTTGTGTATTTTCAAACATGAACAGACCTGTGAACATGAAACTCGTATAGGGAGCCATAAATTGTGAAGATAAGCACTTCTTAACATATATTTTATTTCATTTGGGGCATATACTCCAACTAAAAGAATTTTTTTCCCATTTTTCAAGATTTCAACTCCCAATATTCTTCCTTCTTCATCTTCTACTATTTGTTTTGCTGGAATATCCTTGTCGATATAGATTACCAGCCCCCTTTTTTTCTTCTCATATAAGGAGGTGAAACATTGACCTAATTTGGGGTTATATAGATATTTTTCTTGGTTTTTCTTTATATGAGTCTCTAATAAAATTGTGACTTGGGGTCTTTTATCTTTCCAGATGATGAAAAATCTGTCATCTTTTTGCTTGCAAGTTAATTCCTCGTACATTCCATGATATTATTTTCATGTTTATTTTTCACTGTTTTTACTTCCCTTTTTTCTTTTTCTCTTCTGGTTCTGCCAGTTCAGACTTTTCTTCAGACATTGGACTAATATCTTCTGCCATTGCCGTTCCTGTCTGTGTAGGTTCCTCTTTTGGTCTGGTTTCTTGTCTTCAGTCCTTGCTCCTTTTGATCCTGTTTTCAAATATTTTTTCCTGAAATTCTATTGCTTGCTGTACAGAACTTATCTTCCTTCTTCTACCCTCAAGGACAAAGGATAGACCTTCCAGTATCTCCCATCTGTATCTTATTTCATAAGAATGAAATAAAAAAATTTTAAGGATATACCGCCGAGTGTCATGAGAAGCAGAAGAGAGTATGCATTCTTGGTGAAAAATCTTAACACACATTTTAAAAGGGTCCCACTCAGCTTGAAATTACTTCCAAATTAGCCACAGTTTGAGACAATGCAGAAGGAACATGCCTTTTTTACTTTTGTAGCAGAGAGTTGTACTGTGTTTCCTCAAGGTTATTTTTATACAAGGTAGAAGTTAATCAGATACTGGCCTCCAGATTTTAAAATCAAGAATGCACACTTTTATTACAAAATAATTTTTTAAATAATATGAAGATAGTAATGTCAAAGAAATTCACATTAATCAAGAAGTTTTTAATGAATTTGTCCAGTTTATAATCTTTAAGAGAGTTTGTGAAAACATCTTTAGGTTTCCAATCACTGAAAAGAAACTGCAAGCATCAAATGAACCCTTTGCCCTTTTTGTTCTTTTTTGGGGGTTCCCAAGTATTCTCTTTTGTACAGGACATCTTGTAACTGGGATCTTGAAGTCTGTTCCCATATCAGGGTCATAAGGAACAATGACAAATCCCAAATTTCTTGACTTGTTGAAAGTGATGCCAATTGTGCTCCCATCAAACCAACCTCTAGACATTTGGTATGCAGCAGATTGGCCTCATGCACCAAATGCTGGGTGTCCACCTGCTTGGATTATGGCTGTTTTGGCATTAACTGTTCTTCCTCCTCCCTGTCTGGCAGGAAGAAGAACCCCTAAATCATATTCCATATGCCACTTTCTCAGTTACAGAAAGAGTAGGTGTCAGCCACAGTCTCAAGAGATGCCCCCCATCTGAGGCCATTTTACTATGTATGTCCCAAATGGTCCAAGGTAGTCTGTTGTGAGCACAGCTTGCATCTTCACTTCCAAAACAAGTGCCCTGGCTACATTCACAACAGACTGGCACCAGAACATCCTTTCTGGCCCAGACAGGGACAGGAGGGGCTCTGACGGTACCCATCCGCAGTGGCACCTGGACACCTGGAGTCCAAGCAATCACTCAGGTTGCCTGTTCCCATTTTTCCTTATGGTAGAAGGCAGGATGTTACTCCTCAATGACTTCAACTTCACAGGCAAGGATGAATAATTAAAGCAGTTTTCTTCCCACTGCAGAAGAAAACAAATTTCCACAGTATTTTTTCCCATATTTGAACATCTAGAAGTGCTGCACAGGAATTATTCTGCAGAGAAAAACAGACAGTTTCATCTGCAATCTCCCCCTTTTTTTTATACTGAAGAAAAAAAAACATTTTTTGTACCAACCCCCCCCCCAACCAGTTTTTTCCCCACAGAATAATTCCTGTGCAACAGGATATTTAGGATATTGAATACCAGGTAAATACTGTGTAGAATTCTCACTGGTCTTCTTCCTGATGGGGATTTCTGGCTATGGGTAACCCATTTTTCAACCTGGGATAGATAACTGTGAATATCCTTTCCATCCAAGGGGAGAGATGTATGGTATTACTACTTGACCTACAGCCACTATCTGTAAATATGCATTTATGCATGTAAATTAGTTTATGCATGTTCAGCCTACAGCTCCTGTCCTCTTTTTTAATGATACATATACTACATTCCTGTTCAAAGGAGAGCCCTTTCCCTCATGGCTTTTGCCCCTCTGGACATTGGCACAGATGTGTGTCATAACCATGTATTACCATTGTTTTATTTATCAGCATGGTGCAAAAGCAGAGCAATCTGCTTCTTTGTAAGCTATTTGATGTCTCCCAAGAAACTATAAAAAAATACTTAAAGGAAACCTTATAGGTTCCTACTACCTCCCTTTGATCTTCTTGTACTTGCAGCAGGAGAGCTGGATTAAATGGCCATCTTAACGTTTTTTCCCTTCTTTAAAAGATGGTTATTGTGGTCCAATTTGTTATTATTCAGCACATGGCCCACAGCAATTACACTCTTGTTATACCAATTTGGTCGTCCGGATCATTCATCACAAGTATGGATTTTGTTAGGGGTAAGTAAGTTAACGAAAGGAAACAAAAGCACGCCATTCGTTTGGACTGTACATACAGTTCAGGAAACCATGGTATGCATCCACCCTGTAGCACACATACATACATAATGAGCCCAAGCCGGCACATATGTCTCCACAGTTAGTGAACCATGTTTTCTGCAGCACTAAGATCAATTCCTATGTTGGAAAACACCATATAGAAGAGACCCTCAGCTGAACTGTATTTACCACAAGAGGGTGAGAAACTAGGCGGGATCATGGGTACGCCCACACTAGTCACGTTAACTGGCTCTGAGTCTGAAAACCTCGGAGCCATGATGCATGACGAAGCGTCGGTGTTGGTGCTCAAAGAATAGAGCCCTGCCACTTTAAAAAATCTGTGTTTCACGCCCTCCTCACCCTCCCTCCTTTCTCTCTCCTTCTCTCCCTCATTTTTACTGCAGGCTAGGAATGCTCTGCAGCAGCCTTCTCGTCCCATCAATAAGGTTCAGTTAGCCAAAGTGGAGGATGGGAGCAGCATGGAACTGTCCCAGCTCCTCAATGAGATCAGGGCAAACTATGAAACGCTCATCACCCGAAGTCAGATAGAGACCATCCTCTCAGCAGGGACCCAGGTAATGATCATATACAGACAGGCACCTACCCGAATAAGGAGCCAATCCAATGTGTACTCAGTTCCTCTCTCAGCCTCTGTGAGGTACAGTATTTCCTTTTTCAATGCAGCATTTTATTGGGGAAGGGAATCAGATTTTTTCTTTTTTTCCCCCCTCCTTGTCTCATACTGCAGTGTGTCTGGGAGCAAATATGCTAAGGTATATAAAAATATGCTGAGGTCAAACTGTGTCACCTTGCATTCAGATATTTCCCTAAATACAATGGCAGACCTTTGCTGCTTATCTGTCCCCACTGCACCGAGTGCTTTAAATACAATGCTACTCTTAAGCTTCATTTTGAGCGAATGGCTTCATTTAGATGTGTGGTGCACAGTAACTATGTTTAAGATGAGTGAGGGTTGCTAAACACCTATTATATTGCAGGGGCCAGTGTTTTACTATCAAGGTTATATTTACAATGTTCCCCTGAAGACAAGTGGATATCATAGTGTTCTGTAATGCTTTGCTTGCCCGCCTGTAATCCGAGATTTTTTAAAGGTTACCCGGTCATGATGACAGCATTATTCACACAGCAAGAAATGCCTCTGAAATTCACAACTCAGTGACAAGCCTGACAACTACCATAAACATCACAAACCAAAAAAAGTCAAGCTGGATGAATGCTGGGCTTATCACTGGGCTGTGCTTTGAAACTGTTATTTCTGACTGAGTAATCCTTTTATAAATCTCTTAACGGCTGGCTTGCCTCTATGGTAGACTGACACCATTTGTTTCTTTGGTTGAATTTCAAATCCTCTCCACAGAGCCTGAGACAAGTTACAGCATCTCTTCATGTTTTGTCTTATAGCAAGCCGATACATTAAGTGAGAGAGGAATTTGGACCTGAATCTTCTGTGTCCCAACCCAAAATGTGTTTCAATATACCATATTACATAGTGAACTTACTCTGTGGAGCACTTCTGTGCAAGTCATTAATAGGAATATGCTTCATGATTTAAAACTCTGTGTATGTGTATGGTATTGTACAAGTATGGGCCAGAAAATACTGATGGTTTGTAGGTTACTAGGAAAGCTTACAAGGAATGGGGAATTTGCCTTTACTAATCAGATCTCTAGTAAAATATTTTTGGATTTCTACCCCTACCTGGAAAGTATGAAGAAGCAAAAAACATATTTAGCCAATCTTGCAGTAAGTATAATCACTGCCAGCTCATGTTCACTCCTTAATCAAGATGTCGTTTGGGATTGTTTACTCTTCTGTAGTCCCATAGATTGGAACTAGGAATTGGTAAGATTTTTGTTGCAGGTTTTTTAGGGGTGGTAGGGCGTACAAACTTAGCAAAATTCATATCTGGAATAGAAAAAAACTTAGACTTTTAAAATGTGAAAGTGACGGAAATGGAAACTAAAATATTTACTCTCCCAAGTCTGGGGATTTGAATACTGAGTTCTCAAACCTCTCGTTTTGATTTATGTGAATGCAGAATTAAGGTTGCCCCCTCTTTTTTTTTAACCTTTTAACACTCACAAGGCAAACCTTTTCCACTCAGCCATATGTGCCTGTTGTTGAGATTTTTGCTTGGTTTGCATCAGAATGTACCAAAATCTATAAATTAGTTCATATTTGAGATGGAAAGAACTTGAAAATCACAAATTCAGAATGTAAAAGAAAGCAAAACTGACAAATTTTCCCATTACTCAATGAGACCAACATATTGAGAATGGACCTCCTCAACAAAGCCGTTTTGAACTATCGCATTCAAGAAAGTGAAAACATCTCTTGTGAGGGCCAGGCCCTTTGTCATACCCACCAACTTTTCACAAATGAAAACTGGGACACTTGCAGTCAAGCAAAATCAGATGTGATCAAGATAGCAAAAGTTATAAATGAGGAAGAATACACAAACTAGGAGAGGCTGCAGTAGTTTGCTTTTGCCTGAGTCTAAAGAGCAAAGGGCAAAAATTCTACCCCTTCCTTTCCTCCAAGTCCTACTGAGTTACGTGTATGCAAAGTACCATTGCACTTTGAACTCAATTTGCAGCAGTTGAAGTAAGCCTAGGACAAGGGAAGGAAAATGGGAGGAGGATAGAGAAAGCCAGATATTTTTAAAGTAGCTGAAAAAGTGAGACAGCAGAGGATTAATCCAGACTATCCCTGCCAAATAGGGATAGTTGGAGTATATCCTTTGTTACTTCAGCCTCAAGATGAAATGGGCTTGTAGAACCATGTATACCTTCAGGCCTTCAGATGATAATCTGTTTTACCAGGAACAATGACATACATGCTCTATGGTCTTTATTTTCACCTCACTGGTGTGGGCAATTACTAAGATTGATGGAGAATAACTATTTGGAAAGTGCTTTGCTTAGTTATCTTATTTTGCAAATATTTATTGTTAATACTTTGAATAGTGAAGATTGTTGCCACTGCATGTTCAGTTATGTTGGTCAATTATTTTTGGTCTAGGTCTAGTGAAGCAAAACTCTACTGTGTGGTTCCTCAGGAGGGATGTGAAGATTCTTTACTAATATTCACATCCTCAACAAAAAGAAGGCGTCCTGCTAACACTTGAGACACACCGTGGAGCAAACCAAGAGCAAAATTCTTTGCATTTCTGGATTTTGCTCAGGAAAAATTCTTTGAGTTAAGGGGGCAGTTTGTTTCTTTTTTTCACAGAAGACAGTATATTTTGAACAAAATACACTATTTCCTATGCAAGTAAGTTTTGCTTTTTCTGCCTCCCCCCTCCCCGCCCCCCAGGTATGTTTTCTGCACAGGAATAAGAGTATTTGTACAGGTTGTGTACATTTGAACATAGTGCATACATTTGATAAATATACTCTTCTCTGTGCAGAAAACATGATTTGGAGGATAGAAGACATTTGTAAAAAGGAATATTTTCGTATAGGAATCAGTGATTTCGTGCAAATACATCATTTGCAAAAATATTGCTTTTTGTGTAGAAAACATGTTTTCTACTCCCAAACACATTTTCTGCAGAGCAAAACACATATTTTTTCAGAACTGATATTTATTGAACAAAGTACCAAATTACAAATAGTGTTTGAAAATTATATTTTGCAGAGCAGGGGAAATGATTAAATTTTTCATTCTTATATGTGAGAACAAGAAAAAAGAAAGAAAGCAAAACCATACACTGCTACTGCTGTATGTTGCTTCAACATTCAGGACAGCTATGCACATCTGCTACCCCCTTCCTATGTATCTAGAGCCATTTCTGCACTACACTCTTATAGCGCAATGATTCCACTTTAAACATCCTATGAAATCCTGGGGTTTGCAGTTTCGGGAGGGACCCACCGGCCCCTCCCAAAATTGCAAACTCCAGGATTCCACAGGATGTTGAAAGTGGAATCATTGCGCTATAACAGTCCAGTGCAGAAATGGCCTAGGTTCAGAAGCTTCTGTTGATGCTTGAGCCCTTTACCAAAAGACCTTAGGGTGAGAATGAATACATCCGCTGTGATAGCTGGTTCTCAAGCTGAAAGGGCCTGTGGCAATGGCCTTGTGACTCCTCATATTTCTTGGTTTTCAGTGTCCTTTAGTCAAGGATCAGCTTTTACCATTAAGCACAGTGTGATAGTCCCTTCTAGCAGCAGATAATGAGAAACAGGGAGTAAGCAAAGTCATGCATGACTTCTAAGCCAGCCTATTCTCTTCAGGTACATTGGAGGATCCTGTTCTATGTCAGCTGACAGAAGATTTAACCTCCAGTCAGTTCTCTTTTGTATGTAAAATGCATAATGCACCTTCTTGTCCTTTACTTCAAGAAGTAACATTTCATATGTTGGCCCTGAAGTGAAAATTTGGGGAGGATTTATTGGTGTTTCAGGTTGAGTACTGAAACAGCATTAGGCCGCATCACACATTTCAGGTCAAATTAAGGCCTAAAATTTTATTTTCATCTGAAAAACAATTAATTGAATACTGGGAGCGAATGAGGAAGTGGGGAAGTATTACGTGTGGCTTGCAGACTGCATAATTCCCACCCCTGCCTTGATGATATCTTCTGTACCTATATTAACTCTCCAGCTCTTTGAGTGGATTTGTATTTGCAATGACAATAATTGTACTTTGCCAGAGGTCATGATTTGTCCAAGCAGGTGAAGCATGTCCGGAAAAGTGGAACAGTCAAGAAAGTAATCTCATGAGTAATATGAGCCACAGATTCTGTCTGAACTTGGTAACCAACAATTATTTTCTACAGCTCAGCTGTTATGTCCATTTCCAATATTACACTCTATATTTATTTATTCCTACATATTGTATCATTCTTATATTTCTCTTCATTTCAAAACAGGTGTGAGCTTCAGCACACTGAAGGAAATTACATATTAAAGGCTTGGGCATTGTAAAAGGAATGTACAACCCATAGCTTATGGACCACATATGGTCTATTTTGTCCCTGTCCAAGAAGAAATCTTCTTTCCACCTGAGTAAGGATTTCACCAGAGCCACACTTTCAGATCACAGAAGAGTTCTGAGCAGTACAGGGGGACTATTACACACAGTGGACAGGTTTTAGCCTTCCTAGAGACAGCATGCTATAGTGGTTTGAGCATTGAACTACGATCCTGGGAACCAGGGTTTGATTTCCTGCTTAGCCATGAAAACCCACTGAGTGTCTTTGGGCACATGATGCACTCTCAGTCCCAGAAAACCCTATGATAGGTTTGCCCTAGAGTTGCCATAAGTTGGAAGCAATTTGAATGCACATAATAAGAAACTACTCCACAATCCTGATTAAGGTTCATCTCCCATCCCTCAGCCACATGGTGCTGCTTTTAAGCTGAAAGCTTAGTAGGTGTAGAAGCCCAGTCTTCATCCCAATAGCAGATAGGTGGAGAAGGGCTAAAAATTTGCAAGTGCACGTGAGAGAGTTTGTTTGTTTGATATTCCCACCTTGCTCCCAATATGGGACCCAAGGAGAAACTGTATGGGAGAAACTATATGGGTATATGAAAGGGAACTGTGTATGTTCGAGCCAGGGCAGAGCAGAGCTATGAAGTCCCCAACAGATTACCCCTTGGGTTAAAAATGTTGTCCCCCCACCCACCAACTAGTTGAATGAACACGTGACTGTTTATTTTTCTATCACTCTGTGATTTATTTCATGGCTTTGGGGTACCTTTTTTTCAAAGTTAATAATGCCCCTCCTATATATTACATAATCTATTATATAATCAACTAAGGCACAAGGTCAATAGGGGAATAATAAATGTAAATAAATAAAAACAAGTAAAAATTTAATCTTATTAAATACTCAAAGTGTGAGACCTATTTTGAAGTTCTATTACAAAACTCAGTATGTAGCTTTTGGACATGTGCCTATTTTAATTCCCTGTCAAGAAAAGTAATTGTAGAAGTAGAGACAGAATGACAAGTTTTTCAAGAAGCAGGAATCCGTAGCTCCTTAAAGACTAACAACATTTTTCTGATATGCCCACTTCTTCAATGCAATGTTTAAGCCTACACCACTGAAGTTCCTCACCCATGGTGTCTGGGTTTTATTTTTATTGAAGATCCATGAATTTAACCTATAAGATCCTTCTTAAAACTGCCCCAAAGGTTGTATTCAAAAAGCAGCCATAGAAGGGTCTATGCTTGGAAGAGAGAATTAAAATATGTTGCATCCTTATTGTAATATTTCCAAACTTACAACTATCTTGACTACAAACATGTTCTTCTAAAGCTCACCATGCTACTCTTACTTCTAAGATTTAATCATTCGAACTTTACCACATTCTCCTAAAACTACACTCTTGTGTTTACATTGTTGTTGCTGCCGCTGTTGTGTGCTTTCAAGTCAGTTTCAACTTAAGGTGTCCCTAAAGTAAACATATCACAGGATTTTCTGGTGGCTGAGAGTGCGTGATGTGCCCAAGGTCACCCAGTGGGTTTCTATGGCTGAGCAGGGAATCGAACCCTGGTCTCCAGGGTCACAGTCCAGCACTCAAACCACTGTACTGCCTACACTGTGTTCACATATGTGGAAATAAACTTGAGTGGGACTAACTTGTTCATATGTATATGATCAACCTTGGCTTAACAAGAGCTTTTCTACCAGATAGACCACAACTTTTTTGGATTTCTTATTCAAAAACAGATTAAATTGTTTGTCCAAGAATTGCTACTGTTCCAAAATGTTTGCTTTAGTCTTCTAACCAATTGCGTAGGGACGGGGGAGCTATGAAGGTGGTAAGCCACAGGCGGCAATGTTTTTGAGGCATCCCGGCTCATAGCCATGACCCTGTGCGCTGCGACCACACCCACATACACCACGGCCACGGCCCCATGCCATAGCCCTGCACTCTCCTGCACCCCCCTCCATGCACTCCAAGCTCTGCCACTGCTTCTAACATTTTAAATGCTTGGTCTGAACTAGGAACACCATCTTTAAAATGGACAGAGGTCTCCTGCACAATCTTAAATCTTAAATCATTCTTTCCCTCAATTCTTTCCCTGCATACTTTTCATTTTTCCAGCTGCTCTCCCCTCATTTTGGTTTTTAGCCCAGAATTCCAGTTAACTTTGATTAGCAAACATAAGATTAATTCTGCCCAATACAAGAGGAGAACACCTTTCCCAGCATCCTGCATGTCTCACCTTTAGAGTAACTAGGGGATATATCAGTGCCTACTCCAAACTCAGTCTTATCAGCTCATTCATTTTGGTAAATGGAATGTGGAGGGCCACTCCCCAGAGCAGAGGCACAGTTGCCATTGTGTTCCATGGGAAGCGCTTTTATGGATTATTTAGGTATTTCAGAAATCAGACCTATGTGTGGCCATGATGTTCCATGTTAGAACAAGAACATCATAAGGTCAAAATGGCTCTTTTTAGTTGGTTGGTTGCTGTTTATAACATGCTGTACAGCAGCTTTCTTCAACCTGCTGCTCTGACATATCTCAGCAAGGATTCCCATCAGCCCCAACCAGCAGAACCATTGGCCAGAGATGATGGGAGCTGAAGTCCAAAACATTTTGAGGATATTTGCTTAGGGAAGGCTATTCAACACCATTCTAAGAATTGTTGCACATGCTGGATCATTCTTAGCCAGTATATCATCAGCCTGGCACACACTCCTGAATGTCTTGGTGGGACTTATTCAAGCAGCTAAGCATTACGTTTCTTGCCTAATGTAGGATGACAGTTTTGGCTCCAGACATCAGTAATCCATTTTATGACAAAGGTACTGTTTCTGACCACCCAATATGATTGCAATTGTGAATTCACTTGCTTTGATATGCCTGGCAAGCTTCTCTAACCATCTTACTCAAGACATGCAATGAAGAATTTGCCAAAGTGCCCACTTTCAGCCTTTTAGACCACACCACACTAATTCTCCCTCACCATGTGATTATCATCCCTGCTCTCTACCTCACACAATTCCAGTCAAGGAGTTGGTGTAAGGAAAAATAACTGAAGTGGACTCGTGCTGAATGTGGCCTCAAATTTGTAAACCATTTGGCTTCAAGGAAAAAAATTCCTGAGATATCCATAAGTGTGTCTAATGATGAGGTCATTTCTGTAGACAAAAAGGCGATGTGTGGCCCTCCAGATGTTGGTGGACTGCAACTCCTACCATTCTCACCATTGGCTATTTCTTAGATAAGACTGATGAGACTTTCAGTCCAACAAATCTAGACAACCACAAGTCACTCATGCTTGCTGTAGATTAATGAACATTGTAGCCTTGATGGTGTTTTTGCCTAGGATTTAAAAACATTAATACCACGGGTTTATGATCAGACTGAACATTCACTGACACCTCACATACACATTGGTTATATTCTCCCATAGTAGGTACATGTCTGCTAGTCACTGCTGGAAGAAGATGCATAAATGAATTTATAAATAACATAGACCCCTGTGATGTTGCCAAATGTCTCACAGTGGCTGAAACCTTCCTCTTGCTGGTTTAATTCTCAAAACACAAACAAAGAAAATTGTATGCACTCTATGATGTGTCAAAAATATATTGATTAGGAGACTGCACATGTACTGGATACCTACAGATGTTTCTCTTATCCAGAATGGTAAATATTGTTAGCCAACCAATCAACACTCATAATCTGCAGATGCTGGAATGCACGAGTACTTCTGAATAAACAGGCTGAGAATTGCACTGCCTCACATGCTGCCACTGAAAACAGTACATACAGTAATATGTACAGTATTATAGGGACAGTCACAGGGTCCATGATATCAGAGTACCATGAAATTGGTCTTGGGTGATTTATGCTGCTATATGACATGTCTGTTTTGATTGACTCAATAAAGGATCCATGGCCTCGAATCTGCAAGACCTGTGCAGGGCTATTAATAACAGGTTTGCTTGGAGGTCTCATTTATAGAGTTGCTAAATGTCAAAGCCAACTGAATAGCATATAGCAATAACAAATATGCTATGCACATCAGTGAGCTTTATGATACCCAAACAAGGTTATGATAGATGCTCTAGTGATAAAAAACTAAGACTGGCTTCGTATCTGCCTGTTGCCACTGCCTCCTCCAGCTTTTTTCCAGATATCCTCATATATTCTAATCTTTTTATGATCTGGTGCTTGTTTCTGATGGAACACAGGCGGAACACTGGCTTCTGCTCCAATGTTTCACCTAATTTTTAAAGGAACAGCCTTTACAAAATAATGGCCTAAACAAATTAGCAGCCTGACAACCTGAAGACAACCATATCTGTGAAGCAATATCACTGACATTTGCATTTAGCCAGAGATTTCTGATTGTTTTTCTGCACAGAGATTTCTGAACAGAGAAGCAAAATGATTTTTCTATATAATGGCCTGTATAAAGGCTAAGTGCAAGCCCTAAGTAGTCGTGTCTTATCAAACTATGAACAGAGACCACTTCTGGGACAACACTGTATGGTGATATTGTTTCTGCCCTAGTGTGCCTAGCTTTAGCCCTGGCAGATGGAGCATTCAGCACCAGTTGTGAGTTTGGTGTTTGCACAACTCAGAGGATCTGCGGAAATCTTCTTCAATTCAGGTTCTAGCTCTCTTAGCAATCAATATTTTAATTGAACCAACCCCTGATATCTCAGGGTCACAGCTTGGGTGTTCTCCTGGGCTCAGCCCTGAGCCTGGATGCCCAGGTTTCAACAGTGGCCAGGAGTGTGTTTGCACAGTTGAGACTACTGTGTCAGTTGCACCCTGTAGTAATGGGCTCATCCATTATCTGGACAACACAACTGAGGGGTATAGTCTCTCCTCCAGGTAAACAAAGGGATAATGATATGATGGGTTAGGTTACCTTTATTGGGGGGTCAGCATCTCAGTAAGAGCAACAAAGGTAAGGGGAAACAATTGTCCAATGAGGATGACAAGTTTGTGAGAAGCGTGGAAGCTTTGAGATGCTTCCAAGATGAAGATGAGAGTTTATACAAATACACCACAAGGCACTAGAGAAACTTGAGAGACTTTGAGACTGACAGAGAGGTAAGGGAAGTGTCCCCTGCCTCATCATCCCTAGGAAAGCTAGGTTATAGGATGGACAAAGAGGTGCAGACTTCCAATTTACACAGAATATCATCTGTACTGTGAGTAGAGTAGGAATAGTCAGCTAGTCATGTTAAAACTTATGTTTTTTTCTACACATGGCTGAATAGACTGCTTTGTAACTACTCCTAGTTGAGACTGCTTTCAGGAGTTTTTAAAGTGTGTTTCTAAAATGCTTTTATCTTTATATTGTTTTAATTAGCTTTTACTTGTTCATCACTTTGGAGCCCTTGTGGCTAGGAAGTGATACATAAATAAATAAGTAAATAAAGTCTGAAGGAAGGTGCCTTCATGTGCAAGATATCTTTTTGCCAATGTAAGCCCATTCCCACACCATACACCATTTGTGCATTGTACTGTTACAATCCCGGCATTGCTATTTGTGCAGTGGTAGCAGGTTGGAAACACGCTCTGCTGCACCCTTTCACCTTAAACAGATGAGTAGTGGTATTGCCCACTGCTGTTCCTTCTGCACTAGAGCGTCCTTAGCCACTCCCTTTCCCTGCCTTTACCTCATCCCCACAACCTCTGGTTTGGGTTTGGGGGGGGGGGTTGGAAGCCAGACTAGCACAGCAAGTTTGTCATGGCATCACACGCCAGTACGCTATTGCACTTTTGCACTATAATGCTTAAAAATGTATTTAAAAAAAGTTTTAACTCAAAGGGGAAATTTAAAATAAACATAAAGAGGTGACAGATTTTGAAGTTACCATGCCATGGGAGTTGCTGAGGGAGGGACAACTTGGGCACAGCCACATCCTGCCCACTCCTGGATCTGGAAAGACAGGAAGTGCTATCAAGAGCTATTACGGTACTACACAGAGCCAGTTGACGAGATTGGAGCACTAAAGGAGGCTCTTAATGGAGGGTTTTTTCTGAAAATAGTATACAGCGGTTTTGTAATGCTTGGGGACAGGATAGTAGCTGGATAGCAATGACATCATGCAGGAGCACGACTCCTGGACCAGAAACAACCGGTTGCTGTTGCAGGATAGCAACATTGTGTGGAAATGGCCTCAGACTGCTTGCTTAGAACTACACTTTCCTTAAAAGATCCTTTCTTTTCCACTCTTTCTCTACATGCCTTTGCTTGATATATCTGTGTATAGGATTCTAACATGGAAACAGAAGACAAAGTCTCTGCAAAGTCAGAGGTGGGGAAAAGTGCAAGTTAAACCTTCAGTAATTTCTCACTAAGCCACTGAGTCACATGGGGTGAATTAGTGGAGGGTGGCAGCTAGATAGATTTTGGGGGTTCCTTCTCCTACTGAAGCGCAGGAGATAGGGTCTTGAGAAGTCAGAACTGCTATGGTAACACGCACCTTGATTACATCCCATGTAGAATACTGCCTTTGGAAAAGTGTTCAGAAATTTCAGTGGGTCCAAAAAGCTGCATCCAGAATGCTAACTGGGACTTGTCACAGAATATAAATATAACAAACAAACAAAGAGTCTGGGGGCAGGAATAACCATGTTTTGATCTAATGGGATGTGGAAACAGCAAACTTCTAGTTTAGTTCAAACATGGCCCCTCCTCTTTACAAAGCCTGGTAAGAAGTCTTGCTAACTACACAGGGCTTTTGAAGACCTCACAGAAAATCTCCAGAGCCTGGGGTACTTATAACAAAGTCATCATAATAGTGTACAGTGCAATTTTAGTATGTCATTTTGGGCCTTTCCACACTACACTGTTATAGTACCATTATTCCACTTTCAACATCCAATGGAATCCTGGGGTTTGCAGTTTAGGGAGGGGCATTTAGAATTCTCAGCCAAAGAGTTTTTTGGCCTTTGTAGACTACAAACCCCAGAATTCCACAGGATGTTGAAAGTGGACTAATAGCACTATAACAGTGTAGTGCAGAAAGGCCTTTGTTGCAATTATTTTTATGCTTGTACATACTTTTCACTGCCTTTACTGAACATCTGTGGCATTTTCAAAACCAATTAATCTGTGGCATTTTCAAAACCAATTAATATTTTTATAGCATAGGTTATCTTAATTGTGACTGACCATAATTGTGTGTCTCAGCATTATGATCCTCCAGCTCACACAATTCCATCTTTTGGCTTCAGTTCTGTAAAGGGCCAGCCTACCATTGATTAAAGAGCTATCTGTCCTAGGCAGCATATACCGGATATATGAAAAGGCAGTAAACAGTTATTAGGTTTAATTTTATTGTATTTTTTCAGTGAAAGAGAGGGAAAGGCACTATGGGATTCTCTGCCTCAGGTGCTAGTAAAAAATGGCTAGTTTTAGGTGCTGTGTGCATTGAATTGGGTAGGAAAGGATATGCCAAACTTCTTGATGACAGCAAAATGCTTCAATCCATCCTAGTTCTGTAATGTAGACCATTTTTGCATGACGAGGCACTTGCAAGTCCTCCCGTCACAGTCCTGGCAAGGAAAAGGGAAACATGACAGGAACGCTCTCCTCCACGTGGGACCAGCACCCTAAGAAAGGGAGCACAATGGCCACACCTCTTCCTTCCACAGTGCAGCCAGGCACTTTCTCAGGCTGCGCTGGGGAGGAAGCAACACCATTGCGCTTGCTGCCCTTCTGCAGGACACACAGGTACAGGAGCATCATGCAATTGTGGGTGCTAAACGGATTTTATCCATTTAGCAAATACCCCACATGCATGATGCATGAAGATGGGATGGCAGTGGGCTGGTGACAATGTTGTGCGCTGGCATGACCACCCGACTGCTGTCATCCTGTCTCCATAGAGAGACAACCCTGTTGTGCAGAAATGATCATAGTTGTCAAGTGATTGAGAATAAGATGAGACATTTAAAAAGAATGTTCTTCTCAAGGTTACAATAGCTCCTAAGCACAGAACTTATCCCATCTGAAACATGTGCCAAGACAATGTAAATTTCTTGCTTCTTCCCTCACCGTGCATAATATCATCACCTGTGTCTTCCCCCTTTTTAACTGTTTCTAAGAGAGCCATAAATGTGAAGAAAGATTCTTTCTATTTTTCTCCACATTCAGGATCATCACCAATAAAGGTCAGAATTAGAAATCTTTTGCTAACTGCAATCACTCATGATTTGTCTTCTTAACATTTCTGTATATGAGGATAAAGAGACAGATGGCCTTAGAATCCTTCTTGTTCTCTCCACTGGTTTGCCTCTGTGTTCTCAATCAACAGCTCAATAGGTTGCATTCTCAAAGTAGGGAGGGAAAGAGTGGAATTATCCTTCATGGAATCTGTTCTATCAATCTCCCACTTGGAAACCATCCTACATCTCTTTGTTCTTCCCGATTCAGGCACAGTCATGCAGATCCACTGCTATATAGTGATTAGTGTCAGACTAGGAACAGGGAAACACAGGTTCAAACCTCACTCAGATTTGAAAATCACTATCCGCCCTTGGGCCAATCATTGTCAGAGCTGAGCTCCTTGGAACAAAAAGTGTAACAAAAGCAATGATGAATGAAAAAATATTAAATTATGTGAGAATGATAGATATCAAGAAAAGCTAGTGGTATGGTCCTTAAGGATTTACTTCCTCATTTAAGACTTCAAATTGTTTACACTTCTAGACCCTCACTCACTGAAACCCTTTCCTTTGGGTCATGCAAAGTAATAGTAATACAATATTCGCCCCCTGGCCATAGTAGTCCAGCATATTCAAGGCATGACAGGTTATGGAAGGCTATACTATATTATTATTTATTTAACCTGTTTAATCTAAGGCAGCCACCATGAGACTAATAAAATACAACAAGGATTGATTAACCAATAAATAAAAAAACCAAAAAAAATAATGAACCAGCATGTAAAAATACTTCACTCTAACAACAGCAATATAAAAGAGATCAATAGAAGTGATTCACAATGCCTAAAGGATTATATGCTAAGTGCAATATGTTGAGCAGTAGAGTTGAGCCCATAAAGGTTAAGTACCTTCCTAAAAGGTAAAGTCTTGGTGTTGTGGCAAAAGGCCAATAAAGAGTAGACGATCAGACTTCCCTAGTCAGGAATGCCAAAGTCGGAGCATAGGGTATGTGATAACGAGCCCTCACAGGGTAAGACTAAAATGTCCACATAATTCCCATGCCAACATAATACGTGGTTGTGTCACTACATGCTATGGGCTGAGGTGTTGGCCAGATGTACCACATGGATAGTCCAGCTGGTAACAATATAGTTTTTTTAGCATTTGGAAAGGGAGAGAGCCACTTTACCCTTTTCATACATATTAGGATTTGTATTCAAGACTTTCATCTCCTCAGCTGCAAAATCAGGTAGCCTATCAATGTGAAGAAGTCAAGCATGCCCAGGAGCTGCGGGATTCCTTCACATGAGCAAAGGTGACATTTTCACTTGACTCTGACAGGTTGAACTCAAGTTGTGAATGCTTCCTTGCAGCTAGAAGCAGCCACTAGCGAAAGAATGAGCAAAGACGAAGAACTGCTAAAAACAGCCAGGGCAGAGTTAAATGAAGCTAGACGTCAGTGGCATCAGATGCAGATGGAAATTGACTCTCTCCGTGCTATGGTAAGTAAATGCAATCGAATGGCCACATTGTACCTGCATGGATTGGGTAGACATAATGTTTTTTCTGTTGGATGCTGTTTCCAGAATACACCAGCAATCTTAACACAAGAACAAGGAACAGGCTGGAACTGTTCTGGTGCTTCCATAAGAAAAGCAAACATATCATTTTTTCCCTTCTTTCTTCTTCTTTTTTTCCTTTTTTTTTAATCTTGTTTTTGTTTTAGAAGAATGAAAAGGGTGAACGTTCAATATACAAATATGATCAGCATGGGCCGTAGCAAGGGATGCAATTAATGGAAATGTGACTGTTTGCAAACCCAACAGTGAGTGTGGGGGCTTGCATTTAGCAAGAAGAGCAGGGATCACATTTTGTTGGAACAGAAAAGGCCACAATTGTTCTGGCTACATTTGAAACAGCTTGGCCCACAGCATAGTCAGCCAACAGCTTTCCAGTCAATGGAAAGCCAGTCACCATGCCTGCCTGCTGAGTGTGCTGGAATGACAGATGTAGGAATCCACTTGAGTTAGAGTGAGGCAGAGTCATCTGCCCCTGAGCTTGGAGTGACCTGGTTGCCTACAGCCGCAAGGAAACCTCCATACTGGGTAGGTCAGGTGCCCAGGCCCCATCCAAAATTGGATCTGCCCCTCCATGCCCAAAGTTGTGATAATCAATATTAGTAGCCCACACCCAAGAAAGGGAGCTCATATCAAAGAAAGCTCACTCTTGAAGAATTTTTTTTTTTTTTTTAGGTAGATAAAAGCAAACATGGAAAGTGAACAGCTTGGTTTGAGGGGGAAACTCTTCCTGGTTTACATTAGGGTTTCTGTTTTTAACATAAAAATGTTACCTACCATGTCATTTTCTGGGGCTGAGAGAGTGTGACACAACCAAGGTTACCCAGTGGGTTTCCATGGCTGAGCAAGGAATTGAATTCTGGTCTCCAGGGTAATAGTCTAGTGCTCAAACCACTGTACCACACTGGCTCTCTTTGAAAACTTTACACAATGAAAAATTGAAAATATTTTCCCTCAGGTAGAATATGACACATTCTGTTTACATAAGTCAGGTGGGTGCATTTTACAAATTAGGTAGAAGTCTGGTCAAGACACCCAAATGCCTACAATCACCCCTGAGTAAATGTAAGAGTGTGTTTCATGTTGCTCAGAATGCAAAGGATTACACAATTTTTATTACATTTAGTAGGACCTTCATTTGAAAGCAAACTTGAAGAGGGTTTGTAGCGAGCATTTAAAAAGTTAACTATCCTTTAATTTGTTTTAAAGGGTCATCTCTTTTTTGAGAAATATCTTTTAACATTTTAACTAGCACCTCAATTTAACAGGAAAAGGGCCTGGAAACAGCACTGCGCACCACAGAACAGCAGTACCAGACTCAGCTCAAGCATTTGGAAAAAGAAATTGTAGATCTGGAGAAAGAGCTACAAGAGGTGCGACACGACATAGAAAAACAGCTCCAGCAGCATGAAACATTACTGAACACTAAGATGAAGCTTGAGCAGGAGATTGCCAGATACCGCAGCCTGCTGGAGAAGGAGGAAAAAAGGTACTCATAGCTGAAATATAATTAGGGTCCTTGGGTTAGTATTTTTAATAATTACATCTTTTACTTGTTAGATATTTATTTATTTATTCATTCATTCATTCATTCATTCATTCATTGCATTTTATCTACCTTTTCACTAAAAGTCTATGATTAAGGCAACTAATTATTTATATTCTCCTTCTTAACAAAAGCTCTCAGGATGCCTAGGACTGGGGCGAAACCCAGTATCGTAATTTGCCTGGGAAGTAGCTCATACTGTATTTACTGACCGCAACACAATACGTATAGCAACAACGAATACCAGGTGCTGCAGGCAGGAAGGAACTGGCAAAGCCACTTCTGAGTATTCCTTCCCTAGGGAAAACCTTATGAAATTTATGAGGCTGCTGTAAGTATACAGGCAACTTGAAGGCACATAGACACGCAGCAACAGCAAAATAATTGGCCCAGGTTTAATTAAAGGCAATAGGCATGCTTTCTTGCTCAATGACCAGTCATTACAAAAACAAGCTTGGACAAATCTCAAGTATGTTTACACTCCTCCCTCTCAAGTGCAAGATGGAGCTTCCGCCTCCTCTTTCATACTAACCACAGGACTCCACTACAATGGTACTTGGTACATGAGGAACTACGGCTTGTTTTAACTATAGTTCATTAAAAGACGCCAGGATAAACTATGACTGTTTATTCTGGTTTGTTAACTAGCCAGTTAGGCATAACAGAAACCTGTACAGTGTGAAAGTGTCAAAAGAAACATTTGATCTCTTCTCATGTACAGAGCATACAAGATGCTACCCAGAGTCTAATGACAAATCATTTTTATAACAACAAACCATGCTTTATATTTACATCTGAATAAAGTTGTTTCACCAGTTGGAATTTAACACCAGTAAAATTAGCTAAGATATATAAAACAACATCAAATCAATGCTGGAAGTGCCAAGATAATCTATCAAATGTGGTGGCTTTGTCAAAAAGCAAAAGACTATGGGAAAGAAATACATAATCTTATTACTAAAATATTAGGGTTTAAATTCCCTATGTCTCCAGAACAGTATTTGTTAAATATAATGAAAGGAATCGAAACCTCTTATCAGGGAAACTATGGTAGAATCTTGATATATTTTGTAACAGCTGCAAGAATACTATATGCCAGGACCTGGAAACAGAAAGTCAATCCAATTATTGAAGATTAGATCTTAAAAATATTCAATATGTTTCAAATGGATAAGCTAACCAGTATGCTAAGTAACCAAAATATGACAAAAGTAAATCAGAAATGGGAATATATTAAAAAAATATGGAGAGAAAAATGGAGGAGACTGATAGTAATAGATTTACAGACACAGTGAAGTAACCTATCCCAGCTTGCCAAGCCAAGTTATTAGCCACACTTTCCTCAGACAAACCAGTTGTTTCCTTCCAGTTTTAGGTGACTGAGAATTTCCTGAGTTAGTTTATCATATCTGCTTGTTCTGCCTACATGCCAACTGGGGAAAGCCAAAGTACAGCCATTCCCCCTTTCCTTGCAATCCTTTTCTCTGTCTGATTCTCTTTTTTCCACCCTTAATACTCACAGCATGCAGAGAACCTAAGGTAGCCCAGAGAGCTCCACAAGTTGAAGCCAGTTATCCCACCAGTACTCAACGGGAACCAACAGCATATGAAGCAGCCTTAAGCTAGCACAGCATTCATGTGCAGCAAGTGGACAATACTGGACAGAAAAAGAACATAATGCCTTTGCCCTGCACAGCAAACAAGTTCAATATGGACTACTAAGCTGAGCATCAATACGTACTCTGCAGCAACACACCAAATCAAATCACTGCAAATGTCCATGGTGTCTGTCCACTTAGATATATTTATGAAAAAGTCCATTCTACATTCTTATGATTTAAGAATCTTGTTTTCTCTGTAGGTTCCATCGTTCTACACACCAAGAAAGAAAAGATGACAAAAAGCCTACCACCAGCCGAATAGCATTTATCTTGCCTTCGCGTGAGTTTCTTTAAAACCAGGCAATAATATGAAGGGATATATGATAATTTAAGTAAAGCTTAATTTAAACTGGGACTCACAGGAATATAGGTAATAATAATTCATGTTGTCCTGGGTCTCTTTTTGATCTCTTTTTGAGATCTGCCATAAGTTATAAAACAATTCTCTCTCCCTCCTTCTCATTCTCTCTTTCAAACCCACATACACATTTATACCTGTAATTTATTTTTTCTTTAGACTGCCCTGCCCAACCTGATCCTACTGATCCCCTGCTTGGATATCTGCCACCAAATTCCCTATGGATGTTCTTGAACAGCTCACCAACTAGAAATCAAGGATCATGCCCATTTCTAACATTTTCTAGTTGAAAAACTGTGTTTAATTATTGGTTGCTATCACAGATTTGAGTCAGGAAATAAAGTAGAACGTCTCCAACAAATAGTTATCCATCCTTTGCTTGAAGACTTCCAGTAAGAAAAAAGGTAGAGGTGCCCCCTTCCCCACACTCTTATGTGTATATTCACTGTATATGTGGGATGATATACTTGGCTAGGTCATGTTTTACATAGTTTAAGATGGCAGGAACACAAGCCAGAACAAGTCATTCAACCCATGGTAAGAACAAGCCAAGGACTTTGTTCTGAGCAGACTTAAGATAGTTCCATTCCATAGTATTTTCTCTTGCTTTGCAAACACCACAGTAGGCCATTTTTGTGAATATAGAAAGCCATCTTGTACAGATCACTGGTCAACCTAGCTCATTATTACCCTGACTATGGGCCTTTCTGCACTACATTGTTATAATGCTATTATTCCATTTTCAACATCCTATGGAATCCTGAGGTTTGCAGTTTTAAGTCCCTATCCAGAGTTTCCAAGCAAGGGTCTTTTCCAGCATATCTGGTGATGTTGGAGATTGAATCTGGAACCTTCTGCATGCAAAGCTTCCACTCTGCCACTGAGCTTTGGTCCTTCTCCTGCTCATATCCTTGCTCTTCTGGCAAGAACCTAAGATATCAAGGTGCCTTCCAAAGCAAGGGAATATTCTCTCATACCAGATTTATCAGCTCTACCCTGCACCAAAACTGATCATGAAACACTGCAACTAGACTAATATACCAGCCAGATGTAATTTATCAGTTAGACATCTGTCGCATAGCAGAGGTGCTCACTTCATTTTATTGGCTACATGTATATCCTGCCTTTCCTTCACTGAGCTTAAGGCAATCCTCATAGCTATCTTCTTCCTCCATTGTATCCTCAGAAGAACACTGTCAGGTCACCCAGTGAGTTTCATGGTTCTGTGGGGACTAGAAATGGTATCTGATCTGCTGAATCTCAGACCAACACTCTAACCATTAAAAACCACACTAGGTCCACATTGTGTTATTGTACATACAACCTTGATGTGTAAAACAGTGACGTTCTGACAAAGGACATAAAAGTCAAGTACCAGGAATAAGGCTAATGCATATCTTGCAGATCAAATTGAAGATTCATACCTGGTGGTGAAATTTCTTACACATCCACATTTTGTTCCGTTATACAGCAAGCGAGCTAAAGAAGCACGAGATTGAAAAAGTAGAAATACTGACAAAGCAAGCCATCTTAAATGGAGGTGTTGCAAAAGAGAGTGCAGAAGCTCATGGGACAATACAGTAAGTGAACAGAATAACAACAAAAGGGGTTGTGTACAAGTGGTAAGGAAAAATTTTCTAAGGCATATCCAATTGAGAATGTTTTGGTGCCAAATGATGCTGTCTCCTTCCATCTGAAAACAAGGACATACAATCCAGAGAAAGTTCTTCCACACAGATTTAGTGCAATTAATTGAAAGCATACAAGAGATCTATTGCAAGCAATCATGTCTCAAATCTGCCACTCAGGGTGGTCACATCACCATTTCTCACAGAAAGGATGCTTCTGCTATCACATTCTGCCTAATGAGTCATCCTGTAGCAGCCATTAATATTTCTTTCAAACAATACAGAGTTACTTAGAATAAATTTGTCTTAATTGTCACTGTGGTAATTAATTTTTGCAGTTTAGTAGCCTACAATAAACACTGTACAACTTCCAGGACCTGATTCCATTATGATGGCTGATGGTGCCTTGAATTCTGTTGGTTAGCCTAAAACATACCTGTTGAATCAATTTTTGACTCATTGGATCTACTCTACCTGGAACTAGCAAAAGAATTCAGGGAAATGCCTGTTTATTTGAAAAAACATCTGCCATATTCAAATAAGCCTACTCTGGAGTAGGCAGGTTTAGCAGGGATGGGAAAAACTGGTACCAGATGTTGTTGTGCTATAACTGCTGTCACCCTTCACCGCTGGCTATGCTGTTCCAGTCCAGTAATATCTGGAGGACCGCATATCTGTTTGGAGGACAAGACTGCTGCCAAGTGTTAAGACAGAAACGGAAACTCTGATCATACATTAATTTAGAGCCTGAAGATAACATGGTGAAATAGCATGCTTAACCCACTGGTTCTCAGACTGTAGTTCCCCAAGTGTTTTGGATTTCAGCTCCCAGAATCCCTAACCACAGGCAAGATGACTGGGGCTTCTTGAAGCTGAAGACCAAAATATCTAGAGGACCACTGGCTAAACTTATGAATAGTTCCTTTTAGCAGAAATAAGTGCCAAAAGCTTTAAACTGTCTCTCTTCATCAATCAACAGAACATGGGCCCCAATATTCCTTTACTCTGTCAATGAAAGCAGGAGCCGTTTGTTAACAGTGTTGAGGCATAAGCAGTCTCTTAGCCCCTAATCTCTTCTCCTCTAGCCACAAGGAACATGCACAGCTTCTTCCCAAGGGTGATATTATTAATGGAAGCTTCCTAGAAATGCTGCAGGTGAGGGTGTGATTAAAGCAGTCTGTTGTACTAAGGAACTATAGTGCTATAGAGTACTCCAATGGCATATAACTTTGGTGCTGCCAGGAGACTCCTCTGAGTATTATCAGCCATTTGGGAAAAGCTGTGCATATACTACACGGCTTGGATTTGGGTTAAAGAAGGACTAGTGGAAAAGATGTCAGCTAGTGAGGAGAGGGAGAATGGCTAGCTACAACTCCTGCTGGGGGATCTCTTCTAGCCTCCCCGAAAGAGTACATAGTAAACATTGCATAACTTAATACATTACCTCGTCAAGACCATCAATAACAGTGACAAAAGCAGAAAGCCAGAAAATGAGTAATACCACTATTTTCTTTTGGGAACTACTTTTCCTAGCTTGGCATTAATAAATATAAAAATAGATGAACAAAGAAAGGGCAAAAATTTGGTATGGGGTGAATTAAATTATGTTGAGCCCTACATAAATGTTGCTTAGTTCAATGGAACTGCTGACTACCTTCTGTCCTGAACAAACCTGTGAAAGCATCTTCTCAATGGCATCTGTTCTGTTTCTATAATGTGGAACCTTGACTGATCATTTTACAGTGGAGCATTGTGGTGTGGCATTAAGATTTGATCACTTAAGACACTGGATCCATTTTATACTGCAAGGAAAGAAATGCAGAAAGGTTACACCTTTCCTACATGCTCCCTAGGAGTACAGATATTTTATTTTAAAAAAAATAGTAGCCTCTTTGTTTCATATGACTGAACACATTACTGTGTGTGGTCAGGTCACAGAATTTTTTATCCCATTATGAAATTCTAGCTTGAACAAGTGTTCTACATTAATACTTGAGCATAATACTTAATTTATCATTTCAGGACAGAAAAAGTAGATGAAGTGATTAAAGAATGGGAAGGCTCTTTCTTTAAGGACAACCCTCGCTTAAGGAAAAAATCAGTTTCTTTACGCTTTGATCTCCACCTGGCAGCCACAGATGAAGGTTGTTTACAGACTAAGCAGAAAAGCTTGCCTGATATCGAAGTGAGATTGGTTATGAGGAGGTTTGCAGCATCCCATCAATCAAAACTTAAATTGGCACCTAACTAACCCAAAGATTATTGATGGATGGGTTTCAGAAATAAATGTTAGTGTGGACCTAGATGAACTACATGATCGCCTATTGTCTATCAATATAAAGAGTATGCTCTTCAGCTAATGTATATTCCTATAACCTAATTATTATTTTGAAGACATGAGAAAAGATTAAGGGCATTATGTTTCTGAGAAATAGAATCATTATTTGATTATCATTATTACATTTGTTGAAATAGTTTCTGCTCTCATATTTCCTTGCTTTTAGAATGTTAACAAACACTTAAGAATTTAGTAGATCCAGAGTCTTAACTTTGTGGAAAAGAACATCCACACTGGAAAATACTGACTCAAGCATAAGATTATGAATGATATAACTGCCTTCAACTATTTTGGCCACCCATCATACTTAACATATTACTGAATAGTTGATCTTTTTCTCCTAGCAATCAATAAACTGACACAAAATCTTCAAGGGGGCAGATGGCCTTCAACCTGTCTTATTCAAAAGTAGTTCCATCCTAGTCCAGTTGAAGTCCAGACCATTTTCAGAAAGTTGTTAATGGTCACAACACAACTTATGTCTGTTGTTTTTCAAAGTTGGCCAATAATTATGCATTTATCCTAGGATCTATGAACAGCAATAATTAGATTTCTCTAACTGATCCATGCTAGTATTTCCAAGTGTATTTTGAAAGCCATTTTAAGCCATACCTTGTCATCTGTTGCAATCAATGTTTTTGTAAAATCCTCCTAGCTTAACCTCAAGGGTGGCTACAGCCAAGACAATAATTTAATCAACAGGAAGGTACCAAAATTTCTTGTGACTGCCAGCTCTCATTGTCTCAACTGGCTTCTCCTTGGTGAGAATGTTTGGATTTTGTCATCCACCCTATAGGATCAAATAAGGCAGAAAAGAGATCCATGAGCTATCGATTACATGTTTAATATAAAATTATCTATCTAGGACATTTCTTGCTGTCCTTTCATGACATATTTCTTTGAAATTGAAGGTTCAAATATGTTTGGCTTTTTCATATATTTATTTAAACTGTGCCCTTTGCTGTAAAAGGCTGAGGGGAGATTATCTTTGCCCGCACATGCTTTGGAATGTTGTATATTTCTTGTACTCTCAGTGGATAAAATTCTTATTTCTTTGGCGCTTATAGCAAAACTCTTGATTTCAATACCTGGAGGGCTTCAGCTGCAACATTGCAGGGATAAAGGACAAAATATTTTTATGATGTCTGTGCCTATATCATATGGTCTATCATCAAAACTACTGGAAATCTCTACTCCACAGTCAATTAAATGGATTTAAAAGGGCTACATACTGAAGCCAAAATCATGCTAAGGTTTTATGGGCATCATGCTTTTTAAATGCTTAAACAATCCAGGAGAAACTTTTTTTATTTTAGTTTCCATTTTACATTTATGTCCTATTTGTGGTGTAGAAGTTTGAGTGTTCGATTAGGACTCTACCAAGACCAGGGTTCCAGTTCCTACTCAGCCATGAAAACCCCTCTGGTGACTCTGGGTATGTTATACTCTCTCAGCCTCAGATGAAAGCAATGGCAAACCACCTCTGAATAAATCTTGCGAAGAAAAAAAACTGTGAAAGGACTACCATAGTCTAAGTTGACTTGAAGGTACCTAATAACAACAAGAAGTAATGACACGTCAAGCTACTACAAGCTGTGCACACAAAATTACAAGAGAAAAAGACAATGAAACCTGTGGCTTTTTGAGGTCAGTGTTGGCTGGCTAAACAGGTAACACTGGATATTTAGATATCTATAGATATCCAGGCTACAATAAACTAGCCATTAAGGAGCCAACAATCTTTTTCTTTTTTCAAAAACTGCACTGCCCAAAATACTAATCTCATCTCAAACTGGTTGTCTTCCACTTGTCTACACCATATTAACTTGTATTAGCAACACCTTCTAGATTAAGTACTATATTTAGCATAGCACAGCTTGTGAAAGCATTCTTTCATTTCCATGGGCACTGCAGAGACCTCCAATATCCTCTAAAGCCCTGCTGGGCATAAACCTACAGCGTAGAAGTAACAGAGGGGCAACGTTTCTACTATTTTTCCCTCTCTCTGCCTTTGTTTTTGTTTGTTGTTGCATTCTCTTCCATTTAAATGAACAAAAGGGAATTGATTAATGACAGCTCCAGGATAAGCACAAATGGCAGGAAGGCAGGAGATCTGTGGATCTTGCAGTTGTACAACCTCTTCTGGCACACTTTATTCCACCTCCTCCTCAATGTCAGACTGATACCAACCGAAGAGATTTCCCTGGTGGCTGCAAGAGGGTGTTCCAAAATCAGATTTCTTCCTCTGAGGGCTGTGTTCTCTCTCCACCCTCGGAGGGAAAAATCTAAAAGTCCTCCCCAGATCCACAGAATAGTACTGTCCATCCAGAAAAATAAAGTCACTTTCTTCTCTTTGATCAAATGGGTCTGTCACACATTCTGTTTATACAGTTAATACAATAGACTGAGGACATTTCCACACTACACTGTTATAGTGCTATTATTCCACTTTCAACATCCTACGGAATCCTGGGGTTTTCAGTTTAGGGAGGGGCATTTAGAATTTTCAGCTAGAGAGCTCTTTGGCCTCCGTAAACTACAAACCCCAGAATTCCACAGGATGTTGAAAGCAAAATAATTGCTCTATAAACAGAAATGGCCTGAGTCTTTGGTCTGTAATAAATACTGAACTGAAAGAATGGCATAACTAGTTTGGACACCTGAGGCAACTTTGGAAATGTTTCCTGAATTCCCCAAGTTAAGTGGCAAATCTCTTCCGAAACAGTGCAGAGTTTCAAAAGCTGTTGCATAATAGGCTGCTGTTCAAAAGTTAAAAGAAAAACCTTGTATGTAGATATTAGCCATTCATTTGACTGAAAATAGCTCACTGAGGCCAGCCCAGAGAGCCTTTCCTGTGGGATTCCCTTTACAAAAGGGAGGAGCATCCTATTTTATTTTCCTAACTAGAACGACATGACTTTAAAAAAAAGGGGGGCAAATATCATGGAGAAAGGTAGAGGAAAGAAGTCCAATACAGCCTCTCATCAACCTGTCTTTATACTATAGCAAATATCCCAAAAACAGTCTCTGGCCATTCTCATGCATAAAACTATACATTTTTCTTTCAATCTGTAAAGTGTAACCTCTTCTATTTCAAAATCTTGAACACAGGCATTAAGTTTTAAAACATAAAATAAGTTTGACCTTATGATGAAATTAGAGGTTTGGCTTGTTTTTTAATGTTCAGATGGTTGTCAATGTACCTTGACAAATCAGGACTGATGTACTGAGATCCTCAGTAGCGTGTAATAACTTTTACTAAAGTGTCAACAGTTGCCTTACATATGGCATGTGTAAGAAATGATCAAGCAAGTACTGTGCAGTGTTTAGTTAACTTCCAACTTTTAACAGCATATAAAAACAGGTGTTTCTACTGCAAGTTCTTGTTCTATAACTGAAAATGGTATGCTGGCTGTTAACATTTAATCTTAAACTCTCATCTAGCATTATTGATATTTGTTTACTTGGCACTCTGAATGTAAAACTGTCTTATTACAGTACTTACTCTGTGCAGCTTTTTCTGTTTTTGTTGGGACTTAATTTGTATTTTTTACAATATTTGGATTTAAAAAGGAAACTTAAAAACTACTTTTGAGTGTTAAGAAAACATGGGGATATGAATTTACCAAAGTAAATGATACCACTGTCATACAGAGAATAAATCCAAGCCTGGCAAATATAACATTAATGTCTTGTGGATCTTCTCAGCACAGCATCAGGAATGGAGAATGATTATTCATATTATTCAGCTATCGAAGGTGCCATAATCAAATATATTTCTTAAAATTACTAGTCAGCTTTCCGGAAGTTCATTCATTCATTCAAGTATGCATTCATTCAGACTTGTTATGAATACATCTAACTTGTGTTCTGTAAGAGCATTAACGAAAGTGCAAGTGTACCTTGCATTCTCAACACGCAAAGAATTTCTGAACTACACTGTTATAGTGCTATTATTCTACTTTTAACATCCTTTGGAATACTGGGGTTTGCAGTTTAGGAAGGGGTGTTTAGAGAGCCTCAGCAAACTACAAACCCCAGAATTCCACAGGATGTTGAAAGTGAAATAATAGTACTGTAACTATGTAGTGCGGAAATGGCCTTAGAGCAAACAACAAGCCTTCCAATTCTTCACAGGCAAACATGCACAACTTAACTATCTATATAGCTGAAACATGCATAAAAACCACACTTTAGTCAGTGTGCAAGGAAAAGAATGTACCAAAATATCTACAAGTTTCTCAGAAAGAAAAGAAAGTATTGCAACCCGTTACACAACATGGAAATGAGGTGAGACTCTGAGAAATGTAACAAAAAAACCAAAAGTGATACATTTTCACATGCCTACCTGTAACTTTATAAAAATTATTAAAAAGAATAAAAACTAAACACAGCAGCAAAAAACAAAGTTGCACACACAGCACAATCTAGCAAAAGCATTTTCAAATAAAATTAGTTTTCATTGCCCACAGAAGCTATCTAATAAGGGAGAAATCTTCTAGAGGACATAGTTCTACAGAGTGGGAGCCAGAATAGATAGAGAAATTCCCCTTGCAGCATCTCATACTTGCTTATGGTAGACGGCAAAACATGGAGACAGCCTTCTCCCAACTATCTTAAAAGAATAAGTTGGCACATATAGGAGGAATTAGTTACAAATGTATGTAGGACCCAGGCTCTTAAAGTGTTAAACCAAGGATGGTGAACATGTGGCCTTCAGGTGTTTGGGGGCTGCAGGCCCCATCAGGACTATCCAGCAAAACAGATGTTGAAGATGATGGGATTTGCAGTCAAACAGCATCTGGAAGGTTACACATTCACATCCCTGCAGAAGAAAAATGAGAATCAGGACTTCAAATTGAGAAGACAGCATAAAGGCAGTAAGACTGCCATCTCTTCCTCAAACTCCAACCTGTGAATGTGTGTCTGCATTATTCCTAGCTAACCAAATGATCGCATTCTCTTAGACAGTTGGCGCTTCACATTTGTGGGTTTCACTTTCATGGATTTGATTATTTGCAAGTTACTCTAACCCCCACACACCTCAAGTGTTTATTTTAAAGAGGGAAACTTCCCTATAAGCAGCTCTGATCAGGCCACACAGCCTTCTAAAATGCAACCTCTGGTCCTCTTCTTCCTCTATCATCTCCTGCCTGGCTAGCTAAGGACAGCTCACAGCCTGATTTCTCATCACCACAAACCCTCTCCCACACTCCTCAAGGAAGCTGGACAAGAGAAAGCAAATATAGGACTACCATGCTGATCCATCCCCTTTGCCCCTTCATTTTCCTGGTTTCGAGCCTGGGAGCCCACTCTCCCCACCATGCTTCAGCCTCCTTCCCACAGACACACACACACACACACACACACATTTTGATATTTGTAGTTCTTCTGCTTTGTGGAGGTCCTGTGCCCCTAATCTTAGCAAATGAGGAGGCCCAATTGTATAATCTTGTCTGAGTTCTAAGACATGCAAAAGAGGCGTGTTTCATCAATGGCATCTCTGGGGAGGATGTCAGAGTCAGTCTTCTGGCTGACCACTCTTAGGCTCTGGAATTCCCTGCCAAAGGAGGCTAGATGGCCCTCATCTGTTGTTGTTCTTCTGTTGACCCCATATTACCCTGTGAATTGGGGGTCCCGGTAGGGGCGCCCAAATAACCAAACAACAACAAGCAAAGATGGGGAAATTAGCTGGAGCACTCTCTTGGCTAACGAGAGGCAGGGTAACGCAGCAGGATCTTTTATCCAATGTCTACAGCGTCAGGTCAGCGAGGAGGCAAATGGTTCAAACAGCAATTAAGATTTATTAAACAGTTATTAAAGAAAAGCACAAACACACTCCTAACTAGAAAGGAAAATAGAGTTTCAAGGGGAATGGGTGATACGCCACCTGTCCTGCGGTCCTGGAGAAGCCAATTGCAGAAGAGGAAACCCGGCGTGGCAGCCAAGGAGAATCTGCTGAACCGAGCAGCAGCAAGGCAGAATGAAGTCCAAGTGATCCAGCAAGAGTTCCGAAGAGCTCTCAGAGTGGGGGATTTTTACTGGGGAAAGAATGACCGCAGACTAGTCTGGTCTCGGTTGAAAACAATAAGTTTTGGGTTGGAGACAAAGCCTCCGAAAGGTCAGAATTTGCATGATTGAGTTAAAGTCCGAATTGACAATGGTATGGCTGGTATGTAGATGCGGCTAGCTCGGCAGTTAAGTACCTAGCTCGCCAGGGTGTCCTCTCAGGGCAGAGGATCTCTTTGTGGTAGCATGCATTTGTAATTAAGGTGTTTGTTTCAGGAGGTCCCCTAAAGCAGATCTGGCAATATCTGGCTTGGTTTGGTGGGAGCAGCAAGTAGTAGCCGTGCCTAGCTTGGCGCTTGTTCAGCAGGCCTCACAAACACTTGGCTGGTGGCAGAGTAGGGCCGAACTGTGATATCAAAATGATATCTTTGGTTCACCAAAGGCCAGGCCAGGACACGGTGATAACACCCACAGACTTTTTCAATCAGCAGGTCTTTGGCAAGTAGGCTAGTCATCTCTAAACTGCTTGGATACTTGATGTATATTTACTTTATGCTTACAATGTACTTTTTATTTATTTTTATTTGTTTTTATTTAACCAGGTTCTGTTTTAATATCTATTTTATTCTTGCTAGCTACTTTGAGTTCCTTTTTAGGCAGAATGTTTTGGGGGTTTTTTAGGATGAATGTTTATTAGCATAAAGGTGATTCTTGTGTAAAGTTTCAAGCCCCGACTCTCTTATGTAAAACTCTTAAGAGCAACAAACACTGGTCTCCTTTTTAATATTTAAGTCTTTCAGTTCCCATCTTTGGCTTTAACAAGATTCACTAACAGTTTCATCCAGCAAATAAATGCTAAGACACAACATGCTAATTATTGCACAACCACCATAATTGCTACTAAAAACAACCCAAACACCTATTGACGTTACACAAGACTTGCCACTTGTACAATCCTAGCAATCAGATGACTGCCAACTATAATTATCTTTTTTCTCAATCTCAAAAGAAGTAACCTTAACTCTAAAAAGTACCACTTACTTTAAGAAAACTATTTAAAGAAAAGAAAAAAAAAGGGAGATAAAAAGCTAGCTCATTGCTGTTCACTTACTGTGTACAAAAAGATCTGGCAACTCAAACAAATACTGAACATTCAAAGGAAATTACTACACCAATCCCTTATTAAAAGTAAATATTTTGTTTAGCTGTACAAGTCCTCAGTTTAGATTTCAGATTTTTCTCTTTATTCAGACATGCCGCAAGAATGAGGATTGACTGTTTCCATCTAAATAAACAAAATACAACCCACCCACACTCTAGAAAAATGTCACATCTAAATTGACACAATAGACTTAGTCTCCCTTAATCTGACTTCAAAGTGTTCAGCACTACTATCTTTTAAGACAACATACAGGTGTTATGGAGCAATGAGATGAACACATGTTTTGAGATGATTTGACAGTTGACTGCTTCTCCAGACAGCATATGTTTATAAAAAGAGATAAGCAGTCTGAGAAATTAACTTTCTTTTTCATCCAAGTTCTTGTTTCTTTAGTATCTTACTCCTTCTCATTCAAGTATCTTCTGATGAAGAATAATATTTTAAAACCAAACATATCTTTACATATCTTACACTATATTAGCGACAGATAAAACAACCTACCGGTACCTGAAACTTGAATACATAAGAGAGAAAGCCCAAACTGCAGGATGGAGAAGGGTAGAGTATTGAGGTGACAACTGGTATCCCTTATTTTCTTTCTACCTTTATTCTTGACCTTCCACCAGGATCTGTTCTTACAGATGCTACTTTGGCAAGGGGGAAGGCTTCAAGGAACTTCAGGACATTCCTAAAGTTACTGGATGTCCATGCTCCCATTCAGAAGGATAGTAAGCTTCTCTGCTGCATACTATTCTGACATCCAGATTGTGTTAAAAGTGGGTTGTCTTTTAAAAAGAGAGAAAGATATAGAAAGTCAATACAGAGCTACAAATACATTTAGATAAGTAAATATTCCAGCAATTTGATTTCCCTGCCCATTCACAGAAAATACCTGAATTTTTTAAAAAATGAAAAAAAAATGCCAAAAACTCTTATCAAACCTTTAAAAAAATGGTGAACAACATAACTGATCTGGGATTGCAGAATATATATATTTAAGGGGCTTTTATATATATGCTTAAGGGCTCCCCCCCAACTTTAGAAGGCATTGAAACAGGTATGTAACTCATAAGTTCATTGATTAAATTGTATGTGTTCATACTGCGCAGCCAAAAGTCAGGACTGGGTGTTCATTGGGACATTACTTAAAACTATTATTTAAAAATGCCTGGAGGCATTTCCTTGAGCAGAAACAGAGATGGCTAGTGGGTTCCTTGCCACAGGGTTGATGAATCCATTCTCAGTTTTATTGGCCAGTCCTGCCACAGGTTGTACAAAAACTACCCAGTTGCTGAAAATTATTCCCAGTACTCTATTTCCAACAGAGGCAAGGCAGAGGAGAGCTCCTATATGACTTGGACCAGCTGTGGGAGAGCAGCTGAAAGACCAAAACCAGATTCACTACCCCCATTGCAAGGGATGCCCCAGCTACTCCTAGGAAAGGGCAGATTTGGACAATTGGCCTCCAGCTGCTGATCTCTAGTATGCAAATGTTTGATTTGTGTTTCTTTCTAAGAGTAAAATATGGTTTTAATCTATCTACATATATGCTTCAATGAAGACACTGGTAACAGACCATATCTAGGATTTTTCTCCTTACTCTTGATCAGGGGTTACCTATTGCTGCTGCTCAACAATGATACCTCCACAAGCAGTTGGCCAGGGCAAAACAGACCTATACCATGACCAGGTCCTCTCTGGCCCAGCCTGAGTTGGGCCCAGCAAAGAGCTGGGGTCAAAGGATCAATGGGAAGCAGATGGGGCAAATATGCTGGGAGGTTGCAGTATTTCCTGCTATGGTTTTCAGGCTTTTTTAAAGCATTGAAATGACATTTCTGTTGTCCCAGACTATTTTTGGCAATTCCAAGCACCAGATGCAACATTTTATTCCCATGCTTGATCAAATGTGTTTCTTTTTCATTCCGAGACACATTGGAACAAAATCAGAAAGAATAAAACTTTCCCTTCAAACCATAGGACCACCTCAAGATACTATGCCCTAGTTTAAAGAAAATTTGAAGAGCCTGGTGTAGATTCAAGAAGTCATTACAGACCTCAAAAAGAATGGAACAAATGGATGTGGAGGCATCAGGAAAAAATTGGCAAAACCTAAGGAGCTATATCATGAGAACGCGCACACACTTCTCTAGACCAATTTGGAGGAGTCCAGAGACTTAATGATTTAGGAAAAACAAAGGCTAGGTCTGACTCAAGAAAAGGAGGTTAAACCACAGTCATACATAGGGGCGTGGCCTTGGTGCATGGGGACATGGCTGTGGCACATGGGGGCGAGGCCACGAGCCCAGACGCCCCCAAAACATTGCCAGCTGGGGTGAACTGCCCCGACCGCCCCCCCATCCCTATGCAACTGACCACAGCTTGGAATATAAAAGACAATTAGTCAATTATAACTCAAAGGGCTTTTATGTATGCATAAGCTTCTTATACCATTATCTAACATTTGCAGACTGAGGACTTCATTACTTCATAGTCTATGATCCCATTAGTATTCAGCATCTGGTGCAACAGAAGTAGGGTACAAAGGAAATGCCCAAGCAGCCCCCAGGGACTCCTTCATCAGGAGCAACCCTCTGATTGGGTAAAGTGAAGCAGCTGCCTCAGACAATAGATACTGAGGATTTGCAGCAGAGTGGCTTCCTATGACCCATAAGCTAGCTTGACACCTGCAAAGGTGTTATAGGATGTTGCTCCATCATTGCTGCTGGCTAACTGCCAATTGAGTTGGCTTTTGTATATAGAAGGGGAGAGGGCACCATTCTTAAAAATTTGCCTCAGTGAGCATAAGCTAGCCCTACCTCCATCTGCATGATTTGTAGGTCCATGATGGTGGTGATTGAAGGAGTCTATGACCATTTCTGCATTAGCCTCTTATAGCGCTATGACTCCACTTTCAACATCCTGTGGAATCCTGGCCTTTGCAGTTTAGGGAGGGGCCCAGGATTCCATAGGATGTTGAAAGTGGAGTCATAGTGCTGTAATAGGCTAGTGCAGAAATGGTCTGAGCTAGCCTAATACATAAGTAGAAATAAAAAGTGACAAGTTATTTGGCTTCCTAAAAGTCCTACAGAATAGGAGCTGCTCACCTTGAAATTTTAATTTAAGGCAAAGTGAAAAAGCGTATGCTGTAGCTACTGTTGGTTTTACTTTCAACTTTTATACAAACCTCAGCCTCATGTCAAAATGCCATTTATGTAAAATATATACCACATACTTTTAACAGCTAACCAGTCAATTAAGAATGAAGGATAAATCTTTTTTGCCAAAGGTCTTTCCACCCAGGACCACGCATTTAGCAATTTCTAACAGTGCTATTATTGTTGAAAGAATTTGATAGCGTTAAGATGCTTTTAATATAGACCAGTACAAAGGGGAAAATAAGAGGGGGAGGCCATTTAAAAACAAAACAAATTGAGCTGCTGTAACTGGGTGATCTTAATTGACAAAAGATGTAATTTCTGAGGCAAAATGTCGGCCGTGACATCATCACTTTTCTTTTCTTATTTTTAACACCTTTGTCTGATGAAGATGCCAACGTAGCTTCAAAAGCCTAGATTTATTTTCTGAAATTTGGTCGGCCCATAAAGGTCTCACTCTTTTGTGGACTGTGTTGTATTTTGCGACAAAGCCAAAGCGTCTACTCTTTAAATCCTAAATCTATGGTTCACCACACTCGTCACTCTAATCAATACGTCTCCGGATGACGTCATGACGCCCTCACGTACCCTCGCACGCCGTCTCGCCGCTCTTCCAGCTTGCTTTTACGGTAAATGCAGTTTAGAACACGAACCGCAGTTTCGCTGTCCTTTGATGGCAGGTCTTTGACGGGAGGAGGAGGAAGACGACATTAAAAGAAAACTTCGTTCTGGAATGAGCAACATGTTTCTCTGGAGCGGGACGTAGTGGGTAATTTAATGTCGTTATTGGTTTTGCCTTTTTTAAAAAAAATTTCGCTTGTATGTGTGGAAAGCGCTGAAGCCGAAGCGGGAGGTTGCCGCCCCTCATCTTCGCCTTCCCTCCCCATCCCCGCCTTTCCTGAGTCCAGCGTTTCTCTCGAGACAAAAGAAACGAGGCCTGAGGTCCGTGTGGGAGCCGGTGAGTTGGCGGGAGCCGGCCTCGGCCTGGCTTAGGAGCGCTGTGGGGCGGCGGGGGTGGCAGAACTCCTCCTTCCTTTTAGCGACCCAAAGCCTCTCGCTCTTTCCTGGCCCATATTGGGGGATCCCGGTCCTGGGAAGAGACGTTTTCTTTGTTGTCCCGCTTCTCCTCGCCGCGGAACGGCCATGGGCAGCAGCAGGGCCGGTAATCACTGAAACGGGGCCGGGGAGACACGGATCAGATTTCTTCTTTGGTTTTTAGTTGCTTGGGCTTTATTATTTTTCTAGTAAAGATGGCGACACATTATAATTGGGAGATTGCCTCTCGTAGAGTGGGAAATAATTTGTGATATTTGTTTAATGCCTTTCGTGTCGGTTATTTATTCTTTTATTTAATTTCTCTCCCACCTTTTTCCTGAATGGGACCCAAAGTTTCTTTCACGTGAATCAAAACAAGGTACAAAAAAAAGTAATAAAAAGTTTAAAAGACAAATATATATACACACGCACACGTTAAAACGGTTTAAAATAGTTTAAAACCGCGAAAAGAACAATAAAAATGCAGCCTGTGTGCTCCAGTAATGATCTTTTCACTTAAATGCCATTTCCACACTATGCTGCTATAGTGCTCTTATTCCACTTTCAACATCCTGTGGAATTCTGGGATTTGTAGTTTACTGAGCCCCAAGAGCTCTCTGGCTGAGAATTCTAAAGGCCCCTAAACTGCGAACCCCAAGATTCCATAAGATGTTGAAAGTGGAATAATAGTACTATAACAGTACAGTGAAACGTCCTAAGTCACCAAATGAAAAGGTTTTCACCTGTCAGCAGTATTTTTGTCAGCAATATGAACAACATAAGTATGACAATACATACACTAAAACCAACAACTTTTGTTCATTTCTTGCTTCTCACACTTTACAGCTGTCTGTATGCAAACAGCTGTTCTTATAACATCCAATTCTGCCACATGAGACAGTGTTATAAATGTGCTGATCTACCTGACAAAGCTGTTTGTGTTATTGAGATAATAACAGTACTTTTTAAACACTCAGAAGTACTGTTTAAAACAGGGGTGGGGAATGTGTGGCCCTCAGCTGTTGGCCTGCAAGCTCTAACACAGCTCATTGTTAGATATGCTGGCCAGGATTGATGGGAGTTGTAGTCTGACATCTGGGGGAGGGGTTAGATATTCCTCATCCCTGGTTTAGATGCTAAAGATTTTAATATTGGCTGTAAATTAACAAACCAGTGATAGGAAGGAGGCAAGCTGGGTTTTCAGGGTTTAGCAAATGAGGATTAAAAACACTACAGAAGCATATTGAACACAGAAGTCAATTAAATCTCAACTCTGCCCAAAACACCAACTATATGCCTTGTGTTATATTATTTTGTGTCATCAAAGTGCACATGGTTCACAAGCTAATAATAGCCAGGTTTCTGCCCTGAAGCTCTACAATCAGTATGTGACAGCAAGGGGGACAACAGAAGATACAGTAAACAGGAGTATGTGGCTATTTCATATGTATATACTTCGAGATTCTGAACATCCTTATTCAGGAAGAACTTCATTAGTTCTATTGATTTTACTCTCCAGTAAGTGAGGACTTCAATACAGTAGGATTTAGGACTGGGGTTGTTTTGAAGCACTCCCTAGATAAATAATGCAATATACATAATAATTGTTTTCTTCTTTAATATCCTGTATAAAATTGGCTCAAGAGACTACTAGCAAGAAAATAATCTTTTAAAACTGCCCACAGAGTAAATAGATGTAGGTTACTGAAGCTAGTGACATAAAAAGCTGCCTTATAGTCAGACTATTTGTGCGTCTAGCCACACTATGTCTGCTGTGGTTGGCAATAGTTCTCCAGGGAGTCTTAGGGTTTTTTCCCCTCATTTGTTACATGATCCCTTTAAACTGTGATGATTGAGCCTGAGACGACTTCTCTCTCTGTGAGCTGTGGTCCCCCTTAGCCAAGCAGAATACCATAACACCCCTCAACTGCATGACCACTGTCCGCAGTTCACTTACTCCAGGTATCCACTCCAGGGCCATGGCTGTGACTGCTGGCCGGGGTCCTTGCTCTGTGCAGCCGGTCCAAGAGAGGCTCACTGTGAGGTACAGCTGGGCTTCCTGTGCCTCTTTTGGCTGAGGAAGGAGATGGATGCTCTTTCCCTAGCTGAGGAAGATATGAGAAGCCCGGCATGCCCCCCATCCCTCTCTCAGCTGAAGGAGGAGGTGAATACTCCTTGCCTGGCTGAAAAAGGTTCACTGCTCTAAGCAACCAAGTCTGCTACCAGATTTATCTTCCAGGAGGGGGCTGCTCGCCAAGTGCAACCAGGAAGGAGGGAAGGAGAAACAGGAAGTTGGAGCTGCCCCCCTCCCTTACAGCTTTGTCTGGTCTGGCAGTCAAAATACAGCGTTTGGTGTAATCCACATTTTTCACCATCTGTGTGAAGTGGAAAAGGGAGATCTAAAGTACAATGGATCCTCCTTACCTGTGACCTCCAGATTCACAGTTTCAAGCAATCATGGAGTGTCACCTCCTATACCTAAAATGTCAGCGACATATGCATGGATGTGCTGAAGCATCCACGCACATGTTGCGGCCACTGAGTATGATGGGACCTGAACACTCACAATTTCTGGTATTCATGAGCGTTCCTGGAACAGGACGCCTGCATATATGGAGAGCCCAGTGTATAGGGAAAACTGGGGAAGTTGTGTAACTACTGTATTGTCTAACCAGTTGAATAGATCTTTCCCAGTTTCTTTGTCCTAGTGGAAACGAAAGAATAGTATAATCCATTGTTGTCATGTGGAAGACACACATTGTGTTACAGTCCTTTTTTGTTAATATAGTTTCAGAATGATTTAAAACAGCTGAATAAGGAGTATTTTCCTAGATCACATGCTTCTTACACGTGGCAAAATAACAAGACCAAGAGATTGGGTTAGCTGTATTTTATATTTCAGTATGTTCTTAGCTTGGCTTAAAGGTACCACAGCTCCCTAGTTTTTCTGTCAATTACGGTTGCTGTTTTCATAAAGACTGTTATCAACAGTGAAGGATGTGTACCATGGACTACAAGCAGGGTTTGAAACTCATTGATGACCTACCCTTGTTGTTGTATACATTCCTGTAAAGCAGAATGTATTTAGTGGATAATGAGGTCTTATATTACACAATATATTTTCTAGGCCAGAAAAATGAACAGGAAAATACTTTCAGTGATATTTTATCACTACTGACTATAGATAACTCTTAGCTTCTAATATTCAGGAATGTGAACCATTTACTCACATTAAAAGTCATAGCTTAATACCAGGGTTGTAGAGTTTGTGTTTTATTTTTCATGCTTGTCCAGCTATGCATGTTAAACTGTAGGTGTTCATAGTAGACTGTTTTGGACCAACTGATTATGTATGATGTCTTGAGAGAACATGATTTACAGTATTGTTCTATTATTGCTACTATTTTTCAGATCTAATGTCATCTGGTTGAACTTTTTGTCTTCCAAAATGTCAAGTAAGTTTAGCAAAGGCTTTCTTTTTCTTGTTTAGCTTAAAAACGTCATATCAAAAAACATAAATTATTTCATTCTGTGGCTCAGTGCTTATGAGACAGTATTCTTACAATCTTCCAGCCTGTAAGTGACATACTCTTCAGATGGCAATTGTGTATATATTTGCTTGGGAATATGCTCCATTTAATTCACTGTGACTTAGTCCTGAGTATACCTATAGAGGCTAGCACTGCAACTCTGGAATGGTGAAACTGTGTAGTGAGGTCTTTTGTTGACAGTGAGCAAGGTCACTGCTGTGTCAGCTACAAACTTGGTTTTGTGACCATTTACCCCAACCAGGTTTTGTTCACCTCCTATTAGTTTTATGCTCATGCACATTTATTGGCTCAACGGCCAAGAAAAAAGTAGAGGCATTTCTTGATTTGTCCCAGCCAAGCAACTAATAAGACGTATGATATAGGAAGATGGTTAAATATTAATGGGTTTGGATTAATGGATGCAAATTCAGCAATTTTAGACTAAACCAGTGGAAATTGATGGGATTAAACTTAGTCATGACTTGTTCTATTACTTTCAGAGAGTTTCTTCTAAACATGGTTAAGTCTGAATCCAATACTATGTAACCAAGAAGAGTAGAGTCTCAATTCTTTCCAAATACTTTGTTCTTATCTTTACAGCCTTTTCTTTTTTACTGTTCTTTCTTGCTTCACAGTTCCTGTAATGCAGGAGTAGGCAGCTTTGGAGGATCCATGTTCAATTTTTTACATTAAGGTTCCACCACTGGCCACACCTATCCTTAAAAAGAATGCACATTTCTGGTTGGCAGGGTAGATCTTGCATCTCATTCTGTAGCAAAAACATCACCCTGAGATCTCCAGCAGTGAGTGGAAAATGACATGCCACTTCCATAATTTTTCAGGATGATAGAGACCAGGGATCTAAACTATTAGGCAGTCTGCAGCCACTCTTACCTACCCTTGATGTAACATACCGACCCAGCATTAGAATCCTGTACTAGTACTAGTAGTGGTACTAGTGATCGCTGCTCCATTCGCTTTGTATTTGACTGCCTTTTCCTCCTTGCTGGCTCCTTAAGTATTGGTGCAGTCTTCTCATACGACACACATAAAAACCTTTCACATTAGCTCAGTTTTCATATGTATAAATGTGAGCAAATGCTTTCTTGCTAAAATCATTCCCCACATTAATGCCTACGTATAGGAAAGTAAGCATCTAGCATTGCCCTTTCACTATTATGTAAGAGTTTCCACACGAGCATTTGTGAATAATGTATACTCACCAAAAACTGAGAGGAATACAGTCATTTGAGAATGCTGTGACTAGCAAGTGGTTCAGCCTTCAGTCTTAATGTTCCTGTAAGAGAAGGAAAGTCTGTTGTGCTGTTAAGTATAGCTGGCCTTCTTCATTCTGTTCATTTCCATAAGTTTTTGGCAGCTGAATGCAAACTCACAAGCCACAGCTTAGACACTCTAGTAGTAGTGGTTGAAGTATTTTCTTGAGTTAATGGCCTTTCTTATTTTCTCCTCATCCATTTCCCCTCATTAATTTTGATTTGCTTTTCAGAAACCCTCCTTACATTCTCTCTGTTTCAGCTATTCAATAAAGTCATTATTTTTTTCCCTTTTGTTTTTAAAACAGAAAGGCCATCTTATGCCCCACCACCCACCCCAGCCCCCACAACCGTAAGTATGGAAGTATTTTTTTTCTCATCTCACAAACTTTGAAGGCTGAACTTAGTTTCACAGTGGAAAATATAAGTAAGTCCACTCACTGAGTCAGATTAGTAATATATCTCACGCAGTGTGGTGAAACTCAGACTCAAATCCATGCTGCAGAAGTCTTTGCCAGCCAATTTCTGGAATCCTTTACTCTCCCTAGTTCTCCTAAAGAGTTAGAACTTGAGGCCTCAAGCAAACAGACGTGCTTGTGTTTGGCATTAATTTTTGGAAAAGGTCATATTTTTCTTGTTTGGTTGGGCTGCTTCTTTAACTTGGGTAATCTAACTGTTGGTTTCTCTCTAAAATGTCTCAAAGCTAATTAACTTATTAAAGCTGTGACACACACTGCTAGAAATCAGAGCAAATAGAAGCTCTGGTTTTAAAGAGTGCTGAGATGAGAACATGAGTGTTGCAAATCATTCGCACCACTCATCCCCTTTCTATTAGTCTTATATGTCATTTATTCTGGAATAAAGTACAGATATCTTGGCAAGAAATGGAGTAGAATACATATTTGTGGTAGTAATTAAATACAAAAAAGGAAAAGTGCTGCACAATGTACTGTATGTTTTTCACTACCACATTAAAACCAACCAGAAGCCCTGGTAGCACAGTGGTTAAATGCCAGTACTGCAGCCACAAGGTTGTGAGTTCGATTCTGCTGGGCTCCAGATTGACTCAGTCTTCCATCCTTCCGCAGGTCAGTAAAATGAGTACCCAGCTTGTTGGGGGCAGTTAACTAAAACACATTGTAAACTGCTTAGAGAACACATAGCTGATAAGCGGTATAGAAATACACATGCTATTGCTATGCTATTGCTCACTTCTGAACACAGGCAATAAGTGAGGGGCGATGAGTACTGTTCCCATTATTTTAGCCCCCATCCAGCTGCTGTATTTACCATCATGCAGAAGTACAGTTCACTTTGAAAACAAGATGTGTGTTCTTTGTGCACCTTGGTTTAAAAGAAAATTGTTGTGTTTTGCTGTCAGCGTATCACCAAATTTGGTCACCCAGCTTGCTGTTAAAGCAAAGTTACCTGAGATTTGCAGCCACTGTAAATTCAGCAGCAACCTGGTGGTAAAGTGCAGCCTTTGGTGAGTTCTTTGGGGACCAAGGCACAAGCAGTACCCACAGAAATTGGACACTCCTACTGTATATTAGCAGTGTAAATTTCAAGAGAACTCCAGTCATGGGTAGAACCCATGGTTGAAAATGCTAAAGTAAAGAGTGAGTTGGATCCTCTGTTTCCTTGTGACACTAATAAATATTTTTAAAACTATCTTAGTTATCGATCATTTCAGTACCTTTGTTCCAAAGGAGTATTATTTTATGCACTATGATCTACCTGCTGCTGTGTTACAGCTCCCCAGTTTTTTCTTACTTATGATGCAGTTATTAAACATGCCTCGCTACACACTTGTCTGGTAGCTGAGCCCTTATTAAAAGCCACCCAGAACTTGTGTAACAGTGTGTGAAGAAAAGAACCTTCATTATCTGAAGTTGTAATTTTCTGCTGGTGCAATATTGTATTCCAGTAACAGCTACATAAAAAGAAGTCCTACTGGTACCTGTACAGCTTACTTCCATCAGTTTAGAATAAGGCAGTGAGTAAGCATTGTAACTCCCTTTTTTTGAGACATGGAATGGTCTGTATTCTTCTACCATATATGATGAAATCTTGTTTTGTATTTTGTTTTATAATTCCAGAAGACACTAATTTTGCCAAGCCTTCCAAGCCTTTTGTCTGTTAAAAAACTTTTGAGCTGACCTACTTTGTGCTGAATTTTTTAAACTGTTGGTTATGCTTTTAACTAAGGAGATAGCTTAGATTGCTTTTTTAAAAAAAAAATGTGCTGTTTACTCAGTCCCAAGACATACCTTTGTAAATATCACACCATCCAGTGGTGAGGTTTTTACATAGGCATACTCTGGGATTGAGTGGATAGTAGTGTTGCCCACCCTCTTCCCTTATTTAAGCTATCTTGTCAGTTATCTCTCCACCAAATTCTGTTTTATAGGAACATGTGGGAAGAGAATAATTAAAATTTGTTAACTGGAACATTTGTTAAGCCATCTGTTAATTTTCTAAGGTGTCTTCTTAGTTGCAGCTGCATGAAATTCTATTTTATAAGAACATCTGTATGAAAAATACATATTTAAAATATGTGTTACTCTTTCAGTTTCACAACCTTGGGGCTGGCTAACTAATGGTATCTTAAAAATAATAATTAACAGTATTACCAAAAAGTTGTAAAATATTATTAGTACTAGAAAAGAATTATAAGCTGTAGTTAAAGCAACAGAACCATAAAAGCATAGGAGCACCACTCAAACAAATTAAAAAAAATAGTCTGAAAGCCCTTGTCTTGGTGCTGAGGATATTAAATTGGTGTTAGCCTCTTTCGTGAGTTTTCTGTGAGGGGGCCCTCAGTTTTGGCATCCTTTATCTACTCACTAAGCACTTCACCTTTTGGGAAAACACAGGGAGAGTCATAATGTTCAAACAGATTCATATGGAAGTAGAAGGTCTTTTTCTACGTATTATTATATAACACTTTGATTGTTCACAGAAATACATTGCATTTGCTGGTCTCCCGTCAAGTATTTAGCCCCATGTTTATGCAAAATATCATGGGATACGTCTTACTGTCCCATAAGGATACTACTGCACAGCTGAAATGAAGTGCTGTAGGTAGCCGTGAAGGAGGGAACCTATGCTGTATTGCTTGATTGTTAACCACAATGACTAATCTGTTGAAGATATTAATATATTACTATTAATATAATAAATAAATGTTAATGCTCTAAGAATATAAATTGTTATTTCCATTCAGCCACATACACTTGAAACACATTTTTTTCTGTGAGATACCATGCTTTCTAAAACTGAGAATACTGACTGAGTGTTACATTGGGTGGGGCTTGTGCTGGATGGACCTCTGATATTCCGTGGCTGTGAAACTCTGTTTTTTTGGAAATGTACTGGAGCCTAAGATTCAGTGTTGTTCAGATATACTCAAGGCATTATCATTTAGTTTGGCTGGAGCAAGCCTAAATGATTTGGTGATAACTGTTTTAAGATGATAATACGAAGCATACAGTTTGCTGCTTACCTAATTAGCGCCCAGGAAGGTAGCTTATAAAACTGGAGGTGATTCAGACATGATGCCAAATCAGCATTTGACATTGTGTAAGCAAAGAGGAACCTTTATATGCTTCTTTCTTTCTTTGCATACCTACAGTTTTCTCTGGTTCATATGTGTGTGGTAAATCATACTTTGTCACTTTAGCCAAACTAGCAAATAGTGGTTTACACTTTCTCTGCAAATAAAGATTGTAAATCACTGTCTGATCCAGTGGTTTACATCAAAGTTTTCATCAAAGGTCAGCCTATGGTTGCCTCACATTGGTTTTTGTAGAATTGCAGAAAGAAGAAGTGCACAGTATTAAGGATGATTAGTCACATAATACCAAGGTATGGCTTGGTGTTATCACTGAATCACCTCTATCTACCCATTCATTCACCTTCTGTACATCACTGTGGTATATCTTCATTGCAGTGAAAACAGAGTATCATGTTTTCACAGTTGTGCTTGCTGCTTTTTCTCTGTCTTCTCAGCTGTTTAGGGGCAGAATATAAAGAGCTATGAGCACACTCTCTAAAATAATATATCAAAAACTCCAAATTTCCATATACTGCATTACTCTATATTATATATGAACCTGAGACTCATTCACATAGTGCCAAAGTATAAATGGTTTACGTACTAACTTTGTCAATGTAAAACCAAAATTTGAATTGCTGTTGTTTCCATTTCTGTTTTCCTATGGATTTTGGTTTTGTAGTAGAGAAGATATTGTAACAGTGTGTGTTTAAGTTGATTTTGATGAACCAATAGAGGATGTTAAACAGAAGAATTAGCCAAATTTGGTACCTAGAGGAAGCCACTTCAACTATAATTTTTCATAGAGTGAAAAATTCAGTTCAGCTAACATTCAGTCTTTTCCTGTTGCTATTTTACCACTAAACCTATTTCATTAGTCGTAAGTTGGAGGACCTATGAACATCTGCGTTTGTGAAGATATAGCCAAGCAAGCTGCTTCACAAGACAGGTTGGAGCACCTAAAATTAATGTGTCTGCAAGTATATGTGAAGTACAGACCCCCCCAAAAAAGCAGCAGTGGATTGTACCATGATAAACAAATGGCTGGGAAGGAGAAAAAAGATACCAACTGTCTCCAAAACAAACAAACAAGCAAAAAAGAACTGTTGTACAAAGTCGTGTGTTACCAGTGGCTGCAGATTCTAACAGACTATATATGACATATTTGGCTGTAATGGAGACATTTGAGGTTCTTGGTTAAGGGATGGCTATATTATGTACCAGAAATCCTGAGAAAATTGGAAGTATTATGGCATATTTTACAGTATAACAAACAAAGTTACTATTCATTGTCAGATATGAGTAATGGAAGTATATTTTTGCAAATTATACTAATAGTTTAAATCCAAAAAGGCTTCAAAAATAAGCAATGCTTTTTCTCAGTGCCGGTCACTGAATCAGTGAAACATTTCAGTTTATTAATGTGTCAGGTAAGAGTTGAAATCCAATTGTTAGTCCCAAATACAGCAGACCTGTTGGGTCCCTAGGAATTGGGTAGTCAACAAGTTGGGATTAACAATTATGATTTAGGCCACCAATTGCAAGTTTTATTGTTAGATTTGTGTTCCGCTCTCTCTCAATGAACTGAGAACAGCATTTTAACTGAACAGCTGTACAGACACTAAGTTGTCTAGGGTCTGGCAGTTTGTGGTTGAATGGAGCTTTGAGCTTTCTAAAGGTTAGGTTGTTTGTTTTTTTCAATAAATCATAAAACACATTATATTTCAAAAACATGTCACAAGCCAACTTAGGCCACAAAAATGATATTTAGAATGGTCTTGACTTCAGCTACTAGCCTATTTGTATTTTCTCCATTTCTGTTCCATTGAGTGAATGACTACTTCCCAAGGAAGCTTTTAAAATATTTCCATTATATCTTGAAAACCTAGACACTTGAATTTATTTAAATTGTGCTGTTGTTATAGACATGTAAGTTCAATTTACTGAATAAATGTTGCCATTTCTACATAGACTGAAGATCTACATATGCACCAGGACTGTCAGGTTCACTCAGTTTCTATATGAGTATGCAAGGGTTTTAAGGTCGTAAGTCTGCTGAACACTTGGTACAACAGAGATGGCTTATGGGCTATGGTACGTAAGTGGTAGGGACAGAATAAAGAGGAGGAGCATGATAGAGGAATAAAGAGGAGTAATGCTGTTGACTGTAAATGACAGATAATAGGAAGCTCTCTGGAATAAGGGAGATCCAGAGTTAAAGACAGTATAGAGATCTTGTGGATAGGATTTCAGTTGCAAGTATGTAGACCGCAGAGGAGAGGGTTATAGTTAGAACTTCAGAAAAGTTCTCTTTTTGGATGACAGTTCGAACCCCTGCTCCCCACACATATTCAATTCATGAAAGAATTTCTTTTTCCTGGAGCTCTGATTGTAGTGGGACATGGAAAGAGCCCAGCAGGAAGCAGAAGGGAACAATTGGTAAAAACAGGGCTCAAGAGGATATACTAATTACTTTGGTATTACTTCAGTATGGATGAACTGCCACCAAGTTCTGACCTGGTTGTTATATTCAGAAGAGCTAAGCACAGGAGTGGAAGATCAGTATCAGAGCAGAGGCAGGCTAATAGAAATCAAGTGGGGAATCCCGAAGCAAGCACCTGAACCTCAAAGTCAGGTGACCTTTTTCTTTGAAAGAATTTTTCCCTAAGAAGGTAACAGGCTGGGCTGACTGAGCAGGCTGGGAACTAAGCTATATACTGATAAATATTTGCAAATCATATTTGTTCCCTACAGTAGATATGGTTGGAGCCACAGATGAGTGACCAGGACACCAGGCTCACACATTGGAAGTGGGGCAGAAGAGGCTTTTTCTTTCATTATAATGCTTGTTTTGGTCAGATGCAAATGTGGAGAAGATCTCACGCTTTCTTACCCCTAAACACAGAATTGATTTTTCTGTACCGTCTGGTTTGGGGGGGGGGCAATTAGATCCTTGACACAAGATTAGAATACTGATTTTCATTTTTTCAGCAGAACCTAGGTTACTTTTGGAGCGCTGTAACTCACAGATTGACCATAGTGGTTGAGGAACTCTGGAAGTAGTGGTTAAAAAGATGTTGTTAAAAATGTTGTTAAATGTTGTTAAAAAGAGCATTCCATGCTCTGTACATGAGATGGTGAAAATAGCCAGTCCATCTCCTGTGTGTCTTATAGAGGTAATGTCACAAAACAGTCTTTTTTTTTCTATTTTCCTTCCAGAAAAAGAGCCTGGTAATCTCAAATGAAGATTTTTATAAAACCAGCCCCTTGATAGGGCATCTGTTTTTTTTTCCAGGAGCCAATTTTGATGTAATTTTTTTTCATATCTGAGCAGTGCACATAAAACAGTTTACATTAGTATGAAGAATTCATAAGCACGTAAGAAGTTTTAGTAATCCCATCCTTTTGTGTTTTTTTTAAAAAAAAGTTAAAGCAGGCCTTAGACATATGCTCTAGGCTTTAGTTGTATTCTGTTAACCCTGAGAGGATAGAGAAGAGTCTTTGGCCTTTTCTGGCTCCTAAGTCATTTTTGTGTGATCTATAAACTTCCCTTGGCTTCTGTATATGTTAGAACTATATATTTGAAAGTCTATTGGCTTTACGCTGACAATAATAGTTTGTGGTAGTGATCTATGTTGAAATCCCCAGTCTTTGTGCCTTAACTATGCATACACCTGCCCTTTAAATTCAGCTACTTCCAGTATTCATTTTTGATAGAGGCAGAATGTTGGCACTTGGACACCCTTTGCTGGCTTTCCTTGTTATTTTTGTGTATGATGGAGAAAAGGAAGAGATTGGGAATATTCATATTATTGTGAGTGGAAGTCGGAGGAGTAACCTCTTCTTCAGATTCTCAGCCTTTGTGACAGCAGAAGCATATTGTGCAATGCCACAGTATTACCATGAACCTTTGGGGTAGCACAGGTACCCACATTGTTTCTTAGTAGGAAGCAGGGCTGGCATAATCCCTGGCCATCTGGATATCTGTTAGTGGGTTGTATTTTTATCCTGCTCTTTGTTTGGGAGGAGTACATGGTTTGTTGACCCCTGTATATACATTCTTACACACACAATATTATCCTCTCAGCATCCTTATGAGTTAAACTGAGAGACTGGGACTAATTCAGAGTCATCTTATAGCTTTTCATTTGGAGCTTTTTTCTGTGAGCCACGATTAAACCAGAAAATCTGTAATTATAGCTTCTCATTTCATCCAAACGGGGTTAATTAGTGGCTTTCAGATTTAATAATGATTCATGCAGATGCATAAATCCTAAAGGGTCATGTATATCACTACTTAATAAATTGACATGTAACCACCCAAACACATTCAAATACATTCACGAACCAGAGACTTGAAACAACAGCTGCTGACCTAAGACCAAGCTTTTAACCCCAGTACCAGATTGGCTCACTGATGTTGCCACTTAGAAATTTGACATGTTTTCCAGCTTCTTTTTTTTCCCAGCATTGGGACCTCTAAAATATAGAACTTGGAAAATCTCAGTGTATTACAGAACAGTTTCTTATAGATTGTACATCCAGGTTGTTGTGGTTGTGAGGCCCATTTCTGTCTGTTTATGTTTGTTTTTGTCCATTCTGAGCAAGATCTCCTTTTCTTCTGGAGCCATTTAAGATGAGAATTGCTAAAGTGAATTAGAAGTGTTCTGTTTAACAAAGTAACGGAAGGAAATGCAATTAAGCAGTGTATTTATGCCCATGCAGAATTGTTGCTAGGTTCTGTGAAACAGGATTCCCTCCTCTCCATCAACAAATATTAGATGTAATTCTCAGGATGCATTCATGTGTTTTTAACAACTTCTGGAATAGGTGATAAAATGTGTAATCTATAATTGCCAGAGATAAAATATTCCCATGTTCATTTTGGAAGCTTTGAGGTTTTAACTCTTCAAAATTTCCAGTGACAAGATTTTAAAAGAAAAATTCTGGTTTTCTTGATGGGTTTTTCATTCAGGCTAACTCTTCCTCTCAAGAGGGACCTAGCTGCTGCAACACCTCATTTTGCTTGTTTAAATTTCCGGTTGCTTTTGCATGCCGTATTGCAAACCATTTTCATTTCTCTGTGTTCTCCTCGTTGGGACTCATTTCTCATTCGTGTTTTTGTCTCATTTGTTTCCATCAGCAAATGCCCAGCACACCAGGGTTTGTGGGATACAATCCATACAGCCATCTGGCCTACAACAACTACAGGCTGGGAGGGAACCCGGGCACCAACAGCCGGGCCACGGTAGGAGAATCAACTATTACATCATCCGGCAAACAACAGGAAGTGACCAGAAATGGCTTTAGAGTTAGGTTCTTCTGAATCTTAGCTGCTACCACTTTTTAATTTTTTTTTTCAATATAACCATGAACAATTAACTTGTGATTTCTTTCCCTAATTCCCTGCTCTTCCCCTTTTCACTGTGCAGGAACTACATATTAAATAAATAACCGTTTATTTGTAAATTGGAACAAGGTTCTGGCTGAGTTCACCTGTATGTCACTTGATGACTGGAACATCAAGTTCTGTATGAAACTGTTATCATAGATTAGGCATTGCTGACAAAGCTTTCATGGCACTTCTAGGCACCTCTGACAGTCGCTTTCCATGAAGGCAGCTCACATACCGGCTTGCAAGTCAGCAAATGGAAAAGCATCAAGCCAGATACATACACATTTGAATTAGCCTTTCATTTTCATAGGAATGATTAATGTAGAAATCAGGCACGATTCGTCACCTGCAAGACAAAGGGGCGTTGTTGTGGCATGAACATCAGATGGATGAAGCAGGCTGAGAAAGTGGTGGGTATATAAGCACAAATACTGAGCCAGACTGTGAGAGACTGAAATTGTGATAGGTTTTTTCCCCCCAAATTTGAAGAAAACAGTTTTGGAACTGCAGGAAATTCCCAAATCTTCCCCAAGATTAGTATTTGCTGAAATCAGCATCTTCATTGTCCATGTGAATTTGTGGGAGTGGGTCACTTGTCCACTCTTGCATTTAAAAAGTAGTTTTAGATTTTCATGTTATTATCTTCAGATAAATGCTTTTTAGGCCAGATTCTGAGCAGTAGCTAAAATCTGAAAAGAGTTTCCTCATCTTACTATAAATAAGAAGTTGTCACTTTAAGAGAACAGCTGTACTACCAGGCCCTCAAGCCACTTTGTATATCTAGTGAAAATGGGCATTGCGTTGAAAATTTAGCTCTGAGCCTCTTACTCTGTAAGTTGCCTTAGCACTATGCTGTTCTCAAGAGGGAATCAAAGTATGCCAACACTTGGCAACTGTTGACTGCATCAGTGTGACAGCCACTTCCGCATGATTCTTCCATGATTCTCAAGTGACCCCATTGTTGAGCTAGAATGCACATGGCACAGAAAAGAATATTGTAGTTGCCTCCATTTATGCCATTCTTACACGTTTCTTGACAGGACAAATGTGGGACAAAACCTTGGGCAAAGGGTCCTCTCTGGCTGTACAACTAGCCCATGTCATACACCTGACATGGCTGCTCTTTTGAATTGCCTAGTAACTGATAGCTATAGTAACTGTTAGAAGAATTATCACCTGCTCTGGACAATTAGACAAGGAGGTACATAACTATTGCTGCAATCTGCATCTAACAGACTCACTCGAAGGGTGCTTGATATCTGTGGAAGTCAGAAGATCTATCCTGAAAACCGGTGAGAGACCAGTTCCCCTACAAATATGTAACCTTTATCCCCAAATTATCTGCACTAGGGCACAGGGCAGTTGTCAACTTCTCTGGTGCATTTCTTACTACTAGTTTTCACTGAGCTGGTAAACCTATGTCTGGGCTGTTTCACTTCAGGTCAAGGCAGAACAGATCGTCCGTATAAAATAAGCCCTCCACATGAAATACAAGCCTGTCAGGAAGAACAATTACACCTTTTTGCCTAATATGCTCATTTTCTCCTTGTATGTTTTTTCTTCTTGTAGGAGAGAGCAGCAGGTGTGATTCAACAACAGTGGCACAGCTCAGGCATAATGTTGCTATTTGCATGGGAAGTACACCGTAGTCTCTGTGGCTGCTGTAGTATGTACAGGCTATTACGTATATCATGGGACAGCTGTGTACTTCCAGAGGTTTTTGACCTACAGTTCCTATCAGCCCTAGCCAGTCTAGCCAGTGATAAGCTGGTATGGCAATTGCAGTCCAAAAACATCTAGAGAACGACACCTGCCCCCACTCCACCTCAGCATTATTTCCATGCTTAATTTTAGCAGGAACAGATGAATTTTTAGCAGGAGCTAAACTCAAACCTAAATCTTTATGTCTGTAGATTTGACATCTTTCTAAGACAAGGAACCAATGGCACTGGTTATTGCTACCAGCCCCCCCCCATCAACATAAAGAGTGCTGCAAATTTTTTTTAAAAGGGGGGAAACGGGGGTGTTTTTGAATAAAAATGTAGGGCTGTGCTGACAGCTCCATTGTGTGTAAGAATTATTCATAAAACCATCATAAAGGGGTTGATTCCAAATTCAATCATAGTTTAAATTTAGTCATAGTTAGAGCAGATGCATGAAATCAGTGGGATTTCAGTCAGTCATTAAGTCACTGAAGTCTCATTGATAAATTGGTCTCAAACTATATCCAAATCTAGATTTGACTGAGAGTATCCCTCCACTGGCACACACACCATATAAATAAATTATCCCTACAGACTTTTGCAATCTGAATTCAAATTCAGTTTGATACAGTGGTTTTTCGTTTCACAGACTTTCATTGTATATATGTCATGAGCATTTACAGCTTTCTCTGCCATGTATATCTCAATATATGTGGTTTCTCTTTTAAAACTCCCTGTTGATTTATAAGCATTAAATTGGTTCACTGAATGTTTCCAGATCCATCTTTGTGTCTGTGTATCTGTATACATTTGCTGATGCATACAACTCATAAGCATTTTTATATTTCAATGGAAGTGATTTATGCATTGATCGGTTCATAGCATTTCATAAATGACAAGGAGAAAAGCCTGTTTCTCTGTTTAAAAATGTACAATTTCCAACATGCTTTACCTTGGACTAGGGGGACCTACTCCTTTCACAGTCCACGAGATTGATCAGACAGATCTAAAACTGCATTTGTACTCCCTGCTCCTGAATACTCTAGCCTCATTTCAGAAGAATTGTTATATATTCCATCATGCAGATTATTTTTTTTTATTTTGCCAAAGGTTATCAAGCCATATCAGCCAAGAAATCCTACATAGATATATTTTTTCCATTGAAATAGGAGGTCTCCCACAGTCAGTAAGAGTTTAGAAAAATGGTCCTTGTGCCCGTAGAGGTCCATTTATCATAGGTGGCACTAGTACATATAACAGCCACCAGCTGGAAATTATACTGATTTCAGCACATGTGTAGTGCTATAACTTCTTGTGAACTTTGGAACTAGTTCCATTGAAAACAACAGTGGTTTAAACAATGTGTAAGCCTGAGGTATTAGATCTCTCAGGCAACTGATAGATAAACTCAACTGGAATGTTAGCGCATCCATGGAAAGAATAAATTGTACTTGTCCACATGTTGCATTTTGAAATAATTTTCTTTGTAGCAAGAAAGGGACTTTACAGTTGCTGGCCAATAACACCTCTTTGTTTTAGTGTCTTTCTTTTCTTTCTTATTGAGTACAGGCAAGGTGCTTGGCGTTTGTACAAACCTTTAAGGAAGACAAAGGTCCCTCCAGGAACTCACAAACTAATTTGGAATCGGACAGTACAATTTGGACTCATATGATGTACAGGTTGAGGGAGCAAGCCTTGCAGAGATCTTGTTCCAACAAACATTCTGGGGTTTTCCCCACCCTTATTCTGTCTTTATGGAATAAGTGTAATTTGAGAAGGCCTTGAATGAAAGAATATACATATTAATACAATTCTGTTCTCTCCTCTTCCTAAAGTTATCTGTCTCTCTTGTTTAGCATTGAGGTTGCATTCACACCTGAACTTTGCTACTGGTTTGCCACTACGCTCTTACAGTGTGTCCTCCAACAGTGTATAATCTGCACTTCTCCAGTGGAAGTTCAAAACAAAATCTGTTATGGCTATCATTGTAGTATCTAGCAGCAATTCTTAGTATTTCCAAGATGCCGGTGTAAAAACAGCAACATCACACAGATCATAGATTCAGAGCAATTACTGCCATTCCACCAGGGAGTAATAATTGCCTGGAGGGCCTCTCTCAAACATAAATGTTCTCATTTACTTAGTGTAGGGCAGAAATAGGAAAATCATGACCTTCAAGGTGTTGTTGGACCTCAGCTTCCATCAGCCTAGACAACACAGCCAATGATAAGGAATAACAAAAGCTATACAGTGCACTTGCAGTATATACAGCAGTTCCGTATCACATCCATACAATGGGATGCAACACTTTGCACAACCTCACATTCACATGTGTGGAAATCACAGGAAGGGAGGGCCCGCTGTCGTCCAGTAGCATCTGGAGGGACAAAAAGCTGCCCATGCCATTTTAAAAGACCCTTCTCTTTGAAACCTGAAACAAATTGGGGTTGAAATTAGTTTGAAATTAATAATAATTAAGCCTCCCATTGAGCTTTACTAGTTAGTGCTGCAGAGGTGATTTAGTTGCTAGTGAAGTTATTCATTGGTCTCAACCAGGAGTTCAAAAGGCAGCTGTGAATGTAGCCTCAGGTAGTTATTGCAGGTATAGTAACAACTGCTCTCATTAGAAAGAGAGAATGGATCTTTACAGATGCTGTTCAAGTTGCTGCATGTAGTATTGGGGGAAAAAATGCTGTCTCTAGTACCAAATCTCTTTTGACAGAATCATTAGATTCTGAAAGCTGTTAAGATACTACTGACTTAGATGCTGGCAAGTGTTCTCATGAGAGCTCGTTATGTTACCTGTACCTATGACTTACTTACGTGCCTATGTCTCTTGGAAAACCTCTGGGGGGCTTTTTTTTCTTTTCAGTTCTCAGATGTTTGAGATTAAATAACCAGTGGATATTATTTGGTTCTTCTCTAGGCATCATCAGGCATTACAATCCCCAAGCCCCCCAAGCCTCCAGATAAGCCACTCATGCCCTACATGAGGTACAGCAGGAAGGTGGGTACAGAACACTTCGTCTTAATTTCAACAAATGATACTTAAAATCTGGGCTTGTGTTTGACTTACTTTATAATTCTAAAATGTGCTTCAATTCGAAAATTAAATCTGAGTGCTTTGCTGATTATATTTCTTTTCCTTAAGGGAAAACTTAAGAATGCAGTTGTCTTCTCCTTTCACAGTGAAGGCAATAGTGAACTACCCAAATGAGAGGGGGAAAATAAATTTCGCCACAGAATGAAACATGGCCACCCTACTGTCGGGGGAGAAATGAAGACTTTTTTTATTGATCTTTTTTAAAAAAAAATATGCTTAAAACTTACTACCACTTCCTCTGCTAACGTGGATGCATCTGGTGACTTATTGACAGAATTTTCTGTGTTAAAATACCGCTTTCTGTGGCAAAGCAGGATTGGTGCAACTCCATAGCTGGACTTTGCAATAGTGAAAGTAGCATCTACTTTGCTTTTTTAAAAAGTTTTTTTAAAAAAAGTTCTCTTCTCCATTTACTTTAGGGAGAGGGAATGGGGGTGTAGTGCCACGCCTCTGTTTTTCTTTTTCTTTTTTTAATTCAGTGACTTTTTCCTGTTATATTGAGCGCCTAGGTCTTGTGGACAGCACCTGATCCAGTCCAGTATGAAGGAGTGACTGAGCCAAACGGAGAACTATGTTACCTGTATTTTTATATCTGTTTTTTTTTAAAAAAAAGTTTGTTTCATCCAGCGGCCTCTCTTAAGACAAAAGAGAAGAAGCATTTGCAGGATTTAAGGGCATGTACACCACTACCTGCTGTCAAAAGGATACTGTCAAAAGGATGCTGTGCGACTGAGAATAAAACCCAGGCAGTGGAATAAACATTGTACCTGTGTCCTCCTGTCCCAGAGAAATGATCAAACAGTGGACATAGCATAGCCAAAAATAACTGTCTTAATGTTGCCTTGCTTGTGGTGATAGTTCTCTGAAAGGACCATAGTCGTGGTGGTGATAATGACAAAGATGTGTTTAATATTATAAGTATTTAGTTAGCTGGAGCTTTACTACAGATGTTTTTATTAAGGTCTGGGACCAAGTGAAGGCGTCCAACCCTGACTTGAAGTTATGGGAAATTGGGAAGATCATTGGAGGGATGTGGCGAGACCTCACTGATGAAGAGAAGCAAGAGTACTTAAATGAATATGAAGCAGAAAAGGTACACAGAAGAAATCTCCCTCTCTCACTCCCAAATGACGCTGGAAGTCTCTGTCTCTCTCACATGCACAAAGCTAAAATAAAATATATTTTAAAAAAAAGACTGGTTCTGGAGGAGGTGATAAAACGGGCTCACATACGAGAGCGTTATTGAGGGAAGAAAACTGAATCAACTGTTTGCTGTGCAAGGCCAGATCTCCCAGGAGTTTTAAGGAGAGTATAATAGAATCATGATACCTTGGATGGCTTGAAAGAGCCCACCCAAACACACACAAAATCGTACAGTTAAACCTGAGTCGAGGTTGCGTGCCCTCCCTCTCTGCCCCCAACTCTAAGCGTAAAGGCACCTGGAAATAAAACACAGTTAATGACACTCCCCTCTTCCAGTTCCTCCTAACATCATGTTCCCCTTGCTGTTCATTATATATGGACACACTCCGAAATGCTTAGATGCAACCCAACCCTTGCAGAAGAGAGCAGTTGAATCTCAGTAAGCTGCCCTGAGATGTCCACTCCTTGCTTCACGTGAAATTGTCCTTGTTTACTGCGAGGATGTTTTAGTCAGAAGAATTTTCCAAGGGTATGGGAGATGGTCTTGATTGCAATTTTTTTAAAAAAATTTATGTCTATCAAACTGTAGATAGAGTACAACGAGTCAATGAAGGCCTACCATAATTCACCTGCTTACCTTGCCTACATCAATGCAAAAAGCCGGGCTGAAGCTGCACTGGAAGAGGAGAGCCGGCAAAGGCAGTCCCGTATGGAGAAAGGTGAACCTTATATGAGCATCCAGCCTGCTGAGGATCCAGATGGTAAGTGCAACTCTGAACTGTGGTGCTTTCTGCCAATAAAAATGGGCAGGATGATTGGTGGTACAACTGTAGCATCTTACCAAAGGGTACTTGACAGTGGCATTCTTTAATGGGAACTCTCAGGACACTTCTGCAACCCAAATCACTCTCTTACCAGCTTGATGATGAGCTGTCTGCAAAATTTCTTGAATCTTCTAATTTGGAATATTAATGTACTCTGTGTAACTTGTTATTTTGAGATCCTGAGAAAAAAAATTGAACGAGGCTGCATAAAACTCAAGCAGCTCTTCTTCGAACATACTGAGACATCACTCAGGCATTGCTTGGGCCCAGTTTTACTAGTGATTGTGCATGGGCAGGTAATCTGCTTTTAAACTCAGAACTGGTTCTGCCACCAGCTTGTGCAGAGTTTGTCATCAGAAGTAGAAAAATTCTAGGGGCCTAGTTGCATGAGTGCCTAAAAATGATACCTAAGAATTACCTCTAATCTCTGCAGAAAGTTGAATATTTTTGTAACGCTGTTTCCTGAAAATGTTGCTGTCTATGTTGGTTTAATTCCTTGAGTCCTCTGAACTTCTTTGTTGCACTTGCCACTGTAAACAATGTATCTTGGGCAAAGACTGTGGCCATTTCCACACTGGACTGTTACAGCGCGATGATTCCACTTGCAACATCCTGTGAACCCTGGGGTTTGCAGTTTCAGGAGGGGCCACGTGGCCCCTCCCGAAACTGCAAACCCCAGGGTTCCATAGGATGTTGCAAGTGGAATCATTGCGCTATAACAGTCCACTGTAGAAATGGCCTGTGTGAGGCTTTTTCACAGATTCAGAACAGAATGAAGAAGGTACTATGGAAAATGCAAGATCAAACCTGGAAGTCTGTATGAAGAACTGGAGAGGCGAGAATTAGAGGTTCAGCTATTTTTAACAACTGTAATGAGCAGTCCATTAGGTTCGTTAGCCAAGTCCAGTCAATTCAAATGAGTTGCAGGAGAAAGCGCAGACTTCTGTCATGTGGATACTACTTCAGGTTGTTTCTGTATGACAGTTCAAAAGAGGGGATGCTCAGTCAGTCCAGGTCAGTACAGAGTATTCTGCTCACATATAGCTTTTGAGGGAATTTCATCCACCCATCCACTGCCTGATTACATTTCCTTTAACCTGTTTCTTTGAAAACCTTAACCTTTGACCATCTTGATGACTTCTCTGAGACAAGTTAGACTTACTGTCAGCTGAGTTCCCTTTGTTTTATCTTGGCCTGCAATAAGTACAGATGAAATTGAAGAGGTTTTGTGTACAGAGATATATTGCTACAAGCACACATGCACTGCCCAAAGGACACGTATCAGTGTGTGTCTTCAGACCCTGCATTGCAGAAGTGAAATCAGTTTTTGCCCTCTCTACAAGAATACATGCAAATCCAGAAACCATAGGCTTACTTAGAGCAGGGCTAGGCAACATTGCTTGGTCCGAGGATCAGTACAATTCTCCTATAAAACAAGGCCTACACTCTGTACAGGCCTTATTTTAAACATAAGTTGAGGGGCAGTTAGGCAGTGTATCGCTAAATTTTGATGGAGTTTCTGATGTCTGTGTGTCATCTGCAGACTGCATGTTGTCCACCTCAGTGAATAGGAAAGGAAAAGAGTGGTCCTGGGAGTGCTGTTCCAGCATAGGCCTAAGCCAACATTCTTCCCCTGAAAGCCCTGGCTGTTCCAGCCACTGAGCAGTTGTGCCTCTTGCCTCTGTGCATAATTGCATCTGAAGTTGTGATGTTTCTTGGTCCTTGTGCAATGTGATGAACTGTTAGGCAGTCTTCTGTATAATTAAAATAAATAGGAGAGGTTTTGGATCAGAATATAGTATCTCAGGATACTTCTCATTTGTCTTAGTGGGCCACATGACAAGGCTTGTACTGTTAGTCTGTAATATTTTTATCTGCCTGTTGCAGATTGAGGTATAAGCTGAGGTTGAAACATCAGGGCTCTTCTGAAACCACCTTTGAAATTCTCATGACTGACCTGCATGCTTTCCAGACTACGCCTCCCATCCTTAACTGCTATGTTAAATCATCTCTTTGGGCGTATCAGATCAAATGTTTGAAAGCAGGTTTCCAGATCGACCTTAGACTGCTCATTGCTGCCTCTGTGAATAGGAATTGCTATTTAACGTTTGTTGAAAATAGGTTGTGCTCATATCTGTCATCTTTTGTATCCACACTCTCATCCACTGCTTCATGATCATTTTCTGCCTTTCCAGTTTTTTTGAAAGGATGATGTTGTCAGCAGCCACATCAACTCGAAAGGGGAATTGTCAAAACCATTTGTTTTTATTTCAGCTGAATGGATGTGAATACCCTTTGCCCCACCTTACCTTCTATGTGGTGTTAGTCACGCAATCATACAGTCATTTTCTTCTTTTTCTGTAAGACAATCTTTGTTGCAAATGACCTGAAACTCAAAAGGTGAAAGTTTTCAGCTAAGAAAGCCACTTTCATGTAACTGAGAGATGTTCCATGGTAGAGCAGCTGTTCTCGATGTGTGTGGTGCAATAAAATGAGCAAAAATGTTCACACATTGCCCTGCCCTGATTCCACCTTAGGCCATAAGCAGTGTTGCCAGTAAATTTTGCAAATTCCCCAAGGACAGGAGGCAGGCCACCATCAGAGGAGAGCTCCTTTGAGCTCCTTGTGCAGACAGGCTAGTATTTTCAACCAGATTATTTTGTACTTCAGATACACAGCCACATCTTAACTCCTCTTCTGAATTACTTCTAGGACCAAGCTTGTTGTCTTCACATGTGCTAATGATTGCAGAGTAAATCTATCCAAACAGAAATTATTATGAAAGACTGCCATTCAGATTGTAAGTGTGAGAGGATTGCCCAAGGTTGACTATAAACTGGTCTCCACTAAAGAATATTGAGCATGGGTGCTTCATGGGCAATGACAGTACATTCTTTTGCAAGGTCACTCAGAAGAGATGATAAGAAGGGGAATGTATATTCAGGGGAATATCTCTCTTCCCTGCTCACAAGAGAAATCTTCTCTGCCCCGGCGGTGGAGTCTCCTTTCATCACTTCCAGCACAACCTCCTGGGCTTTTATTGTCAGATGCTCCCAAGCTTCTGGTTCCTGGCCCACAGAAGTTTGGGTGTCTACTCTGTAGAGGATGGGGGGACCAGGGAGGACAGAGCATATCATTGCTGAGAGCAACTATTTATTTCATGGCTGACATGTTTTGGACATGGTCCTTAGGAGTAACAATATAAATTACCTTGCATGTTACTCTTTAAAAACTCTTACTATCAGAAGCCCCAGGCTGGTGATTTCTAGCCTGAGAAACGCCATCTACCATGTAAGGACAAAACCCTTGCCTTTTTATTGTAGTAATAACCCTGTTCTGTAAAATTATTAAAGGCAATCCAGACATTTTTATCTCTCAAAATAGCTCTAATCGCAGTGATATTTTCCAATTTTATGCTGCAATATTTTGTCTGCATCCTGTTTATTACTACTGGAGATAGGCTATTGTAGAATCCCTGATCATCTGCAAGATATCTTTCTCATATTAGTAGGTAAATTACTGCAGGCCCTCACAGACTTGGGATTAGTGGGTCTCCTGTAGTTTACTCACTATAAGAGAAAGGCATAAGTAATAGGACTAACATTCTTGCTTACCCTTCTTCATGGAGAATACAGTGTGGGTGTAGTTTCTTACAGCTGATACAGAGGATCTTTCTTCAGTCAGAAGGTCAGCACTTGTAATAATTGTAGAATTTTTTGAAACGGTTAGGCTAGAAATTCCAGGTGACTCCCCTGCAAGTAAAGCTTTATTTAGATTCAAAGCCCAAACCCATATCATCCTACCACCTTTTTAAAAAAATAACCTTGCTGATGTGTCTTTGCTGCTTTACTATCTGTGGCATTCTTCTACATGTTTCAAAGTGGTTCCAGCAGGTTGGGGGGGGAGTAGGTGGGTGTGAGTTTGCAATCCAGTTCACGTAACTATGTCTGCAGAAGATGACAGAAAAAAGGGTGAGGGCTTGCAGTGCTTCTGCTTTTTCAAAAAGAACCTGCCAGTTTCCTTCAGCAATAATACATGAGCATTCATGTGTAAAAAGGTTGCTTCAGCTGTCATTGAAACAATCTCTATATTTTTTTTTCTGTACATACTAATTCTGCTTTGTTAAGGATGTATATAGATGACATGCAGGCCTTGAAAAAAGCCTAGAAAATTGCAGGGGTAGGGTGGGGACAAAGATACATTTTTCCACTGGGAAAATGGGAAACTTTCTGACTGTAGGAAGAAAAAATCCTGTGAAATATTCTTCATTTTGGAGTTAGTGAAATGCTTTCTAGAATAAAATGTTTTACTTACTCAAAATTAAGGAAATCTGTAATAGTCTACAGAGTTAAAGAACAGAATACATGAATTCAAGATGCACCTAGCAGGTGCTGCCATCTTCATGAGAGGAGCATGGGGGAATTGATTGCTGAGGACAATAATACATTCTTGAAGTGTTTTTATTTTTAATGTTCAGTTTTAATGTTGAATATTGTTATCTAGATTTACTGCTAGCCAGTTCCTTAAGACTGTGATTACATAAGACTGTTTCTGGCCAAAGTAATATATTTTTTAGTATTATTATTTTAAAAATGTGTGGTTTCTGTTTTCATTTTTTTCCTTTGTCTCAAATGTGAGTAGACAGCATAGCAGTGTTCAACACTCTGTTTAGTACAGTGGTTCTCAACCTGTGGGTCCCAGATGTTTTTGGACTTCAGCTCCCAGAAGCCCTGAGCATTGACCATAGTGGCTGGGGCTTCTGGGAGCTGAAGTCCACAAACATCTGGGGACCCACAGGTTGAGAACCACTGGTTTAGTACAAGGAAAGGCTCTTTTTTTCTTACACAAAACTAAGGCTTTTGCCTTTTTAAAGTCAGAAATGTATGATTTTACATACTGAGTGATGAAGCAAGCATTTTGTCTTGTTTTGTAAATATAATAAAATAGACTTAGGTTGATAGGAAAGGAAGTCTTGGAGATCATTCACATTTTTCCAAAAATTTGACACACACTCCCATAAAAACAAGGGGGCAATTGGGTCTTTACATAGTTTCAGAATTTATGAAATTACATCTCTCTCTACTCCCGTTTATCTAGTTTGTATGTAAGCATGCACCTTGTAGCCACAGGCAACAAGAAATTACATGTAGGTGAGCACATGAATGGGTGGGCTGGTAGAGGTTTGAAATGCTCCCACCTTCCTCTGCACCCAATTCAGAAATCAGGTAAATTGCAAGAAGGTGGAAGAATAGAAATGCTACAGAGTGCTGGAGGAGGGTGGCATGCTATGTCTCTGCCACTTCTCAGCAGACTGGGATCATTTTTGGAGGCTAGCAATTCTTTAGGCTTATTTGCAGTTCCACCTGTCCTCCGTGTGTTTTTCCAAGGCTACAGTCCCACACATACTAACATAGGAGTCAGTACTATACAGCACAGTGGAAATTGCATCTGACAAAAAATGCATCAGAACATGGTGTAATTGGCACCATCTAACTGCAAATTTCTCCAAGACTTCTATATATAAGAGAGCACCTGTATCTATTGATATTTGGAACAAGAAGCATTAGGTATGAAATCTAGTATAACCTTTTTTTCATTTTGAACTATGAATCAGATCTTTATAACTCCAAACCTCAGTTGAAATATTAACTTGTGGATGGCCATTGGGTGATTTGGGAAATGTGTGGCCCTCCAGATGTTGCACTACAGCTTTCATTGGCCCTTGCCAACATGGCCAGTGGTAAAAAGCAATGGTTGCTACAGGTTAATAACATCTGGAGAGTAACATGTTCACCATCTGAGCCCTTAAGGAAGCAGCTGTTCAACTCAGATTTTTCCTTTCCACACTGTAACATAGAATGACAAATCGTACTGCCTTGCTTTGTGAGGATACTGAGATAAAGGGAACGAACGCATCTTGTTAGTCAAAGAAGTGCACATATTATACTGGCTTGTGTTGCACTTAATTATGTTCCTACTCTTTGGAAATTCAGAAGACTTGCAAGTTTCTAGCAGGGATATGCTTTGGGGAGAAGGAAGTAGGAAATGCAATATAATTCAGAATGCAAGGTTATGTGTCCAGAATCACCTGTGGAGCTAAGCAATGGTAGCAGTGTGCAAGCTGTACTTGCAGACCTTTTCAATTCACTTTTATATGCGTTTGTTTCAGATTATGATGATGGGTTTTCTATGAAACACACTGCCACAGCTCGTTTCCAGAGAAACCACCGCTTAATTAGTGAGATCCTGAGTGAAAGCGTAGTCCCTGATGTCAGATCAGTGGTCACCACAGCTAGGATGCAAGTTCTCAAGCGCCAAGTCCAGTCCTTAATGGTTCACCAGGTAAAGTTTGCATATCTGAAAAATGTAACCATAAATAGGCTTTGTACATAGTATGTTTCTGTATAATATAGGCACCCATGTTGTGTGATAAATAGTGTAGAACTATTGAATATGTCCCCTTTACTCATTTTAAATTGGTTTCTGAACAGTTAATTTTTGTTTTCAAAACTTGCCCGAGTTGTATAGATTTTAGAAAGATTCAAATGATTGCTGGTCCAAATCTAAGTGTAATCCTTTTCTATAGTATCTTCTGTATCTGTCTACAGTCAGTTAAGTGCCACAAAGCCATGCCATTCCATAGTGTGCACCAGCTAAAGAGCTGGTGAACCATAAAAAGGTGTTTATAGAATAGGTAGCTGATGTCATAACACTGTTAAAAGGGCAAGTACCCTCAGGTTTGCTAGGAAAATAGAAATCAGTGAGAATTTCATTATTTCCCCTAGAAGCCTGATAGAGCCTACATGGCTAGAAGCTACACATCTTCTAGAAGTGGTAAAAGACATTTCTGTTCAAACTGGCTTTTGGTTGTCAGACATCTGTTAGAAACAAACACCCTGGTCTGATCCAACAGGGGTCTTTTTATATTCTTACAGATAAAATAATAACTGATATCATTACTAAACCTAAATCTTGGGGGGTCTCTTAGATGGCCTTGGCGCTGCGTGCTGGGTGTACTTAGCTCACCACTCTTGGGTGAAAATCCAAAAATCAGTGTAGGCGAATATCAAGGTCAGTTGAAATGGTCACAAAAATAAGGAGCAAGTTTTTTAAAAAACGAAACAAAACAAGACATGATGTTAAATCCAAACTCTGCTTGTTGTGAATATCTTGGGATGGAATGTATTAGACATATTTGTCTCTACTGGATGTAAGACAACTTCTAGTTGCATAGGATCCTGGGAGAAAAAAAAATCCAAGTGATGCTTCCTCCATTTTGAAAGTATAAAATGTGTCAGTTAGGTCTGTCTTTATCAGTGATCAGAAGAGCCTCGTCCTTTGTGAGGTAGCAAGGGATGAGATTCTGCCCTCATAAGCGGAAAAAGAAACAGCTTTGCTGTATCCTGTTTTCCTCATAATTCTGTCCTTGGCCTCCAAGATAAGCTATAATATACATTTTCTTGTTACAGTCTGTTGAGGTTTAGCCCTCATTTTTAATATCTCCATTCCCTTGCAAGCTCTGCTGTATCCTTGCAGTGCCCCATATGAAAATCCACACACACAAACAGAGCTGGCCCTTTCGTTATTGCGAAAGAAAGTATCCTCAAGAGGTGAGGGATTTCCATGCGTGCTTCCAGAATTTCCTCCTCACCATCAACAAATCACTTACGGCGAGTTCTTGCTTGAAGCTTCTTTTACATTTTTGCTACTGTTTTTTGATACTTGCTAGTACAAAAGAGGGGGGATTTTTGTGAGTTTTTTCTTTTCTGATTTCTGTTTTCTTTTTGCTTCACACACACACACACACACACACACACACACACACAGCTCTTACAGCATTCATTGCTGCTTTTGCCACACAGGAACACTTTGTCACTGTTCCCCTGAGCTTGAAAGTTCATGCAGGCGGGCAAAAAAGCACAAGCCCCGTTGTAAACATTGAGTGTGTTTCTAATAAAGCATCATTAGGATATCCTCCAAGTCACCGGGTTTACTTGAACATGCATGCCAGGCCTATGAATCCTTCTTCCCACAGAAAGAGTTCTTTCTATCTCCCTCTTGGAGTGGCAATAGGCGAAGTCCAACATTCAATGCTTCAGATGGTATCTGTTGGGAAGTCGGTTGTGATAAAAGGTGTGGCCTGATCCTTCAAACATTCCTGTGCATGCTGTGCTCTGTTACAGAGCTGCAATCTTGAACCGGGTGAAATGGAGTTGCTTCTTTCAAAGACTTTGTTAGAACTTTTCATTAACGTGTAAATGCCAGAGCCTGTCTTTCTGCCTCTTTGTTAGTATCCCTAGTTGCTCAGTATTATTCTACTATATTGGCACTCCTTAGTAAACCAGAAGGGACAGGATATATACCAATTCAAATTAAATTCAAAGTATTTTGAATCACATGAACAAATACTTGACCCAAACAAAAGTCTTCAAAGGCCTGGCAGGACTCTAGGGGCAAAAGATCACAGATATGTGATAGCTTAAAGTGTGTACCTTAGCTTTTCCTGTTAGTGCATAGGTGGAAATGGTGTCAAGGCATGCATGACTGATACTAGGACAGCTTTTAAAACAGAACTTTTACTGCTCAGGTGATTAGGCATAAATCTGTCATATTTTGAAGTACAGGTAAATTATGTCTTTCTATACCACATGCAAAAAACCTTTATAACATTGTATAGTCTTTGGATCAGCTTAGAGCATCCTATTTGTGTTAGCATTTGAAACACATGTATGCACTGCCAAAAATGTCTTTGGAGGGGTTGTGCCAGTTAAACAAGGATAAAATAGGTTTATGTCTGTGGTAGAGAGCTGTTTCATTTATTTAAAACACATTTATGTTGCCTTTCACTCTGTCACAATAAAACCACTTATAAATCTTACCATTTTTACAAAAAAAGAAGTCACTGAAAATGTTAAAATGCCTGGGTGAACAGAAATATATAAGCCTGGTGCCAAAAACAGTTGGACCAGCTTGCCTTGTTTCTGAAATTATCTGCTTGTATTTCAAATGAGGATATGTACATAGTTTTCTTCAGATCTGTCATCCCCACCTACTGACAAATATAGCAGTATTTTTCACTACCTTTGAACTCCCATGTTTTTTACAGCTCTTTGTTCACTTTGTATTGTAATATCTCCTCCATCCATAGCGGAAACTAGAAGCTGAACTCTTGCAGATAGAGGAACGTCATCAAGATAAGAAGCGGAAGTTTTTGGAGAGCACAGAGTCCTTTAATAATGAGCTAAAAAGGGTATGATTCTCCAAAACTTTTCTACCTATACTGTGGGTCTAGAAGATCCTTGCCTCAAGTAGAAGAACGATATGTGTGTTGGGCCTGGTCTGTGATACTGCAATGCTGAGAGGAGAGATAGTTGAAATCTTATCACCCACTACAGTCTTAAGTATATTTTGTACTAGTGGTGCATTGTCCACACTTGAGATTGAGATAGAATACTAGAGGTGGTCAAGATGTAACTATGTACTTACAAACCATGCTGTAATAGATCAGCCCCTATCTAGAATTAGTTTCCTTTGCACATTTCTTTGTTTCCTGGTGTACAGATTGGGAGGGAATAACAGAAGCATAATAGTTGGCACAAGTGGTATTAGTTCCATGACAGGCCAGATAGAGCAGTCCTTTTCTATCAAGGTGGTAAGTTCTCCAAAAGGTAATAAACCTGTGTCTGGGCTGTAGCATGTTGGACTGCACATTCAGAAGCAGTTGGAGGTACAGTAGAGTCCCAGTTATCCGACCTAAACGGGCGGGCGCAGGGTCAGATAACTGAAATGCCGGATGACAAGGAGGCCCGTGGCGGCCGCCATTTTGGAGGTGTGTCTGGGAGTGTGTCTGGGCGTGACTGGGGGCATGCCTGGGCGTGTCTGGGGGCTGAGAAATGCCTACAGCCACGCCCCCAGGCCGCTGCAACGTCGGTTAATCCAGAAGGTCGGATAACCGCACGTCGGATAACCGGGGCTCTACTCTACTAAAATATCTCTCTAAAGAGAAGGGTAAGAATACTGTTGCTTATTGTAGACTCAGTGAATCATTGAACTTAACTAGGGGCCTTCCCGCACTACACTGTTAGAGTGCTATTATTCCACTTTCAACATCTCATGGAATCCTGGGGTTTGCAGGTTAGGGAGAAAAAGCTCTTTGGCCTCAGTAAATTACAAAGCCCAAAATTCTACAGGATGTTGAAAGTGGAGATAATAGCCCTATAACAGTGCAGTGTAGAAAGGCCATAAGTGTTAATTTGCACCCATTAATTTGGAAGCACTGGCAACTGAATTTCAGGATTTACAAGATGTTGGAGGGGAAACCAGATTACTCTTCTCCCTAACATAGTAACTTGTATGTCAGAATCTCTCTCTTTTCTTTTTTGTCTGATCATGGAGCAAGCAGTGGTGTTCTTGTCAGTCATGTGGGAGAAGATTTTCTCTTGACATTCCAGATTGTGGAATGTGCTTCCTTCACGGTTGTAATATGTTCTCATTCTCCTTAATTTTAGGAACAATGTCAAGATTCATTCATTAAACTGTCGTAAATGTTTTTATTATTATTTTGATAATTTTAATGGTCTTAATGATTTCATTGAATCTGTTTTTAATTATTTTTTGATCCACCTTGAGCACTTTTCTAATGAGAGGGCTAGGATAGATATATTAGGAGTAAATGAAAACATAGAGAAGTATTTCATTGTATGAGCCCCATAATTAAATGATTCGAAAGTAGACAGTGTGCAAACCTTTAGGTATACTTATATGTCCTTTGAGCTTCAGTGTAGATAACAGAACTCTCTTATTTCCAAAAGCAGGTTTCTAGCCATCATGGTGCATTTTCAAAATTCTTTCTCTAGTTAGTGTCATAGATCATGAGATGGTTGATTTCTGTCATATTGTGTTGTTCTAAGAGCTTCAGATGCATTTTCTTGATAAGCCCAACAATTAATCAATAAGCCATGGGTAAGCAGTTACTAAATCTCTGACCAGTTCCAGTGGACTAAATATACTGGCTAGATACTTCACTGTATTCAGTATTCAGCCAGCTCCATAGCTTGGGCCAGGAGAAGAGTCCACAACTGGTATATCTCTGAGGAATTACCTAAGATGATCCATTTGCTGGGAGTTTACAGAGTGCTAGAAAAGTTGACTTCTGGCCTAGTCAGGCCAAGATGATGAAGCATCTCAGATTTATCCCCATTAATGGGAAACAGTTGCAAGGCTGAATAATAAAATGCCACATATACATCTATGTTAGAGATAAAGTTAGAACTCTAAAATTAAAATGATAACATAACCTGATGAATACTCTATATTCATAACTGAGGTTTTCTCCTCTTATCACTAGCTATGCAGCCTAAAGGTAGAGGTGGACATGGAGAAGATTGCTGCAGAAATTGCTCAGGCAGAGGAGCAAGCCCGTAAGCGGCAGGAAGAGGGAGAAAGAAGCAGCAGAGCTAGCTGAACGCAATCAGAACAGTGCAGGTACTGAAGAAGAGCAAGCAACTAGCAAAACAGAGGAAAAGAAGAAGAGGGACCAACTCCCATGGAAACAGGTAGACTTTTTGATGAAACTAGCTCTAAGTTTTTAATTAAGTAGCTACAGTAGAACTGGGAGAGTAAGTCACGTAACTAAGATCCATAAAGAGTTTTTGAAATAATTGATTTTTAAAAGGACTTTATATTTTTAGACTTTTTTTTCAGCTGCCTGTGGTTTCTTTCTAGTTTTTGACTTCTTAACCCTTGATTTTGTTTGTTTATGCATGTTTATATTTATATTTAATAATTTTGCTTGGGCTCCTGCAAAGGAGAGAGTTTTGCAAATCTTTCTGTCCTCTAGAAGGGCATTTGTTACAGATATATTTGTGCAACTTTCTGTCAGGTACTGCTTATTGACAGGTGGTAAAAAGCATTTTTCTGCCATTGTAATTCTGAGCTCGCCAGTTGTTTAATGGCTATTATAGTTACATTTGTTGTAATGTAACTTCTCAGTTCCCCATTTTTCAGAAGTAACTGAAAAAAACTCCCTGTACAAGACAACAATTCCATGAGACACAGGTGGAGAGTACTTGAGTTGTGTTATATGTATCCTACACATTCATTTAAAATACCTATAAAAGAAATTATAAATGTTAGAGTTACATGTGGAATGTTATCCTTCACAAAGTTGTAGTCATAATATATGTAGTTACAGCTGTGTTGTTGGAAAAGTGAATTCATTGTAAGTACCTCATTGTTTGTAACAGTCCAGCTGCTTTGGGATCATGGAATGCTGGAGTGATGAAAGTGTATTTCAAAAAAAGTGGCTGGAGCTTATGCAGCCAGTAGCTAGGAAGAGAGAATTCAGATGGATTTTACTACAGCTGAGGTCCAAAGTTTGGAGAAAGGGAGATTTCATGTGTATCTGATTATCTTACCAATTTATTGAATTTGACTGCACTGCATTATATATTAAGTAGCTTATAGTCAAGAACAGGGATGGAAAATTTGTGGCCTTGTAGATGTTGCTGGCTTTCAATTTCAGTGTCCCCCAGCCAGTGGGGAGGAGCAGGAGTCCAGCAACATCTTGCCCATCCATGCCGTAGGGACAGACCACTCTTCCTGAAAAAAGTAAATGATGATTAAGGTACAGAGAATCTATATCTTGAGAATAAAATAACTTCTAGGATGGATTCATCTTATTTTTCTTCTGTTGATGCTAATTATTATTTAAACTGCTTTTCACTTCCTTACCGTGTCTGAAAAATTTTCTAAAGAAATTCAGGTTAACAGTGTTAGCAAAAAGACTCTCATTGACCAAAAGAAATGTTTGTATACAGAAGAACCTCCTCCTGAAGAAGCTGCTGAGAGCCAACAAAATGGTGAAGGCACGTCCACGCCAGAAGACAAAGAAAGCGGACAAGAAGGAGTGGAGAGCATGGCGGAGGAAGGAACGAGCGACAGCAACACTGGCTCAGAAAGCAACAGTGCCATGGTTGAAGAGCCCCCAGCTGACCCAGCAGTTCCAGAAGATATTGAAAAGAAAGAATAAATATTTAGCCTCTACTTTCCATGTATCTCTCCCTTTTTTAAATAATAAACAGCACAGACAAGAAAGGGGGGTAAATTACTATGGGTATTCTTGTTTTCTATGTTTCCATCACCAAATAAATATCGGGCATTTATACTGTTTGAAATGTTTGTGATGCGACAGGTTTCAGATGTCTAGGGATGAGCTAAGTCTTTTGAGTGTCCGTCTGGCATAGCATCAGATCCCAGCTGACATTCTGCTGTATACAGAACAGCAGCATCATATCTGTCCCAAAGACATAGTTTTGTTTTGTGGCTTGAGGTCTTTTATTGTCTTGCGTGTTTTTTTCCAGAAAACTTCTAGAGCTCTGAAGAATTACCTTTTGATTTGTCCTGTTCTCAACCAGGACTAGCAGTTCAAGATGTGTGATTAGGGTGCAAATTCCCCAAAACTCACTCGTCATCTTTCATATCATTTAAGAATATGTATAGAACTGATATTCCAGACTTCAGCTCCAGCCAGGCATTATTTGTTTCTGTAACTACAAGTTCCTCCCCACAGAATTAAATTGTTATATCTTTGCCAAGAAAGGAAATGTCCCTTTTCCACTAGATCAAAATCTCATTTCACCAACCTAGTGGTCCTCAAAATTTTTTATCCAAAATACCTTTGGAAAACGTGTTTTAACCAGGACTACATATGCATAAATACAGACACACATATTTTAATGGTGTCATGATATAACTTACTTCACGGAAGAATATCATGAAAAGGCAATATGGCAAAGGCAAAATTAGTCACCAATACATTGTTGCTTTGCTGTCACCATGACTATTTGCCACACTGTGTTCTTTTCTACAGGGTTTGTAACAAGAGTTTGGAAAAGTTACTTCTTCGGACTAGAAATGGAAACCCTATAGATTATGTCTCTTGGTAGATTACAGGAGTTGTCATCCAGAAAACTAGCTTTACTAAGCTCTGGTTTGTAAAGGAAAAACCCTTCCCATACTGGAAATGCTGCACAGCTTCCACACTTGAAAAGGAGACATTGCTAATGTAAATTTCACATCTCTGCAATGTGAAAACCCAAAGGCTTTAAGCTAAACGTTGCTGTAGGGCCTCCATTTTTTTTTAAATGAAGTAGCATCCTCTCTCATGCGAACACCAAAGAGAAAAAGCAGTTTCTCTTGAGGCACATGATGCCAGGCCATTTCTACCAAAAAATGCTATTGCATTAACACAGTTTTGTTATGCCTTGGGCTGTTTAATGTAATGTGAGATCCTTCTTAGGGTTCTACCACCCCTGTACTCTTTGATCCCTTTGTTCAGAATGATTTGATGCAAAGGCGTGGTGCCACACAATACAAGGCAGTAAGTAGTTTGAAGCTTGTCAAACTGTTCCCCTTCCAGACTGTGCTACAGTGCAAAAGCATCATGCAAATTATTCTTTTCAGACAACCCTTTCAGTTGAAAAGAGTTCTACAGATGTCTTGCATCATCATAAAGCCATTTGTTTTCTTTTGGATCTCAAGCTGTCTGAGAATTCTGCTTCAGGGTTGCCCTCCACAGACATTTCCTCAGAAGATTTTGAAAAAAAGTGTTATTCTAAGTGAAAACACCAGGTTTGTGTCTGTCTCTTAATCTGTTTTTGGCTTACAGATTTGTGATGGGTTGTTTTGTTATTTTTTTTAAACCTCTTTGGACTCTTTTAACTAGATTTTGATGTAATAAACTAAAACATGTTTTAAAAAAAAATGAAGCCGTTGCAGTGGTCTGTTCATGTCCTGCCTGCATAGATTGTGAAGCATCACATTTCTACGAAAAGGGATCTGATATGTGACCATTTTTGAAAATGCAAAATGCCATCCTGTTAATACAAAACTCAGTAGTCCCAATGCAGCTGTACTCAGAAAAAACTAAGGTTTAGAGGCCACTGGCCCAGTAGACGAGGGCATGCCAACCTATCTGCATTTTTAAAATGCATGTAGTTGGTTGAGTAGGACACAGATGAGCGTCATGATTATGGCTGAGACAAAAGTACATGGTATTTTGGACACAAGTTTTGCAATGTCAAAAATTGTTCTTCCTGTTGCCATTTTATCCACCAGTGGCTTTGAAAACATTTAGCTTCCCATAGTCATGTCCTGCTGCCTCTCCCTTTTGGCTTTATTAGCCTTCATTTATGTAATAATACCACCTTATCTGAATGGCTGTTATATCAAGATATCCAATTCATTGAGCAGTCTTCAGCTGCTGCGACTGTCTTGTGTGAATAATTCACAAACAAGAAAGGGCAGGGACAAACAATAACAGTTGCGAAAAATTCTATCCCCATGGAAATGCTATTTTTGTCTCAAAATTTAAAACTATATTAAAGATTGTCCAACTGTGATACTCAGCTGAACCTGCAAAAATCTGCTTGCTAGATTTGGGTGAGTGCTGGTTGCACAACCATGGAGCTAGGAGATGAGGATGCCTCAAAGACATCAGGTGGAATTGAGGAGGTGGCTGGGAAGAACATAGCATGTGCTCCAAGAGGAGGTGGTCTCCCAACATGTGCAAGTTTGTGGTCATTCTGTAATCCTATAGTTAGATTTGCATCTGCAGAGATGGTAGATTCCCAGAGATCCAATTAAGAATTGAATAGCTCCTGTCCTTCCACTTGCACATGACCAAGAGGTGGACAAGCAGCTTTTTGTTCAGCTCTTTTAGAACACCAGCAAAAGTTTTTGAGGCACCTCATCTCCTACTTCGATTCTCTGCCATAGAGAGGTAGCAAAAGAAGGATAGAGGAAAGTATTTTCATCGTTTTCAATAGGAAAATGTCAAAAGGAAGAGAATTCTTTTTGACACTGCCATACATGTCTCTACATGTACTTTTGGCTCAGCCGTAATCATGATGCTTATTTGTGTCATATTCAACCCACAGCTCTGAAAACACAGAAATATTTTCCTCTGCAAAACAGTTTATTCATGTATTTGTTAATTGTCTGGCTGGGTGCAACCTACTTCAGCAGCTCAAGTTATGACACCAATCCATTTTAAGTTCAGCTTGCATTACTTCTGGGTTTCTCCAAGATCACAGCTCGAATCTTTTCACAGGTTGAAATTTAGTAGTAATTTGATATCCTGCTTTTCCTCCCAAGGAACTCAAGGTAGTATGTATGGTCTGCATGTCCTTATTTTAGCTCCTGTAACAAATACCGTAAAGGCACTAGATCCTGTCTTGTAGTTGGATGGGAGATCGCCAACAAAATACCAACTGCTAGAGGCTCTATTTCATACGAATGAACTGGCAAAAACATCTCTGACTCTTCCTTGCCTAAGAAGACCCTATGAAATTCACAGGGCCACTATAAGTTGACAGGTGATTTGAAGGCAAATACACCCAGCAAACCTGTGATGCAGGTTAGGCTGAGAAAGAATGACTGGGTGACCCAAAGTCACCTAGTAAGTTTTATGGCAGACCAGGGATTTGGAACTGAGTCTCTCCAGGTTTAGCCTGACATTCTAATCCAGTTTTTCTTAATTCCAGATATTTTGCCTGTTCTAGCTAGCTGGGGCAGATGGTAGTTGTAAGCCAAAATATATGGAAGTATCCAGGTTAGGGGAACCTGCTTTAACCACTGCACCAAATACATTGGCTCTCCGCTCTTATGGACATAGGCTGCTGGGCATTATTTTCATGAGATGTTTTTAGCAGCAAGCCCTAGTGTTACACTCCTTGGGTGGGGAGAAAATGATTTTCTGTAAAGTTGCCTGAGGTAGCTTTCAGAGCTTGTGTGTTCTTATGTGAAACCCCAGGAGGACTTGGTGTTTCTCGTGAGTTTAAATCCAGGTTATCAGAATTTAATTTCATTTACATTCTCTGCACCCAAGGCACAGATTGGCCTGTTCTAGCATGTTTCTGTTTTAGATCCTCCGCAACCCAACTCCACCTCCAAGAACATAGGGATGTCATTTTTCATAATTGTTTTTTTTTTAACTTCCCTTCATGAAGCATTCTTGAATAATGCCAGACTCATCCAAAAATGTCAAATTATGGGGAATGGAATTGCATATTGTAAAACTAAAAATAATAGTAGAAGTTTTGCATACACTCCCCTGTAGAGCTCTCTCTATTGGCATTCAGCTGGTTTGGTTATTAGGGCTGAAACTGGTTATGTTAAATTGACCAAGATCAAAGTGTATATTCACATGGGAATCTGCAGAAGGCTGTTATGTCTAAACATGACGCAGAAGAGCACACCCCAAAATGGTAGTTGAAGCACCCGATCTATCTTTGTTTATACTGCTCCCTTAGTTGCAGGACTTCAGCCTTTAATGTTTTGGTACACCCATCATTAGATCATTAGATTGTTAGGACTCCTAATTATCTGAGTTTCCTTGCCAGCATGCAAAAGAGCTGAGCAACAGAAAGGCAAGCTAAGAGAAATTGATAAGGATCAAACAAAGGGATGGGTCAGTGAGGATTAAATGACTCTATTTGGCATTTTTAGCACATCTTGAGTGTGTAAAAGATAAAACTACTTTTAGCAGGGCTTCCAGGAGTTGTTTACAAAAGCAAGATAAAATTAATCTTAAAATACAAGTTGAAGCAGCACTGAAATCAGGACACTCACCAGATACAATGTCCAGAGTGAACTGGGTGCACAGAGCTGATTTTTCCACCTATCTTTCTAGTGCAAGTGTCTACTAACAAACTTATAAAAGGACACTACCCTCCCCTGTGTACAGAAGATAAACAGATCACAAAATGCACCTTAGCTTTTTAATCAATCACAAAAGATCCACTAACTTTTTAAATCAGAAATAAGCACTAGCACATAGTGAGTATCCTAAGCAAATAGTATGCAACGCTTCTAGTCACACACACACACACACACACACACACACACACACACACAACGGCAACATTAGATCAGCAAGAGAAAGCAGGTAGACGGTTTGCTCTATATTCAGACTTAGATCATACATCTCTGAAAGTGGGGGACTCCAGCATCTTCTAAGATTAGGCAAGGGGAGACTGGTATCTCCTGAAATGACCTGGCAAAATTGAACTATCAAGACTCTTATGTAGTTGAGCATCCTTGGAAATTATCAATCAGAAATGCACTAAACAAGTGCAAAAAAACATTTAGAGAGCTATTGCATTTGAGCCTGCCCAGCAGTGATAAAGACTGCCTGCAAGCTATCATCTCCACATTTACTTAGGACTAAACTACACTGAAACTTGGAAGGGCATTTCTAAGTACACATGGTGCTGGTAAGAATCTTCATATTTAAGGATCTTTCAATGATAACAGATGGAGAAAGTAATTTGCCCTCCCCCTGCAAGTACCTCCAAATAGGCAAAAAAAAATTAAGAAATGTTGAGCCCACCTACACACCCATATTAAAAACAGTTCCAGGATCTCTGGCTTAGATCATGTGTTTCTAGGTTCAGATTGGTCCATTTCAGTCCAATCCACTGACAAAACAGCAAAAGTGCTACCTCTTTGGGTCACAAGTTCTGCCACTTGTGTGAGGATACATCAAGTTGGGAGTTGCAGTCCAACAAATTTAAATGGCAGCAAGTCAGGAAAAGCTGCTGTAATAGATAGCTCTTGGTTATGTGCCACAAGCCTTCCCTGAAACTAACAGCTGTCCCTTTAAAGCATTCAAAAGTCTTCATCTATGCCATGATCAGCTTGTTTGTATAAAAGTCTATGTATTTTATTGCCACTGCTCCAAGCCATTTGAGGTTTTCAACAAATACCCCCTTCCCATAATGAATTTTAATTAACAGTAATTAGTGTCAGAGATGGAATGTCTTGCTTAAAAGGGCATGTTTTCAAAGGAGAGAAATAATGCATTTGTTAATTTTCTCACAATAAAAGTGGTGCAATTAAGTATCCTGAACCTTCCAGAATCTCTGTGAGTGAGATCCTCAAGCAAGCAGTTAAGCAGTTACTCGCCCAGTTCATAATAACAGAAGATCAACCTGTCAGATGAGTCATAACAGCATTTGCGGTGACAATGGGCTGATGTTATCATAACTGTGGTTGAAATGATTGTGTACAGACATGGACCAGCTCTTTGGGGCTGGCATATCTCTTAGCTGCCTGTCCCACATCAACAGATTGGTATTTTGCAGGGCACGCCTTAAATCAGATAGATTGAAAGGTGTGCAGGCATTATCCGTTACAGTTCTAGAACCATATAGGAGGATAGAAGAAAAGAAGAATCTTGAATGATTGGACCCAGCAATCATCTTTGGTCCAACATCTTTCTTCCCATAATGGCTAAACGCATGTTTCTGGGAAGCCCATAAGCAGGACGTTGGAACAAACCACCTTCTTCTATTCTTAGTCCCCTTACAGCTGCCATTTCTTTGGTGGTGAATAGCCTGGGTGATGTTGGGCAAGTCACATTCTCACAGAAAGGCAAGAGCAAACCCCCTCTGAACAAAGCCTGCCAAGAAAACTCCATAATACGAAATATTTTTGGAAGGGGCCTCCATAGGAGGTTGAATCATCGCGCTATAACAGTCTCATGCAGAAATATTTGGTAAGCTGCGTTGAGTCTCCAACAAGGGAAAAGGTGGTATTATAAATAACAACAACTTTCGCATTGTGATTTCTAGGCTCTTTGTTGCTGTTGTGTGCCTTTAAGCCATTTCCGACTTATGGAGTTTTCTTGGCACACTTTGTTCAGAGGGGGTTTGCTCTTGCCTTTCTGTGAGAATGTGACTTGCCCAACATCACCCAGGCTGGCCCCTCCCGAAACTGCAAACCCCAGGATTCCATAGGAGGTTGAAAGTGGAATCATCGCGCTATAACAGTCTCGTGCGGAAATGGCCAAAGTTAGAGCAGCTAAAAATTCACATGCTACTGATATACAAAAATGGCAGTTAAACTATCAAGTAAAACCAAATAAAAACATACCTTTAACTTTGAAAAGAATATAACAAATAGGCAATATAGCTCATGATACATGGCCTTTTCCCTTTGAGCAAGCAGTCTTCAAAGGCCTATAAAAACTGAAAGAAAAAAGTCTTTTCCTGCCTGCAGAAAGATAACAAGGAGGGTGCCAGGCTAATCTCTCCCGAGAGGGAGCTCCAGAGGCTGGGAGTTACCACCGAGAAGGTTCATTCTCTATTTCCACCAGATGTACCCATGGGGGTGGTTGGACAGAAAGAAGGGCATTCCCAAAAGATCTCAAAACACAGGGAGACTCCTATGGGAAAATATGCTACGTAGCAGTTTCTGCAACACACCGGGAGACAGCTGGGCTCAGTATCATGAACATACCAGGAAATGGTTAGATTCGGGACTTCAACAACAAACCTAGCTATTTGAATGGAGTTGCAAATGTCTAGATTCTTCTGGCCCTTTCATTTCTGTATTGCTGACTGGAGGTCTGTGGAAACGAAGAGATTAGAACTGCGTAGACCACTAGGTACTTTTGCATTGCAATACACAGCAGCCCTAGCCAGCATAGACAGTAATGAGGAATGATGGAAGATGCAATCAAAGAATACTGGGAGATGTGCATGATTCTTACTCTTGGCCAAAATCCAATTGTTAGTCCTAGAGTAAACCTTCTGAACCAACTACCACACAGTTTATTTATATGAATCCCATTGATTAAATAGGTCTAATATATGTGAAAACAGCACATACTTTTAGGTCAAAGCTTGCAAGAAAATAAATTGTACTCTGTTCTGAGTTTTTTCTTTGTTTTTTTTTTCTTAAATGTCTGATTTTCTTTCTTTTTTTCTTTTTTTTTAAGTCTCTGGAAGCAGCGGAAAAGAACTTGATGTTTTGCAGGAAATCCACAAGAGGGTGTTGAGAGCTGTGAGTGAAAAACATTTAATCTCATAACTATAGCTTTATCTCCATCTGGTGGCAATTGGCAAACATTTTTTTCCCCTAATCTCCTCACAAAACCATTTACAGCAGGCTTGGGCTTTGTTAAGTCACATGGTCTGACAAATTGTCCATTTAAGTATCCCCAGGAATACCATAATCTAAGGACATTTCTGCAGTACACTGTTATAATGCTATTATTACACTTTCAACCTCCTGTGGAATCTTGGGGTTTGCAATTTAGGGAAGCGTTTAGCATTCTCAGCCAGAGAGCAATTTGGCCTCAGGAAACTACAAACCACAGAATTCCACAGGATGCTGAAAGTGGAATAACAGCATTGAAACAGTGTAGTGTGGACATGGCTTTAGTCACACATTTAAAGTCTTTGTAAAAATATTCACAAACCACAAGACGTATTGGCCAAGATCTGCAGGCGTTAACTATGCCATGGCTCCTCTCTCACCCCTCCAGAACTTACTGTTTAGCTGCTGCAGTCCTCACTCCACAGCTGTTCAATGACCAATGGAGAGCTGGTGGGGGGAACCAGGGATCCCAGAAGTATATCCATTATAACTAGGGCTGCCAGATGTCCCTTGCTATAAACAGATGTCCTTCATTTGAGGGCCAGAAAGCTTGTCCCATATAGGAGTGGCAAGTGTCCTTTATTTTAGGCAATGTCTATTATTTGAGGCTTAGAAATCTTTTCCTTTAATACAGACTGAACAAAATGCCAAAAAAAAAAAAATCCTTTATTTCTGGGTGCGGGACATTACTAAAGACAGAAATGTATGCATCATGTAATTTATGAAAATGGACAATACATTAATTTTGCAGAGAAATTGGTTAACTGAAACCATTAATTTCATTAGGTGTTTAAGAACAATACAAAATTGGTAATAGCTGCTTTTTGACTATCAACCCTGCATGCCATGAACTTCTGCTGTCCCTGACTGCTGTTTTGAAAACCTGGCAACATTAATTGTAAGTATAAAACTAATTGCTTTCATAGTAACTCTCTGAGCCCCAGCTCCATTTCCCACTGAGCCTCTCTGGATCTTTCTTATAGGAATGGACCTTAGAAGGGGCCATTAGAAGAGCTCCTGCCTCCTATTGTCTTTCGGACTCTGCAATGGAATAGCATTTTGAGGAGTAGGGAGCTTAGCTCACCACAGTACAAACAGGGGCTCCACAGGGCTGCTTTTAGTAAAAGAAATATACATTAGGAAATCGCTGATCACAGATCATCTGTGCAAACACATGGGCCCTTTCCACACTAGACTGTTACAGCGCTATGATTCTACTTTCAACATCCTATGGAATCGGCCCCTCCCGAAACTGCAAACCCCAGGATTCCATAGAATGTTGAAAGTGGAATCATAGCGCTGTAACAGTCTAGTGCAGAAAGGGCCTCGGTGTGGACTTTCATTGCTTCGGCGGAATTTTTTGCGGGGGGAAGTAGTGTGTTGTATATTTATTTTTACTTATGTTCAAACACAGTCACAGCCCTAATTGAACCCAATGGAAAATCAAAGAGAGTGACAATTGTAGTTGTTGTCGTGTGTCTTCAAGTTGTTTCCGACTTATAGCAACCCTATCATGGGGTTTTCTGAGGGCTGAGAGTGTGTGATGCACCCAAGGTCATCCAGTGGGTTTCCATGGCCGAGCTGGGAATCGAACTCTAGTCTCCATGTTTGTAATCCAGTGCTCAAACAACTACACCACATTGGTTTGAGTGATAGTTAGCCCCTCCCAATTTTGTTATGTTTTACTCCTCCACCCATGTGCTTTCTTTTCTTTTCTTTTCTTTTCTTTTCTTTTCTTTTTCTTTTCTATATAAATTCTTCTCCTCTTTTCCCTTCTGCTTTCATTTTGACAGCAGCTTTTACTCCCATTTACCAGCCCTTTTGAAGTGGTTTCTTGTTTTGCATCGTCGTCGCAGGGGTTTGGCTACTGCAAGGCAAGCTTGCAGATTCGATCACACACTCTTGCCTAGGGGCCCTCTGTTTGGGGTAATAAAAGAAAGAAAGAAAGAAAGATAGTGCAAGATAGAACTCGTATCATCTTACCTGCATGAGACCTTGGGAGCCTCAAGTACAAGCTTTGGGGTGCTCTGAGTTACCCGAAAGCTCTCTTGTTTACATTATCACTTAGTGGCAGCTGAGCTTTACCTCTGGCATGAGAAGAAAGATGCCATTTTCCTGACATCCAGTGCAGCCTTCCCCAATAATGCCTCTGTCACCAAAAAACAAAAAAATCCACACCTTTTTGTGAATTAACTCTGACTGTCTTTTAAAACAGCCCAGTTTTCCCACTTTGTTCTTGCAAGCATTCTTTAGCTTCTGCCGTTTTCCTTATGTGCACTTGGGAGGAGGCTTAGCTAAGGTCATCCCTGCCTGAAAGGAATTTGGCCATTAGGAGCAGCTGTGAAAAGCTTCACCCAAGTCCCTACTAGAAGGTTCAAGGCTTATGGCTCTCCACTGGCAGTTTGACCCAGAATGGTTGCCCAGGACAGATGGGATAAAAGACTAGCCTGTGCTCCTGCTCTTTGCTTTTCATAAACTGTCTGCATTTATGCTGGGGGGTCACCAGATCTCAGGGCAGAGCCCCAAGTCTCCAGTTTTCATGAGTCTTCTTTCCGGCAGGCAACATGGGTGCAAATTCTCCTGTTTGGGGAAGTTCCACTCCTGGCAAGAGGATAGTACTCCGTGCAAATCTCTAACCCAGCTTTTAATAAAGCAGCAGCTTGCTATAATTCAAAAGTCTTGATTTTTTGCTGAAACTTAAAAGACTCTCCAGACTAATAGAATCACAGAGTTAGAAGTGACCTCATGGGCCATCAGGTCCAACCCCCTGGTTAACATACAAGATCTTCAGCAATAGCCTCCCCAGCAGGTAGTTGTCCAGCCTCTTTCTGAAGACATCCAGTGAAGAAGACCGCAATGCTTCTTTAGGCCAGCAGTCACCAACCTTTCCAACCTCATGGACCACTAAACTCACAATTTTGAATCCCACGGACAGAGTGTGAAAGGACAACAGGGCGATCTCATCCCCCTCACTGTCCACCTCCTTGCTGCAGGAGCGATCCTGCCCAGCGCGAGTGGGAGAGGACAGCAGGGGGAGGCATCTGGTCTTCCTTGCCGTCCACCTCCCTGCTGCGGGAGCAATCACACCCGTAGCAGGTGGGAGAGGACAGGGAGGGTGATCTCATCCCCCTCGCAGGCCATGGATCACCAACATTTTCTTGCAGACCATCAGTGGTCCATGGACCGCTGGCTGGCAACCGCTGCTCTAGGCAGACCACTCTTACTGTCAAGAAATTCCTTCTAATCATGGTCAATAGAAATCTATTCTCCTGCAACTTCAAACTGTTAGACCTGGTCCTACCCTCTAGTGTAGCAGAGAACAGGCCTGCCTCTTGCTCTCTGTGACAGTCCTTGTGGTATTTAAAGGATGCATTCATATCACCCCTCAGTCTTCCCTTCACCAAGCTGAACATGCTCTACTCCATCAGCCTTTCCTCATTGTTATTCATACCTCCTATCATCCAGTTGCCCTTCCCTGAACCTGCTCCAACTTTTCTATATCCTTCTTAAAATGAGGCACCCACAACTGAACACAGTGGTCAAGGTGAGGCCTGACCCATGCAGACTATTGCTTCAGCCAACTTAGAAACCATGCTTCTATTAATGCAGGCTAAAATAGCACTCACTTTCTTTGCTGCAACATCACACTGCTGGCTCATGTATAACCAATTCTTCATCTTCTCCTTATTTTCAGGATACTTCTATTCTCTGCCCCATTTTCATTCCCTCCTCTTCCAATCCCAAATGCCTCATTTTTATTTTATAATATTTTTAGAAAACTCTCTTTCTACAGTTTTAGCAATGAAGCAGTTGGTACTTGTGCTAGGAAGGATTAAATGTCATCTCCCACCCCATGCACAAAGAGATTAAAGCTTCCAGTGACATCCCACCCTCCTTCATCTTTTCTCAGTCTTGTATCTTAACCTGTCAGGCATTGGGGTGCATTAAGCCCCTGGGGGATCTTGAAGGGCTGCACCCCTCAAAAAAGTTGAAAGGTTTTGTCCCCCAAATACCCTACACTGGGCGTGGGGGCAATTTTCCAGATTTGTGGTCCCCTCTGGACCAAAGGAGAGATATGTACTCAAACAGAAAGTAACCCATAGGTCAGCTTCTGGGCTGCTTTCCCTGGACCTAAAATAGTGTAGGAGAGGCATAAAGTGTCAAAATTGTCCCCATGTCTTTTCCTTTGAGGGACCAAAGAAAAGTCCAAAAACTTTTCTAATTCATTTTTTAAAAAATGTCAGTGCTGTGGTGCCCTGAGGGTCATGTGTAGCTCACTTTCTCCACTTTTGCTTTAATGTTTCTTTTTCTCTCTCTCCAGAACCTCCAGAACATCAAACAGCAGGCTTCTGTGCTCCAAAGATCAAACCTCCACACAGAAGGAGAGGCAGGCTTACTACAGTGAGGATGGGAGGAGAAGCAATCTTCCCTTGCTGCCATGACCCAGTTATTTCTTGCAAAAAAAAAGGGGGAGACCAAAAAAGGGATGAAAAGGGATGAAAAGCAATGTGAGACAAATCAGTACAAACTCTTAGTCTAGCAAAAGCTGTTGGATCAAAAAAAAAAAAAAAAAAACAAGTAAAACAACAAATAGCACTGCATCCTGACATATTTACCCTGCCTGGAAGTCCCCTAAGGCTCTAGACCAGCGGATGCAAATTTGGTCCTTGGTTCTTACCACGGTAGTTCTAGGTTTCTCCAGACTCAGTCTTAGTGTAAGTAAGAGAGATAATGGCAGTCTACTGGATCAGTGCTGACCCTGGAGAACCAATAGGTTGCCAGAAACTCAGGTTGGTGGGAAGAAGCTCAAAATCCTGGCATCATACCAGAAGCCTCTTTGTGAGAGCATCTTCCAGACGTGTTGGACGTCAAGCCCATCACCCTCAATCAGCATGGTCACTGGCAACGTTACCTCAAGATAATGGAGATTGTCAGAGTTGGCCCTACTGTTTGGCAAGGTTGCCTCAAGTGGCAGTTTCAGGGAAGCAACAGCAAAAAGGTTGAAGGAGAAAAATGTGTCCCACGCACTGTCATCTGCATCCCTAAGGTTTGCAGGTGTGATGGAAAGCATTGTCCCATTGCCAGTGTTGAAGAAATATTCAACTGCCAGTCCAATCAATTTTGTATATGGAAGGAGGAGGATGGTGTCATCATGTTTTCATTTCAGACAGCAAACTATCTCAGGACAGCCCTAGGCACTGTAGTTGAACACATCAGAAACCATCTAGTTAGAGCAGACAGCTTCAGTGCATCAAGCTGGCGCTGATCTTTACAGTCATGAACCAGTATAATCCCGTAAACAGCAGCTAGGCATGGGTCCATGTTCACGTATCATCATAATAATTCTACAGGACATTCCACAATATGTCTCACACACTTTAACTCAGTAACACAACAGTCCAAAAGGGTGGGCTGGGAAAACACTTGCCTCTTTAAGGCCTCCTTCTAGAAAATACTTAGTCAAAGTAAAATACGAAACCAAGAGCTCCTGATTCACTGGTCAGAGTCTAAACTTGGTCCTGGTCCCCGAAACTTCCTAGCCTTACCTGATCTATGGAGTGGGGTAGTAGCCACTCTAGAAGTCCTGTGTGGTAACTAAAGTTGAAACTTTGGCCATTTCTGCACAGGGCGAGGGAATCACCCCATAACGCTACTCATCAGACTTTTGGGCTCCCCAGTCTGGTCCACGCTTCTCCGGAGCAGTGCGTGGCCGCTGCTCCACACTGCTCCGGAAATGAAAATGGTGGCTTCAGGTTGGTCGAGGGTCAACCGCTGAAGCTTGCCAGCCTAAAGCCTGCCCCCGGCAGATCGCAGGCTTGCACCAATGCAAGCCTGCGAATCTGCATAAGGGAGCAGGCTCGCAGTGGCTTGCTCTGTGTTTTTGAAAGACCTTTCAAAAGCACGCTGGACGACCACTTGGGGTTGTTCCGGGGCGGGGCGGGGTGCGGCTCTACGCTAAGTAGGTCCGACCCAGTCCGCTCTCAGGTGCAGAAGTCCTCCCTGGAGGATGCTCTGCCCTGGGTTAAAAACCCCGTGTGGAAATGGCCTTCATTTTCATCAGCAAAGCAAAAGGCCTTACTCTTTGAAATGCAAGGCTGGCCCAAGACATTTTGTTACCTGAGGTGAAGCAACCAACTGCATGCCTGCCTCACAAAGTACATGTAATACCCAAAGCCAACCAAGTTGTGTTTACACCTGAAGAAGAAAATCACCCAAACACCTCTCCTTATTTCCCTGACAAAGAAAAGGCAGTAATAATAGATTAATAATAAGTGCTGCTTCCTCGTGATACCAACACTGTGCTGTCTGGGGTTGCTGCTTCACTCTCCCTCATGGTAATACACTTCTGAAATACACTTATTTCATATCAGTATCTATATATTTCCCACTTCCTACAATCTTCTCCATTTTAGTTAGGTTTGTTGTTCTTCTGTGCATTCACATTGTGTCCAACTTACAGCAACCCAAAGGCAAACCTATCACAGGATTTTCTGGGGTGAAGAGGTGTGCGATGTGCCCAAAGTCACCCAGTGGGCTTCCATGGCCGAGCGGGGAATCAAACCTCAGTCTCCAGGATAGTAGCCCAATGGTCAAACCACTATGCTATGTTGGTTCTCATTAACTGTTTCAGCTGGGTTTGACTGAGAATGACAAGTTCCAAGTAACCTAGGAATTATTTTTGGAAGAGCAGGAATACAAAACCTAAGTTTCTGCGGCAAATGTTCAACAGTTCTATTCCTCTTCTCCCCACTTCTCTGATCACAAGGAGCTGCTGGGAACAGGGAACCTTTTCAATTTCATATCAGCTCAGTCCTCAGTCCGTTCTGCCTGCATCAATTTGCAATTTGGAAAACAAAAACAGACCACCACCACCAGATTCTGGGAGCTTTGATCTGAAGAGGTAACTTTCCTAATGCCTGCTCATATGTATATCTATTTCCAAAATGATATTAACTTTCAGCTAATATTGCTCCCTGGTTTTATTCATAGTCTGAAGAGATATGACAGGGGTGAGGAACCCTTGGTCTTCCAGATGTTTTGGACTACAAATCCCATCAGCCCTGGCCAGGACAGTGTTGAAGGACACATTTAGTGCCTGGAAAGCTGTACACTTCCAAGCCCTGAATTAAAAGTTACATTAGTAGACATCAGTGCATTCCCAAGGGATTTTGCTGCCTGAGGAACAGCAGTAAATTGTGTCCCATTAACCTAAATCAAGCTGCTCGGTACCCACAAGCTAGCCAACTAATTTGGACATATGAGGCAGAAAATCCACCCTCCATCCCAACTGCTGACAGTAAAAATACGATTACTGCAAAGTAAATAACACAGCATTTTAAAGCCCTTCATTACCTCACAAATCTGCTACCTAAGGCAACTGCCTCATTCTGCCTAATCACTGGACGAACTCTGCAAGACACTGGATGATTCACCAAACAATCACAGCTTCTCTGCTAATAAGGTGATAACACTACTCAGGGTTAAACTGCGGGAGATGGAAGGTGATGGTGCATAGCACAGCTAGCTGCTGGGGCTGAACCTTTTCTTTAAATATATTGCAATGTGATAACAAACGACAGGTTGTGGTTTGGTGTTTTGTTTCTTCACACACACACACATCTTCAGCTGCAACCAGGAGCGGGAGAGAAAAACAATTTGCATAGCTTGTCAATTTCTATGATTTAGCAACGGCAGCTATTTTGATAGTAGCAACAGCACCTCAACAGGGAGGGCGGGGACACAAAACCCTGGCTGTTTGAAGTGCCCTGACCTCTTCTAAGGGAAGCTGGGGATTTTCATTTCACCATGTCGCCGACTTCATGTGACATGAACAAACAGAAAATTTTATCAAATCTAACATAAAAATCCATCATGTTCTAGCAGTGATGGCTCTCCAGAGGCTGCTTGGCCACAATTCCCAGTAGCCAAGGTGACACACCTGAGGTAAGAGGGCAGTTTAGGGAGTGAGACAAACCACATGGCACATTCAGTTCTGTCAAAGGGCAACAGCCAGAGAGCTCAGGAATCAAAACCAAGTGACTGCTGCTACCGCGACCCAGCAAGCTGATACCTGAGGCAGTTGCCTCATATTGCCAGCCTATATCCCAGTTTGGTTTGTAATCACTAGTTCTGGTATTAAGAAAGCTGTTGAATCTCATTCAAAGCTTAGAAATATTACTTTTTGGACTGCAGCTCGCAGAATCCCACTCCTACAGCCACAGAATTTCACTCCAAAAAACAACATTTCTCAGATCTTGTCCAATTATTGGATGTGTTAATCATCAGAAGGATTTTTGAAACAGGTGGTGCTTTTGTATTCTTATCATGTCTTATGGAGTGAACCAACTCAAAAAGTTGGGGGAGGCATGGACATAGGAGGCAGGCGCTGACAAACTCCACATTTAGCTCTGAAAGTCACTGGAGGTCTTTCCTCACTACACTGTTATAGTGCTATTATTCCGCTTTCAATATCCTGTAGAATTCTGGAGTTTGTAGTTTACTGAGGCCAAAGAGCTCTCTGGCTGAGAATTCTAAATGCCTCTCCCTAAACTGCAAACCCCAGGACTCCATAGGATGCTGAAAGTGGAATAATAGCACTATAATAGTGTAGTGCAGAAAGGCCCTGGATGTCCAGTTCTCCTGGTTGTGGAGAGTGTGGGCAGAAAGCAACAAGTACTGAGCCCCAGAAACTATTATAGAGTTCTGCCAAGTAAGGCTAAGGGGTGTAGTTTCTTGCAGCTGCAGGTGATGCATGAGAGGAAGAAATAAGCAAAGCATTTCCTCTCACAGAAACATAAGGATGGGGCATATTTCAAATATTCAGTATCTGTCTGTCTGATGCTACTGAAGGGAAGGAAGCCTTGAGCACAGAAGGGAACCTATTGATAAACACTGACAACTCGTACATCCAGCATTCACCACTGTCTTTGAAATCAGTCTGAAATCTATCACCTACCTTAGCAATCATTTAATATGTCAGTTCAAGATTCAGTGCAATTGTATTCACAATAACCCTGTGAGGAAAGTGACTGCTGTATTTTTGTGAACAAGAAAATGAATGCTAAGAACAGTGACTACTAACAGCAATATACAGTTGCCCCTCCACATTCACAGGGGTTGGGGCGCAGAACACTAAGTTCTCTCAAATCATATTTAACACACACAAAAAGTATGATCTCTGGATTCAACTGACTACATATTCAAATGTACAGTACACAGTACATTTGAATCCAGAGTGGTGAACACAGCAACCACCCAGTTCTGCCTGCAAGGTGGTGAGGCTCTTTTGCAAAGCAGAAGCAGGTGGCTGGCGAGGCTTGCTGCCACCTCTGCTGCTTTCCTTTGCTATTTTTAATAAAGACTTACATGCCTCACCTCATGCTCACAGTCTCTCCCAGTCTTCTGAGACTTTTAGAGAGACTGTGAACATGAGTTGAGATCCAAGTCGCTATTAAAAATGACATAAGGCAGCCGTGGAGGTGGCAGCACATAATCCACAAGCAATCAAATCTGTGAAAGTAAAACATAAAAATGTGGAGGGATGACTGTAGTTCTTCCTAGTCCAAGGAATCAGTTTCATCACTGAATTACTGCAGAGAGAACACAGACACTCCATGAGCAAAGAGGTAAGTTTCGTATGACATTCATCATGTCTGTCCATGGGTGTCACCATGCTGCAAGGACTCTGTCCCCTAGGTCATGGTAAAACAGAGGCCATCTTCTATTTTCATGGGTCTCCACTGAGGTGCAATTAGTCTGCAGCAGAAGTTGATCACTATTTTCTCACATCCAAAGCCATGTTTTATCCACTAGACTATGCTGACTCTTTCTCTGGCTAAATTAGAGACTCCAGATGTTATTGGCCTTCAGCTCCCTTCAACCCCTTGCCAGCATGAGCAATGACCAGGGGTGACGAGATTTGTCCTTCAAGAAGATCTTTGCAAGGGCCACAGATTCCCAAACCATGGTCTGAACTCACTTGATAAAGTCAATGAGTCGGATCCAAACTATGTTAATTGAAATTAACTTCCATCTAAAATCAATGGGGTTTAAATCTTGATCCCCCTTGGTTTTAATTGTACCTCCATTCATATGTTTAGTCCCTTGTAAATCTAAATCACAGAATTGGGAACATGCACACTCCAGATGTTATCAGACTGCAGCTCTCTTCAATTCTAGCCAACTGAGCCAATAATAAGAGATGTTGGGAACCACAGTCTAACAGTATCTGGAGAGCCATACATTCCCAAGCCCTGATATAAATATATTAAAAATGGTAAAGATCTCTGGTGCAGTGTACAGTATGAAGCTTGTGGGCTAGAAATTTTTAGAACTGCCTGTTCTTAGCCGCTAAGTGAAAAATTGATGCTTGCCTTCTAGATCCACATCCTGGAAGTGGTTTTGAATTTTTTTAAAAAATCACTAGAAAAAGATAAGGAGTACACCTGTTGCTGCAAGATACAGCTATGTGGTTAAAGGGGAAAGCAGCACTAAGAACCAAGCTACTAAACCATTGAATGGATCTGGAAATATATAACCGGTAAAGAAAAGGGCAAATGAAGCCACAGGAGTGCAGAGACACTGAACACGCAAGGAGCTGGTGAAGTCACATGCATATAATACTTTTTTCTACAACTCTATAATATAAATGATGGGTTTTGTCTTGGTTTGTCAACTGCAATAAATTATCCGTGCATACTTCTCCAAAGCTACTTCAAAAGAATCCAGTGGTGGCTGGTGGCTTCCATATCACTGGGAGAGTGAATCTACCTTGGGGTTTAGTCTGAACTTTACAAAACTATCCAAGGAACTGAATGTATCTGGGGAATAGGGTTCAGCACTCCTTTAAAATCTGGACTAAAACCCAGAGCACAGTCACCACTGCACTGACATGGAAGCCATCAGGAAGAAGTTTCTATTATAGTGCTGGGGAAATTGTGGTTCTCCACTGCAGTCCAACAACCACTCCATAGTCCCCACTTGCCTGTTCCTGTCTTAATTCCATCAACAGCAGAGAAGAAGGATTTCATTTTCTATTCCATGCAGTTCTGAAACCATTTAGGTTTCCCTATGGCTGCTATTGGACATTTTTTTTAAAAAAAAAGGGGGGGGAAACCGTGCACTAATTGCAGTCATACCATTAATGTCATGTCTACTTTGGCCCTCAATCCAGAAAAAAATGAAGGTGACGTTAATATGCTTCATCTGACCATGCAGGTAATATTCAGCCTGACTGGTTCATAACCTGGGAAATGTGCCTTTTTTGAATGACACCTCCTGCCCAGCTCTGGTCTGAATGGGCTCACACACTGGTACCAAAAATATCAGTTTGGGGTTCTCTTCTTTTCCCATTATATACCCTCCCTCTTCAATTTTTGGATTTGGGTTTTCGGTATCACATTTATGCAGATGACACACAGGTTTTCCAGAGTCGATGCTTTTGTGTGGAAGTCCACGATGGACTGTTTGTTGAGCATTCGCTTCGGGATGACCACCTACGATATGGAGAAAATGGAGATCTTGGAGTTTCAGCCCAACCATCCAAAAGCCTCTCTTTCAAGTCCTCCATCATGTTTGCAGAGTTGCACAGTAGTTCCTGTTTTGGTTGCCAGGAACCTCAGAGACCTGCTGGATGATCAATTGTCCCTGAACCCCTTTATTGGGGTAACAGCAAAGGCTTGTAATTTCCATCTTTTGAACATCTGTAACACGCATAGGTTCTTGACCATCAAGACTTCTCATTTGCTAGTCCAAGCTTTGGTTATGTCACACTTGGATTAATGTAATAACCTACTGGCAGGTTTGTTTTCTTGCTCTTCTCTCCCTCTGGCCTTAATTCAGAATAGCGCCATCCAGGTTGTTTTAAATCTCCCCAAATCTCACCTCCAATCCTGCAAGGTAGGATAAGCTGCAAGCTGTGTTTTGTCAGTATTCTTTGAAGACAGATTGCCACAGTATATCTTATGCCTGGCATGGAGAAACTTCTTGGGCCAAAAAGCAAAAGGTTTCAATGTTAGGAGCTGTATGTCAGCAGACAATATTCATCAGACTCTATTCACTCAGCCAGACACACACACCCCCGCGTGCACGCACACACACACACACACACACACACACACACACACACGATCACCTCTCCCTTATCAGTTTGGCTTTTTAAAAGCTTCACTGAAGCAGAGGAAGAGTTAAGGAGAAGTCACAGTATTGACGAGGCATCATTTATTCTTTCCACAGAAGAGACCTCCCTATGCTCTCCATTCTGAAGTCAGGGAAGGGTGAGCAGCACTAAGGAGCTACTCTTCTTGCCCTAGAAGCTCTTCCCCTCCCCATGTGCCCCCTCAAGCTGTAATCAGGAATTTAAAAGCTGAGAATGCCAGCTTTTTAAAAAGCGCCCTGCAGCCTGAGAGGGAGGAGAGGGTAATCTTTAATGGGGGTCATCAATTAGATGTAACACCAGGAAGAAGCTGGCAGGATAGAGATCTTCTGTAGGCTGTGTTATGCCCACAGGCCAAAGGTTACCCATACTTGTCTTGTGTCCAGGATACATTCAAATCAAGGCCCAAGAACCTATAGAAAAGAACAGACCCTCTCTCAATTCTGCAGGACTTCCTTTAAATTCCTTGAAAACAAATCTGTGAATTTACCAAGTGGTCTCAAGCATAGATAAAAACAGCCTTTAAGGCTAGGAAAACAGTCGCATAGGGACATGGGGGCAGAGGGGACTGATTCGTCCCGGGCGGCAATGTTTTGGGGGCATCCTGGCCCATAGCCACGTCCACACACACACTGGCCACGCCCACACACACACTGGCCATGCCCCTGTACACAATGGCCATGCCCTTTACACCGTAACCCCGCCCCCTCCACACACTCCAAGTTCCGCCGCTGTAGGGAAAAGAACTAAATCAGTGACCAATAATTTTCAATCAAGTCTATTTATTAAGAAACCAAGCACAGAGAGGCTCAGAAATTAGCACTGCTTTTAAAATAAAATGAAAAATAGGATTAGCTAATGAAAACTTACTCAGCCCACCAAAACAGCTCACTGATTAGGGGTGGGGAGTGCCCATCTGTGCCTCCATAACATGGACAGTCTTATCTTTACTCCTCACAAGTCACTCTTCAATCAAATGGATTTCTTAATGTCAAGGTATTTCTGTGGACCCATACCAAATAAAATATATTAAAATGTATGCATAAACGGTATTACCATTGGATAAATTACATAAAATTATTAAAGACATGTCAGTGTTATGCTGGAGAGGTTATTGTAAAATAGGAATTCAGCTACACATATGGCTAACCTATTCAAAAACAGTTTTGCAGAGGAAATATAAATTTGTGCAAGACAAATTTTAGGCCAGACAATATACTACAGGGGAACTTTACTGTTCATATCCATATATGAAAATGAATATGAAAAATTTCCCAAGATCTCATAGCATTTTTGTTAAGTACTATGACCTTAGAAATAGCAAAATTCTGAAAAACCTTTAAACGTCTTGCTATAAAAACACTGATAGATACATCATAATCTGTAGCATTATCAAAAAAAGTTAAAATTTAGTTAGATTAGCAAAAGGAGAAATCAAACATACATTCATAGAAATGTGGAGGCTGCTTTATTGTGTATGTTATTCATGCAGTCTCGGGAACTATACCATCACTTGATCAAGCATCTTTCTGGAAAAGTGCATTTTGAACAACATGAATAATATATAACCCATCAATCAGAACTTCAAAGATGGACCTAATAATAATGATGATGGATGGATGGAGGTGGGAAGCACAATAGATTAAAATAAATCAGCATACTAGACATAACATCAGCTAAAAGTACATAATGCCAGTTAAGAGACACATAACAAGTGTTAGAAGGACATATAAAACCCATACATATTAAAACAGTCAATTCATACTTTCAAACTCATATTTAAAAATGTTTGGGCAAGCCTACTGGAAGGGACCAGTCTTTACTGTTGTTTTAAATTCAGACAGCATATCCAGCTGTCATATCTCTTCTGGAAGGTCATTCCACAGTCTGGAGGTGGCTGAAGAAGAAGTTGTCTGGTTGCCAGACTCATCCTGACTGACTGAGGTAAATGTCTGCCCAGAGGACAATCTGGAACAGATTGGCAAATCCACAAGTAACCAAACCATGTAGGGCTTTAAAGGTAATAACCAACACTTCGTGCTTTGCCCAAAAACTAATTGGCAACCACTGGAGTTATTTTAATATTGATGTAATACAATCTCTCATAGATGCATCAGTAACCTGGTTGCCATATTTTGAACTAACTGAAGTTTCTGAGCTTGATACAGAGGTAGCCCAATGTAGACAGATCACACTGCAGAAGTCCAACCCTGAGGTCACCAGTACGTGCACTATCATCTTTCAATCCTCCACCTGTAGGACGGGACACAGCTGGCATGGCAGCCAAAACTGATAGTAGGTATCTCTTGTTGTTGCATCTATCTGGGCTGTAACCACAGTGATTGACACTGGTGTATATCTAGACTTTCTGACTAAGTAGTCAGATTGGGAGGGAGAGATAGCATTAATTGTCATATTTGTGAGACAGTGGAAAAATTTGTAAAGGAAAATATTAATAAAATTATTTTTAAGTGCAATAGCCCCTTCGCTTTTGTAAGGGTTCAGGGCACAAAACCTTCAAGAAAATGGATAAACTATGAATAACTTTCCCCACATTCCTCCTCCCATTCTCTTCCAGGCCTTCCCCCTCCCATTACCTTGCCTTTCCCTTGGTACACATCTCTTCCATCTCTACACCCAGGCAAAAGGCAAGGGAATGTGTCGGGGGGAAGGCACGCATGCTTTTCTTCTTCATGCGCAGTGCTCCTCTCTCCCATTCTCTTGCTTTATGCATGGGGAGCAGAGAAGGAAGGCACATGCACCCAAGCAAAAGGCAAGGGAATGGAAGGAAGAGAATGAGGGCAGTATGTGCATGCCTTGCCAATAATCATATTCACGAAGGTCAAACTTGCAAATGTGGAGAAACGACTTTATTTCTGTAGGGAATTAACATTACTGGGAGACTAATAATGGGGCTGCTGTGTTACCAAGCCATACACCCCCACTTCATGATATGGTACAATTGGCAAATATCATTTAATTAGCATAAAATATAAATTATACACTGCTATGGCTGAAAAGCTGTGCTGGTGAAGAGGACTGGCTGAACACATGCGATGTGAAAATAGGTCAGACTGGACGTCAGAGCATGGTCGGGTCATAGTCAAGGAAGCTCCAGTGATAATGAGCTTGCAAATGTTCTTCAACGACTCAACCTTTAGAAAGAATAGCACCCGAAACTGCCTCTACAGAGAAATTGATTGTCTTCAACACACTTGCCTTTCCCACCGAAATTCTCCTTCATTTTCTCACCTGCCCAGCCATTAAGGAGGTATCCCGATTCCCATCAGTTGTTTGTCACCTAATGCTAAGGCCATTAGCTCGTTCTGGACTCCATTGTTTACTCTGCTAGAATGCCATTAACACCTTCTCCCTCAGGGTAGAAACAGGTTATTTAAACTCAGGCTCTGAGTCAAATAATTCATAGTGTTCTGGACATAGGCTGTCACTTCACTGCTCTGATTCCCATACTTGTACTACCCTCAGACCCTTAGTCTGAGCTACATTGCTTTGTCTCTTCTCTGCAGGATAGGTAAATATCACCCACTTTGCCATAACTTCTTGCTGTCCAGTTTTTCTTCCCTTTTCCTTCAGTTAGCCTTGTGTGATTGTGAGACTGCTTGGCTTATGTGTGTATGATTGTTAATTCCCAAAATAAAACAAAACATTCTTGGACCTCCGAATGGTGTCTCTGTATTAGTACTGTTATACACGGGTAAAAGATCTTGCCAGCTTACCCCTCTCTCGCAGGCCTCCCCTTTTGAGCTAATACTCCCCACTGTTACACAGAGGCAATGGCATTGCGGGTGGACCTCTGAGTCAACCACCTTTCGGGTTGACTCAGAGGTCACCTTTTGGGTAACAGCTGTTGGACATTGGAAATATTTTTACACTTTGGGAAAAAAAATATTTTGCATCTAGGAAGGCTTCCACTTGCCTAACAGTTTCACCATAATGGCCATTTTCTTTAGTATTTTAGAAGCTTTAGTTAAACAGCAGATCCCAAAGTGCTCACTAAGAGCCAGTTCTCATCCATCCCTTCAGGAGAAAATTACATGCTACATCCCAGCAGCTCCTTCTCCTACTGGAAAGCTTAAGGGGCTCTTCTCCTTTATAAAATGTTAGTGAGAGGGAGCATTTTGAACAGGCGATGGGTTCAGCAAAAGGGAAGGACATCATTTATGCTTCTTCTTTACTATCTGCTTCCCCTCCCCACCACCCCATCCAGTATTCCAACACACCCATATTTTTCCTCACACGTGGACTCTAGAAGGGTAAGCCAAGGACAGGCTTTCAGGCCAGCTGCTTTCCTTGGATGGGAAATTAATTAATTGGCTGGCTTTGCTTTTGGTGAAATGTTAATCATTGCTAGCTTATAGATTATGTATAAATTGTCTCATTTCAACAAAAATATGGCATATACACATTTTATGCCAGTTTGTGTCCAGTTGACCTGAGTCCTCAGTCTTGTCTAGCAAAACTCAGAGTGGGGCAGGAGGCAAGGCTGCCAGGGATGGAGTTTCCATGCCTCTCTCCTGTTTTCACAGCCTCACATGCACTCTCTGCTGCCACCACCATCAAATTTACCAATGCAGGGTCTGAATTCTAATGCAGCAATTAGCACATATCCATTGATATCCATCAAGATGATCCTCCCATATTTTACACTCAGTACCACATAAAGACCTCTTGGCCGCTGCAAATACTCTGGTATAGGAGGCAGTAGCAGCACAAATGCCAGTGGAGATAAAGTAGCTTATAGGTACTGTGACAACAGAAAGTGGAAACAAAAAGCATTTCTGTCAAGAGAGAAAGCTCCCTGAAGGCTATGTGCCACTCAAAAATGTACTTTATACACCATCATAAGGGAACTTTATGCCAAGATCTGTCCCAGGCAACTGAACAGTGAAGGTGTTAACTCTGGGATTTTTGCTGGGTCATACGCATACCAATATGCTAAAGAAAGAGGGAGGGTTAAATACATGAGATTGAAAAGGAGACAGAAGGAGAAAGCAACAGAGTGTTTGCATTCAATTGGAGTTTTCAAAAATTCATACTGCTATTTCTTTCTCTCCAAACTCAAAGTACAGATGGAATTTTTCATCTTTATATTTCAATGTTAATTTAATTGTCCATTTAAAATTAACTCGCTAAAGGGGGGAGAAAAGAAGAAACTATTAAAAATATAAAGAATGTTAAATTAAGATTAAATTGTTAATTAATGAAATTAAGATAAATATTGTAACTTAATCATGAAAAGAATGGATGAGGGTATTCAAGTTATGTCAGTCTATGTTTTTCCTTTCGAAAGATCAGTGTAACGAAGTTATCACCGAGAGGGGAATGTCTTAGACTAAAGTTCTCCTTTCTCTTTTAATAAATGTAATCAAAATATTCAATAAAAAATATTTTTAAAAAATAAATAAATAAAATTAACTCACTAAAAATCCACCTTTCAATATAAATTTAACTGAATTAGATTTCTGCATATTAACAACTAACCTTTTTGTATTAACTTTTCCATCTCTACCAAAGGCAGTAATGATTGGTACCAATATTGCTGTCATTCCAGCATTAAGTAAAAACATGGGTGTTTACTAGAGCCTTTGGGGCCTAATTGGTTTTATACAAATCCACACACATCCATGGCTTTACTTCATTTTAAACTGTTTTAACTGTTTTAAATATGTCTTTTTTAACTGTTAAACTCTTAAATATGCTTTCATCATTTTAAATTCATTTTTTTACATTGTTCTAAGTTGGTCAAGTTGATTTTATTGTAAACTTTTTTGAGATCTCTAAATAGTCAGCAGTATAAAAAAATGTAAATAAAGACAGAAACAATCAGCTTATAAGCAGAACACACACTTCTTTTTCAACAATGCACGAGAGGTACATGCTTCATAGATTCTAGCTTAAAATCTTCAACACAACACCCATCCACCTTGATCCACATACTGAAACCCGGACTGATCTAGGGGAAGTGTTCTTCTCTCTACCACACCTGAGGACACCAAGCTACCTGAGGAGCAGCAGAACAGGGCGCATAGTACCCACAGTACTGTTCCTCAGTGTTTAACTTCTGCCTCCTCCTTCCCACACAGATGACCACATGAACAAAGGACAGGACTTTTAAATCTTTGGTAGCTGTGTGGAACAGAGAATTTCAGTGGGTGTAGCTTACATAAGAGCCTGCACTGAAGAATTTCCTTCTTCTACATAGCTATTAAAGAGCTAACAGCCCTGCCTTCTTTCTCTTGGGAACACCTACACACATACACAAACCAGCATCTGTTGCTGGAGGCAGCCATCTCTGTCTCCTCAGGGATAGGACTGGCCCTGCATTCATAAGTTTCTCCAAGAGAGAGGCTTCTCTAGAGGTCATAGTTCAGTAGAAGGGCAGAGATGGAGACCAATGATCTGGCGCAATATAAGGCAGTTTCCTAGGCCAACTGTGATGCTGTCTTCAGCAATGATGCCTACACTAACAAATTCCATCTCTTGCATGCCAGTGGGACCCCTGGAATTCTCAGGTACTTTGTAATACACTTTTTTCCATCAAGTTTTCAGTAGTTTTGCTTTTGTTGCCTCTGTTTTTTAAAGTGCATCCCACTTTTTCATTAAGATGCCTTTTTGCATTTTGTAGTTGTTCTCTTGTCAGTTGTTTGGTGACAGAGCCACTAGAAACAAAAAGAAGAGGAGGAAGAAGCCGGTCATACAGTGCATTTTAGTGAAATCAATTTTGTCCCATATGCTGAATTACAGACGGACACAAAGATAATCAAACAAACAGACAAAGAGCTACTTGGGCTGTTTTTCTTCCTCCCAGTACATGGGAATTAGCTTTTGGACCACAGGGATCTCGGGATTTGTAGTCTAAAATGTAACTTTTCCAAGTTCTGCCCCTCTGCTGTTGCCCATTATATTTGTTGATAGCTTTTCCAAGTGAAAAAGCAGGACATAGCTATATACAAATAAATATAACTCATTCCTGTTTGCCAAAATACAAGGTGCACATCCTTCTCTGGTGCACATCCTCACGGTTACATGTCCTGCAATAATTTATTCTACAGGTTACGTTTCTTTATAGAAGTTAAGCTCTCTTTATTGATTCCACCCAGCTACGTTTCTCCTAAGGCTGCAGGACACATCTTAGTATATTTATACCCTTCCACAAATCTGTTGTTTAGTTCACAGGTAGAAAAGAGTGATTAATCCTCAGTGTCTCTGAGCACCACATATCATGTGCTCCTTGCCGATTATGAAAAGTTACGTATGCACAGCACAAGCATACTGCCTGCTGCGTATAAAAGGGAAGTTCCTTATGCATTGCTCTTGAAACAAGATCATTCTAAGATCCCCTTCACAAGCTTGTTGGCTAGCACCCGCATTTCCTTTCTAGTCTTTGTGACCACCTAACGAAAAACAATGGACAGAGGTAAGTACTGTATTCTCCCACTTTTACTCTCCCACTCACTTGCTTCTACAGTGATCAACTTGAGCCAAAGCTCTACCTGCAAACAGGTTTCTAATGGCAAAGCTTCATCTTTGGATGTAATCACACTAACAGCATATTTTTGGAAACATTGAGAGTATTATTCTTTTGCCAATAATGGGAAGCTGCCTACTCAGAAACACAATGGAAAATAAGAGTCCATTTAGACCCCAGCATTTCTCAGTTTAAACACAATAGCAGCAGATTGTACTATTATCTTATCTGGGTCCCTGTTATAGCTGTTGGAAGAACTGTAGATTTAAAATTACAAGACCACAAGGTGATATTTACCTGGCAGAAAATAACTTCTCTGCTCTCCAAGCCCTTACCCTTTGATCTCCTCAGTGGCATAGTTGTTCAGTGATAAGTAAGGCTCTCTGTACACACTCTTATGTATTATTATTTCACAAGGTGCAAAGGAAAAGTTCAGGTTCAAAATTAGTTATGAGTGAAATGTCGTTTTGACTGAGAAAATGTGTGTGTGCGCGTCTGTGTAGGCAACGCTGGACTTTATTATGTCTGTTGTAGATTCGAAAAAGAAGTTCAATAAATATAATTTAATAAATTACAAGTAAGTAGCATTAAAGTATTTAAAATAGTCTGGGTGAGAGGCCTTACGCAAGATGATCTGGAGTGAAAGCTTACTTGAAAAGCAGGCATGAGGATTTGGTCTTTTGCACTGTGTTCCTACTCCAAATCAAAGTACTGTTTTGCATGTCTGAATTTCCTGTGCTGCTTTCACTGAATCTCCATGATAGCCACCAGCCACTGCTATCTCCCCCACCCCGCAAGCCACTTACAGAATTCCAGCTGTCAGCCCAGAGGCAAAAGGGGTGCATAGGGAAGGAGAGGCAGCTGTGACCACAGGAGCTGCTAGAAGCCTGCTTTGGAAGGGGGTGCTGCAGCCCAGCCCTCATCTATCACCCTCCAAATCCTCTTTCAAATTACTTGCTAAGGCATTAGAAACCACAAGGAGAAAGAATTGTGGAAATCCATACAATCCTGGAAACCAATGCAAGTAGAAATCCTCAACCACCGACCTACTTATTGTCATTACCCTCATCTGATCTACTCCTGTTATGCGTCACAGTTTCATTCCAAGACTGAAAGAGCAACTTCGTGGCAGAGCTTGGGAAAAGGTTTGGTTTTTCCCAGATTACAGCACACAGAATCCCCCAAGTAGCATGACAACTGGCCCCCAAAAGTACCTTTCCTGAGCATTGTTTCAGGGTAAATCAGAGTGACCAGTGTTTGCATGACAGGCAGACAGTCCTTTTGGCAGAGGGAGTTGAAATCCAAAAAGAAACTGTCCCAGGTTCTGCTTCAGAATAAATCTAGGTGATCAATTTTTGCATGAAAAGTGTTTACGAAAAGCAATCTCTCCAAAGGGAGTGCACTTCCTCTTTGCTGTTTGATTAAGAAAGAGGCTCGTAGTAATGGTGGCTGTTGCGTATTTTTCTCCTCTAGACAAACACCTGAAAGCGGCCATCCTTTGGAATCTTCCTCTTCTTTTCCAGGTATGATGCCAACAAAACAAAACACATTATCTGATAGCTCTCCTTTTATTTATCATTGCTGCAGTGGGGGAAGAAAAAGTGCTCTAAAAGTAGCCCTGTTCCCCATTTTCTGTTCCTACCTTTCTTTTCAATTCCTGAAAGGAGATGGGAAAAGAAAACTATTAACGGTGCCCTTGGGGGTATTAAACAAGTGGATTATTTGACACAGATATTTATTAGCTTTTTTTCTCTTTTGCCTTTCCTTTAATGAGCTCAAATCACTTTATGTGACTCAGCTGCTGCCCACTTTCTCTTCACACCAACCCTATGAGACAGATCTCACTGAGAAAAGTGATCAGCCCAGTTAGTTTTTAACAGCCAAAAGGAGACTGGAACTTGGATCTTTCTAGAACTAGTTCAACATTGTAACATCAAATCTAAAGACAGTTTTGAACTGCAGCTGTAGAGTGCGTGTCAGGTATGCTATTGTGCTCACACACTGCTTGTTTTTAAATCAGTATCTGATTGGTTTGCAGTGGAAATAGAATACTAGACTAGATAAGCTTTTGGTCTGATCTAGCAGAGTTCTTCATAGGTTCTAAACCAGCTTTCCTCAACCTGGTGCTCCCTAGACGTGCTGATGTACAACACCCATCATGTAATCCCCGTGCTGTTTGGGGAATTGTAGAAGGCATCAGGTTGGAGAGGGTTATCCTGAAAAACACTGTATTTTGCTACCATATCTGAGTTACATCAGCAACTCAGGTTGATTTCAGATAATATTCCCTCCTCACTCACTCAGTCCCTCACTCTCAAGTCACACATGTGCAAGAAAAGGGTGGAGGGTGCCATGGTGGGCTGTTGCCCTCCTTTCTCTTTTGGGTAATGCTTCTTTCTGTGCACCCACAGGATGTGGTAGGAACCCCCACTCGCTAAGCCCACCACAAGGTTTTCAGCATAAACCTTACAAGCCTACAAGATTTTGTTTTAATTTGCTTTAAAGACTATATGCCCTGCACAGTCCAACCCCTAAAGGCTTTTTATCACTCAATTTCCCAGCCACTCCTCAACCCCAGCCCATCTCTGCTTCTGTAGCAACACTCCAGCCACTATTTATTCCCCTTCCATCCCTAGCAATCTCTACTGCTTTATCTTAGCTTGGTCCCATTCACCTTGTCTCTTATTTTCTTCTCCCATCCATCCAGGCCAACCAAATCTTGTATCAAACTTGGTCCGATACCTAGAGGATTCCTCCATCCCCATTTTGAAAAGGGCCAGTCTTAATATTTTTGCTAGTTAATTTGCAGAGTTTTGTGTTTTCAATTGTCTGGAGTTTCCCACTGCAAATGTCACACACACTTCAGCTTCCTTAAAATGCCCCTAAGGATAGCAGGGCATGTGTCAGAAATCACATGCTGTGGCCACTCTTGAGTGGTAAAATGGGAGAGGTGGTTTATATACATTTCTGACCTACTGAAGCAGAACAAAATAGTTAAGGGTCATTCTCATTTGGGACTCCAACAAAAAATTTTCTTTCATACTTCTGTCACTTTGTTGTCGCTATTAATTGCCATTGACAACCCTACCAAAGTGAGACCTGCAAGGCATCCTGTCTGGGACTCGATGGCCATTGTAGTCTCTTCCACCTCTATGATTCTATGTTTTTAATAGCCCTGCTCAGGTTCTGCAGATTCAGGGCTTGATTGAGTCTACATGCTGGTAATATGGCCTTCCTCTTTTCCTACTGCCTCCCACTTTACTGAGCATTATCATCTTTGGTAATGAGTCATGTTGCCTTGTTATATCGCCAAAATATAGAATCATATTGTTGGAAGAGATCACAAGGGCCATCCAGTCCAACCCCCTACCATATAGGAATACACAATCAAAGCACTCCTGACAGGTGGCCATCCAGCCTCTGTTTAAAAATCTCCAAAGAAGGAGAAACCACCACATTCCAAGGCAGCATATTCCACTGTCACAGTGCTCTTACCATCACGAAGTTCTTCTTAATGTTTAAGTGGAATCTCTTTTTCCTGTAGTTTGAAGGCATCGCTCTATGTCCTAGTCTTTAAAGTAGCAGAAAACAAGCTTGCTCTATCTTCCATACAATATCTTTTCAAATATTTAAAACATGGCTACCATGCCACCTCTTAACCTTCTCTTCCCTGGGCTAAATATGCCAGCTCCCTAAGCCATTCTCCATAGGGCATGGTTTCCATGCCTTTTACCACTTTGCTCACCCTCCTATATATGTACATTTCATTTTTTTTCTTCCTAAATGTAGTACCTCACATTTCTCCCTGTTGAAATTTATTTTGTTAGTTTTGTCCCAGCTCTCTAGTCTGTTAAGGTCATTTTGAATTCTGATCCTGTCTTTTGGGGTATTAGCTATCCTCCCTAATTTAGTGTCATCTGCAAATTTGATAAGCATGTCCTCTATTCTATCACCCAAGTCATTTATAAAGAAGTTGAATAGCACTGGACCCAGAACAGAACCCTGTGGCACTTCTCTCCAGGATGAAGAGGAGCCATTGGTGAGCAACCTTTGGTAACAACAGCCTCAATTTGTTAATTTTGGCTTCTAGGGAGAGTCCAAGCTTGCTTTGCTCTAGAATCCATTAATTGGATACTATGACCATCTAATCCATGGTACCAGTGGAACTCGCCATCAGCCCCATATTTCAGATGAGTTGATTGTCCTCTTGTCAGCTTTCTTCACTGTCCAACTTTCACAATCACATATAGAAACTAGAAATGCAATGGTACTGATGATTCTGAGTTGATGATGATTCTAACTGACTTTAAAGTTGTGTAAAATTTTCTGTCTTCACTACACTCCTTCCTCCACATTTGCAGGTTTGACCTTCGCGAGTTTGATTATTTGTGAAGCACATGCATGGCCCAATTTTCTTCCTCCCATCATCCCCTCGCATTTTGCCAGGCATGGAGAAGGAAGGAAAGTGCCTAGGCAAACGGCGAGGAAATGGGCAAGGAAGAGGCATGCGCACATCTTCATTCTCTACTCTGGAGTTCCCCTTCCCATTCCCTGTCTCTGGCCCCCAGGCACAAAAAGCAAGTGAATGGGAGGGGGAGCTCCAGGAGGGAATGGGAATGGGATTGCAGGAGGAGGATTATTCATGGTTTCCCTACCTTAGCGAGGGTTCTGCACCCTTACCCCTCATGAAAGTGGAGGGGCCACTGTGTTTTTGTTCTCTTAATGTCCAATTGTAACTTACCTAGTACATAGCTTCATGAATTGATTCTGGTTCCCTGATTCTACAAGCTCTCAAGTAGAGTGATGACTATAAGAAAAGTTTGTAAATTTTGGCTGCCACGTTAAACTGTAGTTTGCAAACTCTCTTTGAACTATTGGTTTCTGACTCTGGCTTACTAGCCAATTCAAAACTATGGTTTGACAATGCAGACAACACACCAAAGCACAGTTAAATGACAACTGTATAACCCTTGCAATATCCTCATAGGGTACATTAGTTATTAATCACCTACTTCACATAAAGGACTGAAAAGCAAGTAGCTTGTTAAGATGACTGTACAAAGTTCATGGCATGGGCAAGATTTGAACAGATCTTTCCTGGTTCATTGATTCAGTGCAAATCTATACGTGTCTATTCAGAAGTAAGTCCTACTGAATTCAATACTATAAAGGTGTGTGCAGACTACTGTGACCTCAGCTGCTTGAGTGTAGACTATATCAACTACTTTAAAAGAATGGCCCTTGACATCCTAGGCATTTACCTTCCGGAGCTGACAGAAGTTGTAGCCCAACACTTGTGGAGGCCACTGCGTTGGGGAAAGTTGTGTTTAGCCGTTGAAATGTAAGATTGTACCACTTGAAATGGCTGTTGTTGTTGCGTGTCTTCAAATCATTTCCAACTTATGGAGACTCTAAGGTGAACCTATCATGGGGGGTTTGGGGCTGAGTGTGTGTGACGCACCCAAGGTCATCCAATGGATTTCCCTGGCCAAGCAGGGAACTGAACCCTGGTCTCCAAGATCTTAGTCCAACATTCAAACCACTACACCAGAGCTTTCCAAATGGTGTGCTGTGACATGTTAGTGTGTCACCTGAAGTGTGTAGGTGTTTCGCCTATAGTCTTGGAAATGTATGTTATTATTTATAAATCATATATGAAAGGTTTTCATGAGATATGTTGTGTCCCCATACATTTTATTATTACAATTTATGTATCTGTATCTCTTATAAGAGGTTAATTTAACCTCCAGTTTGCTAGTAGAACTGAATTACTGTGTTGCGAAATGATGCACGTCTAAAAAAGTGTGTCACTAACATGGAAAGTTTGGAAAGCTCTGCACTACATCATGTTGGAATGGTAGGCACTCCCAAAAAGAAAGGACTTCTTTCTGACTTACTCTCATTTTATCTTTATGAACAACATTTGTGCACACCAGCACTCCCCAACATGATGCCTTCCAGTTAGACTACATTCCCCATCTTCCACAGTCAACATGGAAGGCTGATCTAAGCATTTGGATTTAAAACAAAGGGATATAGAGATCTATTGCATGAATGCACAGCCTGTATATGTAGGATTAAATCTCAACTGAATTCAGTGAGACTTTCTTCTGAATAGACATGTATATGATTGCTCTTTTAATGTTTGTTTAAATTTTTTTAAAAAAAATTAGCATTATTTACATACATACATATATTTACATACATACAAAGACCCTTTGTATGTTCATGTAGAAACTGTTCCTTCATGGGAAAATGTTGTTCTACAGTGTCCTTTAGAGAGAATGGAATCAAAAGCCATTCAAAGAGCCTTTTCACACTACACAATTATAGCTCTATGATACCACCGAAGACGAGTCTCCGTCCTAAGGGATCCTGGGATTTGTGGTTTTGTAACATATGGAGGCCAAGAGATCCAGCATAATGTAGAGCTTTGAGAGTTGGACTATGACCCTGGAGACCACAGGTTGATTCCCTGCTTGGCCGTCAAAACCCATTGGGAGACCTTGAGTATATCATACACTCTCAGCCCCAGAAAACCCCGTAATAGGTTTGCCGTAAGCTTGCCATAAATTGGAAATGACCTGAAAGCATGCAGTAGCAACAACAACAAAAAGACAACAACAATAACAAATGGAGGCCAAATAATGTTTTAGGAGAAGTCACAGTTCTTAAATTGCCCTAAAATAACCATAAGTGATAAATAGGTATTTATTACTGTCATAGACCAGCATAAGAGTAACAAAATCCACCCCCCAAAAATATATATATATAAATATACAAAAGAATACAAATACAGATTGGTATTAATTGTCAGACAACAGAACCCAACTAGTTCTAACAGAGTCCAACTACATAATCATTAAAGTAATCCATGGTGCAAGTCATCACTCAATGAATTTTAATTGCTGCCACACAAAATTGAGCTACTTTGTAAGTTATAACAGGATTAGTATCTGAAAACAGAAAGAAATGTATAACTATTCTGAACATCCTAGATATTTGTGGAGTATTGGCAAGATAAGATCAGTACATAGATCTCTATAATATAATAAACAGTAAAAAAGCACATGTCCTTCTATTTCTATTTGACCAGAACTACAGGGGCAATGTCTCTCCAAATATGGGACTTTCCTATGCTGTTCTTCAAGAACGGCTGAAGGAAGAACATGACATCATGACAAAGTAAATGCATTACGGTATTTAGGCACTGTAATGAAGGAAGGGGACCTAGCTAAATCCATTTGGCGCTCTATATCAGTGATACATTATTTAATGGCTATTTTGGCCTGATCATATCCCTTGCTAAGCAGAAGGTCAGGGGAAACACCCAAAGGTAGAATTTAGGTCGTAACTATTTGATTCCGTTTGGATTGTACTTTGTCCTTCAAAACCAAGAGCTATAGGTGAAAATGATAATCTGAGTTGAATATGGACATCCATACTCTAGCTTCTATCCTCATAAGGCCAGCCTCCAACTGCAGACTGGCATTAGCAATGCCTTTTGGGACCTGAAATACTGATCTCAAAAATTTAGGTTGTATAAATTCTAATGGTGCAAAAATAGAGAAAGGGACTAGCTGGGCACCATATAGAAGTTGTGCTATTGGCTTTGCTTCAAATAATTTGAGAGATGCTCAAATGTAATGGCCTCCTCTTGCTCTAAAATTTTTTGAATAGCTAATGGACTCCTCTGGGCAAGGCTGGCAATATAATCTCCATGAGCTTTCCTGCTTCCAGTAGAATGGAAAGCTGCACCCAGATATTTGAAACAAGTAACCTGTTCAATCTTGTGGTCATCTATATTCCAAGAGTATCCACTAGGCTTTACTGCAAATGCCATAATTTTTGTTTTTTGATAATTAAATGGTCCTCTTTACAATACTGAGACAATGCTCTCAATGCTCTTTTAAGACCAATAGATGTTCTTGAAAGAATAGCCACAGCATTCTGCATAAAGCAGCACAGCAATGTTTCGTCCAGCTGATTTTGGGGAATGAATGTTGATTTTATGGACATGGCTCAAAGAGAATTAATATGAAAACCGAACAGAGGTGGAGTCAGTATACAACCCTGCTTAACTCTCTTCTCAGTTTTTATGGCTTATCTTACTATCTTACTTTAAGGGAGGTTCCTTCATGCAGCATTTCTATTAAGTAAAAAAATTGTCTATCAATTGAGGATGCCTGCAATTTTCTCTACAATATAATTTGAGATATGGAACTAAATGCTGCTTTAAAATCTATAAAAGCAACATACAGAGAAGTTGCATTACAAAAGGAATATTTTTTAATCGATGCCTCCAATTTTCTCCACAATATAGTTTGAGATATGGAACTAAATATCTCAAACTATATGCTGCTTTAAAATCTATCAAAGCAACATACAGAGAAGTTGCATTACAAAAGGAATATTTTTCAATCAAGTAATGTAACACTAAACATTGATCAATAGTAGATTGCCTTTCCCTAAAGCCAGCTTGCTCCTACACAAGAATGTTCTTTTGTTCTAATCAATCCAGGAATTTCCCAAGTAAATGTTTTGCATAAAGCTTGCTGATTGTATTAAGTAGAGTAATTAGTCTGTAAGTAGCAAGCTCATCCTTTCCCCCGTTTTTATGAAGAGGAATAATGACTGCCAACCCCCAATCCATAGGGACTTGTCCATATGTGCCAAAGTAAATGAAAAGGGAAGCCAGGAAAGAGGCCCAGAAATCTAAGTTATTTTTAATAATCTCTGACAGAATTAAGTCCTCTCCTGGAGCCTTCCTCAATCTTAACTGAGCTACAAGACAATTAATTTCAGACACTGACACTGGTGGCCACATTGGGAGATTATTTATAGTCTGAATACAACCTCCTTTTCCAGCAATGGTGCCTATACATAGTTGATGAAAACACACCTCCCAAATATGTGGAGGACTGTGACAATCCACTTTAGAAGAGCCACTACTTTGAAAGCTTGATGCAATGTGCCAAAAACAAACAAACAAAAACTGAGTTATTGGATTTAGGAGCCTGAATAAGATGTGACCAATTGTTCTTCACGGCTTCTTTCCTTTTATACTCCAAAAATTGTTTTTATTGTCTCTTCTTCTGAAAGAGTTTCGATACGGCTACAGATGAGTTACATAGGACTGTTACATAGGACTGAAAAGTGGCAGTGAGAGCTTTTTTTGGCATTAACACAGTCCTTATCAAACCATGGTTTAGAATAATGCTGTTGTAATCACAAATGTGTGCTACCATTATATGATAGATACTGGTGTAGCTCTCAAGTAAGTATGGTATAATTTTCTAAAACTACATCTGGCAGCTCAGCTGATAGGTACTGAAAATGATTTGAGGCCAATAAATAATTATCATTTGTTTTAGATGGGAGGTCCATTTAGCTGTATAATAAGCTCTTCCTTCTGACATAAAGAAGATAAGAGTTCTGACATAAAGAAGATAAGAGTTCTGACATAAAGAAGATACGAGTTCTCAACCCATGGCTCTTGTATGAAATTATTGAACTGCAGAATAATTGGGAAATGATCACTATCACATTTAGGGATAACTTCCAGATCCTTGGCATACATGAGAAGATCCCTAGATTTAATCACATAATCAATTGCACTCATTCTGGATCCGGAAAAATAAGTGAACTTCACTGGATGACCACTGTCCATAGTGCCATTTAATATATACAGATTTACCATAAAAATTATTTGAGCTAAAGACAAGCCTGCATAATTAGATTTCTGATCCTTTGAGCAAAGTGTCAAGAGGTCTCCATCTTCCTCTAAGTTGGGAGGGGGACAGTTGTGCTGCAAATACAGAGTATCATTATTGGGACCCAATCTAGCACTCAGGTTGCCCCCCCCCCAAAAAAAGAACCCACAGATACATTTGAATTTTCCATGACAAGATTAGCAACTCCAGTTCCATCTACAATGACAAGATCAGCAACTCCAGTTCCATCTACAATGTCCTAATTTGAGTTTTCCATCTTATTGGAGGCATATAAATGTTGGATTTTCACTGCCATGGCATATGTTTTAAATGGGAGAGGGACTTTGTAATAGCACATAAAGTTATAGAAACTAGGATTCCTTAACTCTCTCTTGCTCTTCCGTACCTTGCTCCTGATTCCACCCTTACAGAAAAGGAGTGAAAAATCCATTTAATGACAGTTCTCTAGTGTATTTATTTATTTATTTATATTTGTATGCCACCTTTCTCCTGGTACAGGACCCAAGACGGCTTCCTACAACAAATTAAAACATCAAAACATTTTAAAAACTTTAAAAACATATAAAATCATTATAAAACCTAAAACAATATTCAATTAAAACAACTTAATAAATAAAGCTCCCCTGGCTTACATAAAAGAAAAGGTTTCACCTGCCGGTGAAAGGAAAGCAGGGAGGGGACCCACCTAGCTTCCTGTGGAAGGGCATTCCACAGGGTGGGAGCAACCACTGAGAAGGCTCTCTCCTGTGTCCTCATCAGGTGAGCCTGAGATGGTAGTGGGACAGAGAAAAAGATTTCCCCAGCAGACCTTAAGGCTCTAGATGGCTTGTACAGGGAGACACGGACCTTCAGATAGCCTGGACCTAAGCCTTACAGGGCTGTATGGGTCAGTAAACCAGATTTCCTGAATCAATATATCAGAAGGGGATAGGAAGCCAGTTAAACAAGGGGCTGTGATAGACACAACCCATCCAGCCACATTCCAAGTTAGAAGGGCAATCTTACACTGGTCTTTTCGTTGTTAAACAATTTCATTGTCAACTGCAGATTGGCTAAATGAACTTATCAAAGGCAGTTGTTTCTCATTGGGTGATGGCCCAAGTAGTTGAAACAGCAGCTCCTCCTATGGAGAAAAAAGTGGAATATCATCCAAACTCAACTTTACCATCTCCAACATCTGATCAATAGAAGAATCTGGAGAAATCAATGCAACATAAGCAGCAAAGCATGGGTCTTCCACAAGCAAGGATCCCAGCCCCTTTGACAGTAGTACATCCTTTACCTTATCCAGTGGCTGCCTAGACAAGGAAAGCTGTCTTCCTGGTGAAGGAAATTCCCTTACAAACCAAAGGGGATTTCAGGTTTTTATTGCTAACGAGGATGCCTCCCCAGTTTGTAGTGCAGTGCAGCTTGTCTTAGTTTTATCTTGTTTGAAAACCTGTTTGTTATGAGTAACAGCTGCATGAGATTGCTGTGACTCCATAGGTAATAAAAGATTAAAGTTCATAAAGGAATCACTATCCAAATTGCTTCTATTACCCCTAAGCAGAAGGTCAAGACAATGTGCTGGCAATTTTCTATAGTTCTGATTTAAAGAGGAAATAACTTGAGGGAAATTGGTGTTTAAGTAACTGGAGTGATTGTAAGTGCGTTGGTAGCTGGGTCCCAAAGGGTGACATTCAAGGAATAAGCAAACAGTGAAAGGAGTGCCTTTTCCTAAAGATGTTTCACAGTGTCTGGCAGAACTTGGAAAAGTTATTTCCCAGAACTTGGAAAAGTTATTTCCCAGAATAGGAGATTAACCATGCTGGCTGAGGAATTCTGAGAGTTGTAATCCAAAACAGTAATTTTTCCTGGCTCTAGTTTTTTTACTACCTCAAACCAAGGTGGAGAATGTGTGGTCCTGCTGACGTTGCTAGACTGCAACTCCCAGCTCTCCTCACATTCAGTTATTTTGGGTATGATCAGTGTATACTGCAGTTCAACAACATCCGAAAGGCCATATATTCCTAGTCCTGCCTTAAAGAATCCTGCTGAAATGTTGCCAGCGAACATCTAGATTGTAACAGATGCTTTCATGTTCCTTCTAGTTCTGCACGAGTGACTATGTGACAGCTGACTATGAAAGCGGAGACTTGAATTCTACAATTGACTACAGTCTCTTTGAGGAAATCTGCAAGAAGGAAGAGATCCGGAAGTTCCAAGCTACTTTCTTACCTGCCATATATTCTGTTGTGTGCTTTGTGGGCCTGGCAGGCAATGGCCTCGTCATGTTGACCTACATTTACTTCAAGAGACTCAAGACAATGACAGATATCTACTTACTCAACCTTGCTGTAGCTGACATCCTCTTCCTGCTGACTCTTCCTTTCTGGGCTGTCAGTGCAGCTAAATATTGGGTCTTCAAGGAGTTTGCCTGCAAGGCTGTCCACTGCATTTGTCAGATGAGTTTCTTTAGTGGCATGCTTCTACTTCTTTCCATCAGTATCGACCGGTATTTTGCCATTGTCCAGGCTCCTTCAGCTCATCGCCACCGCTCCCAAAGGGTGCTTGCTAGCAAAATCACCTGCTTCTCCATTTGGATACTGGGTTTCATCCTTTCACTCCCTGAAGCAATCTCCAGGGGCGTGTATGACTCTGAAACCCAGATGCCCCGCTGCACCATCATAGCAGGCAATGTGCTTGCCTTCAGCACCTCTATCAGAATCTCTCAGATGGTCTTTGGCTTCTTAGTGCCCCTGCTGGTGATGACCTTCTGCTACTGGGTCATCATCAGGACCTTGTTACTAGCCCGCAGCTTTGAGAAGAACCGAGCCATCAAGGTCCTCATTGCAGTCATGGTTGTCTTTGTCCTTTCCAGACACCCTACAACAGCGTCATGCTTGCTGAGACCATCTCAGCCTTCAACAATACAACTGGCCAATGTGAAGCGATCAAGCGCATGGATGTGGCCAGCGATGTGACATACAGCCTGGCCTGCTTCCGTTGCTGTCTCAACCCCTTCTTGTATGCTTTCATAGGGGTCAAGTTTCGCAATGACCTGCTCCGGCTCCTTAAAGACCTGGGCTGTATCAACCGAGCACAACTCTGGAAGTGGTCAACATACCGGGAGAACAACCGATGTTCTACTGCCACAGAAACTGATACCACCACCACTTTTTATCCATGAAGCACTATGGACAGTATAACAGAAATGGAAGTGTTTATGAAATTGACATTAATGACAACAGTCTTCAGGGTCCAGAATCAGAGACTAAACAAAGACCCTCTGAACTCACCAAATGTGTACATTGTCACAGTTCCATAAGGAACAAAAAAATCATCCTATCCAAACCCACCCTTCCATAGTTCAACTGATGGAATCCAAGCTATCAAATACCATAATGCAGCAAAAAGTGGGCTACATAGTCTAGCTTACAGGTCTGAAAAAGTGCGCCACAGGATACAGCAAAAATGCTCTGTGAATCAGAGAAGGCAATCTATGTTGTAAATCAAAAGATAACGATCTCAAAAATAATCACAATGTGTCTATGCAGAATGAAATTGCATCGAGAACTATGCAGATACAAAAAGTAATAGACAAGCATGGGAACAAACACTGACACACTTCATTATTCAATTTCTAGTTTCTTTCTCTCCCACACCCACAGTTTCTTCTTTAATTGCTTTTTTCCCCCATTACCTCCATTATGTCAGCTGTAACACAGACCAAATGACCACCTGACTCAAAGTACACACCCCCAAAAACTGGTTTGTCTGTGTTCCCTTGTCTTTACTTCGTATCTACCTGTATACCCAGATGGCTGTGGGCAAACCACTTCAAGTGAGTGAAGGAAGAAATGAATGTAATGATAAAATGCTGATGACTATGCTTGTCTCCTATACAAACATTGCATTTCAACAGGAACATTGTAGAATATGACTGCTTTACACACCTATCTATATATCTGTAGCCTATAGAAGGCACATACAAGTCAAGTACTGTATACCAATATTGTTATCAGCCATCCTACAGTTACCTATAATGATCATCAGAGCTCTCATTCCTACACTGTCCAGTGTTTATAGTGGGCTGCATAATGATAGCTGCACATGTGGCTTCAGTGGTACATAGTAAATTCTGAAATACATGTGTTCACCATGATTGCTGCTATAGTCACAACCATAAATTCCAGCAGGCAGCTACCTTAATTCATATCAACAAACTAGCTCTAGCTGTTCATATCTGCTACAAACCAGTTCATATCCACCGCACACAAGTCTTTGGTAAAGCTATTGGGTTTTAACTGCCAATTCAAAACCAAACCTCCACCTCCCCCCAACATACCTTGTATCACAACCCTCAGCTCTGCTACTATGATTATTTCAGCTAAGTTTAGAGGGAATAGGGATACCTGAAGGGGTGGCAAATGACATCAAATGGCAAATAGCATCATTGACCTTACAAGCTCTGATTCTACTGCAACACTACGAAGTCCATAAAGATTCTCAGTGATGAAGTAGATGTGCTATGCTATCTGTTCAAGGGTTCTGTGATCTATTTTTTAATAATGTGCTGTATGTTTGCTAACTATTACTGTTGGTTCATCTTATGGAAATTCCTGGCCAAATTCTTAAAACTGACAAAGGAATGTTAAGAGCACAAGATATTGCAGTGATATCTGTCCAGGAGAGCAAATTGTTAGTTTCTTGATACAGAGACCATCTTGGAATTTTCTTAATAAAGGGAAAAAAGGTCAGAAATTAAGAAAAATCTCTTACCTCCCCCTCCACAGCCACCACTTCAGCTACAAACGATATAAACAAGATTTCTGTCTGAGAAAAACAACAGAAGATAAAATCTTTTGAGTGGGAGTAAGAAAAAAGGGGAAAGAATTAGCTCTGAAGTCTGAAAAGTGTTCTGAGAGGGCTGCCCTTCTGGAGATCTGATGTAAGAAAGTGTCATTTGCTGTCTGTAGGAGTCTTAAACTGTGTGTTTAGTTTGGTCAGTTTGTAGTTTTGTAAATAAACTCTATATTAGAGAAATCTCAAAAGCCTCTTCCAGTAATCTCACAAACTAAACCCAGGTAAAATCTGCCTCTTAGGGCTTATCCAGACAGGAAAAAGTCCCTGGATGTATAGAGACTTTCTGATTTCTTTTGTTTTGATTTTACCTACATGTTCATGGTTTGCATCCAAATATTCTTAAAATATCCCACGTTTCCCTCCCTCCCATTTCCCATGTGTTCTTCCTTCTCCCCTAATCATGTATCATATCTAGCTTCTGACAAGGCTCCAAAAATTACCTTTTACTAATTTCCACTGAGACCTTTATAATTATTATTCAAGACTTATAGTCAAAGTGTTAAAATTCTTCTATTACGTTAGTTAAGCATTGGGATCATTTTCTTTTATTGCTAGCATTTCTCTTTCCCTCGCTTGATCTCTGTTGAATCTGGCGTTCTAGGAATAGTTGCTGTGTTTCTGTTGGCACCTATCTTAGCTAGCTCTAGGATAACAGAAACACACTGCCACAGAGAGGTACATTTCAGTTTGGAAAATGTTGGTTTAATTTAAACTGACCTAGAGAGTGGAAATAAAAAGTTCTTGCAAGTGTTGGGATTTCCCTGGGAAATCAGTAAAGGACATGGCCCCTTGGATGTATCACTTGGGAAAGTACAGGAGTATACAACAATGTTTTTCAGGGTTTGCATTATAGCATTGTGAATAGATGCCTGTTCCAAGTCTTGATACTGAGGCATCCAGTAAACTATGGGCAGGCAACTTCCTGGTCTGGACAATGGAATTTTATACCCCAACCCTCAACGTACCGGGTAGCTTCCTCTGCTGCTGAAATCTGGCAGCTGCCACGAGCACTGCAGTTGCCATGCACATTCACTAGCAACTACAGCAATGCTCTGTGGTTCAGGTACATGCCCGAATGCCTTCATGTAACCTAAGAGTCCCACCTTGCTCCACACAGGGAGAGCAGAAATCTCCTTTCTTTTGGAACTGGAAGGAAGAAAAGGACTAGGTATTTTTTTCCTGGGCTACTGAATTTTCACAGTATGCTCATATTGTCAATAGTGGCACTGCATCAATTCAAGCAGGGGGGTGGGGTGAGGGTGACAAGAGTTGTAAAAACATCAAGGGGAGCAAATGTAGCTGGGGAATATGTGTTGCCCAGCCCTGCTGTCAGTTCTGTGGATTAAATGCATTGCCACATTTGATCCATCATCCCACACCTAGGATTCTGTACCCATGCAAACATTTAAGGCCTTTCCGCCCTACACTGTTACAGCACTATTATTCCAGTTTCAACATCCTATAGAATCCTGGGGTTTGCAGCTTGGGGTTTGCAGCTTAGGGAGGGGCCTTTAGAATTCTTAGCCAGAGAGCTCTTTGGCTTCAGTAAAGTACAAACCCCAGAGTTCCACAGGATGTTGAAAGCGGAATAATAGCACTATAGCAGTATAGTGCAGAAAGGCCTTTAATTTCAAATTATGGTCATTTCTGCGCTACACTGTTACAGTGTAGAAATGACCTATGTCTTTGCAACTGTAAGAAAGCATAAGAATTAACTGACTAATAGGAGTATCAAGTGCAATGGCCACAACAAAAGCAGACTACAGAGCCAAGATGGCCCATGATATTTTGGAGTCACATGCAAAGAATTTAAAACCTCTGTGTCACTCCTCCAAAGCCATACTTTATGATAAAAAAAAAAGGAGATAATTTTCATTTGTTGAATTTACTCGTGTCCCAACATCTGCTCTTGAGACAAACCTGTTCTCCAGGAAAATCCTGCCACCTCATGCCACAGAAGCCCTTTGCTGGCTCTCCCATTATTGGATTGTCACTCTCACATTCAGAGCCTGCCCAGAGCTCAGAAAAGTTTTGTGGCACTACAATTACCAGCTAACATTGCCAGAGGCCATGCCAAGTAGAGGATTCGGAAGCAGTCATCTGAAAAGCAACTTTTCAAAGCTTTAAGTGGACATAACTAATGAGAAGCAATTTGGTATCAGTACTCTTGAGGCAGTTTTCATTGCACAATAGTGCCATCAGAGCAAGATTTTGGGAAATGTTCAGGGCCCTACTCAGCAAAATGATAGGGAGGGCCCCCAGTGCAGGGAGAGCTGGTTTCCCATAGTTTGAAACAAGTTAAATAATATCCTTTACCTAGTAAAGACTCCCCACCCGTATGTAAAACCATTTCATCTAAACAGGAGAGGGCAGTCCTGTAAGGCCCTTAGATTCAGACAGTGCTGTCTGTGACATTACTGCACTTCAGAAGTGAGATTCAGGCACTTTTGTGTTAATATGCAAACTTTTCAGAGCGGGACCTCACCAGTACTAAGATGCCGTTAGCACTTTTTCTCACCAAAGCATTAATCATTCATGGAAAGGTGAAGTGAAACTGTTCCTGAAACTGCCAGAGAGACTTGGGTTTCCCCCCACCTTTGCCGTCCAGGCCTCAGTTCTCTTTGTGCTTGCTCACGCCACCCCCAAATAACATGACTTCAGCACAGTCCAAAACAAGAGGCCTTTGAGACAAGTTCCCGCCCAACAAGAAGCTACTCATTCTCTTATTTCCAGGAGAGGAAAACGAATTAAAATATGAAATAATTACAGTGATCACAAAAAAGAGAAAAGAACTTGCCTTCAGGCTATTACCAAGGCAGCTTCAGTCATCCATACGAAGCACAGACGTAATGCCTGTTTTACAGCCACTGTGAATCCTACAGATGGAAAAAGGGGCAGTATATACATTGGTTTGTATTATGACCCTCAATACATTTACAAATATTTCCCACAACTGAAAAATTTTGATTTCAAGAAGTAGGTTCCCCGCTACTTCACAAAAAGCAGAATAATGGGAGGTGCGGGGACAAAAGAGGAAATGGCATACATGGAATACAGGCAAGACTGTATATCAGAGAAGTAAAACTGAAAGCCATGGGTGAGAATGAAGGAGTTGTGCCAACCCACATCTGAAATCACCTACTGTTCAAGAATGACTAGTCTTATCTCCAAAGTTAATACAAAAATTCAGTTTTAAAAAGTGAAATCTGAGAGTATCAAGATTCTACCTCAGATAACCATTTGTCTGTCTACATGTTAATTTTGCAAGAACATGGAACACATTCAACTGAATGAACACTGTACGTTGTTACAAAGCTAGGAATGGAAAAGTTTTCATGTTTCCTATCCTCTCTTGTTGTCAGCTTAGGCCATTTCTGCATGAGCCTGTTATAGCGCATGATTCCACTTTCAACATCCTATGGAATGCTGGGGTTTGCAAACCCCAGGATTCCATAGGATGTTGAAAGTGGAATCATAGCGCTATAACAGTCTCATGTAGAAATGGCTTTAGACTGGACTACAGTAACAGTCTTGTCATGTCTTAAAGACTAATAAGTTTATCATAGTATAGGCTTTCAAAGAATAAGAGACAGTAAAACTGTCTGGATTAGGCGTCTGGAACAAGAAAAAAAGTATTAAGATTACTTTGAAGGAAAATGGGTTAGACCTCATTCTACAGGGAAGGCATGTGTGGTCCTCCAGATGTTGTTGGACTGCAGCTCCCATAAGCACAGCCCCTGGTGAAAGACTATCAGACTTGCAGTTAAACAACATCTGAAGGGCCACATGTTCACTCCCATTCATTTTTTACAGTCTGTATGTCAGTTTGACAAAGCAGAAAAAAGCTCCTGATTTCTTGTCATAGTTGCATCCGCCCAGAAATGTCCAGCAGAACTGTTCTGGCAGAAAGGGAAACAATTCTGATCACTTACACACTCAGCCTTTTATCAGCCATCTGACTAAGGCCCTTTCTTCACAGCATGGCTGCCCCACAGCGGGGGACGTGATGGCAGCGTTCCGCGGGTCGTGCTTCTGCATGATGTCGTCGTGGTCCCACTGCCATCTTGCCCCCCATGTGTTGCACAAAAGAAATATATGTAAAACAGAAAAAATCCATTTTACACCTACCATCATGCCATCCTGCCACCTTTCTTGGACATGCAAAAGAACAGAAGCATGCTGGCAAGCCCCCCTCCCCAGCACAGCAATGGCAAGTGCCTGGCTGCGTTGTGGAAGGGAAGAGGAAAAGGGGGGCCCCAAAATGTTTCCCCTTTTACAGCAACCAGGCGAGGTACCAGAGCCGGAGCATTCCTGGTGCATTTTCCCTCTCCCCACCGGGGCTGCAATGAAAGGACTTTGCTGAGCCCCATTGTGTGGAAATGGCCTAAGACAGAGGAAGTTGGGTTGGTTGTCTAAAAAGGGAAATGACCAAATGTTTTGGGGGGACAAAATCCACAGCAATAGCTTTTGCTAGGACCAGATAAATGGTTTTGGGGTTTTGGGTGGGGTTGGGGGTTAATTTTCTCACAAATCACACAGCTTTGTTCTGGGGTTTTCCTTGAGACAGAGCACAGCCCTTTAAGTATCATGAAGAAGTCATGTGCACCATTGAGCCAAATTTTTAAAACCCCCAAAAAGTAAAGATCAAGCACGGGGGAGGGGGTTGGGCATAAAAATTCCTGTTCTCCCTATTTCAGGAGGCTATATTTTGAGAGTGAGATGCAACACATATCAGTATTTTCTCACTCCTCACTGCTGATGACTACAATGATTAAATTCCCATAATGCTCCATTATGTCACAATGACATATTGGCCCTTTCCACACGAGGAGAGGAATTCGCGTAGTGACATTTCCCCGGTCGGTTTTTCCCGGGTTTTTTTGTATCCGCGTTAATGCGCGCTTTTATCCATACGTCTTATGTTTATCCGGTTTTTGGGGGTTTTTGAGATCTACACGTTCCCGTCCTGACCCCCCCCTGCTATTAACATAAACCCGCCCACTATGGCTGTAAGGGGCCCGATTTAAATTTTTAAAAAAATGGCCCCTTCTGCGTCGGGGGGCCCCCGGGCAAGTGCAATGCGATGCGCGCACGTACGTTTTGGAAGGTCCCCCCCCAACGCCTCCTGCCCCCCACCCCCCCACCTCTGGCTAGTGCGTTGGTTGGTGCCGGTCGTTGTGCTTCCTGCTTCGCCAAATTTCTGGCTTGTTCGTGGCTTTGCGATGGAGGGCGAGGTTCTCGATGACCTGGTCAGGTTCCTGGGGCCCTTTGTTGCGGTCCTGGGTGTAGGGGGGGCCCACCATGCAAGAACAATGGGCCAAAAGACCCACCCGGAGGTCCAGGCTCCATCGCCCCATGAGGAGGAGGACTTTTTTATCCGCCCCTTCTGAAGGACACTCGCGGCGTCCCCCCACGCCCCAGAAGGTGGTGGGTCAGGGAGGGGATCGGAGGACATGGTGGGCTGAGGAGGTGCTTGCTAAGTGGGACGACGACCAGTGGCTCTACCATTTTCGCATACGAAAGCCCCCCTTTTTTAAAATCCTGACCGTCTGCGTCCCACACTTGAGGGGGAAAGCCAAAAATGCTCAACCCATATCTGTGGAGGAGAGAGTGGCGATTACCGTGTGGTGGTTGACAACGCCGCTTATTTTCGCAAAACGGCGAACACCTTCGGCTTGGGGATCTCCACAGTCGCTGTGATTGTCATTGAGGTGTGTCTGGCGATAGAGCAGGTCCTGCTGTCGTCCACCTTTTCCCCTTTGGAGACTATCGCGGGAGTGGTCTCTACATCCATCCGCCCTCTCCCCCTTCTGCCCTTTCCCCCGGACCCCCATCCCCCGGTGACATTTCTCCCCCAGACCGTTCCGGCCACCATCCCTGCACTGGCCACGCCACGCGCGGGCCATCCGCGGCCCTCCGCCCCCCCTCCCCACCTCCACCCCCACCCTTCCCCCCCCCCGCCCTCTCCCCCCTTCTGCCCTTTCCCCCGGCCCCCCGACGTCTCCCGGTGACGTATCCAGAGCCCGGGTCCCGCCACTATCCCTGCACTGGCCATGAAGGTAATGTTTTTTTTTTGGGGTTTTGGCCCCCCATTCCGGGTCATGGAGGGGTTCCATCGCATGGGTTTTCCCCCAATGCATCGGCGGGTTGATGGTACACACTTTCCCTGTGCAGTCACCAAAAGGAAGAGGGGAAGAGTTCGTAAACCCAAGAGCCCCTTTCCCCACCCTGCGGGGGAGGGGTGGACCATAAAGGACGGTTTTTAATTTTGCCCTTTGGCTTTACAGGCAGAACACACACGCATTTGTTTTCCGTCACTCCTCCTTGTGGCACGCCATGGAGGGGGGACGGTATGTTCCTGGGAACCCTACCATCACCATAAATGGCTTTTCCCCCATTGGTCCAGTCATCCTGGGAAATGCAGCGACCCCCTGTCAAGGTGGTTGATGAAGCCATACGGAGGGGCCATGGCCCCAAGGAAGTTGGCTTACAACAGGGTTTTCAACCGCTGTCGGAACGGGGTGGGGGGGGCCCTTTTGGAAGGCTCAAGGCACGGTGGGGCTGCCTCTCAGCCCCCCTAACCGTGTCCCCAGAAGAACTACCTTCCTGTCATATCTGCTTGCGTGGTCCTCCACAGCATCTGCGGTCCGGGCCACATCCTGCACCCCGACCTAGCTCCCCCACCACCTCTGCGTCCCCCACAAACCCGGGATAACCCCCGACCCCCTCCCCCCCGCCGGGAAAGGCTCCGTGAAGGGGAATCTTCAGAAACGCCATCGCAAGCCTTATTGCCGAGGACAATGTCCAGGTTTTTGGGTTTTCCCCCTGGTTTGAAGTTGGAATTTTAAGGTTTTTTGCCCCTCCCTTCTGTGAAATTTTTTCCCCATACAAATAAACTTTACTCTGGTTTTGTTGCTCAAATAACAGGGATTGCTTTTATTATTTCAAAAACACAAAAACGACATGAATGGCAAACAATAGTAACGACTTCAAAGTAAAACAAGATATATGGCAACTCCCCTTTCATAGAAGAAATAGGAAACATAACTTTAAACATTTAGATCATGGATGTTGCTAAAAAGTTAAGGGGGCCAAAGGGGGAGGTAGGTGGGTAGGTGGTAGGTGAGCGGGGAAGGTGGGGGGATGCATGTCTCAAGGGTTATCTGTAGGGTCTCTTGCCCCTTTGGGGAAATGTCGTCTTGCCACCTGCTGCTGGGAGGAGGTCGATGGGTTCCCCATCGCAAGGCTCTGGCCTGGTTCGGGCTCAGTTTTTTGGAAACCACACTGCCATCATTCCTGGGGAGGTTTTTAAACTTTTCTTGCATTCACTGCATCCGCGAGTGCGGACATAACCCGAACTTTCCCCCTAAGCAGGGAGAGCAGCTCCCTGCGTTCTTCTGTCGCTGGGGGGTCCCCATGCTGGAACCCCCTTTGGAAACGTTTTTCCCCCTGTTAGCCCCTGCTGCTCCCGTATGAGATCCATGGTAGCTATGGTAGCAGCGGGAAGGTTCTCACTCGCCCCCTGCAGTGGCCATGGCGCGACATGGGGGCCCCCGGGACCGGGGAGCCCAGGCCCGCGGCGGGATGCTGCGTGACCTCTGGTGTACCGTTCTTGCCTCATCTAGGGAGAGTGAAAGCGAAACGGAAGTAGCATTGTCCCGGTTAATGGGATGTGTTTTTTGCCGGGCAGCAGCAAAACCAATCACATCTCTCATCATCCCATGTATCCCGTGCATGCAAACAATATATGTCTAGTTTCATGAATCATGCTCACTCGTGAAATAGGCTACTGTTGTTCAAAAGTTCCAGCAGGAAGGTTCCTGTACCTTCCGGCCAACACCTCTAGTGCTATGGTGACAAGGTGTGGAGTAAGGGTGGTGGTTAAAAACCCCACCTGTACCAGTGGTGCTGTCATTTTCCGCTTGATTCCCAGGATGAACTGCCGTGTTGCTGGTGTCGTCCATGCCTGCATTGGGGGTTTTGCGAGGCGTAAAAGAACAAGTCTGCTGAGAATGCATTCTGCATGGCTCCCGGGGGCCCCCCCTTCCGGCCCCCCCCCCCCCCATTGACCTATGCACATTGATATCCAGCTGGAAGGGACCAGGCACATACTGGCGCCTTTTGCATGCTCCCACACCGTTAGCATACCCAGAGACCCACAGGAATCAAGGAGTTCAAAAAAATTGGGCCCTTTTTGGGGGAGCAAAAGGGCTTGCTATTAGTTCAAAATTAGTGATGGGGAATGAAAGGTAGGTAGCATGCACATTGCAAAAGCATTCTTTCCGCTTCATAGCAGTCATGCCCAAGGGCTTTTCCAAACCCAGGGAGATAAAGCGAAGCTTATACATTTGTTGACACACTAACAACCTGCCTTACCTGATGTCTCTGCATCAGAGGTACCCGGGGGAACCCAAAAAAGCTCCTGGCTATGGGCACGCTCTGGAGCAAAAAAAGGGAAACGAATGGGTGGAATTTACATGCATAGATGAGTTAGTGATACAAAACTAAAATGGGGGGCCCCCTCCCACCTTTTTGATGCTCAGCCCCCCTCCACTTCCCTGATCCCCTCCCCTTTTCAATCTGTAGGCTCGCGATGACCCTTGGTGGGGGTGCACCCCCCGGGCCCCCACCCAAATTTTTGGGCAGCCCTCCCAAGTGGGCAGGTAACCCCGGGGTAGCCTGTCCTTTTGTTTTCAGCGACCGCATGACGGAGTCCAGCCGCATCCCTTGTTTTTGAGCATTTTTCTTTCTGTCCTTTTTTGCCCTCCTTTTTTCCCCTTTCCCTGGCTATTTCTTCAAAAATTCCCCTATTCCCGGGAACTTTCCTAAGATCCGCCTTTTCTTTTGTGCGCCCCACACTTCAAGGAGATCCTTTCCTCGGAGTGGCGCCACGCGACCCCCCTGCCTTTTGCCCTGCTTCTCCTCGGGTTGACCTCTCCCTCTCCCCGGGCTGGACACATTTTCCCCGGCTTGCATCTTGGGTCTCCCCTAGCCACCTTCAGCTAAACTCTACTCCGCAAAGTTTGGCTGACCAAGGTTGCTAGTTCCAAGGAACGGCTTCCTCCTGGTCGCCCCCGCACAGTTTCTTCCGGCGGGCGCTTCGCACATGCGCAGCGGCCACCAGGGCATCGCGCCGCGGGACCCCCACAGGAAGGCGGTGGAAATGCAGCCTTCCTGGGGGGCTAGTCGGGGCGGGGGGGAAGGAGGTTGAGGAGCGTGTGAGTTTATTGTTTTTATACTGTTATTAGATAGATAGATAGATAGATAGATAGATAGATAGATAGATAGATAGATAGATAGATAGGCTGATAGGCTGATAGGCTGATAGGCGGATAGATAGATAGATAGATAGATAGATAGATAGATAGATAGATAGATAGATAGATAAAATAGATAGGCAGATAGGCGGATAGATAGATAGATAGATAGATAGATAGATAGATAGATAGATAGATAGATAGATAGATAGATAGATAGATAGATAGATAAAATAGGCAGATAGGCAGATAGGCAGATAAAATAAAATAGGAAAATAGATAGATAGATAGATAGATAGATAGATAGATAGATAGATAGATAGATAGATAGATAGAAGAAGAAGACAGACAGGCAGACAGGCAGACAAAACAGACCCGGCAGGCAGGCAGACAGGCAGACAGGGCAGACAGACAGACAGACAGACAGACAGAAGAAGAAGATAGATGGATGATAGAGATAGGAGTGTTTAAATGTTGGGGGGGAGAGGGAGAGAGAGAGAGAGATGGAGCGTGAAGGTGCCCCCTTTTGGGGCGATTTCGAAACCAAGGGGGGGAAAGCTGGCTATGGTCGAGTGGTGCAGGGGTCAATGTACTCCTCCGTAGTACCAATGCCCCCCAAAAGGGAGTACTACGAGACCATAGCCAGGGGGTTGTCACGGCAGGGGTTCGACCGGATGGCTGCGCAGGTCAACTCTAAATTCAAGGCCATCAAGGCGGCATTTTTACAACTGCATAACGTTCCCTTTGGGCCCCCCACCCCATCAGCCCCCAAACCTCCCCCCTTCCGAAAACCCTGCTGCGGCTGTGGAAGTTGCCGGGTGCCCCCCCTGGCGTGGCCGCAGAAGAGGACGTAGTGCCCTTGACAACCTCCCCCCCCCAATGGGAAAAAGTGATGGTCAATCAAAAGGGGGGGGGGTTCCCGGTTCACCCCATTATGTGAGCACACACTGACAAACATTTCCCCTTTCCCCGGTGCCCGACGCCGGCCCCCAGGCGGAATGTTGATGTCGCCGGGACCCCAAAAGGGAAGGCGTGATACCTCCGGTTTTAAAGAGATTCCCAGCCCTGTCCCTGCGTATGCCAACACGTGGGGAACTAGTGTGTTCTCGGAGGTTGCCCCCTGTTTTTGAAAGGTTGAGAGCTTTGCTTCTTCCTGTTTTTCCAGAGCCTGAAACAATCGTGCTGGGGGGCACCTGGGGGCCCCCGGGGGGAAAGGGGAAATTTGAGATGCAGGAGAAGATATAGGTAAAAACATGTGCAACAGCTTTGGGGTTAAAACTTTATTCACAGCTAGGAAGTTGATCTGTTTTTGGGGAACATCTGTTTCCCGCTTGTTTCTATTTCAGCCACAGGTGCACAAGCCCAAAACCCCCTGGTTCCTCCCCCGGCACGGGGACCTGGTGATTGACATGCCAGGGGAAGAGGAGCCAGCAGCTGACGGGGCAGTAACCACCTATGTGGGAGAAAATGTGGAGATTAGATGCACAATTGCTGACAGGGATGTTGAACAGTTTCCTTCCTTTCGCCCTTGGCACGCCGTCCGCAGAAGAGGAGCGACAGGAACACTTTCCCGGGAGCATTCCCCCACAGCTGGCAAGTATAAAAAAATCCCCCGCGGAAGGGGGGCACACATGGAGGGCCCCCCCAAGGATCCTTTGGGTGCCAATGTCACCCTTTTTTTTTGCAGGTCCATCCCCCCCGGATCTGAGGTCCATTGCAGATTCCTTGATGGCGGGGGTACCCCGCTGGAAAGGGGAAAAATGCCAAGATGTGTAAGTTGTAACACGGGTGGCCATGATGGGAAAGGGTTGGGGACGGGCTTTCACCAAGCGTGTCAGCCCCGGCGTCCAAATCCCACTCTCCCACCCACAGATGAGTCTGCACCCGAAAGCCTTTTAGAGGTGTCAGCTGCCCTCTTTTAAATTTGTATGCAGAGATAAGGAGGGAGCTGCGGGACCTCAAGAAAACAGATGGGGGGGGCAACCTCCAAATTTTTTTTACCTTTGTTTTCTGTTTTTCTGTTATGTTTGGGTATAATTTTATCTAGTTATTTAATAAAATATATTTCTCTAAGCTTTCCTGTGACTTGTTTTCAATGGTTGCATGTAACCAGTTCACCCTTGGAAGCAATGAGTTCAACCTGGATCCACCTGCCATAGCAAGGGGAGGGTTAAAGCACTTGAAGATTGTGTGAACAGGCCCCAAATCCCATCCAAACCTGGATGCTAAGCAGGGCGCGTTAGGATTTAAACCCATGGGGGGTCCACCACTTGAAATCCATGGTTTGAAGGAGTGCCCATACAGCTTATGCCCTATACCTGCTAGTACTTGGAGCAACTGCATCTTTTGACAGAGAAGTCAGGTAACCAAATTTAGCTGCAGGTTTTTGGGGAAATGGATGGAGTTTTTTTGCCACGGAGTGTTCCTTGTCTGATCCCTTTTGTCCACCTAAAAGGGGGGGCCACCGGGGATCCACCTGCGGGAAAAAGGGGGGGTCTGGGGGGGCTGGTATACACAAAAAACAGATGGTCATCTTTCTGTCCAGCCCCCTCAGCCCCCTCCTCCCCATCCTTCCAGACCGCATCCCTGTGTGGCCCCCACCAACCGCCCACCAATCAGGCTCTAGTTCTGTTGGAGCAAGGGGGTGTCAGTCGGGTCACACCCCTAGCCTCAAGTGACACCAACTGCAAATAATCACGCCGTTCGGGGGGGTTTGGTGGGGCCCGAAACCCCGGAGTTTGCAGTCCTCCCAGCTAGCCACCCCACCGCACTCATTTTTGGGCCATTTTCCCAATGCAGGACATGGCCCCCCGCCCCGTTTTCCCTCATGTTCTGGGCATTTCTGGGGGCCGTTGGGGGGCCCCCCGACACTTTTAAGTGAAGGGGGGTTTTTCCCTGGTCCCCCTTTCCCCCCCGGGTCACACATTCAGCGGTTTGTGGCGGGTTTCGAAATGACGGTTTAGGGAATTTCTAAAAAACACCCCCCCCCAAAATGCCGCCGCGGAAGCCAGGTGGCTGTGGGTCTTTCCCCTTTTATCCGCGGTAGCAATGGGGGGGGGGGGTTTAAAGAAATAATCCCAATTTGCAAAACCTGTAATTGATATCCCCGCAACGCTTCTTCAAAGTGGAAAAAGGGGCCATTACTCCGAGGCTTCCCGGGGCCCCCCTTTGGGGGCCACCATGCTGCCCCCGTCCATTCAGCGCCCCTTGGCAGGGCGCCGAAGGGGCCCCCCCCACCGCCGCCCGGCCCCCCTTGCCCTCCCGCCTCACACATGCAGCGGTTTGTGGTGGGTTCGGGAAAAAGGGGGTGTCACTAAAAGGCGACTTCCCAAAAAATTCCCCCCCCCCCCTCCACCCCCTCCCCACCCCAAAACCCCACTCCGCAGATGAAGGCAATAAATCCACAGTCCCCCGAAGCTCCAATATCCCCACAGAAACATCAAAAGGCAATTTTAAGATGGACTGTAAAGAAATAATTCCAATTTAGCGTACCTTTTCTTTTTCCTGCTGTGGGCTCTCGCTAGCGAGGATTAAAAAAGGGGCCGTTCAGCTCTTTGTGGGGCGGGCCAACCGCCCAAGCTTTTCCACGCCCACGGCTCGCCCCCCCTTCATCTCCGGGGGGGAACAGCGCGAATCTGCACTTCCACACAAGTGAGCAAGGACGTGATTGCGCGGATAGGGAAAAAAAAACACTTTTTTTTTCCCGGGTTTTTAAAAAACGTGCAAGCACAGTTGGAGACGTTTCTGAGTGGATTGACGTGTGGAACTGGGAAATTAAAGACGACTCAGCGCATTTTAAGGTATGGAAGACCTCCGTCAGATATCGCGCTACACTGCGCTAAAACGTTTTATTACCCCCGTGTGGAAAGGGCCATTATAACAAGCGGCGTTCCATAGGTGATTGGTAACTGGCATTGGGGACTTCCACTTTCCTGCAGAATATCTATCAGAATTTTACCATGGCAAGGCCCCTTTTTGCACCTTACCTTGATAGTGCAAGCCCTCACGATATTGCCAATATCGCAAGAGGCCCAGTAGAGAGCCCCATGCAGTCTGTACACAGTAGGGCATTTGCGAGAGAGCACCAGTCCCCGCCCGGTGCCTTGTCCGCATGTCGGCGTCCTGGGCCATGCCCAGGTCCTGCCCTGTCCCCGCCCCAACGCCCCTGGTCAGTGGTTTTTCTTTTTTTCTTTTTTTCTTTTTTTCTTTTTCGTCAACTATCGTGCTAACGTTAGCACGATAGATCCTGCCAACAGGCTGTTTCATACTACGTTGGTAACATACTAAGGTGCTAACGTTAGCGCCGAGTTTAAAAAAAAATCACCGGGGGCTGCTGTCGTCTCAAGTGTGAGTGGCAATGCAGCCCGGGGTGGCCTCTTGCGGTGACGTGTCATGCAGTGTTCCCTGCTGCGATAGGGGCAGCGGCCGGCCTGCTGCTGGGCGGAGCGTCCTCTGGGAGTTGCTGCGTGAGGGACAGGCAGCAGGGACTGCCCACACCCTGCTCACTCCTGGGTCCTTCCCAGAAGCACACCGGATGATGGCTCCGCAGGCCCTCTGGTCGTGTGACTGATGCGTGAAAGGGAGATTATTTTGCCTTTCAGGCGAAAATAAGAAAACGTGCTATCAGCACTATCCATGGCTGTGATAGCACCTAGTTCACCAGAACGTCATGCGGCTCGTGAAGGGGGGAGGGAGCGTGCACCATGCGAAAAGGGCCAAGGACAGGTGACTTTTGGCTCCTGCAGGATGCATCCCTCCCTTTTCCCCTTTTGGTGACTTCTGGTTTTCTAAAAATGTTATCTGTGACCTTTAAAAACTGTGACCAGCAAAACAGCATTTACATGGAGAACTGCACCTATTAGAGGTATAATTCCAAATGTTTCATTCAAAAAACTTTTAGAGATAGGGACCCAGACCTTCTAGGACTGCACATGGCCTATGGACCACCTAATTTCTATCTTTGCATTATGACACAATTCCCCCTTATTTCCAGGTTCCAAGTTTCATTGGCCATTAGGAACCTCCATGGACCAAATTAGGCCCACGGATCAAAGAGTCTTCTCCCCTGATGTAGTGTCATATTAAATAACATGATTTTCTAAATATCTGGATTTTTTTAAATAGCTCAGAGAGATTTACATAAAGTAGCAAGAGTTTGAGAGAAGTATGAATGAGTTCTGTCCCTCCAGCCTCAGCATTTGATCCACTCCATATAAAGCTGAACTGTTCTCATATTTTTGAGCCTGAAAGTGGAAACTGAAGGACAGATAATTTAGCTCTTAAGTCTTTGACAATGACCTTTCTAGACCCCAGATAATCACTGATAAATATCAGACATTCTACTTTGAGGCAAAGAGATTTGAGTGTGGTCATGGTCATTCAGTTACATGATTTTCTGGATGAGCTTTATTATCTGAGTTATTTTAATCAGACTTCCAACCTGATTTTGTTAAAGGTTGGGGAGGGAGCATATTACATTATTGTTTCAAATTACACTGTTAGCAGCCACTTTATGGCTGACATTCTGTTGGTCAGTCTCAACCAAGGTAGAATTATTCAATCAATTTTTGAGCAGCGAGTCAACATGTAGGTTAATTTCATTGATGGAATGGGTCTACTGAAAGGCTAACACATACCCTTCAACTGTCCACATTTGGTAGGATCAGGCCCAATTAATCCTTTGTCATCCCATTTTTTCAGCTGTTTTTAAATTTGACTAACAATGTTCTTTGTGTGTTTTTGTCATGTGCCTTCCAAGTCATTTTCAACTAACGGCAACCCTAAGGCAAACCTGTCAAAGGATTTTATTAGCAGAATTTGTTCAAAGGGTATTTAACTTTGCCTTCCTCTGAGGCTGAGAGTGTGTGACTTGCTGAAGGTCACCCAGTAGATTTCCATGGCTGAGCAGAAATTTGACCCCTGGTCTCCAGAGTTGTAATGCTATATGCAAACCACACTGGTTAGCATTACCTTCTAGAAGGCAATTTTGCTGCAATCCCCCTCTGCCCCAATCAGGAGGAGATGTTTTGAGCCTCTGAGATGTTTTTTTCACCAGAAATCAAGCCAGAAATTGACTATGCACTGAAAGGCAGAATATAGCAATTGTGATGAACATGAAAAATATCTCTTGTACTATAATACCTTTTGCATACCATGCTAGGAGATTCCTAAACAGAAGAGGGCAACATAACATAACCAGAACTTCTCTGAAATGTGAATTCTCCTAATTCAGGAAATGGTTATGATGAGATTGTGACTGAATAGCACATCAAAATTCACTGCTAGTAAATGTGAACCAGAAATTAGAGGATGCTTGAGGTGTAGTTTGAGCAATAGTTTGAGCAACTCCACGCTGGTTTCAAAACAGAAACGATAATTTTTTATCAAAGGAAGTATCATTTTCCTTGGGGTGAATTCAATCAGGTTTACTCTTCATCTGGTGATTACAGCTGTTACACAACAGCCCCTCTTGTTGAAAGTTTTTGTGATGTAATGATCCTGTAGAGGAGATAAGAAAAGAAAATGTTGATGCCAGAACTTTGTCAATTTTACCAAGCAGAAATCTGAAACTGACAATATTTTTCTTGCCCCCTGTTCTTGGAAGATCACTTTGTTGAGGAGTTTTTCTCTAGTGTAAGGATGGCAAACTGACAATCTTCAGTCTTGTATTGGTCCCCTGAGGAAGTTTATCAGAGCTTGAACAAGTTATTTTTGGACTACATTTTCCAGAATCTGCCAGCCAGCACAGCAGATTCTGGAAACTGTAGAGCCAAAAGTAACTTTCACAGGCTCTTGGAGTTGTAGCCCAAACAGGATTTTTTTCCCCCCAAGCTCTGAACTTCATCCAGATTTTTCAAAAGTCCTGCCAGGTTTTAACCATGCATTTTACTATTAGTTTTCTATCTTACTCAGTGTGTTTTTATGCTGTTGTTTCATGCTCACATAAAGACAACTGTATAATAGAGTCTTGTATCAGATTGGATTACTCAGGCTATACTTGGACCCTAGAATCTCCACTCTCATCCCTCATATAGAAAGTGGCCAACCCTGGTCTTAAAAATTAAATGACTTGTTTTAAATTCCTGCTGTACTGCTCAGTGGACATCCTGTAAAGATGGAGAGGGAAGGAGGGAGACATATTAAAAAGCTGGACATTTTAAAAGCCATTTATGGCTTTAGCCAAACTGGGACAGAAGACTGGTAGCCTCAGGCCATTTCCACACTACACTGGTAAAGTGCTATTACTCCACTTTCATCATCCTGTGGAATTCTGGGATTTGTAGTTTACTGAGGCCAAAGAGCTCTCTGACTGAGAATTCTAAATGCCACTCCCTAAATTGCAAACCCCACAATTCCATAGGATGTTGAAAGTGGAATAATAGCACTATAACAGTGTAGTGCGGAAATGGCCTTAGTCAGGTCTTGTGAGTAAACTAAGGGACCTGTTTCCCACCTCATGAAACCTTTCCCGGCTGTGTGATGCTGTCCTAAGGAGCTCATATTTTGGTGTCACTGTTGTAGCGGCCTGAGGACTAGTAGGGCCACAGTGCAAGGACTTTTTGCTTAGCTGGCACAACGACATCATCTGTCCCTCTTCTCAGACTGAATTGGTCCCTCTGAGCTTTACTTCCCTGTCACACGACGCTCCATGCAACAACCTGTGGCCAGACGTTGGAAGTAATGTGTTAAAGTAACTCAAAGTACCTGTAATGAGTTTTTGATGAGAGAAGAGATGAGGCGTAGTTACATTTCGAAAGCAATATAACAAACAGGAATCATATTACTTTGGAGGGAAATAGAAGAAGTGTTCTAATTACTCAAAAGTTCATTTAAAGGGTATTTTTGGTATTTTTATACAAAATTTCACTGCAATTTTCTAGGTTTTATGCCATTCCCTCTTAAACATCCATAATGTTTGAAGGATGAGAAAACAGCAGGCACAGGGTGAAAAGAGGAGAAGAAATGAAACAGATCCATTGCAAAATTGATTTAACAGGTTATTAGATATTATCCCCACCTAGCATATGGTAGAATTTATAGGCATCTGGAAAGTGCAAGATTGGTGAAAGCAGCTTAAAACTCCCCAAAAGAACTCTTGTGATGGAGCCAACAAAAAAATGTGTCATTTGCACACAATAGTGCCAACTAAAGTATTACAATATTACATGCCATTTGTCAATTCTATCTAACATTACCATTAATGATTAACATAGCAGTGACTCCATGTGTTAGAAGTTTCCCTATCCAATGATAACATAAACTGATTAGATTTGAAGCTCACTAACAGTTAACAAAATGTGTTAAGCCTTTACTAATAACATTCCAATCTCTGCCAGTGACTATTAATTTTTTGCTCTTATTATTTTAAAAAGGCATTCATCACCAAGTCCTGAAATGACACTTAAATTCTCAAAACAGATTATATATTTTCCATCATTTTCTGAAAGAGGGCATAACAATTTAACCAGATTAATTTTGCAGTGTGCGTATAAGACTCACTTGGCTCTCTGTATCACATTTCCTCATCCCTCCCTCCTCTTAATTCACTCCTAGTACTGGCTCCTTCAGACTTCTATTGCAGCTCTTGTAATACTTGCCTACAGAGCTTGGAAAAGTTACTTTCTGGACTACAGCTCCCAGGATCCAGTGTTGCCTGGGGGAGCATGTCCCCCAACTGTCTAGATTTAGCGGGGATGGTCCAAATAAAACGTCTGTCATTCTACTTTCTCAGCTGCTTTTAACATGTCCCAATTATTCTCTCCTCCTTCCATTTCCCCCTTCCTCCTCAGTTTATTTCAACTCCTGCAAACTGAGTTCAAAATGCAAAAGTACTGTACATACTAGCATATAAGTCTGAAAATTTTAGTAAAAAAAATGACCCAAAACACCTGGGTTGACTTATCCAGAGGTCAATGTAAGCACTGTACCTTAACTCTTACCAAAAATAGGAACCATCCCCTTCTCTGAGCAGAGCAGCAAAAGATGAGAGCTTAGTCCAGTGGTTCTCAACCTGTGGGTCCCCAGATGTTTGTGGACTTTAGCTCCCAGAAGCCCCAGCCACTATGGTCAATGCTCAGGGCTTCTGGGAGCTGAAGTCCAGAAACATCTGGGGACCCACAGGTTGAGAACCACTGGCTTAGTCCATCCCGAGAGAGCCTAAAAGATGCATCAACCCATTCTACTCTCTCTGCTGCGGCACTATTTCTGACATTTTTGAATACTTCAGTGGGAAAATGGTGCTTCCTCTCAAAGGAGAGCCAAGAGACCAGAGGGGATCAGTGCTTCTTTTAGGTTTTCCCAGGACAGACTGATTACATACTTTAACTTTTATCAAAAAGGAGCCATCCCCCTCTCTGATTAGAGCAGCGAAAGGCCTTTTTGAAAGCCTAGACAGGAAAATGGTGGTGGCGGCAGCTGGGGCAGCTGGCCCCCGGAGGTTGTGCTGGTGCTTTCCTGTCTCTGCAGAATGGCCCTTGACTTATCCATGGGTCATATCAAAATCCATAATTCTGGCCCTCAAACCTGCCTTCAACTTATACATGAGGTTGATTTATGCATGAGTATATACAGTAGTCTGCATTCAATTAAATCTGCATGGGGAGAGGAAGGGGTGAAATCTTGCCTTCTCCACCAAGCTCAGGCAAAAACAAGCTTCCTCACTGATAAGTTTCATCATTTTGACCACGCTCAGATGATGCTTGCCCACACACACTCCAGTTTTCATCTGTGAAATAGCTGGTGAGTATGTGGGTATTATAATTATTATAACATTCACTTATATCCTGCTTTTCTCCAACAATGGGACACAAGTTGGTTTACAACATATTTTAAAACAACACAGCTTTTTTTAAAAAACTATATACAAACTTCTGTAAAAATATAAATATAGAAGTTGTTTTTAAAAACAATTAATTTATCAAGTTAAAAACACTAAACTTCATAAAAAGAAAACAAAGAAATCGTAAAAACAGCACCAAGCGGCGTTAAAAGCCCACTTTCCTAAAGCCGGACAAGGTAAAAATGTTTCAATTTGCTGACAGAAGGACAGCAAGGGTGGGGCCATCCTGGCCTCCTTAGGAGGGGAGTTCCAACATCTGGGAGTAGCCACCAAGAAGGCCCTCTCTCTGTTCCCACCAAACGAGCCTAAGAAGGTCATGGGACAGAGAGAAGTGCCTGTCCAGATCTCAGAACTCTAACGGGCTCATAAAGGGAGATATAGGCTATTTCCACAATACAGTATTATAGTGCTATTATTCCACTTTCAACATCCTGTGGAATCCTGGGGTCTGCAGTTTAGGGAGGGGCCTTTAGAATTTTCAGCCAGAGAGATCTTTGGCCTCAGCAAACTACAAATCCCAGAATTCCACAGGATGTTGAAAGTGGAATAATACCACTATAACACTGTAGTATGGGAATACAGCCCTTTGAATAGTTTGGACCCAGGCCATATAGGGCTTTATAAGTCATCATCAGCACTAGTCCCCACTACAGTAGAGTTACTGATTCCATGAGATTTATGTAAGTGTTGACTTACCATTCAACAATGAACTCAATCCATGTTTACCAGTAAGGACTTCCAACAGGCCATAATGTGTGTGTGTGGGGGGAGGAAAACACTTGCTCCTGTTCAAGCCATGGGAGATATAGGTGAATTTTAGTTCCATTTTGCGTTTCTCCATTAAATGGGAAGTAAATATTCATACTGCTTGGTTGACAGCAGGCTATTCCAGAGGGCAAAATTCTCATTTTGGTTGTCTTGGATTATTTTCTGGCACCAACTAAATCCTGGCACCAACTACAACATTTTATTATCACTCTTGAATGAGTTTCTTTTTAATTCTTGAGACAAATTTGAACAAAAAAGTCTCCTTCTCTTGTCCCACTTCATTTTTTTCTTAGAATATTAGTGCTTTGGTACACCACTGAAATGGCACTTTTGTACTATAACACTATCACTCTAAGGGAAAAAAAGTGAAAAAGCAGGAGAAAATTTGCTCTTTAAACCATAGGATTATCTCAACAAACCACACTATCCATTAAAAAGGAAATCTGGAAGAGCTCCAGTGCAGATCCAAGTAATCACTACAAACAGCCACCCAAGCAAATTGAAAGAGTGGATGCAGAGGCAGTAGCAACAACCAGCAAATCCAATGGAGAAATATCCTTAGAACCTGCACTTCTTTAAACCAGCATAGTAATGGGCTTAAATTCAATTGTTAATCAGCACTAAACCAGAGTTACTTAAATATTAATGGTAAAACAGGACATTGTAGAGTAAGGGTTCAAATTTCTGCTCAACCAATAGGTGACTTTCCCTGGACAAGTCACATTCTCTCTCAGCCCGAAGACGAAAACAATGGCAAAGCTTCTTTGAATAAATCTTGCCAAGAAAACCCTAGGACAGAATCATCAGAAACAACTGGAAGGTACACAACTAGTTTAGTGGGGATTAGATTAGTCCAGTACCAAGTACAACACATCCCCCATTATATCATATCTTTCATATCATTTCATCCCAGAAGGAATGGGTCTCTCCTCTCCATACCATCATAATTTGATCCTTTAGGGATAAAAAAAGAGATCTAAATTCAGCATGTCTGGCATGGGATCATCAAATTTGCTGTAAAAGGGTGTGTGTGTAAGTACCTCCAAACTACCTGTCAACTTACAGCAACCCCAGAAATTTCAGTGGGCTTTCTTAGGCAAAGAATACTCAGAGGTGGTTTTGCCAGTTCCTTCCTCTGAAATATTATAGCCTACAGACTGGTATTTGTTGATGGTCTCTCATCCAAGTACTACCACAGCTGACCCTGCTTAGCTTCCAAGGTCAGAAGGGATCTGGTGCATTTGAGGTCTTGATATAAAATGTAGATCTCATCTTGAATTTTTTTTAACATTAAACTAAGGAACCAGAATTCAGAAATGTTGATATGCATTTTAAAATAAGTACATTAGAATTAAAAAAAATTTTTTAAAAATTAACTTCAAAAACAATCGCTGAGCAAGATCCAAATGTTGACATATGCAGCAGAAATGCCATCCTCTCCTGTCCAGCGAAGCTCCCTCTCCGAGCTTCATAAAGATCAGGAGATCCTACTAAATAAGGCACGCTGTGATGCAGGAAAAAGGGGTAACTTTGAAATTTGCCAGTGGCACCTTTCTACATATGGGTTGTTTAAAATTTGTTCAAACCCCATAAAAACCTGTTTGTGCTACTAAGGCAAATTTTGGTTAACTTTTTTGCACAGCTGCTCATATGTATGAAGGTTTTGGAAAATATACAAAAAATAATAATAATTAATTAAATGTCAGGATATGTTGCTCCATTTCAGAAAGGTGGTCCTTTGGAAAACCTAAAAGGAAAAGTTGAAATCATTGATCTAGGACTATTATTAGATGTATTATAGTGAGAAGGAACTGTACTGCAAAATATTGGAAATTCACATGAATGGCTAAAGCTTCAATTTCATAAAAAATATCTGGGACATCCCTTTATTAATAAAATTGACTTATTTTCCAAGAAGCTACTCAAGGAGATAATAGGTTTCTCTTTCTTTGTGTATTTCTGGAAGAATAATGTAAAAATAAAGTACAATCGTCCTGTTTTTACTTTCTGTTGTTGTTCTTGTTATTTATGTGTTGCAATTACCCACTTTTTTTTCCTTTTATTATCCATGCCTCTTGAAATGATTTTTTACAGCTTGAATTCTATTGGTTGGTCCCAACTAGAGTAGACCCATAGCACTAGTCACTGATTCAATAGCTCTGCTTTAGTTGGAAATAACAACAGGATTTAGCTCAATCTCTTACTTTATTGGATTTATTTATAACATTTTCAATATTATAGCAATTTTTTAAAAAATATAATTGAGTGAGAAAGCAGGTTTCCTGAGATGCAAACCAATGGTAATGCTTTCTCTTAAGGAGAGCTAATCACTGTGCAACATCAAATGATGAGCTATTGTAGTTAAAGGCAGGACTTCCTGGTCACCTTGGATGAACTCCAGCCCAATGCTTTTTAAGGAAAGAAGGAAACTGATGCTGTGTGATAAAAGCCCTGACTCATGGGGAAATAAGATACCAAGTCAAATACATGCCTGTGTTAAAAAAAAAAAAAATCAGAGCAGGGGAATGTGGCTTTTTGGGCTGCAAATGCCAGAATCCATGACCAGCATTACCACTAGCTATGTTGATTAGGGATCCTGGGAGTTGCAGTCCAAAAATGTAATGCTCCCAAGCTGTGGTATCAATCAGCTTTTCAATGGCATGGGCTTTTCCAAGAGTCTTTCTTACTTACTATTTCATCCTGGACATTGTTTTTCAAAGAAGTATGCAGAAACCATGGAAAGCCAAGCTGCAGCTACAGTTCTCAACATGTCCACTGTTTATGTAACAGTATAGAGGTGCATGAATCACATGTTGGATTGTGCATTGTCTGGCTCCTGGAGGTGGGTGGGGTGGGGTTGGAGAGGTAAATGGAGTTTGTGTTATGGGAGATGAGATTGAACTACTTCATCTGCCGGGTGTTGTGCCTTCACTCAGACAGGTAAAAGACTATATATGGAAATGGCAGAGCCTTCCATGGAGTGGATCAAGGAGGTGTGTACAAGCTGAGCCTGGAATGAAGGTATGGATAAGGGGGGCAGCCTTGTCATAAGGTAAAGTGAATCACCTGGTTCAGGTGGCAGACACAATACAGGAGGATGAAGTGAAGGCAAATGAGCAGTGGAAGGTTTGGAGAAATGCGTTTGAAAAGTGTTAGAGACCAGAATGAGCTACCTTATTTCTGCCAAGTGTTGTGTCCCTTAGCTAGGCTGGAAGATTCCAGATGCTGTAGTCTAAACAGTAACTTTTCCAAGCTCTGTTTTAAAGGACATACTGTGTGTGTCATATGGCTTAACCCAGGTCCCATCTTCCTACCCTCAGTTGTGCTAAAATAAGGCTAGGCTGTATGCCTACAAGTAGGTTCCTGAGTCATTAGGATAGAGCAGTGGTTCTCAACCTGTGGGTCCCCAGATGTTCGTGGACTTCAGCTCCCAGAAGCCTCAGCCACTATGGTCAATGCTCAGGGATTCTGGGAGCTGAAGTTCACAAACATCTGGGGACCCACAGGTTGAGAACCACTGGGCTAGAGTTTTTTACTTTCAATTTTATTAAAACAGCAACAACTAAACAAAAATCTCTACTTCACCCACCAGTTAGGTTGCTGAAAAATTATGGTCATGGTGAGAACATCCAATATGAACTTTTGTGTAAAAGGACTTAGGGTCTTGGTTCTTGCTCTGATCACGAATTCTTAGGCTCAGCATGTGCTCAGAAGCAGCTAGTTTCTTAACTCTTAGCATATGTGTAATTTCCTAAGACATTATTGGTACCTGGTTCCACTTGGTGGAACTCGAGGGCTCTTTTCAAATAAAGATTTCACAAGCCTATCATCTCCCCCACCACCACACACACACAGCTTGAAAAGTGACTTTTTGAACTACAGCTACCAAAATCCCCGCCTCAGGCACTATGACCAATGAGCATGCTGGGCACTGTAGAATGTGGAGAATGTGGGCGCTGTAGTCCAAAAAACCAGTTTTCCACCTGTGATAGAAGGTGCTATGCCATTGCCAGTGTTAAATCCAACCAACATTTATTCAGCTTCTGTACTATATATACATAGTGATAAAGATGGCCACTGTGATCAAAATCTCTTTGAAGCTCTCAGGTTCATGTACACCTCGCTACTGAAAATCCCTTTCTGGACTTTTCTTTTTTCAAAAGCAGTGAGCACATCAAACACATCAAAGAGCATACCCTCCAACATTTTGCAAATCACACCAGGACACGTGAGCAAGTAACATCAAAATGTGGTCAAAGGGGAAAGAGTTTAGGAGGAAGAACAGAAAAGCTGGAAGAGGCTGCAACAGCTTGCTTTTGCCTGAGCCTACAGAAAATGGCAAGATTCCATGCCATCCTCTTCTCCTGTTGAATTAATGGAGTGCAAGCTACTTTCACACTTTAAACTCAGGTTACAGCAATTGAAGTAAGCTGAGGACAAAGAGGAGAAATGAAAGGCGAAACAAGGTCATTTTAAAACAGCTCAAAAAGATAGACTACAGAGGGTTAATCAGAACAGCTAGAAGTTATGTTATAGAGCATTGGTATCACTTCAGTTTTTATAGCTCTATCCTGTGGAATTTGGTTTGTAGTTTTGTGTAGTTTCTCTGTCTGAGGGCTCTACTGCTGTAGTTTAGGGAACTGCACTGGAAAAGTCTAATCTCTTACTAAAGCTGTACTAGTTAAAATAGTGCTATAATTGTGCAATGTGGATATATCCAAAATCACTCTTGCCATTCCAGCGTATTTATTCCTGCACAACAACTAGAAACATGGTTTTCTGCAAGATGGAAATACAAATTTGTTCACTTTCACAGGAGACACCACATTTTGTGCAGTGCTTCATAATACAATAATGTCCAGGACACCTTGGGTTCAAAGCCATGCCATGTTTACACAAACTTTAAAACGTTGTAGACTTGTCATATAGATCTGCCTGGATATTTAAAATTTGCATCTATTTGCCAGTCTTCCAGACCCTGTAAAGTTTCTTTTGCATGAACAAGCATCAGTCTAGATCAGAGTTTGGAAATATTCCTCTTTTTTTAGCCTATAGCTTTCAGAATTCCCCAGATATGATTATTGGTCACGCTGCTTGGAAGCTTCTAGGAGTTGTAGTTGAAAAACATAACTTTCCTAAGCTCTGGTCTATATATTGCCTGGATGCATCTTTGTTCAGTGGGTACTTCAAGATTAAGATCCGTCGTAACTATAAAGGAATGAGACAAACAATTGACTGAAAACCAGGTTTAGCCTGATAGTTTTAGTCATGAAGCTGCATTGGGTGCCTGTTCTAGTTTTAATACTTGTGCAGTGTATTGTGGGTATGTTGTGGTGGAAACTGCCCATGAGCCTGCCAGTTCATCTTGAGTTTGCTCATTAGACACCATGTGCATTCTACTACTGTGGCTCCTGAAGGCATGTGTGTTTCACCATCTCTAATAGGTTGATTTGTACCCTACATTGTGGTTTGCATTCCTGATGGCTTCCTTGGAGGGAAGACTCCAAAGACAATGGATGGCTCATTGACTCCGTCTTAGCAAGGAGGTATTACAGCAGAATGGATTTACATTTAACCACTGTCACCATTCTCTGAATTCTATACAGTCTTGCGTGGTCTACAATCAGCCACATGGCTATGGATGTATGAGTAAGATTGTGACTAGCACAGAACTTTGCCTTATTTAGCTTCCTTTATTTAATAGCCATGATGGCTGGGGCATTCTTGGAGTTCTTATTCAAAAATGTAATGTTAGATTAGCCAAAAAATGTATAACAGCTAAAACTGATAACAAGACAGACCTTGGGAAGTTTCAACCAGAAAGAACAGACACACTCAGAAAAGAAGAGAAATCTTGCATCTTTTAAAGTCATGCAAAAGAAAATGGGCACACATAATTTTCTTACAGATAAGATGTTCTACCTGCTGATATTCTGTTTCCATAGAAGACCACCAGAGCCCAGTCCAAATTTCTGACTGGTGATCATTGGCACACATGTGGTGTGACCAAGGATTCTTTTGATTGTAAACTCCTTAAGGCAGGGAACGTGCCATTGGGCACTAGCCATTGATTTCTTATTCCCGTCTCTTAGCAGTCAAAGGCAGAGCTTAGAAAAGTTACTTTTTGGATTATAACATGGCCTTGGTGGTTAGACAATTTGAAGAGACATGGACCAGTCAAGTAGCTTTAAAAAAACTCTAATATTAGATGCAGTAGTAGGTAGAACATGAAGCCTATATCATATCTGACAAGGGAGGCTGATTTTATTTTCTGCTTCTCTCTCTTCTCTTATTTTATCTTGAAATGTAGGCTTCATGACTTCAACATCAAGTCAACCCTCTCTCCCTGCTCACATTTTGAAACATCTTGGCCTGGTAAAGAGATCTGGAGACCTGGAAAGTTTAGCTTGTACCCTTTATAACCTCTAAATTGGCCTATTAAAGGTATTACACAAATATGGATTTTGAGATCATATAAACCATCTGCTTTGAACCTTTAATTTAAAGATTTAATTTAAAATGTACATCCGTTTGCCAACCTTTCAAGGAGCTTCTGGAATTGTAATCCCCCAAAGAAACTTTCCAAGCGTTATGCATGAACAAGCAAGAAATTTGTGGTGGTTGTTTTGGGAAGATGTGTCAAAACTAAACTCTAGCACTTTCCAGCTTTCCAGTGGGGAAAGGAGCTCATTCCACAGGAGAACACTAGCCTGCTTGGATTTTCCAGCTAGCAGCTGGGAGGAAGAGGAGTTCTGACCCATGCGTCAGCTCAGATGGCCTCTCTCCTTTCCCGTTGCCCATGCGGGGATGCACTTGGGCTTTTCTCATGACATAGGCTGCACCGCCTTGTGGGAAAACCTGGGAACGGCTCATGTTTATGAGAATGCTATTACTTGAATTTGGCCTTTCCCCACACATCCATCCAAAAGGGATGAATGAGCATGGGAAGCCCACACGTCCCAGGGTTTTCATAGGAGAAGAACTCATGCTGGTTTTGCCTTCGTTCCACTCATTCCCATGCAAAGGGGAAGAGAGCCAGCTGCTCCACTTATATGATGGGAAAAACTTCATTAAAACAGCTAGGTGACGTACACTGAGGTTAGCCTGGAATGGAGGCTGACCAAAAGCTCAAAGGGTCAGCCTCAAAAAAACAGAAATTACAGGAGAGTGGGTTCAAGAGTTTTAAGAAATATAGTTCAAATCAAGGTATCATGGTACTGCAATCTTCCATACCTGGTGCCCTCCTGATGCCTTGGACTACACCTCCTATAATCCCCAGCTAGCTGAGGAAGATAGGATGATTATACAAGATTTCTGGAGGGCACCAGGTTTGTGAAAACTGCACAAGTCAAACATTTTATTTCCTTTGTTTTATGACATAAAGGTTGTAAAAATAAATGAATGTTTGTCATGAGGACAGTGTATATGTTGCTAAGAAAAGTTATGCTGAGACACTGTCATGTGATGTGAGAGCAGGACATGGAAAGGATACTTTTCTGGCTAACCAGTATACCCACTGACATTTCACTGATGAAAACCAGGACATGCATGCCAGGCAACAGCAGAGCGTGGTCAAGATGGCAAACATTATTAATGAGGAAGCTAGGAGCGGCTGCAGCACTCTGAGTTAACTGAGTGGAAACTAATTTTGTATTTTGAACTCAGTTTGCAGCAACTGAGGTAAGCTCAGGACAAAGGGGGAAAGCAGAAGGAGAGAGAAACTGGGGCCATTTCCACACCGGGCTTTTAAAATGGTGCAGAGCGACTTCCGACGGATGTCTTCTACACCGTAGAGTGGACTGGGTCGGACTACTTTTTGAAGTTCCATACCTCAGCCCAGTTCTGCGCGACCAGAACTGGACACGCAGCGTGCTTTTTAAAAACCTCTTTTTAGAGATTTTTAAAAAGCACGGAGCATGCAACTCCATCTCCGCGCTCCGGAGCAGATTTGCAGGTGCGCGCAAGTGCATGCCTGCAGATCTTCTGGGGGCGGGCTTTCAGCTGGCGAGCTTCTCCGGTTAGTGGAGAGCCTTCGCCAACCGGAAGCCGCCATTTTGGATGCCGGAGGAGTGCGGAGCAACGAGCTCACACTCCTCCTCATCCCAATGGACTCGATTGGATGGAGAAGAAATTTGGTGAGTCCCGTTTTCGCCCGGTTATTTTCCGACATACAGAAAGGGCCTGAGATATTTTAAAATCAGCTGAAGAAGTGGAACAGAGGATTAATTGAAATTATCCCTGCCAGACCAGGAGAGTTGGAAGGTATGCTACCAATAGGATCCAGGCCTACGTGTGTTGCTCAGCCCACTAGTGCAACAATGTTACTACGTTACTATATTTTACTACACTATTGTATATGATGGAACTTGGGCATCCATGGATTCTGATATCCATGAGGGATCCTGGAACTAAACCCTGGTGCAGAGCTTTCCAAACTTTTCATGTTGGTAACACACTTTTTAGACATGCATCATTTCGCAACACAGTAATTCAGTAAGTAATTCAGTAACTGGAGGCAGCTCCTCCACCCAAGTCTGGCCTGCCGCCACTGGCCTCACTGGGATCTTCCTCAGCCTGGGGTGGCGGAAGCAGTGGCAGACCCTTCACCCGGGCCTGGCCTGCTACATCAATGGGAGAGGCAGCCCCTCCACCCATTATGTTTGTGCGACACACCTATACACTTCAGGTGACACACTAATGTGTCATGACACACAGTTTGGAAAGCTCTGCCCTAGTGGATAGCGAGGGCCCACGGTAAATAAATTGCTGAATGATAAGTCAACATATTTGTAAATCCAGTGTATTCAGTGAGTTTACTCCAGGGGCTAGTGACTAGATTTAGGACTTTGTGCATATGTCACTTTTAAGAAGGTCATTATCACCAGCTGTACTTTTCTCTGTGTTTACTTCCCTCAGATATTAGTGTTTGCAATTCCCCACCCCAATCGCACATCCTACAGCTTTTGAAAGGAAAATTGAGAAGCACTTGGTTATATGTGACTATCATACATGTGCCAAGCACCCACTGCCAATCTCTTTTCCTCATGTGTGCATGTGCACATGCTTTTCGGCTTGCATTTGCACTCCATTACATTTGACACCTACGCAGACTGGCAGGAAACTCTCGACACTAATGCAGAAGTGTGTTGTCATCAAGCGTCACACCAGAGGCATAATGAATTCTTCATTTGGGGTGGTGCATGTTTCAAAAAAAATTAAGAATGGGGGAAGGGGACAGAAGCATAAACACAGCACAACTGGCCTCAAAAGGCCTCGCTCAACTCACACGCTTCTTAAGTGTAGAAAAATTCCTCAGCTGCTGGAACAAGCAGGAAGTCAACTCCTAAAGAAATAATTATTCAGACATAGTTGCTATCCAGCAGAAAGGGAGAGCATGTAGTAGCACCTTAAGTACGTCCTGTTCTGCTTCTGCTGAGCCTGCCCATAAGTAGCTGGACTGGAACAGACAGTGAAATAGACAGCCAGAGTTAAGGCAAGGGGTCCTCAAGACAAAAGTGCTTAATTTCTCACTCAAGATAGCCATGGTTCTGAGAAAGTGGATTTTAGTCCACCAAGGGCTATGCCATCACAATCACGTTTGGCTGCAGAGCGCCATAAGATGTTTTGTGAGTTTTCCCTGTAATTGCTGCTTCTGAGCTTTTTAGCACTTAGCCAGTGATGGCTGGTGGCTTCCATGGATGTATTATTCCACTATGAAAGTGACAGTGCTATTATTCCACTTTCAACATCCTGTGGAATGCTGGGGTTTGTAGTTTACTGAGGCCTAAGAGCTCTCTGCCTGAGAATTCTAAAGGCCCCTCCCTGAACTGCAAACCCCAGGATTCCATAGGAGGTTGAAAGTGGAATAATAGCACTATAACAGTGTACTGCGGAAATGGCCTAATTCTGTGAGATGGAAAATTTGCTCAGGGTTTGAATCCAGACTTTAAAGGATGTATACAATGTGGCGAACCTTGTCCCAAAATAGATTCATCACCTAAAACCCAAAGCAGATTTGCCGCTTCACTGACAGGGAAACCATCAACCACTGCTATGCTTAGCACTTGTTTTCAAATAACAAATCTTCTCACCTGAATGGTAGACTTCTCACAGAAAATCAGGTGGGATTCTCTGGTAAATTGGGATAAGCAGAATAGTACAGCCTGTTTGTAGGCTCACTTCAACTCTGACTCATTCTATGATCATAATAAATCAAGACTGCAAAATTTCCGGGATTCTTATCCTGGCATAAATAGTCTCTTTAAGGACATGATGTTTTATCCACTCTGACCCCATAATGTCAGAACAGGCCATGAATTACAGCTTCCAATTTGCTTGCGCCAAAATTTACAAGCAATTTTGGGGCATATTCTTCAAGTGTCCCTACATATCAGGCAGGGACTGGTGCCTGGACATGGTAAGCATCCTGTTTAATCCCATTTAATGTTTGAAAAAGTGTCTTTTTAATTGGGCTTGTATGCACATGAATGCTGGAGTGGGGCAGAGACTGACTGACTGAATCACAACACTGAAAGGTATCTTAGAGATTATCCTGCCCAACCCCTGTCTAATGCAGGATCTATTGTTACTCTGTTTTTACTGGGGGTCCCGGGAGGGACTCCAAAATGTGCTCTACTATAGGTGGGGAAAATTAGCTCAGAGCACTGCTTTAGCGTTACAAGAGGCAGGGTAACTTAGCAGGATCTTGTAACCCAGTGTTTATGGGGTCAGGCCAAGTCAAGGAGCAGACCAGTTTGAGAATAATTAATGATCTTTATTAAATACAGGCACACAATGTAAGCAACACACGCACACAGACAACTTTGGAAAATAAAGGTGTGAGTAAGATAGCGGGATTTTCAGAGGGATAGTTGGTTTGGGTGATACGACACCTGTTCCTGAAGCCCGGAAGAAGATAGAGAGCGATGCTGGGGTTCGGTGTGACTCAGCACATGGAGCTGAGGGGAAGCTCACCAAGCAGAGCGGTAGCAAGGCAGTCTGGAACTCGGGAGTGATCCGAGGAAGGTCTCGGAATCAAGGGTTTTTATAGGGAGAAGTGTGATTGCAGGCTATGCCTTACTCGGGGACAACAATGAGTTTTGGGTGCGAGACAATGTCTCAGAAAGGTCACAATTTAGCATGATTGAGCTAAGTCCGAACTGACAAAGAGGTAGACTGTATGCAAATGCTCAGTGCTCGGCATTCAAGCTTCTAGCTTGCCAAGTTACCTGCTCGGGGCAGGGAGTAAACAGCATGCATACATAATGTGGTGTTTGCCGGGGAGGTCCCTGAAGCTGCGATCTGGCTATTTCTGCTGTGCCTGTATTGTTTGAGAATATTTCAGCAGTTAAGTGCCGAACCTAGTTTCGTCCTTGTCCAGAGGCCTCACAAACACGTGGAAAGGGGTGATAGCATAAGGCCGAATTTTTGATATCAAAGTGATATCTGGTGCTATCGCCAGGTAGGCCTAAACTGCAGTAACGCTATAATGCAGGAAGCAAGTAGAGCAAGCTGGTCAGAGTCAGACTCTACTTTCTTCTGATGTTCACCAACCACATTAGTGCAAAATAGTGGTGCAAACGGTCATATACCAAGAATTAAGGAACAGGATGTTTCTGGGCACATACTTAGCATAGGAATCTATGGTTAGAACCAGAAATCAAATTCAGAAATCCATTCACGTAAAAATCTATCACATATTTCCCACTACCCTATTCTGTTTCAGAAACTTTCCATTTTTTTCTGTTGTGAAATAATTGGGAGTGGATCAGAAACCTTTGCCCATCTACTGCAAATCATGCAGAGATCTGCTAACAGAGTGGCCATCTGTCTATCTGTGAACGATGGGATCTTTCATTCACAAAAGGAGAATGTTCTAGGTTCTGAGGCAGTTATGTTCCACTCTCAAAGTGCCTTTACCATGAGGAAGTTCTTTCTAATGCTTATCAAAATCTCTGTTCCTATGCTTTCCACTCATGGGTTCTAGCCTTGCCCTCTGGAGCCATAGAGAATAAGACTCATCTATCTTCTGCATATGAGCGTTTCAGGTGTTTGAAGGATGCTATCATGTTCTTCTTTAACTTTTTCTTTTCCATGTAAAAACATCCAGCCTTTTCAAAAAAATTCTCACACACTCTCCAACTGTCCTGTTTTGACTGTGACGATCCTGATTAATCCTCTGCCATCCCACTTTTCAGCTGCTTTTAAAATGGCCTGGTTTCTCTCTTCTTCCACTTTCTCCCTTTGTCCTCAGCTTACTTTAGCTGTTGCAAGATGAGTTCAAAGTGCAAAAGTTGTTTGTGCTCCATTAACTCAGCAGAGGGGAGAGGAAAAGAAAGGGGCAGAATCATGCCCTTCCCAGTAGGCTCAAGCAAAAGCAAACTGCTGCAGCTTCTCCTAGTTTAGTGTTCTTCCTCATTAATAACTTTTGCCATTTTGACCACATTCTGATGTTGCTTGGCCACACATGTCCTGGTTTTCATCTAAAATGTTGGAGCACATGTTCTCATGCATGCAAATGCAAACAGAGAGGGAGGGAGGGAGAAACTGGAGGTATCTAAGATAATGATCCTTGCCGGGGTAGCCCAACATTTTTTGCCAGTTGAGGTGGAATAGCAAATGTTTCCCACCCTCCCACAAAGTCACAGTGAATATAGAGTGGTTAAACTGGTTTCGTACCCAGGAAAGAAAATCCCACAAGAATATCTCTTTGAAAGTAAAAATACAGCAAGAATAAATATTTAGTGATTTTCCACTTGAGAGGTTCCCAGCATTCTGCCTAATGGCAGGGCTGAATATGCTTTTCATAAGAAACAGCGCATTGTTAGATTGTTGTTATTGTGTGCCTTCAAGTTGTTCCCAACTTATGGTGACCCTAAGGCAAACCTATCGCAAGGTTCTTTGCAGCTGAGAATCATAAAATCATAGAACTGGAAGAGACCACAAGGGCCACTGAGCCCAGTCCCTTGCCTTGCAGGAACATACCATCACAGTATTCCCAACAAATGACCATCCAGCCTCCGTTTAGAAACTTTCAGAGAAGACTCCACTACACCTCCAAGGCAGTGCATTCCATTGTCAGACTGCTCTTACCACCACAAAATTCTTCCTAATGTTTAGGTGGAATCTATTTTCCTGAAGTTTGAAACCATTGCTCTATGTCCTAGTCTCTGGAGAGCAGAAAACAGGCTTGCTCCATCATCCATATGACATTCCTTCAAATATTTAAACAGAGAGTGTGTAACATGCTCAAGGTCACCTAGTGAGTTTCCATGGCTGAGTGGGGAATCAAACCCTCCTCTCTGGAGTCATTGTCCAATGCTCAAACAGCTACACCAAATAGGTGTACTGTCCAACATAAACATGTCTGTTTTTCCATCTGAGAAATATCAGAGTTCATGCTTTTAGGTTCCCTTTAAGAGCTCCTCCAAAAATTCCTTCCTTCCTTCCTTCCTTCCTTCCTTCCTTAGCTTCATCATTAACTTTGATATCATCCTAGTATTTCTTTGGAACAGGATGTGGCCTCCTGGTATGGAGGTGAGCAGGGCTAGAGGCAGTGGATGGTTCCCATAAAGGTTTATGGAATTAAATCATTGATAATGTTAAACCGCAGTGGAAGAAGAAAAGGAAAGTCAGAATTCTGAAGAGGTACATTGTTAGAGACAAGGGGTGGGGATTGTTGGTTTGTAATCCAGCACTGAGTCACCATACTTTATAAGGAAATGTGACTCACTTCAAAACATAAAGAAAGGAACAGAATCTATAGCTTCTTAGAAACAACCTTTCTGTTTCTGAAATAGTGTTAAAATGTTAAGAACAGTTTGGTTGAGTTAGATGACTTACCTACTGCAGCATCCTGTTACCCACAGTATCATGATAGAAGCAAAGTTTGGAAAACTTACTTTTGGAGTCACGGCTCCCATAATCTCCTGGTCCACCACGGCCACTGGCCATAGTGCCTGGGAGATTTTAAGTGTTATGGTATAAAAAAATAATTTTCAAAGTTCTAGATGGCCTATGGCAGAAGTAGATTTGTAGGGTATACTTAGCTTTTTGCTAGAACCTTGAGATCCACCAGGAGGGCAAGAACTTAAAATCCACAAAACAGTGATACCTTTATTAGACCAACTTAAAAAACGCAAAATACATCATGCAAGCTTTTGAAACTTCACTAGCTTCTTTGTCAGGCAAAGATGTTAAAAATCATACAGGAGAAGAATATGGAGATGTTATAATCCCAGGCCTACGTTTTGTCTCAGAGGTCACTTCAGTTGTCAATTAAGATGGTCCAGAGCAATGGTTCTTAACCTGAGATCCATGGAACCCTCATAGAGGGTCTATGTAGGATTGCCATTCATCCCAGAAAATGGGGAAAATATCAGATTTAAGGCACTAAAAATGTCTCAGCTGGTTGTGGCCAGTTGCTGCAGTATATTGGTAGTGACGGTAGTAACATTGGCAGTGGGAGTGATGATGGTGGTGGCAGTGGCAATGACATGCTGGCAGAAATCTCATCCTGTGCTGGAAGCTTCAAGTGCAACTGCACAGGCAGAACAGTGAGCCCAGATGACAAGGGAAGATGTGCAGCCCAGGCCTTGTGTGGTGAGTGTGGCAACAGTGCTTGAGTCCAGGGCCAGGCAGTGCAGCAGAGCTTCACTTCCAAGCAGCCATGAGAATAGGAGGGAGTTCCTTTACTCTTGTGGCTGCTTGGAAGAGAGCATTGCTCCTTTGGGGGAAAGGGCAAAAGAAACATCATTTGTCCCTGAAGGAGCACCAGAAGAGTAAAGAGAGTAGGTGCATTTACCCCCTCCACTCTCCCAGTGCTCCTTTGGAGGGAAACAGCATTTCTTTCACATGTTCCCCCAAGGCAGCACTGAGACCCTTACTTCTCAGGCACTGCTTTAGAAGAAAAGGCATGCGTGTGTGTATGTGTACATATATATACATATATATGATTTTCTTTAGGCCTGCCTGTGACACTGTAGGTTTATTTCCAGTCTCTTAAGTTGACTTCCAGCCTTGCAAGACTGGAAATTCCCTCCCAGCGTTTTACTAGGGTTCTTGCCAGCCTCCCAAAGCTGACTCCCACGCTTGGAACGACTGGCAATCTCCCCAGCTCTACCAGGTATGCTGCCACCCCCTCCCCCGAATTATGAATCCCTTGGACAGAACAGGAGGGACTCTGCCCAATCTCTAAGTGTAAGGATCTTCCACCTCCCCCTCCCCCTGAGTGAGAGGTCCTATGTAGCGTGTGCCAAACCTGGCGTGGAAATGGAGAGAAACGGAGGTTTATAGAAGTGTTTAATCAAAGCATGCAAATAGACAAAACCATTTCACACTTGGGAGACTCCCCTCTCCCAGGTACACTTAGTTACAAGAATTTACAAAACAGATATAACAGCACAGATACATTCTTAAGATCAGCCAATTCCCAAAATAACAACATCCCTAACACGACTAACTACTTATTTCTAGTTACTCACAATTAGGTTGCAGGCGTAGATGGTTTGAAGGAGAAGAGAGGGGGGTTCCAGGAGACACGGCATGCCTGCCAGCTCGACTGGCCCAGCTCTCCTCTCTCTGTCTCTCTCTCTCTCTGGCCACATGGCCTCTCAGAAGTTTTATATTTTCCTCCTTGGAAGGATCTGGAAGCATCTCCAAGATGCCCACCTCTTTTCCTTTTGGTTGGTCAACTCTCACCCTGTGACCCTTGATGTAATCCCAACATCTCATTAACCCTTGGTTTACCTGAAGAGGGAAGTATCTCCCTTTGATAAGCCTAGATAATGGGAAGCCCCATTATCACACACACCCCAAATCTCAGACGGTCTGGGAACAGCTGAAGGCTGGAACCACACCGGCTGGGATTTCATCCTGGGACCTAAGAAAGGAAAAGTCAAAGAATAAATGCAAACACACACAACAGTACAGGTTAGCCATATTATCAATGCGGACATGTAAAACTCAGCCCTCTTAACCTCCCTCCAGTCCTCTGCATGACAAGGAGTCCGCAACCACATTAGAACTTCCAGCCAAGTGCTGAATGTCGAAGTCAAAGTCTTGTAGGGACAGGCTCCATCGTAGTAACTTCTTGTTAGTTCCCCGGACTGTATGTAGCCATCGGAGGGCAGCATGATCAGTCTGGAGGGTGAAGTGACGTCCCCAGACTATGGCCTCAGCTTCTCTAACGCATATACAATAGCATAGCATTCCTTCTCTGGTATGGACCAATTGGACTCCCTTGCAGAAAGCTTCTTGCTGAGGAACAAGATGGGATGCAAAGTGCCATCTGGACCCTCCTGTAGTAATACTGCTCCAGTGCATCTGTCAGAAGCATCTGTAGCCACTACGAACGGCTTGTCAAAGTCTGGTGCCCGGAGCACAGGATCTGCCATCAAGGCCTGTTTCAAGGCTGCAAAGGCTTCTTGACACTCTGCTGTCCATTTCACTACTTTAGGCTTCTTGGAACCTGTCAGGTCTGTTAGAGGTGCTGCCATTTGGCTATAGTTGGGCACGAATCTCCGGTAGTACCCAGCCAGGCCAAGGAAGGACTGCACCTGCTTCCTGGAATGAGGAATTGGCCAGCTATTAATAGCTTCCACTTTGACTTGCAGTGGAGTGATAGTCCCCTGTCCCACTTCATGGCCAAGGTAGGTCACTCTGTCCAGTGCAAACTGGCACTTCTTTGCTTTGACTGTCAGTCCAGCATCACTAATGAGTTGGAAGATAATCTCCAAGTGTTTCAAGTGGTCTTCCCAGGAGTCTGAGAAGATTGCAATGTCATCTAAATAAGCAACAGCAAAGTCCCCGCACCCTCTTAGCAAACAGTCCACCAGCCTCTGGAAAGTTGCAGGTACGTTCCATAGCCCAAAGGGAAGGACATTGAACTCAAACAGGCCCATGTGAGTGATGAATGCTGTTCGATGCTTAGACTGCTAGGGCGATTTGCCAATAGCCCTTAGTCAAATCGAGGCTGGATAGGTACTTAGCATGCCCCAATTTCTCCAACAGTTCATCTACTCTGGGCATTGGATAATGTTCAGGACGTGTCACTGAGTTCAGTTTTCTATAATCCACACAAAAACGAATGTCCGTCCCCCCCCTTTTTGGGCACTAGGACAACCGGGGATGCCCATGGACTGCGTGATGGGCGAACGATCCCTATGTCCAACATCTCTTTCACTTTTGGTTTACCTGAAGAGGGAAGTATCTCCCTTTGATAAGCCTAGATAATGGGAAGCCCCATTATCACACTGCCTAAACCTTCTTTTAGGAAATTCCACTTTTCTGGCACTTGAAGGATCTCAGCATGCTACCCCAAAGACCATTAACAAGCCTCCTTTCCTTTGCATTGTCTACTGGAAGAATAAGAGATAAAGGTGAGCAACTGATGAGCAACTTTAAACAAATATTTGAATATTTAAATCTAAATTTAAATATTTAAATCTTGAGTTCAGTCTTCAGGGGCTTAGGCAACCAATTATAATTTACAGGGGGTCTCCAGTAAAGAAGAGGTTAAGAACCACTGGTCTAGAGAGATAGCAATGTGGGCAGAAGCCACTCCCCTTCTTGGCCATATGGGGACTAGGGGCAAAGGATAGGCAATAAAATTTCAGCTCAGTTAGCAGCAGTAAAGTAACTTCCATGTAAGTGTTTTACTGCCTACTGTTTACTGTCCTTTGTCCCCAGTCAAGAAGGGGAGTGGCTTCTGCCTGCTTTCTGCCTATATTCATATCCCTCCAGGCCATATTAACTGACAACAGAATTAACATCTGAGACAAAATGTAGGCCTGAGACTCTAACATGGTCCCTTTTCTTTTCCTCTATGATTTTATGCATCTTTGCCTAATGAAGAAGACAGTGAAGCTTCGAAAGCTTGTATAATGAATTTTGTGCATTTATGTTGGCCCAATAAAGGTATCACTGTTTTGTAGATTTTGGTTTTTGTTGTATTTTGCTGTATGACCAACATGGTTACCCCTGAATATAGTTTTCAGATTTGAAGAGACCTACAGAATTCTGAGCCTAGGTATTTTTGCTGAGCGTCAGACATAATCAAAGTTTGCAATCTTCCTCCCCTCCGCACACAAAAACGCTCTTGCTTACAGGTTTCCTCCACTTATCTGACAGGTCAGGGACCAGAGCACTGTCAGAAAATGAAATTGGTTGAAAAGCGGAAGCCATGTACTTTACTGTAGAGAACATGAAGTACTTATGGAGGCTCACCTGTTACTGACTGCGCATATGCAGCTTGCAAAGTCTCTCAGCTGGCTTGGGCCATTTCCATACTACACTGTTACAGTGCTATTATTCCACTTTCAACATCCTGTGGAACTCTGGGGTTTGTAGTTTACTGAAGCCAAAGAGCTCCCTGGCTGAGAATTCTAAATGCCCCTCTCTAAACTGCAAACCCCAGGATTCCATAGGATGTTGAAAGTGGAATAATAGCATTATAACAAGATAGGGCAGAAATGGCCTTGATGCCTTTTTCCCCTCTCAGCTTGCTTTGCAAGCAGCATGAGCATGTGTACAACTCCAAGACAGCTTCTAGGCAAGAAGACCTGATGAAAGTTCAGAACCCCTATCAAATCAATGGAACTTGTCCTTAATGTGGAAGCATCAAAAGAGCAAGTTGTTCATTTCAGTCAAAGAGTGGAAGGGAAGATGTGGGACAAATTTTCTTGTTGCTATTAAGTCAAAAAACCTCTGCTGACTTAAAACCGTAACCCATACCTTTTACTCCCAATTTTTCTGCAAAACTTAGATAATATGGTATGAGTGGAGATTTCTAATCTGCTAGGGAAGCCTACCGGTTTCAGGAGTGACCCTGGAAACTGACAATGCCAATGTCCATGTGATCACAAACCCACTTCTCCTTTTAGTCTGAACTTTAAAAGTGCCGTGCAACATGCTGAACCTATTTTGGGAATAGTTCAGATAAAGTGCAAACTAAAACATGAAGTAGATTCATCACCACCTCACTGATTTCTGAGCCATAACCCTCTGGGGCATATTTACATGGTTCAGGCTTCCTGAGCTTGATCAATACCACAGCAGCCATAAAGAGCTAAAGCTTCTACCTCTCCTCTAGGATCCCAATGCGAATCAGGCCTTTGTGCTTTCTGTTTAGTTGCACAAAAGCCATTCATGCAATTGCTAACTTAGGAGCTGCTCTTAAAGCTAAAAGCTAGCGCAAAGTGCAGTCAAAGTTTATGACCAAAGTGTCTTATCCACATACTTATATGCCTGTCATAAAGAAGCCATGCTGGCTGTAAGTCTACTATTGAGCTAATTTTAAAGTGGGTGTGGACAACAGCTGATAGTTCAGAGGGTATTTTCACCCTCCCCCAGACCTTGGTGTGCCACATCCTCTCCAACTATCCAGCAAGCAGCACCTCCAGATGCCTTAAGTAGAGACAATTTGCCACTTAAATTTTATTTGGGGTCCTTCTGTGCCTGTTTCAGGCATTACAAACCTCGTTTTATAATCAGGAAGTGACCAGATTAAATCAAGGGATACAGAAAAAGCTGAGAAATGTACTATTTTAAATCATTGGTGTGCATTCAAATAGTTGCATTAGCACACATTCTGAATTTATCTAGAGCTAGACATCGAATACATTTCATTTTTATTATTATTATTAAAATACATCTTTTACATGTATCTTTATCTCGACAAATTTATAATTCATTTCTATAAATAAAACAATACAGAAATGAGCTTTCTTTCATTGTCTTCATAACCCTCTATTTACATACTATCTTGATTACTTCTTAAATCCCATCTTCAAACTCTTTCTTCCTCACTTTCTTTTATTCGGTTCTTCTTTTCTCTTCAAACCATCCCCTCTATACTTAATGTCCTTGATGACTAACCTAAAAGTGTACACTTTTGCTTAATAGTCTTTTTCGATCTTTTCTCTGCTTACAAGACCTTTTACGCCTCTTGGCAAATCTTAACCCAATTTCGCTCTATATATTCCTTTATTTCTGTCATTTCACTTTTTCTCTTACCCTTTTTTTCTCCTCTCATTGCCTTTGATGAAGTATCTAAAGACACATATTCTAGTACCTTATTTAACCATTCTTCCGTTTCTGGTACTATTCTCTTCTTCCAGTACTTAGCATATGTTATTCTTGCTGCTGTAATCATGTATAATATACTATTCTTGTATTTATGATATTCTTTGTTAATTTGGTGGAGCATATTCAGTAAACAGATCTCCGGCGTCAAAGGTATATTAATTTGTAAAATGTCTATGATTGCCTTGTGAATCTTTTTCCAATATGTTTTTGCTGCCTCGCATTGCCACCACATAAGGTAGAACGATCCACATTCCTTATCACATTTCCAACATTTCTTTTCTTTCAATTTATAGATCTTACTTAATTTCTCCGGATCTAAGTACCATCGATACAACATTTTCGTATGGTTTTCCTTTAGGTTCTGTGCTAGCGTAAATCTCTGTGTATCCTCCCAACTTTTCTTCCAATGCTCTAATTTGATCTCGTGTCCAATATTTTGTGCCCATTTGATCATCGTATCTTTTATAATTTCAGCTTCTAATTCTCTTTCAAGCATGAGTTTATAAGTTTGTGATATTAAACGATCTTTTTTCTCAAATAGTAATTCTTCCAGCTCATTTAATTGGGTTGTAACTTCGAATCCTTCTAACTTCTGGTCCATTTTATGTCTTTCTTTTAATTGGAGGTATAAAAACCACCCGCACTCCCATCCTTCCTCTCTCAATTCTTCTTTCGTCTTATTCGTTGTGCTTCATTTCCGATATTAGTCAACAAATCTTTATAAGCCATCCATCTTTCTAAAGGTCTCGTCATTTTACTGTATAAAGCTTCATGGGGAGAGACCCATAGTGGTATTCTGCAACATACTTTCCTTTTCCAGACATTCCACACTTCTAGTAGGGATCTTCTTATGTAGTGATTAGTGAATTCTCTATCCACCTTTGCTTTACTGTACCAAACGTAACCATGCCATCCAAACCGAAGGTCCAAGCCTTCTAGGGTCAGCATCCTCTCTTCCTTCAACGTTATCCAATCTTTTAACCATACCATAGCATTCGCTTGATAGTAAAGTCTCATGTCTTGCAGTCCACATCCTCCTCTCTCCTTTTTGTCTGTCAATGTCTTCCACTTTATCCTTGGTTTCTTTTTATTCCATATAAAGTCCGAGAGCTCTTTCTTCCATTCTTGAAAGCATTTATTGTTTACTATTATCGGGAGATTCTGAAATAGGTAATTCATTTTTGGTAATATCGTCATTTTTATAGCCGCCATTCGTCCTAGTAAAGATAAATTTTGTTTTAACCAATTTTGTAAGTCTCTCTTAATTTCTTTCCATTTCGAACTGTAATTATTTTCATATAATCCGTTATTTTGCTTTGTTAAGGTTATTCCCAGGTAACTGATTTTTTCTTCTTCTTTAAATCCAGTTATTTGTTCCATCTCCTCTATTTCTTCTTTATACATATTCTTAGTCAAGATCTTTGTTTTCTCCTTATTTATTTTGAAGCCTGCAACTTCCCCAAATTCTTTTGTTATTTCTATTACTTTCTCAATACTATTTTTTGGATCTTCCAGGAATAACACTAAGTCATCTACGTAGGCTTTCAACTTATATTCCGACATCGAATACATTTCTGATGCACCTAACAAACTGATCAGCATAACCCACAATCTAGCAAAATCTCATGTTACAAGAAACATATTCAATAAATATCTCTTGCTGTTCTGGAGAATTCCTGTATAATTTTAAAAACATTATCACTTTTTCTTTCATTGGTCCAACAGAGCATATCACTTTTGCCTATTTTCTTATCTTTTTTAAAAAAAACATGTACTATAAAAAGCAGATTGTAAAAACCCACAGTAATGATTCCAGTGGCACAATCTAATCTCTAGTCGCAACTAGCATCATCCCATTGAACTAATGGAATCAATGTAAGTGTTGATCTGTCATTCAGCAACACACAAACACTGAGGGGCTCTATGTAACTTATAGCCAAAGAGTTGTCCATTTATGTTGTAAAATACATTTTCCTATATGTGTGAATATAGTAAGACAGTTAACAAAAGAGGATTTTTAAAAACTGAATGTAGATGCTAGCTAGATCTGCACTGCAGGCAGATAAAAGACAAAAAGTTCTTGACTTCCAGTGGGAAACTCGTGGTGGGTGGACATTCTCCCTTCGGCTTCAGCAAAGAGAGGAAGGCCCACCAGTGAAAACACTGGCCAGAAAGTGATTGGGCCAGTGTAAACCCCCCCCCCCAATATAGGGAGAAGTCATTGGGATTATCCATATAGTTTCTAGATCACGCACTTGTGTCACAAATGAGATGGTCAAAGTGATGGAAGCGAGGAGACTTTGGAAAAAACAGCAGGTTTGCACCACTGGATAGCATGCCTTTAAAGGACATTATAACTTTAGAGGACACCAAGACCATTTCTGCACCACACTGTTATAATGCCATTCTTTCACTTTCAATATCCTGTGGAATTCTGGGGTTTGTAATTTACTGAGGCCAAAAAGCTCCCTAGCTGATAATTCTAAATGTCTCTCCCTAAACTGCAAATCCCAGGATTCCACAAGATGTTGAAAGTGGAATAATAGCACTATAACAGCGTAGTGCAGAAATGGCCTGAACCCTCATATCCTCATCTCTTAATTAACTGGGAAGAGAAATTGACTTGGATTAAGAGACCTTGTAGTAACAGTTGAGAGATCTGCATTTCAATGGTTTGATTACACCTTGGTCAGTGCGTTCTTTTTGTGAAAGGGTTTTTTTGTTGTTGTTTATTTTGTTAAAGGGCTGTAAAATTTGACAAGTGCACTAAGTTTATAAACCAAAAATCTTAACAAGAATCTAGCTTAACAAAGTTTTCAAAATGGACAAGGGCACCACAAGTTAAAGACTGCATTTTAAAGTTGTTGAACATAATAAATTTGAACATATGTAAGACTAATTATGAAGAGACGTAAGCAACTGTAGGAAAGTGAAAGTTAACAGATGATAATGTAACAGGTAACTAATAAGGCTGAGAATGGCAACCTTGCTGCAACTATGGATGTTCAGCCTTGCAAGAAAGTTGTTGCTGTTGCTGAGAGGATGTGTTGATGCTTTTCTTTCTCTTTGTCTGAGGTTCTGTTTGATAACTATGACCAAAGAAAATGGCCAAGGTAGGGATAGATCTGGAACTCATAGTGTTTTTCTAAGAGTGGCAGATGAACTTAAATTAGTAAGGGAGGAGATCGTTCAACTGAGATTGGATCTGATAAGATAGTTTAAGAATGAGAATAAGGATTTGAAAGGTATTTTATCTCAAGTGATTGTTTAGACAAAGTAAGTTAATAAGAAAGTCCAGATCTTGGAGACAAAAACTGAACTTATGAATGTTGGAATGCAGAAAGACTAGGACAATTTGACTGTAATGGAATTGAGGGGGAGAAATTCTGTTTGAGATTGAGAGATGTTGAGCAGTTTTGACCAGGTTATTAAAGAGAAGATGGTTTCAGTCTTGCCAAAATGTTTGGAACAAGAGGCATCAGACATGGCAATGGAAGTGGATCATATCGTCAGAATAAATACATATTATACAAGATTGTGAAAAGAGACAAGCGCTGTCATAGTTCACTTCAAGAAATTGACAAGGGATCAGATTTTGCAACAATACTTTGAAAATAAATTGATGATTGATGGGAAATGTATGTATCCTTGTCCCTAAAGGAATTCCAACACAGATTTTGCATACAAGGAAGGATTATATTTACTGACTGAGAATGTTAAACAAAGGAAGATTTTATTCATTGAGATAAATTGGAAACTATTATTGCTACCTTTTAAACAGCAAAGATTTTGATTGAACTCAATGACCAAGGCAAGAGAATTCCTGGAAAGATTTAAGAAGGATTTGGAAGAAGAGGGGCACGATGAGGACAAGGGGAAATCTAAGGAGGTGCAATTATTACAGCAAGAAGAGATGCAGACCTTTCAATGATGAGTGCTTCTGGGACTACTTTTTCTGATTCTTCTTCCAAAAAATGAATTACAAATAATTTTCTTGGCATGTTAACAGGTTGAATGCTCCCCCCCCAAAAAAAATAACTGTTTGAAGAAACTTAAGCAAAATGTGATCTGTTTGCAAGAAACTCATATTTTATAAAAGATGTAAAGCATTTAATTCATAAAAATTTAGGGGAGGAATTTGTTTCTGCTGGAATGACTGAAAAAGAGGAGTAGTTTTATATAATAAACTAGCAGCTTGGTCCTGAACTGGTTTTGGTGGAGATAGAAATTAATATTCAAGGAGTGAAGACTTTGCTTATGGCAATTTATGCAACAAATGAAAATAAGTCAGCTTTTTAAAAGGACTTAATGGACAAATTGTTGGAACTATATTGTGAAAATTTTGTTTCGGATGGAGATTAGAATGGGATTGATAACTAATTCACAGAAGCTACTAATACAGTTTAAAAAGGTAAAATACTTGGACCAGATGGACTCTTAGTATTATATTATAAATGTTTTGAGGTTGAAATATTATTGTCTCTACAACAAGTGGTGAATTCCACTTTTTTTAAAAGGGAGATACTAGAGAGTTGGAAAGAAGCAAATATTGTGTTGATATCTGAAAAGGATCAGGACTTGAGAATGACTAAAAATTATAGACTAATTTCCTTGTTTAGTAATGATTATAAACTTTTTACAGTTATATTGGTGGAAAGGTTGAAAATAATTTTGCAGAATTTCTTCCATGAGGATCAATGTGGTTTTTTGCCTAAGACACAATTATGAGATAATGCTAGAATTGTTTTGGATGTTACTGAATACTTAGAATATCATAATGAGAAACAGGCTGCATTGATTTTCTTGGATGCTGAAAAGGCCTTTGACAATATGAATTGGGAATTTCATTTTAAAGTGGTGGATTTTGGAAATAACTTTTTAAAGTGGCTAACAGCAATTTACAACTCACAGAATGCACAGGTAGGAGTGAATGGAGAATTGACCAAAAAAAAAAAAGTGAAATTCAGAAAGGCACAAGACAAGGATGTCACCATGGTTGTTTATCTTGGTGTTGGAAATATTGAATAGGAATATATGGTCTGATGAAAGAAGGTAAAGTATAAAAATTAGAAAAGAAGTGTTTAAATTGAGGGCATTTTGGTGATGATTTGCTTATAATGTTGGAAAATCCTATAGACAGTATAGAGGTGCTGATGGGAAATTTGAAAGAATTTGGTGGTTTGACTGGATTTAAGATAAATAAACAAAAGACAAAGATGCTAACAAAGAATATGAATGTACAAAACAAAGCAAGAATGGCTTGATATATAAAACTGGTTTTGAGCTAGAAAAGAAAGTTAAATATCTTGGTGTTATTTTGTCAAATATGAAAATTTGCTGTTCCAGAATAATTAAGTGAAGGTTTGGAATAAAATTAAGAAAGATCTGGTGAGATGGGAGAATTTAAAATTATTAATGATAAAAATTTCTGTGATAAAAATGGATGTATTACCTAGAACAGTGGTTCTCAACCTGTGGGTCCCCAGATGTTTGTGGACTTCAGCTCCCAGAAGCCCTGAGCATTGACCATAGTGGCTGGGGCTTCTGGGAGCTGAAGTCCACGAACATCTGGGGACCCACAGGTTGAGAACCACTGACCTAGAATGATATTTCTGTTCCAAGCAATACCTGTTTTGACCAATAATGTATTTTTCAAGCAGTGGCAGAAGGATTTTGTCAAAAACCCACCAGAGGCATTCTTGCCATCAATAGAAAAAACTCACAGCCAAAACGAGCAGCAGTCTAACAGCCTTTTATTGCGGGCAGTAAATCAAGCTAAGGCGATTAAGTCACAGCGTAGCGAGCCATCTCTAACAGAGTAGAGAAAAAGTAACAAGAAGCACAGCCTGTTCAGAGGCCGTGTTTTTAAGTATACATGTTCAATAACAAGGAGCTTTTCAAACCATAACATATACCCACAGCTGCAAGAACCAGACGGCCTTGGTTACATTCAGCTTTCACATGGGAAACGCTCTATATAGCTAGTCTAAACAACTACAAGCAGTTTTGCTTTCTCACCCTCTGGCGGTGGGAAAATGTGCAGCCAGGAGTACAACACATCTCGTATTGTGACAGATTTCGCCAAATTTATTTGTCAATCAAAGAAACACAGAGTCAGATTCAAAATACTAGAATTTGCAAAAGAAAGGGGAGCTATGAGTTTGCTGAACTTGAAATTGTACTTTACTGCTTGCTGCCAGGTTTGGCTCAAAGAGTGGATAACATTAAGAAATAGAAGGTTATTGGAGGGATATCATTTAAGGTTTGGGTGGCACAGAAGTTGCGGTATAATAAAGTTCAAGTGAAAGTAAAGTTTAAGAATCACTTTGTAAGACATGCTATATTAAGGGTATGAACCAAGCATAAAAGTAGGTTATGTCCTAAAATGCCTCTATGGGTTTCAGCACGGGAAGAGAGATGATGAGAAAACAAAGATGGTTAATTTATCAGAATTTATTGGTGAAAACTCAAGGTGAATATAAAATTAAAGATAAAAGCCAATTGTCTTTAGAAGAATATACCTTTCAATTGTTTTCACATATACAGCTGTCTGACAGATTTAAAATAGACAAAAAGGAATGTAGTTTTGAGCAAGATAAATCAGAGTTTGAAAAGCAGTTATGTCCAGATGATGAACGTCTTATTGCTAAAATGTACAAGCTTTCGTTGAAAATTGGTATGGGAGGAGAACAGATTAAAGATTGCATGGTTAATGGGCTAAAAACTGGGTAATATACAGACAGAACAGTAGAAACATTTTGGACAAAAGGTTTAAAATACTCTGTGTCTTGATCTTAAAGAGAATTTTTATAAACTGATGTATCGCTAATGTATGACTCCTGAGTAATTGTCTATGACGCATAAAGATGTTGCTAATACATGCTGGAAGTGTAAAGAACAAGGAGGGACATTTTTTCATGTTTGGTGACTTGTGAGAAAGCCCAAAAGGTTTGGATACAAATACATATATTTTTGCAGAGAGTTTTGAAAAGAAATTTACAGAAGAACTCTGAGTTTTTCCTTTTGTGGCTTATGAATATACAGTCCATACATTCAGAAAAACAGAGATACAGTTAGAAAAAGATTATGGAAGAACATTGTAATATATGATCACAGCAGCAAGCTTGACATACACACAGAAATTGAAAGGCTCATACCAACCACAGATGAGCGGATGGCAAAAGTGATGGACTTAGCTGAAATGGACAGATTGACTGTTTTAACTCAGGATGGGTCTTTAGGAAGATTTTTTGAAGAACAGAAATCCCTTATGGATTTGTTGAGGAAATATAAAGATGATCATGGTTGTTGAATGTAGCTGTTAGTAATTTAGTGATATTAAAAAGAAATGTGTAGTCAAGTAAGGAAATTAAAGAAGTTGAGATAAGGTTGTTCATTACATAGAACTGTTGATATGCTGATTGGAAGAACTTTTTCTTTTTTTCTTTCTTTGCTTACTGGAAGATAGTTTGCAATTTTAGGTATAGATAATGTTGTTTATTCTTTTGGTGTTTCATTGCCCTACTGTATCTATATGAATTTTTGGACATCCCAGAAGTGTAGCATATCTTAAGTATACAGACAGTCATTGAGCAAGAAGGTTAGGGTGCTGGGTTGCTGGGTCTAAACTCAGTGGGACAGTAAGTCTATTCTAGGTTTCAGTGCAAACTTTAAAGAAGCTATCCAACATACTGAACCTAACTGAGTGACAGGATTCATCCCCTTGGATAGCTCCTTTAAAGTTTGGACTAGAACCTGGAGTAGGTTTACCACAGGGGAGCCACTAGACTCCGCTGAATACAAGGAAGACGTTCCAAACAGGCTTAGAGGCACTCTTCATTCAGGTAGAGAGGAACCCTACTTGTGAATTGTGAATTTAGCGGGGACTTCTTTGGAGTGAATGAACTGAAGGGTAAGCTATTTCTCTTTAGCTGAAATCTATATATTCTCTTCCCTTTTCAAACACCCAGGTTCATTTTTCTATTTCTGCTTCTTAATTTCCTCTTTGCATGAGGCAAGCCTTCATCTTCCTGCTAACTTGCAGCTATGTGCTGCAGTGTGGGAAGTTTGCCTGGCTGGTTGCCAGCTCCCGCCCTCAACTCCTGCTTTTCCATCACCTCTGGACATGAGCCGAGAAAGGCACGCCTCGCAGAATCCAGGTGTGGCTCCCATGAGCTCACCTGGCCTTGGTGGGACAGAGCTACTGTTAAAGCAACAGGACAGCCTCCAGGCACTGACATCTGTGCACACTTTCCTTTTGCCATACTTTTGGAGCCTGAACACATCAGAGAAAAGAGCTGCAAGTTAGGTAAGAGGGGTGGTGAGATTTTTCTTTCTTTTTAATTTCTACTTGCTCCTTCGTTTGTCCTTGTTCTTCACTAATGGCTTCTACATTTCCTGTCACTGTGGTATAATTTCTGCCCTTATTATGACACGTAATTTTAATTCCCTGGAATGTAAACTGTAGGCTCTCTTTCTCTGGGGAGATTTTGGGGAAGAGATTTAAAGCTACCTTTTGAAGAGTCATTTGATTCCAGAAGGTTAAAAATCATGCTAAAAAGAACACAATACTTTGTGAACTCTTTTACTGCTTCAGCAGTCAGATTGTGTGTAATGTACACAACAGGAAAAGCCTCCATGGAAATACTGTTCTTGATCGTCAGGATTTTTGTACTCCTCTTTTCCTGAATGTGCAGGTGCTGTTAGCAAGGAGACAAAGGGGCCCTTAGTTATGAAGCATCTGGAAAAATTACTGTGTTAGGCAACAACTGCCAGAATCTGCCAGCCAGCTGCGGGATTCTGGAAGCTGTAGTCCCCAAAGCTAACTTTTCTAAGCTCTTCTTCCCTCTATTCAGCACCATTATTAATTGTCCTGTCCCTGATGCATACAAAAAGCAAGTCTTTGCCTGCTTTTAAGATCTTGTACAGTATTATTTTTTCCTGGTTCTTACTTGGATGGTATGTATAGAATAATTGTTAAGCACATTTCAGCTTGTGGGTTAAGTGTACAGGAGACTCAGCTCCATAGTGGGCAGGATGAGGCCACATGCTAGTCCTGTACCTTTTGAAGAAAAAAAAATCTGGGGAGCATGCACATTAGGCATTCAGTGTGAAACCGTCTTGCCCAGGGCTGACTCTACCATTAGGCAAAGACAGGCAGTAGGGCAAAGGGACGAGAACCATTTTGAGCCAGCCCTGGACTTCTTCAGTTTCATTCATTCATTTTTACAGGATATAGGTTATGATCTGATAGTTTCTCTATATCTATCCATGTATCCCTTCCATCTTTTCTCAGACTTCAAAAAGTCCAATTCCCACCTGCTCCAAGGACAGAAATGTAGTACAATCTCCATAAGCGTCATTTTAAAGGGTTGACAACTGACAGGAGCAGTCATGCATTGCAGTGATGAAGCAATCACACATATTCGCTCACTATAACCTTTGTGACAGACATCATTTTCAAAATGAACCTTTGTAAATCATATCTGGAGCAGCCTGACTCAAATCAACAAGACTTTAGTTAGTGATCACTTAGTTAAGTGTCAGTGAGTTCAATAGAGCTATTTTAAGTATGACTTAATTTGGAAATTACCACTGTACTAAAATGATAGGGATCAGAAAGTCTGTGTGTTTTTTAAAAAATCATTTTTGAACTGAGTGTTATAGTGTTATAGCAATATGGTCTTCTTTCATTAAATGGCATCTCACCAATATTGTTATCTTTCTCTTAAAATTGTGGGCAGAAAAAGCATTTCAGCGTTGACTAAACTATGCTTTTTTAAAAGGGGAGGGGACAATAAAATTGTGCCTATGTATAGTGAATATGGGCTGAGCTTCAAATGGTTCCTCAATTGTACCTCTTTTAGTCGTGGAAGGTAGGTCATGTCCAGAGGTGTGGGTGAAATATGGTGGAATATACTAGTGGCAGATGGTGAATCTGTTCTGGGTTTTAGTGTGAACTTTAAAGGAGCAAAGTAGGTTCGGCATCTTAGATAGCTTGTTTGAAGTTCACACTAAAACCCAGAGTTGTATTCACTGCCTCACTGACAGAGAAGCCAGCATGAACGACAAGGGACATACCTGTAGAAACAGCACAACATTCCTGACATCCTGAAAAGTCCATTCTGATTCCTCTTGTAGCTTGCAATGATTAGGCAATGTTAGAAGCCACGTGTATGGAAGCAATTCTTGTGAGTGACTCAGACACCTACCACCCATTGCAATTCACAAGAAGTACATGGGGTAACTCTGAAGGCAGTTCAGGAAGAAAAGGCTCTTGATTCTTTGTCACACACACATTTCCTTCCTTAGAGCTGCATTAACTTGAGGGCTTTGAAAGTATCAGGAGCGTCAGCTTGGATCAAAATGCAGTGTGGGGGGCATAGGGCTGACAGCAGTGAAAGTGCTATGGGGAAGCTGTTGGGAAATGGAGAAACAGGTTGCAGGGGTGCTGAGTAGTGGGTATTATACATAGCTTGGGAAATGAAAGAATTTCCCAAGCTGTAGTGCTGTGGCAGTCTTGCCTTCCCTACAAGAAATTAAGCAGTCAGAAAGAATCAAGCAAAATAGGTGGTCCACCCCTTTTTCCTTATTTGTCAACGTTTATTTTTCTGATATTTTTTCTGTACCATTGAGAATGGTCCGATAAATGTAAATTATGTCAGTGGGAGCTTCTTCCTTCACGTTAGCTCCATTGCCAGGTAAATTTCCCAGCTCAATTTCCATCATAGGCAAGGGTATTCAAAACAACGATCTTTTAAAACTTAAACCAGCCTTTTCCAGACTTCTGCTCTAAAGATGGACCAGACTACAAACCCCATCAACCATAGACTGTGACCAAGGAACCTGTGGGCTAAGATGGATGAGGTTTGTAGGTCAATACATCTGGATTGTTGATTGACAAAGGCTAATTTAAATAAAGGCTGATACTTACCTAGCATTTTTCTTGAAAAAGGACAAAGAAGAGACTTCCATAATCCATCTGGACAATGTACCCTGCTAGCTGACAAGCTGTTTTTAGCTATAACAGCATTCTTCCTAAAACCTCCCTTCAAAACTTGGAAATATATGTTTGTTTGTTTTTAACTACAGTGCCCAGTATCTCCCAGCCAACAAGATCTATTGGTTGAGAGAGTCTGAAAGTTGTAGCCCAAAAGCTAATGTAGCCAAGTTCTGCAAAAGAATACAGGCTTCTCCACTTATCTCTCAGGGTAGAGACCGGAGCACTGTCAGAAAATGGAACTGGTTGAAAACCAGAATGCACATACTATACTGTAGGAAGTATGAAAGACTGATGGAGGCTCACTTGTTACCGACCATGCATGTGCTGCTTGCAACATCTCTCAGCCAACTTAGTGCCTTTTCCCCTCTCAGCTTGCTTTGCAAGCGGCACACATATGCAAGTGGTTCCAAGCAAGTCTCTGTAGGCAGAAAAAACTGATGAAAGAGTGGAACTCCATCGAATTAATGGAACTTGTCCTTTATTTGGAGGCATCAAGAGTGAGTCGTCAGATAATGGGGTGGGGGAGTCAAAAGGTGGGGGCTTCCTGTATAGATAACAAGGAACTAAGAGATATAGATAGTGTACATATCACAATGCAAAAAATGTTGCTCTGTAAACAGAAAATTTATCACCATATTTCTTTTTAAGAAGCAAATAGCGACAACATACCCCCTACCATACACATTCATTTTCCAAGCTCTTCCTCTTTCTAATCACCACCATTGTTAGTTGCCCTGTCTACAGCAGATAAGATGAACAAATTCAACTGTCTTTTCTGAGTATTGCAAGATATTTTGCTGCCTTGGGCAAAAGCTAAAACATCACCCCTTCCATTCCAGATAAAGAAAATGATGTGGCTAATAGATGATGTTACTTTAACACCAGCAATGGAACAATGTTCTCCACTGCGCCTATGAAGAGCAAAGTAGCTTTAGGGGTACAGGAAAGGTTATTAAGACCCATAACTCTGTCCTTTAACACTTCAAAGCTGCCTCCCAGAATCTGCTGCCAGAGGCATTTACCTCACTTTGCCTAACCATAGAGATGGCCTTAACTGTGAAGAAGCAGAATCTGTTTTCTCCATCAATTTGTACTGGACAAATAATCAAGTATATAATTTAATATACCTTTTTTTAAAAAAGGATGTATATGTTGCACACACAGAAAAAAATAGCTTTTTATGCAGAGGGTCGTGGGAGACCTGAAAATTGAGGCCTGAGTGGGAGAAATTGAGTGAAAGAACTAGCACGAGGGACAGTACGATAATCAACACTGGTGTATTTAAGACCAAGGCCAAATGGTTTTGATCCAGCCTCTAGATGCTACGGACCACAATTTCTCTGTTTACCGATCCTCTTCTGCCACTGATCTACAGGTAGAATGGCCACGTACACATTGCAAGATGAGAAGAAATTCCTCACTCAGAAAGAATAAAAAGAGAACACTTATTTGCATAAAAATTGCATATGCTGATAAGTTTTTGTTGTAATGTGCCTTCAAGTCATTGCCAATTTTGATGACCCTAAAAGGAACCCATCAACCCATGACAGTCCTATATTAAAGTAAGAGCCAAAGCCATGAGTAGGGCAACATTTGTTCATATCTGACTTTAATCATGTACTTATCATTTGTTTCTCCCACTTGAAATCTGATCTGCAAAGATAAACATGTGTATTTCCGGAACTTAACAGTAACAGGGAAGTGAAGGTTGGATCACTGATTACATGTACCTTAATCATTGCTGGGTTCCTTTGTGGCTCACCTGGATTACCAAGGTGTGTCAGTGAGGCTGAGGGATGGAGTTGCCTCAGCTACCAAAGCTTGTTTGTTTTGACTGAATTAATAACAAGATACGTTATCAGTAGCCCAATATAATGTTAATCTGCCTCCTGGCTTTGTGCACCCAGTTGCCCAAAATGTGAAGGCAGAGGGCTGTGTGTGTGCATGCTCATGAATGCATGGGTAAAGAGATCCAGTTGTATAGTTGAGGCCCTAAACCAGCCCTTAAACATTTTTTGCATCCCTGGAATTTTCATTTAAACAAAAATGAAATTGTATTTTTGCTGCCAAAAATTTGGGACAAACCACCAAATGCATTGTTGTTGTTGTTGTTGTGTGTCTTCAAGTTGCTTCAGATTTATGGTGGCCCTAAGATGAACCTATCATAGGGTTTTTGTGGAGCTGAGTGTGTGTGATAAACCTAATGGGTTTCTGTGGCCAAGCAGGGAATCCAACCTGGTCTACAGGGTCATACCTCAATGCTTAAACCACTACACCACACTGGCGTTGTACTCAATGGGAAATGGACTGTCCTCAACGGGACAGTCAATATCATCAGTAAATTTCACGCCTTTTAGTTCAGTATCAACAGTCAAGATTCATCAAAGTTCTCTTAAGGTTAATTTATATATAAATATTACATTTATTAACAATTAATCAAGTATGAGTGAGTGGTCTTACTTGATCATAATGCATGGCAGGAGTTTTAATTAATTTAATAATAATTATTGGACAATTTATTTTAATTAATTTCACATATATAGCTATGCATTTCTGTGTTATGCGTTTTTTTGTATTAATATATTAACTCAAAAAAAAATTAACCTCCACACCAAAAGCCAAAACAGAATCAAAAAAAAAAAAATGCACCCCTTGAGCACTTCCTCAACCCCAAAAGCCATATCTGACCCCACTGCAGTTGCCTGCCTCTGTTTTAAGCAAATGGAGTTCAGCCATAGGTGTTCCTTAAGTACACCTGTATAACCCTGAACGATTCCAAGCAAGAGAGAGAGAGCAAAGTTTAATGGTTACAAGTGTCAGACCACATTTAGAGAACTATAAACCTCCCTTCAGCTTGAATACTTGCTGATGACCCTAAGCCAGCCACACCCAGTCAGGCTGAACTACCTCACAGGGTTGTTACAAGGATAAAAATAGGGCAAGGAAGGCTGCAATGCTACCTTCAGTTGCTTGGCAGGATATACATGGAATGAACTTTCTCTGCACAACATGGTAGGCAAGCTAGATACACTCCTTAACCCCCCATCTATCTTTTTTTTTTTTTAAAGCTTGGGAAAGTTAATTTTTTGGACTGTAACTCACAGAAAACCGAAGCCAGCATGGCCACCATACTTGCTTCAAGATACTAGGAGCTGTAATCCAGAAACTTTTCAAAGCTCTATTCTTCCCTTCCTTTATTCCTTTATAAACTCAAAATTTCAATGCTGTTCCACTCCACGCTCTACTATCTCACTGCTCTGTTTCTTCCTGTTTCCGGAGGAACAATCTCCTTTCTAGCACATGAACCATTGTTCAACCTTTTCCTATTTTTAAAAAGCATCTGTAAATCTATCTCAATAAAATTGCTTTCCCAGTCAATTACATCACTTGAAGCTTTCTCTCCACTTTCTTTTGTTTCACTTTTTTCTCTCCCTTATTATCTATGTTAGACTAACTGCCTGCAGACAAATCTTGTCTCCTTTCTATGTTAATTTCATCATTTAAAGTTACAGAGATCACATTGCTATTGCCTCAGGAGATCTTAAGTTTAAAACTGATCTCAACAATACTGTGTGGACTTTTCATTTTGTCTGAAGTACAAATGCCTTTAAACTTTGGCCCATCCTTCTTCTTCCATGTTCCTTATCTACATTTTCAAGTCCACACCAGTGCACAGTCTTATTAGTGCTCTTTTTCTCCTTCCATTCACCTCCCCCTGTGCCACAACCTTGCTTTCAGATCAATCTCATGCCACAGGGTGGGCAGCTGTGGTTCTCCAGGTGTGTTTGACCCAGAATTTCCATCAGCCCTAACTAGTCCACCTTGAGGATTGATGGGGACTTGTAGTCCAAGAACTACTTCTCAGTCTATGAGGACAGAAGAAACTGTGTTGTAAATTTCAAAGGACAGGTTCCAGAGTCTGGTAGGACATTTTTCTCCCCACATCCCACCCACTATGATTAGCAATGCTGCCAAAATGTGGAATCAGGTGTTTTGTAAGTTGACGTTACTTGCATTTGTGTGCTGAGTCTGAGTAGCTATACGATCACTGAGAGCTTGGAAAAGTTATTGTTTGGACAACGACTATGAGAATACTTTGAGAGATGTACTTCCTGAAAGTAATGTTTCCAAGTTCTGTTACTCACTTTAAATTTCCAGCATTCAGCTCCAGACTGATTAAGAGTTGATATTTCTGTTTGTTCTACACAGCAAACATCTCAGCTCTGCTGGTGTCTTCAGCCCTTTTCTTTCTGAAGGAAGCATAAACATCCTGATTTTGATGCTCATAGAAAGATACCCCTTTGAATTATTATTTTCTAAACCAATTAATGTAAAAATTTGGGTCTGAAATCCTTCAACCAGGCAATCACAATTGATAAAATAAACTTATAAACTTATTAACACATCCCTGGTTCAGCATTCTGGCTTGGTTTTCTTTCTGTATCTGTCTACTCAAGACTCATTCCACATGTCCACATCCCAGTGTTTCAGGATGTGTATTCACACTATAGAAGTGGTCATTCTGTTTTCAGGATGTGTATTCAAACCATAGCTGTGGCCATTCTGTTTTCAGTGCAGTATGCAGTGATATGAGATGTCGTAACACATATTGCGAAGGCATATGACAGTACCCAATATTCAATTTATAGAGCAATTTGTATGCACACCACAAGGTTCTAGAGAGAACCTGAGTCTTGAGTTTTGCCCAAGATGTTCTTAACTGAGCAGATAAATCACAATTTTTGTGGAGATAATTCTATCCATCTTTAATCCAGACCTAGGTGTGCTTGTGTGCCTTCTGCCAGATGATCTTCAGCCACCTACATTGGATATGAAAGGCTCTGCATCCCAATACCCCATCAGCTAAAGCTAAATATGGGGAATAAGCAGAAATTGCAGGGCCAACTGTACTTGAGTTTAACTTCTGTTGAATGAGAGCATGATAGAGACTTGATAACTTTGCTTTATTGACAAATCTACACGTAGAACATCAGTGGATGCAAGGAAACGCACTCTTACAAGGCAGCAGGTCTCCTACCCCAGCCTTCTCCATCCCCGTGCCCTTCAGATGAGCCAGATTATGCTTCCCATCATCCTCTGGCAGAATAGTCATGACCATGCTGGCTAATCATGGTGGGAATTATAGTCCAACATCTCAGGAAGCAAGTGGTTGCAGAAGAATGTCCATATTGGTTCCTCAGAGAGAGTCCACAGCCTATAATTTAACTCTTTCTCTGCATCTCTTACTCCCTTCCAAGGAAATTTTGGTAAACATTTGGAGAAACTTCCGAGTGGTTTAAAAAATCCAAAAAGATGGAGGAGGATGCTAGAGCATTCCTGGCAGCCACACATACAGTCACCAAACCACAATTTCCCCACTCCTGCTGTATAGGTTTTGAGGGAAGAAAGGGATTCTAGATGGTCTCCTCTCTTTGCAGCAGTTAATTCTTCAGATCTGTTTAGGTGGCAGATCTACACAAGGGCAACAGAAAAGTGCATAAAACAACACCAAAAAATAGATTGTTGGACAATGGGCATAAAATGGGATAACTTCAAAAATGATTGTGGTCAAAACACTGAGAGATCAGTTTCACTTACAGTGCACCCTCTTATGTATTGTGTTCAGTGTAACTTAATTAATATATGAAAAGGCACTAAGCTCCTTCACAGCCCCCAGAAAGAACACTCAACTATTCTGTTCCAGGACAAAGCAGCTCACTGAAAAGAATGGTAGATATTTCTTTTTGAGGGAAAAGAAGGCAGGATGAGGAGTTGTTTGGTCATGTCCAATAGTTATATAATACCTAGAGCATAACGTTCTGGCCATTTTTCAAGGTTTCTCATCTACGTCACCCATCAGCCTGCAGGGCATTTATTCAGCCTTTGCTAGACATGACGTGTGGTGCCAGTTGCAGGCCACAGCTTCTCCACCCCATCCTTGAGCTATAAATTCTCCATTACTAATTTGTCTGCTCCTGAAAGGCACACTTCAGTAGCTATTAAAAAAACACTTTAAAGTCTCCTAAGAAGAGTTGTGTAAAATCACTACAGAAATATATATTGTGGACCAACAACCCATAGTCTGAGCACAAAGTGCCTCCCTTACCACTTTGGAGTCATGCACACACAAACACACAATTGGACTATGGGCTGCTCCCAATACTGTGGCAACATTTCTACCTCTATTTTCCTGTCCTTGTAATGGATATCTAAGCAACGTGGTAGCCAAAAGTTATTAGTGCTACTTCTTTATCATCTGCAACTTCTTGCTTTTCCCTCTTTATGCCTATTATTAATACTCTTCTGTGTCCTCTGACAACCTTTTGTCTGACTTACTGTAACATAGATTCAGACAGTTTATGTTTAGCAATGATGGTGTTGATCACAGATGTACCTTACTAGTTTTTGGTAGGTTGGCTGGTGCCTTTTCAAGAACTGAGTGATCAGAGTTGCCAGTGATGAAGTTTCAACCTTCTCCCCAGTTCCCTAAAACTTTAATCATCCACAGGCAATTTAATATATTCCCATGCAGAATGCTTGCCTTTCCTTACAACTATCTGTTCTGATAATGCGTATCACCCAAACTTTTTGGTATTGGGGTATGAGTGTGAAGTATGACTGAGGAATAAAAGACTAGAGAAATTAAAGGAATAAGCTATATTGTAAGGACTGTGCCTGAGACAGGATAATTCATTTGGATGCTAAACTTGTTGGACACTAAGGAGAGAGCAATGGGAAGGAGGTGGAAGCAAAGTGGCACTAACAATATTAATATAAATAAAAGACTGACTGAGATAGTGCCCCAAAGCTGGCCAGGTTCTTTTGGCACTTGAGACAGAATACCCTACATGCACCTCACCCACAGCTTTATAACAAAGCAGCATCCTTGTTGTTTGTTATTGCTGTGTTTTTATGCCTGGGTTGAGGGATTGTGGGATTTTCTGCCTTCGAAGCCAAAATAATACAGCCAGCCTTGTGTACCAAGAAATTTGACCTGGAAGAGTGGTACAATTTACCACTATGCCTCAGGAAGCAAAATATGCTAGAGCAGCTTTTCTTAAGTGCATTCTCTTCTCACTCTCCAAGGGCTGTTGTGGAGGAAGTGAATTGATTCTGAGGTGTAGTCCAAACTTTAAAGGATCTGCCCAAGGTGCTGAACTATTCTGTGTACGAGGTTTAGTATCTTGGATAGCTCTTTTAATAATGCACACTGAAACTCAAACCAGACTTGCTGCACCTCTGAAATGGAGGTTTCTGGCTGCTACTGCACTGTTTCTCCCCTGCTGCTATGAGGCTAAAGCGTGTTTTTAACCAGAATGTTCATAACAAGTTTCTTATCTTTGTAGGGTACCATTTGCTTGGGGATTTTTCTTGAATGAGGCAAGCCTCAGAACATTGCAGAGGACATAGACTACTCCTGAAGATTTCAGCACCCAAGGATGTCAAAAGTCATCCCCAGCCATGTGGTACGGGTTGGACAAACAATATGTGTTTCATCCCAGGAGGAACATGCTTGTTTGCATCACCCTAATGGGTGCTTATCCTGTCGCACTTTGCCAGCACAGTGTTTGTATTACTCAGTGGAAGGCTGGGAAAGACAAAGCTCATTGACTCAAACCAATGCGTGTTCAGTACCCAAGAGGGACTGCTATGACTTTTGTGGATCTACTCCAGAGGCCATGCCTAGGGCATCTCCAAATCTGGGGGACAATTGTATGCAAGAACAACCTATAGAGCCAAGCAAGGATGCTTGTCCAGTCTCTCCAACCTTGGATGTATCCATTGAAAAGCTGAACCGCCTAATGTTGGAAATTGACCCTACTTTCCAACCACTGCAGTTGAAGCCAGTCCAGACCCAGAGTCCTGTTCAAGCAATTCCACAAAGCAATTCAGGCGTTGGCCCAAAACTTGATCCAGATTCTCCAGGTAAGATGTTATATACATCAGATCACAAGAGTCAATCTAGAAAGCCAGTTGGATGGTCTCTGATATTGAACCCATCACTGAACCTTTCCTAAATATACTGGAACAATTTTAAGACTGGTTTTCTGCCCACAAATAATGCTCCAAAACATGTGATGGTGAATTTTCTGCTTGTACATTAAAAAAGCATATGTTTGTGTGTATGTGTGTGTGTGAGTGTATGTATGTACATGTGTTAGAGAGAGAAGAGAGCTCTGCACATAAGTGTCTCTGCATCCAAAAATCCATAAAGACTAAATGACTTCCATACAAAAATATATTATGTGTTTGTCAGTGCCTGACAAGAGAAACCCCACATGAAAATCAACAGGGGACATAGGTATAAATGTACATACAATTGGTTTCAGTATCTTGTGAATGTTCCCTATTTTATTTTTTAATTACAAGTTGCTGGGCCCATATGTTAGCAAAAGCTTCTCCTCTCTCTCTTGTATTAGAAACTAAGGCTAGTGCTGAGGTGAAGGACTACATGTCTCATAATCCCTTACTACTGTCCATGCTGGATGGGGCTGGGGAGAGCTGTAAGCCATTACATCTGGAGAGCCCAAGGTTTCTAGTTCTTGGCAGAGTAGAACCTCAAGAGCCAGTAGAGTTGTAGTAGGTATGGGGTAGTGTTTCAGTATTTTTTTGCCTGACTCCCCAAGACAAAAAGCATGGGACAAGCTGAGAGAGAAAGACCCTGTGAATTCTCTAGCTCAGGAGGAAATTAGAACCTGCACCTCTCAAGTTACAGACCCATCACTACATCCACTGGCTCTATATATGAAGGCATATTATTGACATCTGTGTATAGAGGAGCACTTAATCAGGTGAGTCTCCACCTGTAATCTGGAGCAGCAGAGTCCAGACATGGATTTGCCACCTCATCTGTTGTTTGGAGCAACTAGGTCGAGAATGATGCATCCCAAATAATCTTGCTCCAGGTTGTGTGGATTGCTGTTGGTTAATTGCCACAGGACATTGATTAGTTAGCTCCACATGACTGTTCCTTCTAAAACACCTGACTGACTTGTCTGAATAATAATGGATTAGATGTACCAGCAGATTAGACACAACATGTACGTATATGTGAGTGTATATGTGCCTGCATGCGTGCATTCCCACCTGCCTGCCCACGTGCACATATGCGCACACACTTTCCCTCATAGACTTGGCTTAGATGGGCCTAGAAGCAGGGCGGCTTGTTCAGACAGGTCAACTTACTCACTCTAAAACTCCAGCGATGCCTCAGAGGGTGTTCCATGTGGCAAGTGCCAAAGGCAACAAAGGATTATTTGTCATCCTTCCCCAGTCCTAAAGCCCCATCATAGATATGTCTTTGAACTATGGCAGCCAGGCATGTCAGGAAATTAAAATAAAAATAAATTGCAGCTCGGCAGTAGCCAGCCTAAAACATGTTGCTGCTCAAGGCAAAGATCTTTCCCTTCCCATCAATCTGATGTACAGAAGACAGCTGGAGTGGTGGCAACAAGATAAGGCCCTTTACCACAGCAGAGGGCTGCAGGTTACTTGAGGGCATTAAAGAGAGGCTGGGTGGCTCATATAGCTCTGTTCTTCAAGAAGAGAGAAAAAGTCCAAGGGGTCCAGAGAACTACTGAAGTGTGCCATTGCTGCTCCCTGTTTTCTGTTTTCTGAAGCCATGGCCTCATTAATCCTAGGCAGCTCCCTATCTCTCTTCTCACCTCCTCCTCTCTCTCTATATTAATGTAAACATTTGCAGATACAGATATTCCTAATCTTATCTGAAATGAAAATATAACTGGTAATTTCTCCTAGGAGGTATCCCATAATGCACTTGGCAACGAGGAAACAGAGCACCAGAAAAACATTCTCTCATAGAATCACTAGGCTGGATCTGTACTAAGTCAAACTTACACACACAGACTCATAACTTGGCCATAGCTAACAAGTCCCATTCATTCCAATGGGACTCTTCTAAGTATGGGAATGCCAGCATGGGGCAGTGGTTTGGATGTTGGAATAGGATGCCAGGAAACCAGGGTTCAGATCTCCACTCAGCCATGGAAAGACCTTGAGCAAGTCATAGGCCCTTTCTGCGCTAGACTGTTATAGTGCTATTATTCCACTTTCAACATCCTATGGAATCCTGGGGTTTGCAGTCTCAAGGCCCTTCCCTAAACTGCAAACCCCAGGATTCCATAGGATGTTGAAAGTGGAATAATAGCACTATAACAGTCTAGTGTAGAAATGGCCCCACTCTCCCAACCTCTGAATAAATCTTGCCAAAAAAACATGACAAGAGTGTAACCATAAGGTAGAGTCATCTTGAAAGCACATAACAACTCTGAATATATGGTTCCAGCCTAAGGAGTTGGAAGGGTCTCGTAGACCATCTAATCTGAACCCTCAATCAATGAAGGAAATCCAGAGTCCAGTGGCGGAGCTTGGACTGTGTGGAGGGGGGATGGGAGGAGGGCAGAGCCAGAGCACGAGGGCCAAGGCCACTGTGGGGGGGCGTGGTTGCGGTGTGTGGGGGCATGGCCAGGGCATGTGGGGGCGTGGCTATGCGCTGGGATTCCCAAAAACATTGCCACCTGGGGCAAACCATCCCCCCCACCCCCCGTCCCTATGCAGTTGCCAGAGTCATCTGTTAGTTAGATGGCTGTCCAGCTTCTTCTTGATGCTTTTTTGTGAGGGATAGTCTATGCTCTCTCTTGATAACCAATTCCATTGCTGAACTGCTCTTACCATCAAGATTTTTTTCCTAATGTTCATATAAGCTAGAGATGATGGGAAGTGCAATCCAGAACATTTGGAGATGATACAAGATTGGGGAAGTCTGCTTAAGCCCTTTCTTGTGAAGGAAGATTCACTTGGTCATTTCACCCATCTACCCCATCTCTGAAAGTGCTTAGAAGCCTTGGAATTGTAACTAAGGCAGATGTTTTTAAAAAGACTATGTAGGAATAAAACAGAAGCTACCCTCTCCCCTCTTGCTATACTGACCTTTCGTGCCCTGGAACAGGAACACACACAGAGAGAGAGAGAGAGAGCAATACTCAGCTGTTACATAAAGGTGTGCATGGTGTCTTTTAGGCAGTGGAACCCAATGAGTGAGCTTCTTTTCCTGTTCAGAGCTTAATTGGGGTGTGTGGATGATGGATACCATTTTCAGCTTAGCCAGCCATCTAGCAAGAACTGGAGACACCTGACAAAGGAAGTCCCTGGTTCGTGGCAATATTAATCCTGCCCTTGCCACTTCAAATGATATTCTCAATCATTTCTGCTGCTCTGCTTTTCTACCATGCCCCTGTCAGGGAGGAAAAAGGTTCCAACCTTCATTCCAAGAATGCAGGTAGCCACTTCAGGGTGAGCTCCCTACTACAGGAAGTTAAGACTATGGGTAGGCAACATAGCTTTATTTATAATGTCTCTGTTGCTGTCTTCCCCACACTGTGCATAGGTATCTGATGTTGTGAAAAGTTTCAGCTGCTGAATGGTGTAACTGCCATGCAGCTGCTGAAGGACAGAGTTGTGTGTCCATAACCTGGGCACCACAGCTTAGGTAGCACTGCTGCTCTCTCAGGTATGATGAAACAGTAGTTCTCAACTTTTGGTCCTGTGGAAGTTTGGGACTTTAACTTCCAAAACCCCCAGCAAGCATGATCAATGGTCAGGGATTCTAGGAGACGAATTTGGTCTGTGTGAGATAAAGAATAAGATGAAGAAATCTGTGGAGGAGCCTTTTCCACCAACAGATCTGTGTCTTTATGTGGAATCTGAGGATGGAGAAGACACCATCTTGTCCTTGTCTCAGCCAGTCCTGTTCTGCTGAGGCAGGTGGCCATAGTGCTCATCCTAAGTATCTGAACCAGCTACACCATTACAATGTATGGACCCCACCTGTGACTGCATCATGCTGAAGCTGAAAGGCAAGGCAGAGTCACATTGTATAGAACAGTGGTTCTCAACCTGTGGGTCCCCAGATGTTCGTGGACTTCAGCTCCCAGAAGCCCCAGCCACTATGGTCAATGCTCAGGGCTTCTGGGAGCTGAAGTCCACGAACATCTGGGGACCCACAGGTTGAGAACCACTGGTATAGAAGGAGACACTGCAATTCACAAGACTATGTTAGGCTTTGTACTTTGACACTGCTTTCTGATTGCAAAAGGCACACACATAGCGTCATTTACGAAATAGGAAGGGGGAGACGGCATGTTTTACAGACTCTTGGTTTGTCCTGCAAAATGCAGAGATGTGGATACCACGAAAAAATTACAAACATATGCATATGTACTGACATAATTATGCACAGCACAGATAAAAGTGTGTGTATGTGTGTGTTTGCGTGTGTGTTGCAAACATAAATGGTGCTTCCCATGTGCATTTTATGCAGGGAAACCAGTTCCTGAGTACACAGGGTAATATATGAAGCAAACAAGCTCTTGTTGACAAAAGAAAAGCCTTTGAAATCTGTGTGTCTCTTCTCCACAATATAGGAAGCTGCCTTCTACTGAATGAGATCACAACTGATTCTTAAACCTCAGTAATGTCTGCTCCAGGGCTACGAAATGTGTGCTTCTCCGGATATTGTTGGACTTCAGATCCCATCATCCCTAGCCAGCACAGCCAATTGTAAAGGATGATGGGATCTGAAGTCCAGCAACATCACAGGGGACCATGTATTCTCCAATCTGCGTCGATACAGACTGGAAGTGGTTCTCCAGGGATTCAGTTAGCCATTGGTCTTTCCCAGCTTTACCTGAGAACTGCCAAGTTTTGAATTGGGGAATGTTGGTGTGCAGAGCATGTGCTATACCACTGAGCTATGGCTCTTCCCTTAAGCAGGGATGTAGAGTGAAAAAAAGAAAGAAAGAAACTAGATTGAAATTTCACTTTAGGCCATTTATGCTTCGAGGGAAAAATGGTATCTTATTAGACTCATGATACGGTTTGTTAGGAATCAAGCATTTGTAAAGAAACCCCTTTCTGGTCATGCTGGATAGGGAAACTGTAGTCCAAAAAAATTAATTTTCTAAGCTCTGATTGAAATTCTGTACAAACCACCTTGACACTATGATATGTAGGGCTTCTTTTATTACAACCTCCCCCTCTGTATGCATAGTTCTATATAGGATGAAATAACATTTCAGAAAAGGTCAGTGTGAGATCATTGCCTTGCTGCAGTCAAAACAGCTCTGAGGTGTGGCCGTACACAAGCTCTCATTGCATGCCTCCAGATGTTTTTCTTCGGGAGTCAGGTAGAGACAAGAAGGGAACAGCACTGAAGCATGCATCCCCACCCTCTCGTACAGGTGCCAACAAGCAATGCACTCACTGATACAATGAGCACCAAGATGACTCTACATAACACATGCCATGCTTTGGCATGGCTGTTGTCGTCCAGAGTGCAACAAAATCTGGTAGGGCCACAAATGGCACATTCCTTGTGTATCTGGTCCCGAAGTGAGGAATCTGTGGCATTCAACACATTGCTGGATGACAACACCGCAAAGTTCTGGTGTCAGTTGTAGTCTAGCAACATTTGGAGGGTCACAAGTTCTCAGTTTCCAGTCTAGACATTTGTTGATCTGCTCTGCCTGACAGAAATATTTACCAGCTCAGGCAGGTGAGATCCTTTAAGTGCACAAAATGAGTATATAATCTATATACAGACAGGGTTGGTCAGAGTTCAATAAGGCATAGATCTTGATCATGTATTTGTGTGGGGAGCATTGTTGTTGGTTGGTTTGTTTTCATTTTTAAAATATATTTCACTTTCTTCACTTTCTATTCCCTTCTGTTCAAGAAATAATGCATATATATTCCTAGAGCATCATCCTGCCATTGCCCAGCTATCGGTGGCATCAGCATGTTTATATTCAGCTTTCTTTAAAATAACCCTTTAAAGCTCTTTTCTGGTATGAAACTTTGTTCAGTGACTCCCTAGGGAAGCTATTTTTCTTGTCCTGTCAGCCCCTTTTTGTAGTATGAGGCTAATAAAGCTAACTATCCTTCTGTGGAGTGGGGGTTGTTATAAGGATGGTTAAGCTGTATAAAATATTCAACATGTTATATGTACTGATCCTCATCAGCAGTGCTGCTAGGACAGTTTACAATAAAATAAAATAATCAGTAAACTTTTCCATAAGACACTGGCAATTCAAAATGGTTAAATTCTTATATATGCACCGCTTCCCAAGCAGAATGATGAAAGTGTTTTATTTAAAAAAACATTAGAACCAAGGGCTAACTTTGATTGTGCTTTGACTGATCTTGTGTGTGGTTGTGTATGATTGTGTGTGTGTTGTTTTAAAGTTATCCCACTTCTCAGTCAAGGCTCTTGGGAAAGCTTATAAACAGTACTTTTTAAAAAAAGAACAGTCCTCACTCACAGGCCTGTAAACTCAAAAAAGACAGTACATAAAGGGAAAAAGCAGATATGGAGGGAAAGGGAAGACTGCAAGTACTTGTTCTCTATGTGAGGCCTGACAGAACAGACTTCTTTCCTATCTTTCTCCTTTTCAACCTGCTGGGAAGGCTGCTGGTGGTGACAGTTGTGGAAAGAGCCTTCAGGACAATGTTCTCCTGAATTTTGTCTTGTGTTTGTTCTTTTACCAGAAATAAAATACATTGAAATGTCTCCAGCCAGAGCAAAGGGTCAGGAATCTTGGCAGAACTCCACCAGTCCTTCCAGCACTCCACTTTCCACGTCTTCCCCGAACAACAGGAGCTTGTTTTCCTGTGGAAGGATCCAGGGAGAAACTGTTGATGCCCACGGCCATGTCATCTTGCTAGCTGGACACGATTCTGGAGGTGGCTTCCAGCGCCTCCCACCCACAGGGAGGCAGTCACCAGCTTGCATCCAAATGTCTGAGAGCATCTCCATTCCACAGGGGAATCAAAACCATTCTGTTTCCTATGGATCCAGTTCCCAACTGGCTTCCTCCCCAGGTGCTGAGAATTTGTTGAAGTTGTCCCAGCATGGGAGAATGATGCAGCGGTGCAGTGAGACGTCTATGCTTTCAGCAAGTCCCGGATCAGACACCAGTTACATTTTTGGAAGGTACCATTGATGTTTGTATACTAATAGCAATTCATCCTGTGCCAATGGTCTTGTAGCCAAAATGACACCATCAACATACTACAGGAAGGTATCAGCAAGTGCATGCATGCACACACACAGTAAAATTCCTAAAGGTCAGGGAAGGAAAAAGACATGGTTGGCTTGCCGACATTCTGCATCAAATTATGTAAGCTGTAACATTTTCTTGTGGATCTCATTTGCCTCCTTGAAAATTCTCTCTGCTGATGGTATAAGAGTCTATATACCATAAGAGCCATATCAATAGACATCTGGTAAGGGAAAGAAGCGTTTTGGGTTCTTGGGTTGTTATGTTTGCGTCAAAGCCAAGAAGAGTGGCTAAATCCCTTACCTCCTTTTCATTCTCCTCTCTTCTCCTCCCAGTTCCAGAGACCTTGCTTATCTGCCTAGATGGGGAAGCTCCTTCCATACTCTAGACCAGGAGTGGGCAAAGTGTGATCCTGCAGCTACATGCAGTCCTCAATGCAGGTTTTGTGGCCCTTAGCCCTTCCAGGCACTGGTCAAAAAACCCTAGAGAAGTGGTATTTCATTTATTAAATAGATTGTAGGGAGCCCCTGTACTATTTAACATTTAAAACTACCAGTTTTTCAAAAGTAGAAGTGGTCTTCCATCTACTTCTCATGGGGCGGGAGGGTACTATTTGCAGTCTAGAGGGCCCTGGGACAGAAATTGCATCCCAGCCCATCACATTTATCCACATCTACATTAGCTCTTCAAGGCAAAGAGATAGTGTTAACCTCTCCACTTCCATAAGTCCCACTGTCATCCAATCAGTACCAGCTCTGCCATTAGGCAGAATCAGGCAGCCACCTTAAGAAGCAAATTTGGGGTGTGTCATCATCAAAGGGCAGCAAATTAGTAATTATTTAATTTACCATGATTTTCTTTTTAGTGCCCAGAAGTGGCATATTGTAAGATATTTGGCTTCAAGTGTCAAAATACTATGCACCTTTGCTTCTCTGCTTCAGTAAGCAAGTATTTATTGGGCCAGTCCCACAGTCAATCTAACCTAGCCTATCTTCCTCCTTTAGTAATTAGATATCGGCCCAGTATGATGCCTAATAAAGTTGAATGGTTAATAAAAATATTATCATTATCTGCACTAGACAAATTCACGGCAAACACAGAATCTATTGCTAGGAATTGATTATTTTCTGCAGTTTGGAGACCAGTTATCAGTATGTAGCTGGAGTTCTAAAAAGCCATAAGGTAGCAAACAATTATTTTAACGGGTATCAATATTGCATAATTTTGTTGTACAGATCTGACAATAACTGTGTATCGTATATTACAAGTGGAGCCTGCAACAAAATGTTAACAGTGTAGACTGCTCCCTGTCCAAGATTCCCCACACTTCATTCTGTTCCCCCTCCCAATTGCTTCTCCATTTCCTGTTCCCCAAAAAAGTCATTCAGCTTTCCATGGAAACTAAGCACGCTCAGTTCTCCTCATTAGGCTATTTGGAAAGTTTCCCTCTCCATTTTAGGATTTTTTTTTTCCCCCTCTAGAGATTTGTTTTATAGTTCTGGTGTTCCCCTAGCCTTTTGTTTCTGTATTTTACACAAACCAGGATAAATGAGGAGAGGAGAGTGGCCGCAATGTATGGAGGAGCACAGCAGTGCAATTGCCCCCAAGGACATCTTGCCAAGGATTCCTCAGATGGGTTAGTGATCCCGCACTACAGTTGTGGTGGAAGGAAGGGAACAGGGCATAGGAAGAAAGAGGTATCACATGGCTGGGAGTGTTTCCCTCCCTGGTCTGAGGAGAAAAAGCAAGGAACACATTCCATTGGCGGCTGCTTCCCCTTGCCCTGACTTAAACATTCCCAAAGATTCTTCAGCTCTCTTCACCCCATCACTATAACTAAATAACTCATCATCGTTTTTGCCTAACAAAAGTTAGGGAAATTCCAAATTCTTGATGCTGTTGATTCCACATGTTGCCCTTACGAAGCAGAGCAACAAAGGCATCGGATACAGACAGCTCATCAGATACAGACAGCTCACATGGAACTGAAGAAAGAACACCTGAGTGCAAACTAGGGGGATTAGCAACTGGAGATCTCCTAGGCCAGATTTGAACCAAGAGGGAAGCCACTTACCTTCAGTCCTCCTATTCTCAAACCAAAGGGAACATACAAAAAGGAAGATTAAGACACAGGACTGGCTAGCTGATTACTTTGGGGGCTGTGGTTTTGGCTGATGGTGGCTTCCTACACCTTTTTAAAAGGCAAATGCTGATCCAGATGGCACAAGAATGGCCTTTGTCACTTTGCATTATATGTACAGTTTCTAACATGTTATATGAATGTTATATAAACAGGGACAGCCTAAGCTACTGTACTATCACAGATAAAGATGATATACAGAAATCCAGGCACTCACACTTGCACATTCCATGTACAGAAACCAGCTGGACAGGGAGTTTGAACTTTACTTCAGTAGGACAGGGTCTACAACCACTACACAAGAGGGGAGCAGACCAGTTTAGGTGAATGCAGGATGGGTTTTATATCTGCTAAGGTAGTTTCCTCACTCTGCCTCATGGTAGGGCTGGCACTATGTGTAAATATTCAGTACTGTATATGTATGTATTACTATAAGAATATTTAGTAGTAGTAATAGAGGTAGTAACAGCTGTGGTATGAATTTCCCTTAATCCTTCTGTATCTCCTTTCTCTTTTACAGCAGCACACAGTCACTGTCCAGCAATGAACCTGACATTCCTCACACCAGGTCAACAGGAAGTTCTTCCTCTTTTGGGTCCCTCAATGGGTCTTTTATTGGCTCCAGTGGCTCAGGTTCCTACTATCCTGGTGCCTCTTGTTCCCAGAAAGGACATTCTTCCTCAGCTCAGCCATGCCAGAAGGGACAGAATCATGGTTGTTTTATTTCACCCACTGCAAACTCCCCTTCCACCATCCCCATTGTGCTCATCAATGGTCGTCCCGAAGATAGTGAGATATCTCCCAAATCTTGTAGGATTTACCCAGGTTCTTTCAAACTGAAGATGACCCAGCCTGGTTCTGGCACATTTTCAAGCATGAATCATTCCAGCAAGTCATCTTCTGAGAGCTCACTCTCTTCGTCTTCATCTTTGGACAGTAAGTCATCCTATGATTAGACAATCCATCTCTTTTTCACTTTAATTGGATGTACATGGTGTTGCAAATGAAACTCTCATCAGTAGTTCTCATCTGCTCATGGAATGGATGGGATAAGGAATGTATTGTTGAGCTGCTTCTGAATGAAAACTCCCTGGCCTGCATTATGGAGAGGGGAGAATGTTCTGGGCTAAAGACAGCAGTGTACCTGTTTCCCCATTGTGGAGACTGGGATGTTCTGTGTGTTTTCCAAGGGTGGCGTTTGTGTTGTCAGGATGATTTGAGAGATCCTATTTGTTAATGATCTCTCTTTTCTTCCCCCTTGGATTGTTGAAACCACTTTAAGAAGTAGACAGAAATGTGGGTAACTGGCCATTTCACTTCCTCCTGTTTTATTTTTTAAAATTTTTTTTATACATTTTTAAAAAAATTTAAACCTCAAATTCTTTCTGTCCTAACTATGAAGACATTTGTGCACTTTTGGTAATTTTTTCAAAAATGAACCGAATTGAAATTCTCCCCCATTTTCACTAACCCAGCTCAACCAGTACTGCTATTCTCAAAACGGAGAGGGCCATGTCTACCTGCTATACAGGTGGTAAAGATGGGAGGAGGGGCTCAAAAAAAAAGAGTCAGCCACTGTAATTCAACAGCACCATAGCTGAAGGCACAGGGATTCAAACCAAGACTTAGGGCATATGTAGTTTCAATACATTGTGAAGAAGGAATCTTTGGCCATTTCCGCACTAGCCTGTTATAGCGCGATGATTCGACTTTCAACATCCTCTGGAATCCTGGGGTTTGCAGTTTCGGGAGGGGCCAGCCAGCCTCTCCCGAAACTGCAAACCCCAGGATTCCAGAGGATGTTGAAAGTCGAATCATCGCGCTATAACAGGCTAGTGCAGAAATGGCCTTTCACTGCTCAAGCGCTGCTTCATGCTATACCTCACCATGCTGGGTCTCTTGTGGGAACTGAGACAACAACAAGATGGATGGAAGAAAAATGTACAGCACTCTGTAACAGAAAGGATTTTGAAAAGAACTCAAGTTACCTTTGAGAAATAGGAAAGTAAAGGGCCACTTCTAAAAATTGTGTTAAAAGTAACTAAATATCTTCGAGGGCCTTGGAATTATAACTGTAACTATTTTCAAGTAACTTTCAAAGCTCTGCTAATGTTAAACAAATTGTCTCAAAAAAATCTCTCAAATGCTACTCTTCCCCTTTCTTGCCGACACCTTCAGCTATATTATATCCTATTCCCTTTTGCAGGTTGTTCCAAGGAACCCCAAACAACCATGAAGTTTGTGATGGACACCTCTAAATATTGGTTTAAACCAAGCATCACAAGAGAGCAAGGTAAAATAAGGCACAAAGGCCAATGCAGAGGTAGGATGAGAGCAGAAAATGTAATATAAGAATATAATATCATGCTCGACATGCTGAGCTGTTGTGAACTTCCACTCTGGTTCATGTACTCAGTATATTCCTTTGTGGAGGAGTTATGCTCTTGTTTCCAGTTCATCAAATGGTAGCTTATTCAAACTGCAGTGCGTTAACAAGCCAAGATGCCAAACCACAATCAGTGTCTAGCATGATGGGGCTAATGCCAAAGCTCACAGATCCTCTGTGGAGGCACACTAGACAGTGGTTGATCTCCAGCTTCACTTTTAACAAAAAGAATTTCTGGGAAGGCAAGCTAGTTATGTTCATCTTGGCCATATAAAGCGAAGTACTTGTTAAAGTCCCAGTTGGTCCTTCCATGAAGGTGGAAGCCTGAAGAAGGGGCAGCAAATTGCATTCCAGTCCCTCCTGGGAGGGCTCCATCACTGCCACTGCTCAAGAAAACACAAGAAAGCTGCTGCCTACCTACTGTTCTAGTGGGGCTCCCACAGAGGGCCCAGAGGCCAGGAGCTTTAGATAGCTGAGCTAGCTGCAAAAAGCATTTGGGAGCAGCTCTCCAGCATGCTCCTGGGATAAAAATATGCCACTTGGAAGAGGCTTTTGCCACTCCATGTCCAGGAGCCAATTCTGAGAAGGACAGCTAGTACTAGCAAAGCCTTAATCATAAACTTGCAGGGGTGGGGGCCTTTGGTCCTCCAGGCAATTTGGACTGCCTTTCCCAGAATGTCTTACCATTGGCCAGCCTAACTGGAACTTGTGACAGTTGAAGTCCAACATATCTGAAGATTGCCCACACCTGTATTGCTGGATATATCCAATTCAAGCCAATCGTTGCTCTCAAAATGTGGAAAATCCCAACTGGTGTAAAGTAATTCCTTCATTCTTCTGCTGTGAATTAACCAAGTGGCCTTAGGAAAGCCTCTCTTTTTCCACCCCAATGCTTCCATCTCTGCAAAATATGGAATGATAACACATCTTACACCAGGGTAGGGCAATTGATTTATCTGCTGCCATCAGTATTCGGTGCTGGCCATTAAATTTGCCACCATAGTTGTCCCCGAAATTCAACAACAGCAATTACTGTGGCTCTCTATGGTGCAGAAGAGTGCTCAAGTGTCCTTCTGCAGCACGGAACTGTGTAAGACTGGAGGAAATAAAGTCCACTTCCTTTTCTGAACTGAAAGGAATGGAAGAATTGGGAGGAAACATGACCAACATCATGGTGGTGATGACAGGGGCTGCTTCCACCAATTCTGCAGTAGAAAGGAGCAGGGAAGTGCAATAGATGAGTGAGGAATGTGCATTGCTCATCCTTGCTTTACACAGTTACTGTAAAAATGGTATCTGGGTAATGCACATGAAACGCTTTGAACACTTGTTGAAAATTTTAATGCAATTTTTAAAAGTCCTCAGCTTTTATCTCTTTAACTGATAAAATAAAATCAACAAATATTATTATTAGTTTCTCAGTCATTCTTTATAAGACACCACACTTCTTTGTTATTGTGATCTTTTGCTTATTGTGTGTGTTTTTACACAGCTGTCCAGCTGCTAATGGATGAACCCCCAGGCTCTTTCATCATGAGAGACAGTACGTCTTACCGTGGCTCATTTGGCTTGGCCATGAAAGTCTGTGGAAGCAGCCCAGGTACAGACAATTCCCTTTGTGTGGGCTGGAAACCAACTTTGTTAAAGTGCTTATAGTCCTTCCTCCACATCTGGGGATTAGACCTACACAAATTTGATTATTTGCAAGCCACACACATGCCTTTCCCCCTTTTCTTCCTCCTGTTCCCTTGCCTTTTTCCTGGGTGTGCATGCCTGCCTTCTCAATGGCCAGGCAAAAGGCAAGGGAATGGGAGGGGGAGCACCATGCGTGGAGAAGGAAGGCAAATCCTCCCCCCCCACAATCCTTGCTTTTGCCTACATGCAGAGAACAAAAGGCAAGAGAATGGGAGGGGGAGCCACATGGCCTCCCACCACAGTTCCTTTGGCTTTTGCCTGGGTGTAGAGAAGAAAGGCAAGTGAGCCAGGGCAAAAGGCAAGGGAATGCGGGGGAGACATGTACGCCCCCAGTCCTTTGGCTTTTGCCCAGGTATGGAAAAGGAAGGCATGCATACCAGGGCAAAACACAAGGGAATGGGAGAGGAGAGCCCTGAAAGAGAATGGGAGGAGAATGTGGGAGGAGGTATTCATGGTTTTTCTACTTTTACAAGGGTTATGCCCCCAAACCCTTGTAAAAGTGAAGGGGTCACTGTATTTTGCAAGACTTTGGAGAATTTGATTATCCATGTTTGAAGTTACATATAAGGACAACTTGCCTAAGTTTCCCAGTCTCTGTACTGATGAGATATAGAACTGATGGGGTGAATAAGGAAGGAGGTTAGAATCCACTAGATTTTCCCCACCCACTCAGTGGCTGAAAGACACTTTTTAAAAAGATTCAAATTGGAGGGAAGCACACATCAATTCTACAACTGAGAAGGCATATTTTTAAAGTGTGAAGGCGTTACTCAAAAGAGCCCACTCTCTACATGGTTCTGTTGGGATGTAAATCTTCATGTTTCTTGGGCTTGCAAGCAAGGACACTTTTTTTTCCTATTGCAAGAGAAAATGAAGATATTTACACCTTGCTGAGTCTTCTGGGAAGTAATTCTGTGCATCAATGCCCATGGTTTCTCTGTGCAAAAGAAAAACAGGTTTTTGTACAGAAAATAGTATTTTCTGTGCAAATTATAATATTTCATATGTAGGAAAGGCATATTCTGCACAGAGAAAGTGTGCCACACAGAAACGTAATTTATATTTCGGTGCAGAATAATACCCGAGAAGACTTCACAAGGTGTGAAGGGACTTACTGCTACTCTGCTTCTTGCTGGGGTTTCCTAAGTGTTGAAAAAGCTATTATTCTGCTGGGAAGCAAATAGAAACTAATGTTCTTTCTGTCCCTACTTCTTAATAAGTCAGAGTTCAGAGCATCAAGTTCACATCCAGATCAATGACTCATGCAGAGCAGCACCAGGCAGCATCCCCTCAGGGCTGAATGATTCTTTTGAATCTTAGTATAAGCAGTGGTTGAATGACTCAGCCACCATTGATGCACAGAGGTTCCAGGCAGCCTTTTTGGTAGAGCCACGTGCTGTGAGCAACAGCTTTCTTTAATCATTTCATGTATTTGTCATTGCCCACTGGCACCCCTCTCATGGCACACAGTTAGGGAATTGCTGGAAATTACCAAAGAGATGTATAATTTATAAAGTACCATCTTCTAAAAACAAGCAATCATTCTTGTTTTTTTTTAAAAAATGAAAGTAAGGGAAATCTTCAGCTCTTTCAAAAGAGGAAGAGTGGAGGTGGGGGGCAGACCACAGCAGAAAGGCAATTACTGCTACTGGGGAGAAATGAAAGAATGGCGTTGGTGGGGGTGGTGGAGAGGGAGAACTGATGATGTGTCAAAAGGAAAGGCAAACAAACCAGAGGAACAGTGGGAAGTCAGCAAATGAAGATAATAGCCAAGCCTTTGTGAGGGTCCTTCTAAAATAGCTGTGGGAATCATGTGGCTCTCCAGATGTTGCTGAACTGCGACTGCCAGCATTCTTCGCCATTGGCTATATAGACTAGGGCTGCTGGGAGTTGCAGTTCAACAACATGTGAAGGGCTTCTAGTTTTCCACTTCTGCTCAAATAGCTAGTGTTGAAGACTGCAGACAAAGAAATCTTTTTTACTTCAAATAAAAATCATACTCTGGGAGCAATTCTACTTCAATTCTAAGCAATTCTAAGTAGTCATTTGAGGGAATGGAACAATTACACAACAGAAGCAAATTAAATGAAGAATAAAGTGATGTACCAGGATCAATACACATCATGTCTATGCTAGCTGTATGGAGACCTTGTAAAAGTTGATTTTTTGAAACTATAACTCCCAGAATCCTCCAGCTGGCATTGCCAGATGTGGGTGTTTTTCTTTTTAAAAAGTCAAAAAATATAGGAACAGAATTTATGTTATCTGTTCATTTAAATAACCTTTTAGACCACTTTCTACTATAAATCAGGGATGGGCAACTGCTCGGGAGGTGGGGGTCATTTTTCCACCCCACACCCACCTGGGAGGCTGCACTGACACATTTTGCCGTACCAGAAGTGATGGGATGTCACTTCCAGACACCGTTTTGGCCAATTTTGTGTTTGGGGGAGGTTTGGAGGGTCAGGGAAGCAAACCCCTATGGCTTGGACACATCTTGGGCAAAAAAATGGCCCACGATCAGCCCATTTTTTTCTAAAAAAATTAGTCTAGGGGCTTCATGGGGCTGCTGTGGGTTTTCAGCGGCTGCACACCTTTGTCCATCCCTGTTATAAGTAATAGTCAAAGCTACACCCAGAAACTGTATCTTAATGCGCGTGTGTGCGTGTAGGTATGTAATCTGGGAAGCTAAGCTAAGCAGGGTCAGCTGTCAATTTATGGTGACCCCATGAATTTCATAAGGTTTTCTTAGGCAAGGAACACTCAGAGGTGGTTTTTCCAGTTCGTCTTCTGGAATAGAATGTGCAGAACCTGGTATTCATTGGCGACGTCTCATCAAAGTACTAACCAGGGCTGACCCTGCTTAGCTTCCCAGATTAGACAGCGTCTGGTACTTTTAGGGTATTTAGGCCTCTACACATAAGAGGACTAAAATTAGGTAACAGGTTTGTGAAAAATTTAAAAGATGAAAGGATGCAAGCCAGTTTTTTTTTTAAGCCAATTCAGATTTGAATTTTGCACAAAGTCAGGTGTAAGATTGTTGGGTTGTGGGTGCTTTTTTTCCCCTTTGTTTTTTTGTTTCCAAAAGTTCCATTTTACATTAATTGTTTTGCTTTTAAAGGAGAAAACAGCAATGATCTCATCAGGCATTTTCTCATTGAGTCCTCTGCCCGGGGAGTGCATCTTAAGGGGGCTGATGAAGAACCGTATTTTGGTAAGATAGTCTGTCTATTTTCTTTCAAGTCTAGTTAATTCTGTAAATCTGCAAGTCCTATGTGTAACCATTCGCTGGAGAGGCTTGGTTTTTAGAATATAGTCAGCCTGCCACATTTGCAGTTTTCAGTTTCATGGAGCTGATTATTTGTGAATTTCTCCAACCACTGCCTCCCCAAGTGCTTCTTTTCAGTGGAATCTTCTCTCTTGGCAGCTTGAATCAGGTCATGCAGCCTTTTAAAAACCTGCCTCTGGTGCTTGTGCTCCTCCTCCTCCTCCTCCTCCAGCCACTCCCTGAAAAGCTAAGGATGGATCACAACCTGATTTCTTAGAACACCACAAACCCTCTCCTGATGCCCCACACACACCCAAGGGAGGAGATGGACAGGGAACAAGTATTGGGCCACCATGCTAACTCATTCACCCCTTCTCTGGCCTGGACCCTGAGTGCCTTCTGTCCCCACCATGCCTTGACTTCCCCTTTCCCACACACCCACACTCACATTTTGATATTTGCAGTTTTTCTACTTTTATGAGGCTCCTGGGCCCTTAACCCTAGCAAATGTGGAGGGCCAACAGTATGTATAATTACTGAAGATCTGATGTTATAATTATATTTTACCCTTAAGAGAAGCCTAGCTGGATTCAGGTGCTTCTACCCTTGCATGCTATTGCTATGTGAGGCCTGCCAGATGTTTCTCAGAGAAATGGCTGAAAGATTGTTGTGGGTTTTCTGGGCCTTGAGGCTGTATTCTATTAGTATTTTCTCCTGACGTTTTGCTTGCATCTGTGGCTGGCATCTTCAGAGGATGGCATGGAAGAGAGACAGAGTATATATACTTGTACAGTCCCCGGGTGGGAGGAAGCAATTTGCTTCCATACATCAAAGGGGTCACTGACCGCATAGGGAAACTGATGAAGAGACATAACCTCCAAACAATCTACAGACCGACCAAGAAAATTCAACAAATGCTGCATTCAGCAAAGGACAAGAGAGATCCTCTAACTTCTGCTGGAGTTTATGGCATACCTTGCAGTTGTGGGCAGGTCTACATAGGGACTACAAAACACAACATCCAAACATGAATTAAAGAACATGAAAGACACTGCAGACTGATCCACCCAGAAAAATCAGCAGTAGCAGAACATGTTATAAACCAACCTGGACACAGCATGCTTTTTGAAAGCACAGAAATTCTGGACCATTCTGACAACTACTATGTCAGACACAGAGAGGCCATTGAAATCCATAAACACACGGACAATTTCAACAGGAAAGAAGAAACTTGGAAAGTAAACAAAATTTGGCTACCAGTACTGAAGAACACTAAAATCAAGACTCAAAATATGCCAATGAACACCACCAAGACTCTGGAGGTCCCTCTACAAGAAACAATACAATAGATGGCTAATGTACTTAATGCACTGTTTTGCATATTCCCTGACTAACAACTCAACCCTGGGGGATATTCCATTTAACGATAGGCCATCACACAGGCCAACTTAACATATGCAAATTGCTTCCTCCCCCCCCGGGGACTACACAAGTATATATACTCTGTCTCACTTCCATGCCACCAGATCCTGTGAAGATGCCAGCCACATCTGCAGGCAAAACATCAGGAGGCAAAACATCAGGAGAAAATACTAATAGAACATGGCCTCAAAGCCCGGAAAACCCACAACAACCTATGGATTCCAGCCGTGAAAGCCTTCGACTTTAAATGGCTGAAAGCTTTGCCAGAACAGGATCAATGCTTGATATCTCCAACTGGGGCTGGAAAGACATCTTTCCATAATTAAAATTAATTCTTCATTAAGTGTTATTAAATTTATTACAATCCCCTGTTATTAACAGATACAATCCCTCACTCATAATTGAAAAAATATCATTATACAGTTATATATAAATGAAATTTAAATGCACTTCATTTTGCTGCAATATGATAATGTGTATGGCACTGATAATTAATACCGATATTGGGGAGCACAAAAATTTGCTTGGGACTTTTAGATGCAAGCCATAAGGTACACTCCTGGTCTAAGCCTACAAACAGGGTCTGAAGCCAAGAAAAGAATGGAGAGAAGAGGCTGAGACTTAGAAAACGATTGCACATTCTGCCTCTCCCACTCATTGCTGCATCATAAATAATGGTAAGCCACACACTGCTGTTGTTGTGTGCCTTGAAGTCACTTTTGATTTATGACAACCCTAAAGTGAACCTATCACAGAGTTTTCTGGGGCAGAGAATGTGTGACACACTCAAAGTCACCCAGGGGGTTTCCATAGCTAAGCAGGGAATTGAAACCTGGTCTCTAGGGTTGTAGTCGAACACTCAGACCACTAGACAATGTTGGCTCTCTACCCCAGAACAATCAGAATTTTCCACTACAACCAAAGAGTACCCTAAGTAAAAATCTTCCCTACTTTCACAAGAGATGAATAGCCCTATGAAAGAGCGATACTTGGCACTGCTGTACTAATAAATATGTGTGTGTGTGTGCGCGCGTGAGTGTGTGTGTGTGTGTGTGTGTGTGTGAGAGAGAGGGGCCCTTTTCGCACAGCATTTTCCATGCGAAAGGGCCCCTCGAGCATCGTGCAAATGTGAGGAGCAGTCCACACGACACACTCACATTTGCGCAATGCTCCAGGGCCTGGCAGGCACCACTCATGCACTTTTTCATTTTCGGCTGTAAGCTGAAAATTGTGCGCAGTCACACATTGCTCCAGGACCCCATGCACACTTGCCGTGCGTGAGGAGCCTCGGGAGCTGGGACAATCATGCTTCCTGTCTCAGTGCAGCCTGGGAAGGTCCCAGGCTGCACTGAGAAAGGAAGAGGCTTGGCTCTTGCGTGAGCAGGCAGCTCGTGCAGAGCCGAAGGACCCCAGGCGCGAGAGCCTCTCTCCGGAGGCTGCTTGCGCGAGCAGCGCACCCCAGCACCAAGAAAAGGTGAGTTGCAGAAAGGGCCAGAGACAGAGGCAGAGATGGAAGAATTCAGAGGTTTCAAGAACACTCTATACCAACCTTTTTTCTCTGTCTCTTTTCTGCAGGAAGTCTTTCCGCATTTGTATATCAACACACTATTATGGCTTTGGCATTACCCTGTAAACTGGTCATCCCAAGTCAAGGTAAATTTGAAAAACTGAGCAAATACGGTAATTCCTATTATTGTTGTGTGCCTTCAAGTCATTTCTGACTTATGTGACCCTAAGGTGAACCCATCATGGGGTTTTCCTGGCAAGATTTGTTCAGAGAGATGTTTGCCTTTGCTTTTGCCTTCCTCTGAGACTGAGAGAGTATGACTCGCCCAAGGCCACCTCTAGTGAGTTTCCGTGGCTGAGCTGCTCTCCAGAGTCATAGTCCAACTGTTTAAACCACTACACCGCATTGTTTACTTTGTTCAAATGAGGTGTTATGTGTGGGATGAAAACAGGTGATCTCCACTTAAACTGGAGATAGGTGGCACCCCACTCTTTGCATGTTGATTAAACATGCTTCTAGAAGTAGTTAATAGGCCCACATCACTGATTAAGTACAGAAGATGGAGGAGAATGTTTTAAAAAGTCAGTGACTGTTGGAGTTTGCATCTGAGGGAAGAAGAGGGCAAGCAGAAACAGGAGGAATTTTTTTCTAAGCCTTCCACAATATTGAGGCCACTGCTAAATGTGTTGTTCCTGTCTCCTGACCAAATAAATAAATAGGGAAAAATAAAAAAGACTAAAAATATCTAGTCATCCAAGAACCCGATCAATAAGAGATGATAGATCAGAAAGCAGAGCCTTTGAGGCCTCTCTTAGGATCCAGGCAGATTCCCATGGGCAAATTCACTTTTAACTTGGTTCTACATTATCTAGAACTTCCATGCTGAATAGCAATATTTTAAATTGTGTTTGAAAAGAAATGGGTAAGCATTGCACTGATGCAAATACTGATGCAAAATTAGTGTGAAATGATCAAACCACCTAACTACCAACCCACCTGAAGCATGAGCAGGACAAGACTCATACCTGATTCAACATTTGAATCCCAGTAAATATTATTATCAATGCAGGGGAAAGAACAGTAAGGAAACTACTAATTAGCTGCTCTTCTCCTTCTCTATGCTTCCTTTCCCCTGTATGCGGCTTAAAGACACTGATGAGCTTGTTGGGGGATGCCTTATCTGTGTATCAGGATTGCAGATCTTGGCACTGCAGTTCCTAGAATCCCCAACCCAGTGTAGTCAGTGGCCATGCTGGCTGTGGGATTCTGGGAGCCAAATTCCGAAAAGTGACATTCCCAAGTTCTAAATTATCAAATTTTGTTTATGTGTTGGAGTTGGAAAGTTCTTTTCCTCAGTCACCTGAGTTTTCATAGCTGATCCCCCTTTGCTCCTATTTCAGATTTCACTGGAGGGGAAGAGAAGCCTGCCACAGGCTCAGAAGCAACTGTTCCAGCTTCACAGAAAGCTGCTGGTGAGTGTTATAGGAGAAATTCAATTAATGCTGCAAATGCCCATCTGTAGTTCACTCCAAATGTCATCTGATACACCCTTACTGTGAAGAAACATTTTGCCGTTATTCAAACCATAGTACACCATACTTGAATGCAATGGTATCTTTCTCTTTACTCACCAAATAGGAGACTTTGCTTTCACAACTGCATTCTGGAGTATGCATAAGCACAACTTGGGAAATTTATTTTTGACTATAACTCCCAGAATATCCCCAGCAGCATAGTAAGTGGCATGTGCTTGGGATATTCTGTGATGCAGACTCTAATGAGACAGTCTCCTGACTAACATGCATTCTCATGAGCTTACTGAAAAATCATCTGTTTCAGCAGTTTTCAGTTGCTGCAAAATCTCTCAAGATCCTTGCTCAAGACAGTCAAAGCACAGTGGACCTCAGGGGCTATGCAGACACTACTGAACGTCTCTAGGCATGCCACAGTGTCCATGGGGATTGGAGGCTGTCAGCCTATGCAGTGGCATTTGTTGTGGAAGGACAAAGAATGGAATGCTGTCCAGTGGAGCCATTTCTGAGTGGCATGGAGTTTTTTCCCCCCAGGGGAACGCCGGGATAACCACGGAAAATGCTCAGGAGCAGCCCACTCTGTGCTAAGCACATTATGGGTAAATTTTAGAACGTGAAAGGGAGTTTCCTGAAATTATGGTCATTTCCGCATTGCACTGTTAAAGTAGTATTATTCCACTTTCAACATCCTGTGGAATTCTGGGGTTTGTAGTTTAGGGAGGAGCCTTTAGAATTCTCAGCCAGAGATCTCTTTGGCTCAGTAAACTACAAACCCCAGAATTCCACAGGATGTTGAAAGTGAAATAACAGCACTATAACAGGGCAGTGCAGAAATGGCCTATATTTCAAAGGAGTCACATTGCTAAACTCTATTAAAATCATTTGCATCTCATTGAACCAACCATTCCATTTACACTTGTCAGGTCAAGACTATCCTAGGCCCTGAGATTTCAGGGTCAAAACTTTAAAATTAGAGACAAACGTTTGTAATGTCACAAAGGGTAGCCCCTGGTGATCTCACAATGGTGATATTAAAAGGGACCAACCTCTGATGATACTATTAAGCTTGGTACTTTAAGCATCAAATCTAGTTGCACACTTTTCAAATAAAAAACACCCACACATACCACACATGCACACACTTTTCAAGACAGTAGTTTCACCCTGAGATTCCTCCCATCATACTGAGGACCAGAGAAGAGGGGCTAGGCCTTGAAATCTGGGAAGTCTAATTCCAGTCCACTTGTCTCCTGGTGTTCTCCTCCCGTTTTAAAATACTTCATTTGTGATTTTATTTTTTCAAAACAAGACCTATCCTGTCCGACGTGGATGAGCCAAAAATGCTTTCATGCATCTGGCTGGAGGAATTATAAGAGCCCTTCTCCAGCATACTTTTACATTATCTTTTAAAATTTGATTCTATTTGTTTGTTTGATTTTAAAGCTCTATGACCTCATTGCAATAATCCATTTCTGTTCCTGGTTTGTTTGTTCTTTAAGGCTGAAAACACTAACTAACAGAGGGAGAAAGAGATTCATTTTCATTGTTAAATTTTTTTGGGGCCAGCCCAAGATATTTTGCTGCCAAGGCAGAGGAGCAAATACCACTTTCCATCCACCCATCTAAGCCAAGATGGGTTCTCAAAACCAACCAAATTGTTTTGCTACCTGAGGCAAAAAAGTGAACAAGCACCTCTACTTCTCTGTGGTGGTAAAAATACAAGAACAAATTACACATATACTCCTATTAACAAAGTAGATGTGTTTCTGGGGATTATTTCTTTAATAGAAAATTTGGTAACAGATGCAGCAATAACATGGAAAGAGTAACGATAGATTCCTGTATCATAAAAAAGAAGAGCAGTTCCACATGTTGCAGTAACCTTTGTATTCAGAACTAACAATATGTCTGTGATAAATGAAACATGCTGCCTGTTCACAACACTCCCTAATCTATAGACTGAAATGGAAGTTACCTCTTTCTGCCTAACAGTAGGGTCAGCCCTGAATGTCTTACACCACTGCAAGACATCAGATGTCAGTAGTCACAATAGCCAAATGATTGAGTGTCTGTATTTATTTACTTACCTACGTACCTTCTGGCCTTGCAGTATGCAATCTCTTGTACCTCCTCTCTGTGACCATGGAAACTCTCACCGGGAGAGCCGCGATCCAGAAAGCTGTGTCCTTCACTTTCGATCAGGAGGTTCTGCCTACACCCACCATTGTCCACTTCAAAATTACTGAGCAAGGAATAACCCTGACGGACATCCAGAGAAAGTAAGAAAGCTGAACAGGGGCAGACTGGCCATTTTGCTGTGAAAGGGTGGGGGAGTCAGAGAGATGACATATCTTTGAAAATCTGGCAGGTGAAAATAAAAATACTCTGTAATATGCCTATTCTCCCAACAGGAATGACCTCTCAAGGGTTTGGCTACATAATTACACATTGCTGAAGTCACTCTGTGTGTGTATCTGTGTACTCGTACGCACGCACGCACGCACGCGACACGCATGCACACACACACACACACACGTGCCTTCAAGCCAACCGTCCATGCCATAAATTTCATAGTTTTCTTAGGCGAGGAATACTCAGAGGTTGTTTTGCCAGTTCTTCCTCTCAGATATACCTTACAGCACCCAGTATTTGTACTTCCTCCCATGTTCTTTTAGACAGTTTACTTCCTGCTATCAACAGCCTTTCCTACAGTGGGTCCTGAAGCTGTTGGTTGCAGTAAACTGACCGTAACTGGATAGGTTGTTTTCTAACTACAGAAAGTATAATAAAACATTTACCCTCTCTAGTGAGCTGCTTGTACATATTATGGCTGTAACTCAAACTGAGTGCAGGGGCAATCTTATACTCACATGTTTGGGAGTAACCCTTTTAAATTCAGTGGGCTCACTTCTGCGTAGATATGTATATTTATTACTTTACTAGCGTATATACCTGGCGTTGCCCAGGATTTTATTTTCTCTTAGGTAATACTTGTTAGAAAGATATGAGATCCTGTGTCTCTAATTCCCCAAACTGTCATGTCCAGTACCTGTAACTTTTCCCTGCATTCCCCAATCCAATCTGTGTTCAGAGTTATTAACATGCAGAGCTTGGGTTCCTGAGGGAATGCACTGTCCTCCTCCTTGCTGTTAGGCCTCATCTTCATAGCAGCCAGCCTATTCAAGGCAGACCCAAGAGCTCTCTGGCTGAGAATTCTAAAGGCCCCTCTCTAAACTGCAAACCCCAGGATTCCATAAAATCTTCTTAGGCAGCTAATTATATGAGGTCTTCGCCTTGCACAGCCAATCATATGAGGTCCTTGCCTGACACAGACAAACACATTTTGACTTTTATGTACTGACTTTTATATATTAGATTAGCTACCTTTGTAACTCATCAGTGCTCCACTGAGCCAAAGGTGGGGTTCTACACTTTATCTTCACAGTGACCTGTGAGGTAGTTCAGGCACGGAAGGAATGTAGGAGGAAAGGGAAGGAGTGTGGACTAGCCAAAGGTCACCCCAGTGAATGGGGGCTTGAACTTCCCAAGTTCCAGTCCAGTAGGCTAAACATTCTACCACACTATATAGGACTGGGCTGTAAATAATGATCATTTTTGGGAGTGATTATATGGAATGATAAGGAATGATAATGTACGTGTGAGCGCACTGGCAACTGGTTAAAATGTTCTTTTCCCTGCAGGGTGTTTTTCAGGCGACACTATCCACTGGCTACCATCAGCTTTTGTGACATGGATCCTGAAAACCGAAAGTAAGTGCCAAAGATGCTGTTCACTACAGACCTGACAGCTAGTAATAATAGGCAGCCACATACAGAAATTTTATTTTTTTCCCCCAAAATTATATATTTCACACAGTCAGTTCCCCAAAGATATTTTATTTTAAGAGTCATTCAGTTATCACTTCATGTTCTTAGTCATCAGAGACTGAATATCATTGCCTGCTGAATTATTATTTCCCAAAGAAGTAGTGCCAAGGCCAGCCCTATCATTAATAAGAGTGAGGCAACAGTCTCAGTGGCAGAGGCTGGCAGACAGCAGCTATTCTTCCTGAGCCCCCTTGGGGATCACAGTATCTTATCTCTCCCCCTTCTATACAACTAGACTATATCCTTCAGGTGTGGTAGAAGACAATGTCACTGCTGTTGTCGACACAAATGTCAACTGTTAATCCAGTTCCCTTCTCTGCACAGAACAGGGTGGGATGGAGATGGTGTCTTGCCTTAGATTGCAATATGTCTTAGTGTGAACTTGGGGAAACACCTGTTTTCTAGCAATCCACCATGATCTTTGTACCTAAAAATGTTTTCTGAAATTTCTGAGTAATAAATCACTGTCTGTCCCTGATTAGTGGCAAAGCAACAGGCCTGGGCTGGGGCTGGGCTTTTAATGGGCACATAGGGTGTAAACCCCTGGAGCTTATAGGGCTGAGGTGGTGGCTGGTCTTATACGTAGGCTGTTCCCACATTGCTGAGTCATTGCCCTTGTGCAGTCAGCTGCAAGTGGAACTGAAATGGTGATTCCATAATGAATTGCGCTACTGTATTCTCCACTGCAAACCCACAATGCCTGTCTCATTAACTTCAGCTTTAAATCAAGATGCAAAATGAAAACATATGGGAATTACTCCCTAAAATGAAATCCTGATGAGCCACAAGGGAAGGAGGATAATATATTGATGTTGGCTAGATGGCACTTGCCATAGGAAGAGTTGCAAAAACCACCCTCCCTTTTGCCTGTGCACCAAGACACAGGAATCCAATTCTTTGTTTGCTTGTTACATTTAAATCCATGTACATGGCTGCCCTGCTTCCCATTTTATCCTCACCGCAACCATCCAGGGTGGATGAGGGTGTGAGAGTGTAACTAGACAAAGGTCTCTCAGTGAGTTACATGGCTTGGACAAGACAAGAAGCTGGACTTCCCAAGTGCCAGACCAACACTATAACCAATAGACAACACTGACAATCAAACCTCTGCTGTCTGTCTAGAACCTAGTCAATTGTTGATGCAAGCAAAGGTTCTCTGCCTGCTGTCTAGACATGGCAGTTGTCTATCTCTTGCCTTCCTCAGTGTCACTTTCTTTTTTTTGTTTGGATTGAAAAAAAAACATACTGCTATTACTGTGTGGGAGCCAATGTGGCATAGCAGTCTGATCATTGGACTATGATCTCAAAGACCAGGGCTTGATTCCCCACTCGGCCACAGAAACCCACTGGGTGACCTTGGTCAAGTCACACACTCTCAGCCACAGAAAACCCCAGGATAAGTTCACCTTAGGGTTGCCACAAGCCAGAAATGACTTGAAGGCACACAACAGCAGCTGCAACAACAATTACTGTGCAGCAGCAGGAAATACCTTTTTCAAAAATCAAATTTAATTTTGTGCTTTTGCCTTTGCAATGGAACACACTCCTGGAACAATATATTATGGTGCATGAATTTAAAAACAATGAGGGAAGTGACTGTGTTGTGCAACATTAACACTATAGCTGGGAAATGGTGAAGCGTCACCACTCTTCCCATCAGATGCATTCAATAGCACTGTGCCAGTCCACATTGGATGGCACTCCAGCTGTATTTGGCAGCAGCCTTGTTCTTCACAAGAGCTGAAAGAGTGAATGGTGGCAATTTCAGATTTCAAAAGCTAAGGTTGGAAGCAACCCAAAACCCTTGCCACTGATGATTTCCGGAAACTTTTGAGGGTTGCCTGATATTGGTTGCAAGCCAGCTTTCATTTACAGAGCCCAAATCTTTTCAGTTTGTGTTAACAGCAAACTGTATAGCTGAGGGACTTACAACCACTTTAAAGGCTGCACAGCTCAGACCCCAGCTCTGAAGAATACAAAGGGCAGCTCATTTAGACTTCTGTTACAGGTCTCCCAAAGCTAAGATTTTATATGGGGGGATGGCCTGTAGGGCAGGGTTGGAGAGAGCATGGCCGATGCACCCAATGCAGCCCTTGAGGCCCCAAAGGACAGTTCATGGAGCTGCCATGAAGCCCCGTGTGGCCCCCAGGCCCTCTCAAATTTTAAAAAATTGGCAATTTTCACTCCCGTGGCTTTGCTCCACTCCCAAAGACCTCAGATAGCTTTTAAAAAACAGCCAGGAAAAGCATAACTTCACTACCAGCTGGGTCAGTCACACTGCTGTGGCCTCTCCAGGGTTACCAGAAAGGTAAAAATTGGCCTCCAGTCCAACTGCATTATCCCATACCAGCTATAGCAGCTGATGGCATTTATGTTAGTGCTGCAGTAAATCCACTGTCTAAAGTGCTGATCCTATTTTAGAGACAGGGACCTATCTAGTACTTCGGATAATCTTTTAAAAGTTTGGATTAAAACCCAAAGTAGATGCACTGTCCCACTGTCATGGTAGTCACCAGAGGTCACCAGGGGAAGCAATATTTTGAATCTGGATAGTATCTTCAATGTTCACAGTGATAAAGTAAAATACTCTCCATATATGAATTCAAGTTTTAATGCCACATAGCCTCAAGGTTCTGGGGAAAGGTTCAAATTACCCAAAGAGTGATATGCTAAAAGAGGGGTTGTCAAAGTGCAGCTTGCAGGCCATGTGCAAAGGTTGAAGGCCACTTTTGTGGCCCCTGAATTGCCCCAAAATATTTTTGAACATTTTTAAAGCACAATCTTTGGGCAAGACCAGGTTGGCTTTCTTAACTGGTCCAGAAATGGTAACTGCTCCCAAGGCATGTGCTGAATCATGAGGCACCCACCTTTCTGTTAAAAAAAAAAGCCCTTATAAAGGAATTATTAAAAAAGAAGATCTTCTTTAAAAAGTTTTAATTAAAAGCTGCTTTTGAACAAGCAGAAAAATTCTATTTTGGTTATTTAATATTCCACACAGAAGGTAAGCCTAGTAGATATAAGTCTAACATTTTTCTCCTTTTTTTTCTGTTCTTGTTTTTAAGGTGGCAAAAATTTTCAAAAACCTCAAGGTGAGTGGCATGAATGGGATGAGTGATGAAGTCCTTTTGAAATATATGAAGACTAGAGGATAGGAGGCATTGGGTATTGGCCGGGGAAATTTTCTTTCAGTCAATGCCCAGAGAAACAAGTTTGTAAAGGATCAAAAGGAAAAAAGTCAACAGCAGGGATGTCGTTTAAAACCACAGAAGATACATAAATACCTTAATGGTAAACTAATCCCCACATCCTTATTCTGTTTGCTTGAGTGCAAGTCCCACTGATTTTAATAGGACTAACTTGCAAATGCTTGTAACAAGACTATCGCTTCTGTCCCATTTACTATTTATATTCTTCATTTATTTTGGATTTGGAATTTGATCTTTGCCTCTGCCCCCTGCAGTTTTAAGACAAATTATATAACAAATTAATGAAAGGTGGGGAGAGAAATGAGTACATAATGCAGTGGAGTCAGTTTGGGTATTGTCTATTTCTCCTTCCACTGGAGATCTGAGCTCCAGAGATGAATAAAAGACATGAGAGAAGCCCTTCGGTGGCTTCATACTCCTTCCTGTGACTGGCAGAAGCAAAATATATTGTGCAACCCAAGTTGATGAATGTATCTTTAAACCACAAAGTGACACACTATCCTACCTAAACACGGATGTAAGCCATTGCTTCTGTCGTGACTGTAAAACTATCACTTCAGGATATGTTTCCTGTCTGTCTCTCGCCACAGGATCTTTGGTGTTGTTGCCAAGAGCCCTTCAGATGCTGAGAATATTTGCCACCTCTTCGCAGAATATGACGCAGTGCATCCAGCTTCTCATGTCGTTGACTTTATCAATAAACTTCTACCAGCTGCTTCAGGTTCTGCTTAATACTTGATTTTTTTTTCCCTAGCAGCCCCACCATCACCCTCTGTGTCTCAAATGCATTCCAATGCTTTCTTAACTTTTCGAAGCTGTCTGGGTTGCATTTTGAAAACTTGCAAGGCTTCGGGCAAGTGTGAGCTGCTAGTTAGAGGGATGAAACAGAAAAGTGGCAAACAGAGAATGGCACGTTGTATGTATGAGGAAAGTGTGGGCCATGGGGCACAGGTGGCCTCCAAAGCCATTTTATGATACTCCATGTCCCCTCACCTCCACCCAACCACCGTCCCACCCACCCACCCACCTCCACATTGGAGGGTCTTTTGCCCCCAAATGGCCTATGGCACCCTAGAGGCTCTGAAGGGTCCACCTGACCATTTTTCTATGTTTCTAGGCATGGAGAAGCTGATCTTTTTTTAGGGCAGTAGAGAACTTCCTTCATCCCCCTTGGGTCTCCCTTAAAACCAGGAAATGACTGAACTCCCTACCACAGCCATTTCCTAGATAGCCTTCAAGGAACATCTAATGTATCCACTTCCAAGTCTCTCTGGTAAAGGCACTATGGGCTCACCAAGCACCAGCCACTGCAAAGATCTGCTCTCATGGTCCAGCTCCTTTCTGTGCAGGCTCCCACTGAGTTTGCTACCTCAAGTTAGATTATTCAGATAGGCCAGCCTTGTAATTTCTGGTAGTTTTTTCATCCTTTCGGACAATTTATCAAAAATGAGTGTGTCTTCGCTAAATGGGGATGCATGCTAGTGACCTGAGAGGTTGCGTGTCACTTGCTGGCATCAGAAGAAGTCTATCATCAGCAACGTTATTCATTGTTATGCTGGAAGTATTGGAGTAATATCTGTATCAACTTCTTTTCGATGTATTTTATTCATTTCCCTCTTGCATTTGCTGTAATGTTACAAAGGCAATATAATAAATAATTTTACAAGCTATCTTGAACCAATTTTTCAAATATTTTTTAACTATTTGCCTATATCAATGATAGTATTATTATAATAGAGTTCTCAGCCTTTACCAATTTAAAGAAAAATGTGGATTCAGACTCCTCATTGCTTCTTCCAGCACAACTCCACAGTCTAGTCCAGTTTGGCTTGCATCAGGCTTCCTGTGACAATAGAGCTTGTGAGTTTTCCACTTTTGTATGAGTCTTGTACCCCCTAACCCTAGTGAATGTGGAAGGCCACATATAATAACAAATCCCTGCCCCTTTATGACACCCTCATTCTACCTATGGATAGGATGAGCCCTAAATGTGATCTAAGCAAATGTCTCTTCCATCCACACTGAGTCCTACCCATGAGTGTTACCCAGTTTGACCTTCACTGCTGCTCCATGTTTTTTAGTATCAGAGGCCATCATTTCCACATCTTAAAAAAGTACTGAGAAAAATTTGCTCTTGGGTTCCTGGACCCTCCACTGGACATGTTTATGGAGCAATTGCTTGATGAGATCGTTCGTAAGTAGTAATTGTTGTTTTTCCCTCCTTTCTTGCCTTCAGACAGTAAAAGCCCTTGAACTGGATTGCTGCCTCTTGCAGAGAAGGAGCCATACCTATTTGTCCTGAGCCACAGGGGTTGCCAATGAGTCAGCTTTTAGCCTACTTGCACTTGCCAGTCTCAAGTTTAGAAAGGTCTTGTCCTTGCTGGTGCAGTCCTGTTTTGATTAAAGTAAAAACGTAGCCACTCTTGTTAACGTTCAGAGTTGGCTTTGTTATTTCCCTTTTTTTAAAAAAATAATTCTTGGCATGTTCCAACCCAAGTCTCTGAGGGCATCTGGGAAAGCATCTTATGCAATCCATGAACAAGGCTCTGCTTTTTGATTTACTCATATTCTTGACAATTGCATCCCATAAAAACACTTTTATAATCACACAGGGGGGCTATGAAGAGGCAAATGCTTTGGCTCCCCAGCTGTCAATGGAATCGGCTGCTTTCTATGCCGGCTGTTTTTCCTTCTCGTTTTTTGTTTTTTCTCTTTTTATTACTTGGATTACGGTTTCTTTTCCTTTAACGGACTCCATGGCGCTATCTCAGATTTGCAGAGGAGGGGGATTTGGCATTTTATGTTCAACTTTCTGCCACAGAGAAGGGGGTGCAGTAGGAGAGCAGGCCTGTTCTTAGTTCTGTGGAGTAACAATTGCTCATAAATACAGAACTGTAAAGAGTATGTAAGGTGCTGAATTAAAAAGAGCAACTTTCTTAAACCATGACCCACAGTTTATTAATATTATTTAGATTTTGGTTTTCCTAGAATCTTCTAAATGCTTCCCACATAGGATCTCAGTATAAAATATGGTGAGCACTGGGAAAGCGTTGGGTCGCTTCTCTCTCATGACTCCTCACTGGCCACAGCGTCACTTCCAGCATGACTGGAAAGTGACCCAGTATCACTTCTAGTTTCAGTTTGTGACAGGAAAAAAAATCCCCCAGGTTTTTCCATTTTTTTCCCCTAGTGGTTGGGGAGATAGTGTGGGCAAAAGGAAGCAAAACCGTGTGTGTGTGTGTGTATCTATATATCACAATTCTGACAAAGTGGATATTTTTAAAATTGGTTTGATGGGGTTTGGAGTATTTGTGGTGGTGGGGGAATTCAGGGCCTGCACATGGGCTACAAGGCTAGCCTTTCCACCCACTGCTACAGAGGGAAGGGGGTGGGGAAGGAAGTGTTGCAACGCCTTGAAGACAAAACTACAGGCATACGTCCATTAACTGACAAAGAAATTACTTTTATGAAGTCTTTGTATGCCTGTCAAACCCCTCTTTATATCCTGCTGTTCTATCTAGCTGGAAGGTTTTCTAGCAGCTCCAGCATTGCGGGCATGGTGAAGAAGGGCAGGACAAACAGATTTTCAGGGCTTTTCCACCCTACACTGTTATAGTGCTATTATTGCACTTTCAACATCTTGTGAAATCCTGGGCTCTGCCGTTTAGGAAGGGATATTTAGAATTCTCAGCCAGAGAGCTCTTTGGCCTCAGTAAACTACAAACCCCAGAATTCCACCAAATGTTGAAAAATACAATGATGGTAGTATTAATAGTGTAGTGCAGAAAGGCCCTCAGAGTCATGTTGCGGTGTGTCTAAAGTAATCAATGCAATAAATGTGACAGGCCCGCCCTTCTCCCAGATGAGTGTGGCAATTCCCACACCAAGGCTCCCAGACCCTTTTCACACGTTACCTGTTCACACTGCTGGGTTGGGGTCCTCGTGCGAGAAGGCCTGGCAGGAACGCTGCCGCTTCTCTGCTGCTTCAGCTCCGCAGCTCCTTCTTCCCCACGCAAGCACCCCACCTCTTCCGTTCGCAGTGCAGCCTGGGATCTCGCAGGCTGCACTGAGGAGAGGATGCACAACCGGCTCAGCCCCTGAGGCACCGCACGCCAGGTAAGTGCACGTGGGGCCCCGGAGCAATGCGCAATGGTGCACCATTTTCGGCTTTAAGCCAAAAATGAAAAGGTGCATGCCCACTCTGCGTCCAGCCCTTGAGCGTCATGTAAATGTGAGTGCGTCATGCAGACCGCTCCTCACATTTACGCAACGCTCAAGGGGCCCTCTCGCTTCCCAAACACCATGTGAAAAGGGCCCCAGTCTTTACTGCCCAGCTCTGCCTCCCGCCTTATAACGCCACCTTTGTGTAAAAGCTGAGGGTTCTCAATGTTTATTTAGAACCCCTTAATATTTTTATGGTAGCATGTTTTCTGTGTTAACTTTATGTACTGTATAATACAAAACTCAAGCCAAGTCAGTGTTAACAGAAATAAACTGTAACATTTATTAAAATAACAAGAATAAAGTATTATATTAGACTTCAAAGGCAGGTCAAGGTTGCTACATTTCCTCAGTGCACTTTTTAGACAATATAACAGGTAAGTCCCTACCAGAAACAGATCAATTATATCTTTAGACTTTCATATAATGCACAAGGATCATATAACACCCTTTGGCTAAACTCCCCTCAGATGCTTAACCCCCAATATAGGTCACTGTCTGATCAGACCGAAACTTCTCTTTTGGGGTACAGGAACCTATACCTATTCCTGCCAAATTATATTCTGCTTCTGTTACCCAATTTTCTGATGAAGAAATAATGCTTAAGATCAACTTTATTAGCTCAGATACACCTATATTTATTTTAGCACAAACATTTATGCATTACAGCCTATAGTTTCAGATGCAGTGGAGTCCATAAAAGCTTATGCTAAAATTGGTTAATCTTAAAGATTTCATGATAGCCTCTTTTCCATCCCTCTTTTTATAAAGAAACAGACTAAAGCAGCTTTTTCAAAACTGAGGCATATGATCTCAGTAAGCTGCATAAAAAGAACCATAAAAATGGAAAGGAATTGTAATCTCCTGATTACGGATTGCTTGCAGGAAGAGAGACCCCACTGAGGGTGTCACAAGAGATTGCTTAAAGCAAGAATAGGGAAACACCTCCAAATACTTTAGGCTTCTCCTCCCCAAAAGCTCCCACCAGCATGGTCTCAGGCTTCATGAGAGTTGTAGCCCACTGGAGGACACAAAGTTCCCCCATCCTCACCTAAGACCACTCTATAAATTCATCATCATCACCTTGAGTGAGATTTGAAAAGGAGACTTTCTAGATTAGAGCTTGGCACTGAAATTTCTGTGCCATTCTCCTTTGCTGAGACTGCAGGGGAAAAAACCTTCCTGCAGCCATACATATCCTGCCTATCATACATAATTAGCAACGGACTAGGTCCCCAATGTTGACAGAGGTCTGCTTCTTGCACACTCTACTGTGACCAAGAAATAAAATTTGGGACTAGTGATGTAACAGAGCCAAGATTCAGCTGATCAGAGAGCCAGGATTGTTTAACAGGGACAATAACAACCTCTGCTACCCACTGAAGACTTTTCTATTACCTCTGAGCTTAGCTGCAAGTCTCACAAATGTTAAGGGTAAAAATGATTTTTCCACTGTGAGGGCCTGCCCAGAACTATTACATCCAATACCCGGCCTGGTAAAAACATATCCAGAAGATCAACAGTGGTGCCCAGATTTAGTTTCAGAGGTGCTTGCTATAACAGATGCTTGCCCAAGAACAAGGATGAGCTGCTAACACAGTTGGTCAGCAGATGTTGGTAACTGAAATGCTGTGGCACGCGTGGAAAGGTTAGAGCCGCAGTGCAAAAAGTGCAGTTTCTGGGTTGCATATACTTCCTTTTCCTTTTCTGCAGCCCTCTGAAGTTCTCTCTGAGCTCCTGCACTAAACACCTCAATTTAATTTTTTTGAGTGAAAAGGAATCTAAAACTGTTGCCTGGAGTGGTGGTCACAGCAAAAACTGCCAGCTGTCCCAAGCCTCCAGATAAGCTGAAAATTTCCCTCAAAATTTAAAAAATAGATGTGAACTTTTGGGTCATTTCTGGGAAAGTTTTTCACGAGTAGAAGACACAGGAAGGGGCAGTCTTTTGCCCCATTGTGTCATGACTCTAACAAAACCCACAACCCTTCTTACAGGAGGGAAATTACACCTAATCAAGTGTCCCCACAAGTGCTGTTTAACAAAAGAGGAAACAAAACAAAAACAAAGAACAAACCAAAGCATTAACTCCAACTGCATACAGGAAGCCCCCATCTTTTGAAACTCTGTTATCTGATGACTCCGGTGCTGCAGTCCCCAATTTGTCAGATAAATGGAGGAAGCCTGTGTTTAACCAGAGTTCAGAAAGGTTTTGAACCACATGTTTAACCACAGTTGACCATGTTGGCTGCAGAATTTTGGAAGGTGTAGTCTAAAAAGTACCTTTTCCAAGCTGTGCACTTTAACATATAACAGTGGTTCTTAACCTGGAGACCATGGACCCCTGGGGGTCTGCAGAGCACTCACAGGGGGTCCATGTAAGGTTGCCATTCATCCCAGAAATGGTGGGAAATCCCAGATTTAAGGAACTAAAATATATCCTGGCTGGTTAAGGCAGGGAAGGGGCGGTGGCAACAACTTTTATTTACAGGGAGTCCCTAGTAAAGAAAAAGTTAAGAACTACTGACTTATTGTTATTTTCTTTTTTGCCTCTCCCCAAGGGTTGAAGCAGGTACAACATAGGTTAAAATACAGTATATGACTAAAGACACATAAAACTGTTTAACACATAAATCTCAATTAAAACATCAGCATTAAAACATAGCCATGAAACATTAACACTTAAGAATATACCAGTATAAAATTCATAGGCCATTTCCACACTAGACTGTTATAGTGCTATTATTCCACTTTCACATCCTATGGAATCCTGGGGTTTGCAGTTTAGTGAAGGGTCTCAAAGGCCCCTCCCTAAACTGCAAAACCCAGGATTCCATAGGATGTTGAAAGTGGAATAATAGCAGTATAACAGTCTAGTGCAGAAATGACCATAGTTTTAAATCAATTGAGTAGGCCTGCTGGAAGAGATATGTCTTTAGTACTCTTTTAAATTCAGGCAGCATGTTTAGGTGTTGAACGTCTTCCAACAGATCATTCCATCATGATCTAGGGATGGCCAGTGAGAAGGCCCTCTGGGTGACTGTTGTAGTTTGTCTATTGTAAATTTTTCTAAGAGGTGAGATGTAGAGAAAATACTCTCTTGCTGTTAGTCTTGGTCTTGTTGCCACACCCTTGCTCCCTTTAATGGTGGCCCTTTACTGCCATCATACTCACCTGTGGTCTTACCTCATATTCAGAAATATTGGATATCTTTCCACCACCACAAAGAAAATGCAGCCTATCCCCAGAGACCTAGAATTAAGGAGGAAAGTTCTTTCCACCCTGTCAGTTTCCATGCAAGTCTGAACACTGGCATTTCTTTCTCTCTCTTTTTAATTAAGCACTTCTTTCATCTGTCCAGACAGCATTCCAGAACATAGTCCCATTTTATTTTTATAATTTAACTCCAAATGCTTGGAGAGAAGGTGGAAAGGAAAGAAAGGAAGATTCTGCAGTGTAGTTCAGCAACACAAGGATCAGGAACTTTAATATTTGGAATCTTGTGGTGTTACTGTTATTCTCAAGGACATCTATGGAAGGAATCAAATCTTGAGGGAAGGGCTGGAATCAACAAACAGATTATTTTCCTATCTGGCTTAATTGGTTTTGCCATATTTTTTTCAAACTCACAGTGTCCTTCAGCTTCCCCCAAAGAGAGGAAGTACAACCAGAACTTTGACCTGCCAGGTGCCATTTTCTGTCCCTGCCAAGCACAGCTAGAAATTATGAGACTTAAACAGCCCTCCAGATGTTGTTTTACTGCAAATCCCAGCAGCCCTTGCCAGAAAAGCTGGAAATTTGCAATCCAACAACTTGTGGAAAGCTATAGCATTCCCGCCCCAGGTGTAACTCTATAATCCCAGCCTCCATTCCCCTATGTATTGGCGTGTGAGCCTGAAGAGGTTGAGCAATCCTAGGCACAAAGCTTTCCCAGATAGCAGAGACATTTTACTGCCCAAGACAAATGACAAAATGACAACCTCCTTCATCCATTCTATTGTCCTGTTCAGGTAGCCAGCCATGGTGCACAATCCTCCAATAGAGTCTATAGGAGCAGCCACAGTCAATGTTTATAAAAACTTATCAGTCAGTTACCATTTTTTGTTTCAGCAGTCTAAGTCAATAATAGTGTGCATTCAAGGGAGTATCCAGCAGCATAGTCAGCACACGAAGCAAGGGTCAAGGTTTTCCAGGACCACTAGGCCAGGATCCAAATGAAGAATGCATTGCTTCCACCAGTAATACCAGTTGGCTGCAACAGATTTCTCCCCACCCTGGCCCTTGTATTTATTAGCCAACAGCCTCCCCCAGGTGTTTAGCTAATTAATTAATCTTCTATGTATAAAAGCTTTGAGTGTCTTGGCCTCTCCCTTTCTCATCTACACTGGGTTGCATTAAGTATTGTCCCATTCACATCTATGTGTTGCGGCTGTTTTTGTGGAGGATCCTGTCTGTGTTTGCACCTGAGTCCTGGGGCCAGGGCATGATATCTATGAACAAAAGACAATCAGAGTTGATCTTTACTTCAACAACAGCAACAGGACATTATTCTGCATCACACCTGAAGGCAGCAAACTAGCAACTAAGGGAAGGGAACAGGAGGTACAGTGCTGACCATATAACATACAAAGGTCTGCTCTCTAACATATTTGCCATATCATCCTCTCTCTAGTGGTAGGGCCAGCCTATCTTTGGGCATATCTTTTGGCCTGGAAGGAGCAGAAAGTAAGGCACATGCCCTTCCACTGTCCTGAAATATCTTGCCCCTCCACTTTCCCCCTTTGTGCTCAGCACACTTCAATTCCTGCAAACTGAGTTCAAAGTACAAAGTAGTTTCTACTTAATTAAGTCAGTAGTGGGGAGAGGAGAGGGTGGGTGAGATCTTTCTCTTCCTAGCAGGCTCAAGCAAAAGCAATCTATTGCAGCCTCTCCTACTTTGCCTATTCTTCCTCATGTATAACTTTTGCCACCTTGACCACAATCTGATGTTGTCCAGCCATATGTGTCCCACCTTTCATCTGTGAAATCTTGGAGGGTATGAAAGGCCATTTCCGCACTATACTGTTACAGTGCTATTATTCCACTTTCAACATCCTGTGGAATTCTGGGGTTTGTAGTTTACTGTGGCCAAAGAGCTCTCTCGCTGAGAATTCTAAATGCCCCTCCCTAAACTACAAACCCCATGATTCCATAGGATGTTAAAAGTGGAATAATAGCACTATAACAGTGTAGGGCAGAAATGGCCAAAGTGTTGGCAGCTAAACATACCTATGATGCATGTAAAAACTAAGCGTAAAGGAGCAATGATCACCTACAAGGGCGAAATGTGCAGTTGCGAAGCTTGGAGTGTGGGGGCGGGTGGGAGGGGGTGGGGCCACAGCACAAAGGGCATGGCCACTGTGTGTGGAGGCATGGCCATGCTGTATGGTGGTGTGGCCACAGTGCATGGGGCATGGCCAGGGGGCATGGGGGCACAGCTACAGGCCAAAATGTCTCCAAAAACATTACCACCCGGGGCTAATCGCTCCCTCCACCCCATCGCTACGCAACTGGAAACGTGATATGCAGCAAAGACCAACCAGCCTCTAGGAACTGGGCCCTTTTTCAATCAGATCCTTGCGAGAGCTTGGGAATTTTACTTTCTTGGACTACAGCTATGAGAATCCCCCAGTGAGCATCACCAGTGGTTGCTTTTTGACCTTTGAGAGGGGAGGTCTCAAGCCTATTACACTTTGATCTGAGATGTGGTTTCTGGATTAGAACTGTTATTGTGTGCCTTCAAGTCATTTCCAATTTATGGCAACCCTAAGCAAACCTATCACATGGGTTTCTGGGGCTGAGAGTGTGTGACATACCCTAGGTCACCCAGTGGGTTTCCATGGCTGAGAAGGGAATCTAAACCTGGTCTCCAGAACCATAATCCAGTGCTCAAACCACTACACCATGCTGGAATAGCATACAATAGATGGCAATAGATGGCAGAGAAAACAGTGGTGACGCTCTTTGAACAATGAGCAAGGAAATAAGACAATAGATGTGGTTTCAGATAAAGGTTTATGGCACCCTTACCCTGCCTTTTTTACTGAATTTGACAGGGGCTTCAGATGATGACATCTATATTGTTCTACCATCACTTCTTTTATCTTTTTTCTTAACCATGCAAAATCACATCAGGAAGGGGAAAAAATAGCTATACCTTCTAGTTGCTAGTATTAAGGAGCATATCTTCCAACTATCCTGATTTGGCAGTCCCAAGTAAGCCTGTGTTGTCCCACTTTTTCAGCTGCTTTTAAGGTGTCCCAGTTTATCTCTCTTCCTCCCACTGTGCCCCTTTGTCCTCAGCATACTTCAGTTGCTGCAAACTGAGTTCAAGGGGCCAAAGTAATTGACACACAGTTAATTCAGTGGACAAAGGAGAGGACAGGAGGGGTGAAATCTTGCCTTTCCCTTTAGGTTGAGGCAAAAGCAAACTGCCATAGCTTCTCCTAATTTGTGTGTTCTTCCTCATTAATAACTGTTGCCATCTTGATCACATTGTGATGTTGCATGGCTACACATGTCCCAGTTTTCATCTATAAAGTGTTGGAGGGTAAGAAGGTACCTTCTGTCTAGAAACTCTCTAATGATGCCATCTCTCTCTAAGGCAAAGCCCCACTGAACACAAGGAGACTTAGGCTATTTCCTCACTAGACTGTTATAGTGCTATCATTCCACTTTCAACATCCTATGGAACCCTGGGGTTTGCAGTTTTAGGGAGGGGCCTTTAGAATTCTCAACCAGAGAGCTCTTTGGCTTCAGCAAACTACAAGCCCCAGAAATCCATAGGATATTGAAAGTGGAATAATAGCACTATAACAGTGTGGTATGGAAATGGCCTTACTTCTGTGGTAAAAATCCATAGGGTCCAGAGCTTGGAAGTAATTACTTACAACTAATGCAGATAACTGTATCTGTAACAAGTTACTTTGAGGAGAAACAAGGGCATAAGGAAGCAACATCTGAAAACTGATGGTGTGGGTTGGACTGAGGGGGGAAGTTGTTTGCTTAATAAATTAATATATTCTAATTACTTTTAAAATTATTTTGGGGCATTTTTAGAGACATTTTAAGTGGATTTTTCAATGTTTTGTGCCATTCTCTTTTCAATCCTTAGGATTCTTTCAAAAAAGAAATGAAAAATAAAGAGGATGCTATCGTGCAATGTATCAAAATGAGTAATAACAACAAATCACTTTTAAAAAAAAGTAGGAGAAGCAATTTACATTTTAAAAAGATCTTTCCAAGATCTCTAACCCAACTAGAGTAGGCCCATTAGACACAAAGGATTTATTCCAGTGTGGATTTTCCATTCAGCAACAGGGTTGGCGGTTCTGCTTTAGTCAGGATGAACCATTATATTTAGGCCCTGATTATTATAAGGACATCTATGTGCACACACATACTCTAGGATGTGTTGGTGCTGAACATGCATTTTGCACACGCTGATAAAGGAGCGAGATCTTTTTGCCAAGAGAGATTTATTTAATGGAAAAATGGTCATCAGGTGCCAACTGGGGGAGGGGGGAAGGCGAGCGTCAGTGCCAAGCCCTGGCACGTGCGCAGATGGTGGGAAGCCTCTTTCGCCCTCCAGTTCTAATTGAAAAACGATGACAGAACCCAGCAGGTTTGGATCACGAAGTGGAGTCCAAGGCTTTTCGAGTTGGAATGTTTGCTCTTGGTTGCACCCACACTCCTTTTTAATTGCTTTTTGAAAGGAAAAGAAAACAGCCTTAAGATGGGCTTTGTGAGGGGGGAGGCCGCATCGAGGTCCCACTCCTGCTGAAAAGCCTGGGCTGAGGAAAACATTTGTGAGAGGAGGAGGACAGTTGTGAAGGTTTTAAGCCCATCCAGTTTCAAGAGCCTGGGGTTTGTTTGTATTTTTTTTAAAGGTAAATAAATAAATAAAGATGGCTCTTCTCAGTTTGCTGGTTTTCTTTTTGTTTGCTAACATTTCTTAGAGCTTTAAAAAATAAATGCCCACTGCATCCACTCCAGATAATAATCCAGGCCTTCATTTGGAACAAAACTTTCCAGGGTTCTCGGTCTTGAAACATCCGAAGTAACAGTAAAGACAAAAGCACACTTGAACATTTGCAGAGTGCTTTTTTTTTTTCTTTTACCGTGGAGTAGTCATGGCCAGAAGGCATTAGGAAAGTGGTTTCCAAAAAAGTAAATTGGATGACTGGGAAGACTTTTGGGGTGCTTCTCCTTCCTTCTTTTGCTCTGAATGCTAGCGATTTTCCTTCTGCCATTACAGTGTTCCCAGATTGAAAACTGGAGACAAATCCTGTACCTTTTAAGGGTTGTATAGAAGGCAGGATTCCTTAAGGTATTGTTTGTTACCTGGTTGTATAACAACCAACACCTGAGAAAATTCCCTATTCCCAGCGGCGTAGGGACAGGGAGGCAATGGCGGTGGTTCGCCCTGGTGGCAATGTTTTGGGGGCGTCCTGGCTTGTAGCCACACCCCCGTGTGCCACAACCCACATGCTGTGGCCATGACCCCACCCACTGTGGCCATGCCCACGCCGTAGCCCCGCCCTCTCCTGCCCCCCTCCACGCACTCCAAGCTCTGCCACTGCCTCTTCCAGACATCCATTAAAGCACTCTCCAGTTTTCCCTCTGGCAAGTCTATGAAGGTGTGGGATGTAATTGCTGTCTGGTTGCCTAGCAGCAGAAGCAGATGCCCTTCCACAAGTTGCTGTCTTTTCCCTGGCCCAGGCTCTTGGCTTTGCATTTCACTCAGAGTTGCCAGCCACAGGGCGGACCTCAGTGAAAGCAGGAGAGGGCTATTGTACCCTTTATGGTTAAGTAACAGAGGGAATTTCAGCAAGTGTTGCTTGTCACGCAACTGGGCGACAACCAACACCTGCTGACATTCCTTCTTCTGCAAAACCATTCAAGATACAAGAGCTTTCTCCTGCTGTCAGTCTGGCAAATCTCGCTGGGTTTTGGGCAAGAGCCTTGCAGTGTCCCACCAACTCCTCCACAACACTGTTGCCACTTCCGTCTTCCATCTGTTTCCTTCTCCCTCTGGGCCAAATCTGACCACCTGCCAAAGGGGTAGGAACATGCTGTTACTTCGCTTCTCATCATAGGCCTGGTCCAAGGAATGTTGTTGCCTGAGGCAAATTCCCTCCCCCATCCCCATTCCCTGTACAGTAGCAAACTAGACTGGCATTTGAATGTTATTTCTGGTTTTGGCAGTGGAACTCTGTCTTCTACTGCCCCTGAAGGCAGAGGGCTAGTTTAGAGGATGGAGAACCAGAGCCTGGAAAGTTAATTTTTTAAAAAGTACTTAATAGCAGTTAGAGTTCCAAAGCCCCACAAAAATACTTAACTGTTGTTATACCTAACAGTTTTTAAAAGGAACATTTCATGTACCCATTTCTCAACAATAAGTAAAATAGGCCCAAGTCCAATTGTTCATCCCAACTGAAGTAAGCTTCTTAGGTCAGTGAAGACCTTGGTAAGACAACATAGTGGCATGTAAGTTCCACTGATTCAAGAAGTCTGCTCTAGCTGGAACAAATAATTGGATTTATGCCCTACTAGAGTATATATCTGGTGTTGCCTGGCATCTTATTTTCTCATAGGTAATACTTGTTAGAAAGATTTGAGATCCTGTGTCTCTAATTCCCCAAACTGTCTTGTCTAGTACTTGTAATTTTTCCCCATATTCTCCAATCCAATCTGTATTCAGAGTTATTAACATACAGAGGTTGGGTTCCTGAGGGAATACACTACCCTCCTCCTTGCTGCTAGACCGCATCTCCATAGCAACCAGCCTATTCAAGACAGACACAGTTGACTGAGGCCCAAGAGCTCTCTCACTGAGAATCCAAAGGGCCCTCCCTAAACTGCAAACTCCAAGATTCCGTAGAATCTTCTTAGGCAGCCAATCATATGAGATTTTCACCTGACACAGCCAATCACATGAGGTCTTTGCATGACACAGACAAATAGACAAACTTTGATTTTTATGTATTAGATTATTTAGTTAATTCTAAATGTTGGCCTGTGACGCAAAGCATATTATTTTCTTATCCACCTTGTTTTCGTCTCAGTACCCAAACCCAGAGGCTGGAGCAGCAGCATGAGGCCAGCCCTTGAACCATATGAGAACTTTCCCTTACCACAATGTACTGAGACTGATGTCCCCCATAGGTAAAAGTAAATAAAAAGTCCCAGATACATCATTAAAGAAGTGAAGTAATCTTTTGTTAAATTATAACTGGAAAATGATTTAACTATACCTTAGTTCATGGTAGGATTAATTCTAGGTAAAGAGTTATGAGTGACAAGTTACTCTGAAGCTCTCTCCTGGGCTCAGTCTGTGACACATAAGATAGGAGTAGAGGTCCAGGGTCCTCCATAGAAATGGTTGAGTGGTTGCCACAGCTGTCTGCAGTATATGCTACCCAAAGTATTTGTTTAGCTGTGCCTAAAGGCAGAATCGGCCCTCATTCATTGCAGGGTAAGTCAACAGGCAGCAACAAGAAGCATTAAAAAGCAGGAGTCTATAGGCTACCTCTTGAGGCAGCAGTAAACCTTGGAAGATACCTGAAGATGCCACCTGGATGCTGGGCTCTCTCAACCTGGTCCTAAAGAGAAATTGCTTGTTCATCTTTAATCTAACCATCCTTCCCATGATAGGCTATTCCTGATCAGTTACAGTATTTCTCATTATTACTTTTTTGTACTTTGGCATGTTTTTTAATGTATGCCTTCAGTGGCACAATAAACATATGGTTGTTGTTGCATAAACTGAGGTTTCCTGCCCCATCTCACGTTTCCTACTTCCAGTTTCCCTATCTTTGCAATCTCTTGTAAAGACATCCATTCCCTTCCAAAACCTCTCATCTCTACCAGAAATGTTGGAAGAAATTTTGCAAAAGCAAAACTTCTTTTGCAGTCAGAATCAGTGCAGATAAATCTATGTCATTTATTCTGCTCACAGTTACCTTTGTTTGCCCTTCCCTTTCCTTGATATGAAGCTTTGGGATTCTTAGAAAAGGCTTTGTAAGCCTTTCCTTTCTTTAATATTCCACTGACGCACTGCAACCCAAACTTTTTTCCTGGCCAAAATGCTTTGCAAAAAGATTGAGTGAGGTAGAGGGGGAGTGAGACACAGAAAGAGAGGGAGAGAAGTTCTAATTCTGTTCACTCCAGCCTTGCACAAATTGTTTACAGGATCTAGGGTCACGGTGTGTTCCCCGCCTGTCTCCAAAAATGTATTTGGGAAAGAACAGGCTGTTAACTCTGAACAGCAAAAGTTAAAGCCTCACGCATTGTGTTGGGCGCCATGTGAGCAAAAGTTTGTTTTGGAAGAATGCAAGGCCCAGTGGGGACCAGGAGCCATTATGACTGAGGTAGTATTTCAAATATTGTCCCTGACTCAGCTATGGAGCCATGGAGTGCGTATACAAAAAAGATTAGTACCTTGCTTCCATACAATTAACCAATGAGATTTAACTCCACACAGTGGTTGTAAGTAGGTCTCAAAAGGGAGTGAGGAGAGGGGAAACCTACCGTTTATCTACCATGTAAAAAAAAGCGATGCTAAAGCATGTTGACAAACATTTCCTTATTAAAACTGCATTCTTTCTCACTCTCTTAAACACACAGTTTAGAAACAGGAACACTTTACTGCCAGATTAACAGAAAAGCTAACTTGCTGTTGCTTTACATCATCAAAAATCATATCATCCAGTACAGGTGACTAGCAATTGAACAAGTGCTTGTTCATATAGCACATAATAATTGGCTGCAATTCTTGACTAAAAGAGACAGTTAGTAGCATATATTCTTCAACGTTTTGGGATAACTAGCTATTTGTAAATAATTTATTGAAAATATAAGTACACACATTGTTACTGCATATTAATAAGAACAACATCATCCCTTTTTTGATATAACATAATGTTTTCATTACATAAGCAATTATTGCAAATATCACAGGAAATCAAATATCATAGGTAGTTCAAATGCTAACTTGTGTTTTGCCTCATGCTGCTGATTGGAAAAAAAAAGTATTCTAAAAGTAAATACAAATTTCAGTTTAAATTACTTTTGAGAAACAGAAATGAAAGACTGGTTTTAACAATTGTAAATATTGCAACAACTCACTACTGTTCAAGTCTTGAAAACTGGCTGCAACCAACCACTTTTAAAAGTAACTTGCCAAGCTCTGCTACTCTTTCCTTTATAGAAATGTAATATGCCAAGCTGTACCTGGATCTATCCATCTGTTGAAGCATCCAGAGTGAACAGATATCAGTGAGATACAATTAGTACATGTAATTCTTAGTGTGTTCATATGTTGTGTGCCTGAGAGTGGGGGTACCCATGTATTCCATGAGGGCTGTTCTGTGCTGTTTCTGCCAATCTGATATTCACTGTTTTTATTCCCAATCAACAGGCACGGATGGATACACTCTAACTGTCCTAATTTGGCAGGGACAGTCCAAATTAACTGCTGTCATCCCATTTTCCAGCTGCTTTTAAAATGTCCTGGTTTCTCTCTCTTCCTCCCACTTGTTCCCTTTGTCCTAAGCTTGCTGCAAACTGAGTTCAAAAGGCAAGAGCAGTTTGCTTTCAATTAACTTACCAGAGGGAGAGGAAACGAGAAAGCAGAATTTTGTCTTCCCTTTAGATTCAGGCAAAAGCAAACTCCGGCAGCCTCTCCTTGTTTGTGTGTTTTCCACCATTAGCGCCTTTTATCAACATGACCATCTTTTGATGTTGCTTGGCCACACCTGTCCAAGCTGGTTTTCATCTGTGAAATGTTGGAAGGTAGTCAGACGCCAAGGTAATGAATGCTTCATCTCAGTATTCTCATGAGCCTTTCTCCCAGCCAAAAGTCACCACCTGGAGATCGTTCCAGCAAAGCAGAGGTCCATGGAAACCTTTTTAAATTCCTAACATCTGCAGGAAATATCCACTTACTAATGCTCTATTTATTGCTAATGGCTCTGATTATAATTCTTCTTCTGGACAATCAAAGACTTTTCTGTGCAGAGTATTATTATTATTTGTTGTTGTTGTTGTTGTTGTTACTGCACCTCCTCCTTTCGTATTTCCTGTCTTCTTCTCTGGAACTGATCCATTTGAAAATTAAAATGCCAGAGACAGAGATTGGCAAAAATTCCTAACTCAGGCTTTTAGCATTCCTGGCACCCATTCATCACTGTTGACTTTAACTATTTCCTCTCTCCTGCCAAACTGTAACTAACAATACTTTTCTTTGTAGCAGGCTAAATTGGTTCATTAGAATCTCCATTTTTTTTCTTTCTATTGAATGATGTTTATATAATTGTCTTCAAAAGTTGTTTTTCATATGTCTTCCTGCCATTCATAGACCCTAATGATTTTTAATGGGCAGAGAAATGTCTGTAACTCAGAACTGCAGGATCTTTTACTATACTTAGGTTTTGGAAAGGAAATTTAAGTCATAAAAGAAAGTAGTTAGAACCAAGATTCCTGCTTTCAGTTCAGAGATGGATGTAAAATGCATGAGATTTTAAAATTATGGCATTTAGTATCCCTATAGTCCCTTATGAGCATTATCTCAATCTTTATGCCAACTCTGTAAGGCAGCCTTCCTCAACCTGGTACTGTCCAGATGTGTTGGCTTGCTACTCCCAGATGCCCCAGCCAGCTATATGAGTTCGCTCCATGTAGAGAATTATCTCATCAAAGAGAAGACTAAGTTATAGAATGTTAAGAACATTCCAATAGCTCCAAGTTAAACATATATATTACCACAAGAATCCCATTAGCACACAAGATTTGAGAACAGATGGAACCATTAGTAGGAAGGGATGTAAAGAAGAAAGCCATGCTATAAGTAGGTCTGTGTGTGTGTGTATAAGTTTGAGGAGACTGACAGAGAGAAACATGGAATGAAACTGGTACATCGGTGAGGTGCGAGTATGAGACTGAATGAGGACTGGTCATAGGAAATGTGCAAATGTGCTCCCATCCTCTTTAGGCCTGTCATTCCTCACAGTACAAAGCTGTACAAATGTCAAAAGATAAACTAGGACAAAGTTTGTTCTCATTTGTCATATATTCAGTTCTAGGAACTGAATTAGATGGTGTTTCACTGGAAGCATTTCTTGAACATCCATTCACCCAGCCTGTTTTTCTGACCCCTCATTCTTCTTGGTCTGCAGTTCCCATAATGCCTAACCATTGGTGATGCTACCTGGGCTGATGTGAGCTCAGGTTCAACAGCATCTTGAGAACCATATGTTTCCCATCCCAGCCAATAAGACAAAACAATAAGACATTGTTTTGTCTTATTATATATATGTTATATATATGTATGTATCTTTAAAGTTATGGCACTTGAGATTTTGCTATGTAAGTACCATAAACACATAAGCTTCCTTCTAAATCACTTGCTATGAATCACTTGCTATGAATATATATATCATAGCATACAAAACAAGAGGGGAAAATGAAACTTCAAGTGATATTTTAAAATGACTTGCAGTTGTAAATTGTGCAACAAATTTGGACTTAGATTTTTTTAAGAAAGAAAGAATTTTGGTATGCTTCAATGTAGTAAAACTCAAAGAACATGATTACTTCCCTAGGAATATTCTTTTAAATGTTTCAATAAACTATTCATCATTTTAGACCAGTTGAATATCTGAATGCAAGATATGGAGATGAGTGAAAGTATGTGCTAGAAGAAACAGACCTCTTTCATCATTTCTAATTACATGTACCACAATTTTAGTAATACAAAGAATATAACAGACAACAGACAAAAAGTCTTAAGCAACATGTAATTGTTTGCAGGGGATGAGAAAATCCTTGCTATGAGAACAAAAGGTTACAGCACACACATGCATATTTTAATTTACAAAATATTGCTATAGCCACTCAGTGCATAGAACTATTGATCAGAAATATAGCTGTGTCTGTGTTGTCTGAAATATTGGGAAAGGAAGCAACGTATTCAGTATCACTCTCAAAGTGGTGATGGGTCCTGCAGAAAAGCATACTTTGGGGCCTTTAATCTACTTGGTCATTTAGATTCTGGATCTAATGGTCTTGCAAGGAGAAACTCTTTTGAAGTTAATGTGCTTTACTCCATTTGCTTGAAATAGTTGTATATGCCCCTCTGCTCAGGTGGTAATACAGTGTCCCCTCCATATTCATGAGGGTTCAGGGAGCAGAACCTTCATGAAAGTGGGAAAACAGTGAATAATTCCCTCCATGATCCACTTCCCATTCCTTTGCCTCTGGCCCCATTGTTCCCAGGGGGAAGAAAAAAGACAAAGTAAAAGGCTTACCAGTGCGTTCCCCTTAGATAGAGGAGAGAGAAGTTCTGGAAGTCTAGCTACTTTGAGTTGCCATCTTGAGAAAGGAGGGGCAGGAGCAAAGAAAGCACCTAACCAATCAGCAGCCATTACACTGCAGAATGTGCAGCTGCATGGCAGAGAGGACAACCATCCAGCAATGGAGGCAGGGCTTTGCTCGCCCAAAAGGAAAAAATGTCCATTTTGAACAGAAGCTTTGCAAGCCTAGGATGAGGAATGCAAGGGAATGGGAGGAGGAAAATGGGGGGGACATGTCTAACAAATAATCAAATTTGTGAAGGTTAGACCCATGAATGTGATGGCAGGACTGTATATATTATTTTGTGATAAACCAGCCTGCTGCCTTTGGGAGCCCTTCTCCTTATTCTGTTGACTGAGGTCCCGCACTTCTCTCCCAAAGTCCTGCCTTGATTCTGTTGTTTTCATCCCACTAGATAAAAAGAAAACACTGTATGAGAAAGCTTGGGCAGATATATACAGAGCTTCAGAAGCAACAGCACCTTTTCGATTGCTTCTCTACTGCCAGATTGGCACCAGTAAGCCACTGCTTCAATCTCCTGTTGTATTATTTCTACCCAGTAGAGAGTCCAGGTTTTGGTTTAATAAAACAAATGAAAGCAAATCCATTTATTTTTCCCCTTCATAAAGAACATGTCAAGAAGAAGAAGAAGTTCTTCCCTTTGTCCCCCACTATAGACAGAGTGGTTTCAGGGAAATTCTGTTACTTCTCATTGTAACCTCTAGGTCAAAGATCTGAAACACTTCTGTGGATTTTGTATTCTGTTGTATTTTGTTGCATGGTCAACCCAGCTACCCCTGAATATATTTCCAGAGCACAGCACTTGATTATCAAGATGTTGAGCAGCCGTTCACTGACTTTTCAACAGAATACAGTTATGCTACAGAAATTCCAAAAATATCCTTGGTCATCTTGGAAGATGCAGGATATAGAAATGTTACTTTCAGGAATACAATTCCTAGAACCCTCCACACTGGCTGGCAGATTTTGGGAGTAGTATTTCAAGAAAGTATCCTCCACTCCCACTCTGGTAAGAATTATAAGACACATATAACCTACTACTGATGATATGTTCAGAAGAAGAAGAATTATGAGAGTTGTAGTAATTACTTAAAACCTGGTAATAGGTGGAGAGCATTTGTGTAAATTTTAAAAAAAACCTAACGGAGAAAGAAACAAAAGTGACCTCATTGTTAGTGTCTACTTTAGCCCTACCCCTGCCCATCCAGACAGAATATTTTAATGATGCATTTCTAAAACAAAGGACAAAATAATCAAAAAGGAGAGGTACAGTAGTAATGGAAGACTTAAACTATTCTGATGATTGTTTGAAGTCATACTCTACTAAGAGTATTGAGGTAAAACAAATTCCTTGTTAGTCTTGCAGATAATTTCACTGTACAAAATGTTTAGGAGGGAACAAGGGAACCATCTATTTTGGATTTGATCCTAACCAACAGAGATGAACTAGTCAATAGGGTGGAATTTTTGGGATCCTTGTGCTGGAGTGACCATGTCCTCTTGAGATTTGTTACACACAGGAAAGAGGAAGCCAGATGTAGTTAGACACACATTCTGGACATCAAGAAAGCTGATTTCAGTAAGCTTAGGGAAATATTGGGTGGTGCCCCATGGTCTGAAATGCTGAAAGGAAGGGGAGTTCATGATAAGTGGAAGGTTTTTAAAGGTGACATATTGAAGACACAGTTGCAAACAACTTCAGTGAGGAAGAAAAGTGGAAAATGTATTTCAAAAACCAGGATGAGACGTGTGTGAAAACTGGAAAAGGGGAGAAATCACCAAAGAGAAATACAAACAATAGCCAATACTTGCGGGGAGAAATTCAGAAAAACTAAAGCTCAGATTCAGCTCAAGCTTGTTCATGAGATTGGAAAATAATAAAAAGACTTTTTGGCTATGTTTGGAGCAAGAGAAGAAGCAAGAAAATGGCAAGACCACTGCATAGAGAAGATGGTTAAATGCTACCAGGGGACAGAGAGAAGGCCAAACTGTTTAATACCTTCTTTGTTTCAGTCTTCCCTCAAAAGTAAAATAGTGCTCTAAGTAATGAAAATAGAAAACAATATGCGGTAAGGGGACTACAGCCCTTAATAGGTAAAAGGATAATAAATTAATACCTGGCTGCTCTAAATGAAATCAAGTCTCCAAGGCCAGATGAACTACATCCATCAGTGCTAAAGGAGCTTGCAGATGTAATCTCAGAGCCACTGTCAATAAACTCTGAAAATTCTTGGAGAACAAGAGAGGTCCTAGCAAATTAGAGAAGGGCAAATATTGTCCCCATCTTCAAAGAGAACAACAAAGAAAATCTGAGCAACTACTGATCTGTCAGCCTGATGTCAATACCAGGGAAAAGTTTTAGAATATTATATTTGCTGGTGTATAAGACTCACTTTTTCCCCCAAAAAAAACCTGTTTGAAAATGAGATGCGTATTATACACTCGTATGTCTTAGGCCCTTTCCACATGGCATTTTCCATGCAAAAGGGCGCCTGGAGCGTCACACAATTGTGAGGAGCGATCTGCACAATGCACTCACAATTGTGCGATGCTCCAGGGGCCGGCAGGCGTCAATCATGCACCTTTTCATTTTCGGCTAGAAGCCGAAAATGGTGCACAATCGCACATTGCTCCTGGGCCCTGTGCACTTACCTGGTGTGCGGAGCCTCTGGAGCCGCACCGATCACGCTTCCTGCCCTAGCACAGCCTGGGAAGGTCCCAGGCTGCACTGCGGAAGGAAGAGGCAGGGCTCTTGCGCGAGCAGGCAGCTCATGCAGAGCCGAAGGACCCCAGACTCGAGAGCCTCTCACCAGAAGCTGCTCGCATGATCCCTGCACCCCAGCGCCGGAAGAAGGTAAGGTGCAGAAAGGGCCTTATACATCAGCAAATAGTATTTGCCAGTGTATAAATAGGGTGCATTTTATACACTAGTATGTTTTATACATCCGGAAATATGGTATATCATTAAACAATCGGGATATGCATACTTAGAAAGGAATGCTGTGGTTCCTTAGAGTCAGCACAGGCTTCTCAAAAACAAATCATGCTAAACTAATCTTATATCTTTTTAAAAAAAACAGAGTTACAAATTTGGTAGATCAGGGAAGTTCTGGAGATGTTGTATATCTTTATTTCACTACAGCTTTTGACAAGGTCCCCCCTGATATTCTTGCAGGCAAGCTGGTAAACTGCGAGCTAGACACTGTTACAGTTAGGTGATCTGTAACTGGTTGGCAAACCAAACCCAGAGAGCACTCACCAATGGTTGCTCTTCATTATGGAGAAAAGTGACTGGTGAGGTGCCTCTGGGATATGTCCTGAACTCAACATTACTTAACATTTTTATCGATAACTTAGATGATGAAATAGAAGGCATGCTTATCAAATTTGCAGATAAAACCAAATTAGGGTGGGGTGTAGCAAATACTCCAGAGGACAGGATCAGTATTCAAGGTGAGGTTGATAGATTGCAGAGCTGGGCCAAAATTAACATAATGAATTTCAACTGAGATTAATGTAAGGTACTATACATAGACAGGAAACAGGAAATGAACAAATATAGTATGGGTGATGTCTGCTTGAAAGTGATACATGAGGAAAGGAACGAGTGGTCTTAGTAGACCACAAGCTAAACATGAGTCAACCACGTGATGGTCCAAAAAAGCAAATGCAATTCTTGGCTGTATCAACAGGAGCATAATGTCCAGATCAAGGGCAATAGTGCCACTGTGTTTTGGTTTTGTCAGATCACACTTGGAATATTAGGTCTAGTTCTGAGCACCATAGTTCAATAAAGATATCAACAATCTGAAATGAATCAAGAGAAGGGCAAACAAGAGATCAAAGGTCTGGAAACCAAGCCTTATGAAGAATGATTTACAGAGCTGGACAAGTTTAGCTTGGAGACAAAAGACTAAAGGCCTTTCCACTTTCAACATCCTTTGGGATTCTGAGGTTTGTAGTTTACTGAGCCCAAAGAGCTTGCTTGTTGAGAATTTTAAATGCCCCTCTCTCAACTGCAAATCCCAGGATTCCATAGGACGTTGAAAGTATAGTATAGTATAGTATAGTATAGTATAGTATAGTATAGTATAGTATAGTATAGTATAGTATAGTATAGTAATTCAGGCTTGCTGTCCACAGAAGCTTATTTAAATAGAATGTGTTAGTCTTTAATATATCACAAGATTGCAGTAGCTGAAGTCCAAAAACATCTCGAAGACCAACCCTACCCAGAAGCAAATCCTCCAAGCAAATAAAAGATGTCAGAATTATCTATCATAGGTTTCCCTTATTGTGCCTAATTTAGCCAAAGTGTAATGGAAAGGCAAGATAGCTAGCCTTGCTGCCTGGAAATAGGCTTGGTGAGTGAGTTGGATTGAAAAGATTATATTCTTTTCATCATTTGGTGGAGAGGGAGAAAAATCACTAGCACATTGCTTCTGAAGAGGAACTGCAGCTAAAATCCACAGGAGGCAGTCACAGAAAATTATCCCTGAAAGTGTGGGAGGTCAACTGCAATTGTGTATGTAGCTTACAATAGAAGTGGTGGGGAGGAGATTATTTACTGGAACCAGGAGAAAGTGGTACGCATATTAGCATCCTGAAATCCATACAAGACATCTTCATGCCAATGAAATGGCCACAGCTCTGATTTTTGGGTGCTTCCAGATAGAAGATGTCTAATACTACCAGTCCCAAAAGGCATTGCACAGCCATTCCACCTCTCTCTCTCTAACAGGTTTTTTGCAGGAAGAATTGATTGAGAAAGAAGGGAGATTTACAAGTGATATTCATCCCCATGTGCAATGCAATTCCAGCAGTGAGTCATGGAGACCTCACACTAAAAGCTTCATCTGGAAAAACCTGAAGAATCACCATCTATTAAGATCTGGCTTAGTGTTATGAATGCTAGTCTCTTCCATCATGGAAGTGTTTGATGGGGTGATGTTTTCAGTGGTAATGTGACTTTTATTGGTCATTAGGACACAACTTTGGCAGTTAAACTTCTGGAGTCCCTATGAATTTGCACATAAGATACTTGAGAAGAAGAAAAGAAGCTTACCTCTTGGACAGTCTCCTGAACCTCTTGAACTATGTAGGTGAAAGGGAACCTTTTCTAGTTTACTTTGGCTCTGCTCCATTTCTCATCTTGCAACAGTCTTCCTCCATTGCTACTGTTGGCTCTCAGACCATTATTAGTCCCAGGCCCCTATGTAGTTTCCTGAATTTTTCCTTGTGTTTTCTTTGTAATATCTAATCCAGGAGAAATTTCTGAATGCTCCTTACACTGGCCATTATGAAAACACAAACCCAAGTTCCCTGCTGAAGCTCTTATTTTCACAGCCTTGTGCTTAATGAGTCAGAAAAGCCAAACAAAAATGCCCCCCGATGAAGACCAGTGGGAGTTTGGCGAAGGTGTGGCGTCCTACGGCATTCAGCGTTGTCAGAAAAGGGGACATCTTGGGCTGCGGCCCAATGGTGTCATGGGCTGCAAGCATATTTGAGTTGATGTAGGAACGTAACTTTCCCTAGAAAGTTTGATCATGTTGGCTGGGAGATTCTGCATCTTCTGGTCCAGAAAAATAACTTTCCCAAGCCTTGTGAAATACAAGGGAAGGAGAAGGGGCTACTTACAAGCCAGAAGACATTTCAGCACCTAAGGTGGAAAACTGACACAGTAATCCTCTTCTTCCGAAACCTTATTAGAAATCATAATACTACATGCTATTGTAATAGAGCATGAGGCTGCCCTTTAACAGCAACCAAAATCAGCCTGAGGGCCCAGCCTATGATGTGGTTATGATGTGTGAATAGAGTGGCTACTTAGATATCTCCGGGGGGAAAGGAAGTACTTTACCAAATGAAAAGAAAAAAAGACAGAGATCTGTGCCAAAATTGCGTATCCTGACATATATGACACATAAAGATGTACTTTAGAAAGAATTACAGTAATATGATACTGTAAATCTCACCAAAGCAAGGAAGACTGTGGCATTGTAACTGTTGTGCCTGCTGCTTGGTCTCTTGTCCTGATGTAACTATTAGGCCTCTGTTCTTACTTCCTATGAGGTTTAATGTTCTCAGTCTCAAGTCCATTGGGTCATTAGTGGTCCACCAACTCAGTTCAGATAGTCCATAAATGGCAGAAAATCCAGAAAAATCTGCAACTAATTTGTTTTTGTTTTTTCCTGATGATAGATGTTGGGGCTCGCTTTGACCAGGGCCAGGTTACCAAACAGACTTACAAGGCCATAGCTTAGGATATGCAATTTTCATAATTCATTTTGTCACTTAGTTAAGACTTCCCTGTTTTGGTAGGTGCCTTGTTTTATGATTTAGTTCAGTGCATTGTCTACTGCAGAGGTGGGCAACCTCCAGGTGGCCAGGGCCCAGACTGGGACCACTCTTCACCATCTGAGACCTGATGTAAGCTGTTCCAGCCTCTCAAACCCAAGCTGGCTGAAAGTCCATCTCTAATTTCATAAAACGTTTTCAGTGGGCAAAATAAGATGCCACGGGAGGCCACACTTTCTATTGAAAAATAAATTCTCTTCCTCTTTCTTTTTTTTAAGAAAGATTTTGTTTTTTAGTTGAGTTTAGAAGAGTTCAGGGTCCAGAAAAATGGGAGCCCAAGGATCCATGCAACCCAAAGCCTTAGTGTTATTGTGGTGGTGTGCCTTCGAGTAATTTCCAACTTTTCTGGGGGCTGAGAGTATGTGATATGCCCAAGGTCAGCCAGTAGGTTCCCATGGTCAAGTGGAGAATTCAACTCTGGTCTCCAGGGTTGTTGTCCAAAGCTATGCTGGTTCTTTCACCACGCCCCCAATCTACTGTATTTGTCTATTATATAATGATACTCACTTTCACTTTTAAAATCATTATTAGTTTTAATTATTGCTACCCATCCTGAGTGGTAAGTAAAAACTAGCAAAGTGGGCTATGAGGTTTCTGTATAAAACAAGCAAACAACCTGGGCTGATAATTCGCATCTCCCCCACATGGTCCAGCCCTTCTCAACAACCTGGCCTATAAGAAGGCACTGGTCTTGCTGATGATGAGGGCACTAAATAAATCTTATTAAAATATTGTTATTTATGTGCTCTAATTTGTAGAACAAAAAAATTAAGTGGTATGCCAAGATTTCCAGGAATGTTCAAATGATATGCACTCACAGAGACACAGGCCATTTGTGCACTGAACTGTTATAGTGCTATTATTCCACTTTCAACATCCTATGGAATCCTGGGGTTTGCAGTTTAGGGAGGGGCCTCAAAGGTCCACTCACTTTGTATGTATGCCTTCAAGTCACTTGTTGACTTATTGCGACCCCATGAATTAATAGGATTTTCTTAGGCAGGGAATACTCTGCCAGTTCCTTCCTCTGAAATAAATATTACAGCACCTGCTATTCCTTGGCAATCTTCCATCCAAGTGCTAACCAGGGCTGATGCTGCTTAGCTTCCAAGAACAGAAAGGGATCTGGAGCCTTTAGGTATTGCAGTTGTGGTTGCTGTATGGCTTCAAGTTGTTTCTGACTTATGGTGACCCTAAGGCGTCATGGGTATTTTCTGGGGCTTAGAGCGTTCCAGTCAAGGTCGCCCAGTGGGTTTCTACTTGCTGATAATTAGGGAGAGTTGATGCTGAAGGGGAATAAATTAGTCTTTAATGACCAGTTTGCCTGCAAGACATGATCTGGGGGGATTGAAGGAAGAAGGTAGGAAGTCCCACTTTCCAGTGTGGAGATAGGATCATCCACAAGGCTATGTGTTTTAGCCGGAGTTCATTGCAACTGAAGCATCTTTCCACTGCAGTTGCTGTTTTTAAGGACTTGTTGCCTACTGTAAGGCTGTCTCATTCTTTCTGCTACCCTCTTGCATGTTTATAAAGAGAGGAAATACTAAAAAGTAATCATAAAACTGCATTGCTCTGTCATCCCCAGGAAGCTAAACTACAGTGCTGCTCTGGGCTTCTGAGTATTTGGGATGGAGAAAAGATTAAAAGGTATTGTTTCTCATTAGTGAGCGAAGGAAAATCTTAGAGCCAAGAGAACTTTCTCTACATAACAGTTTCTTCCCATCTCTCAAATATATAACAGTTTTGAGTAAGACCTGCTATGGACGTTCATCCAAAATTTGAAACAGCTGCCTGAGTTGAAGACTGCCAAGGCTAGGTAAGCACTGTTGCCAGGTATCTATAACGTGAACAGAATCCAAAAAGAATCCAGAATGCTTTGAAGACAATATCCTGTATCCATATTTCTGTTCTTGCTGCTTCCAAAGAGCCAAGAAGGTCCAAAAAACAGGATAAAGAGAATACAGTACCACATTTATAATATACTGGCAACATCTCTGAAACTATGCCAGGTGATTTGGATGCAGAGATGGCTAAGGAGTAAGGGGCTACTTTACATCATCAACTGTTCTGTTTCAGCCTTTCATATATGTAAATGAGTTTGTGGGACATTCCTTTTTTCATGCTGGTTACAATCAGGAAACTTGCAAGGCGTGCCTCAATAAAAGATTGGACTATATTAGAAAATAATTCTCTAATTTGAAAAACTGTCCATCTGCTTCCAGATGGCAAAAACCACCCACAAATCCCTCTAGTACTGCTCTTATTGATGGCTTTTGAAATTCAAAACCTCATTTTTGTTAAACTTTGTAATATATTCAGCTGTGTTTGGCATTTTTAGACTTAAGATTCTCTCCTCTAATATAGAGGTTCTGAAAAACAAAAGGATATGACTGCATTTTCATTCTGTCATGATTTCCCACTGAATCTAGTGTTTTCGTCCCTGTGTGTGAATCGGATTTTGAACTAAAACCAGTGTTAGTCCCGAATGAAGTAAGCCCATTAAAGTCAGTTGAACTAATTTAGTAACAGTCCCCATTTATTTCAATTACTGTTGTTGTTGTGTGTCTTCAAGTAGCTTCCAATGGTGTCACTAAGGTGAACCTATCATGGGATTTTCTGAGGCTCAGTGTGTGTGTGAGACACGCCCAAGGTCACCCACTGGATTTCCATGGCCAAGCGGGGAACTGAACCCTGGTCTCCAGGGTAATAATCAATGGCCATTTCTGCACTTCACTGTTATAGTGCTATTATTCCACTTTCAACATCCTGTGGAATTTTGGGGTTTGTAGTTGACTGAAGCCAAAGAGCTCTCTGACAGATAATTCTAAATGCCGCTCTCTAAACTGCAAACCCCAGAATTCCATAGGGTGTTGAAAGTGGAATAATAGCACTATAATAGTTTAGTGTGGAAATGGCCTAACAGACCACAACACTACAATAGGTTAGGTCTATTCTTGTTGGGAAAGAGTCATTGGACTAGCACTTCAGGAGGCCAGGGCTTGAATCCCCATGAGCCATGAAAACTCATTGGATGTCCTTGGGCGAGTCACATTTTCTTAGCCTCAGAAGAGGACAATGGCAAACCTCCAAATAAATCTTGTCAAGCAAACCTTAGGATAGGGTTGTGTTAAGTTGGAGTTGACTTGAAGGTGGTTAACAACAATGGCAACAACTTTAGTTGGCATAAACAATGACTCCTTTGTATTTATTTCTATGTTTCTGTTGCTTGTACTAAGAATACTTTGTTTCAGACCTTCAGGAGAATCTTTCAGTTCCATTTCTGTCTTCTTTCCAAATTTTCCCTGTGCTCATAAAGAACCATAAATGGTCTGTCTTCCTTTCTCTGAAGTGTTGTCCATGCTATAATTGTGTAGTGTGGAAGACCCCTAGAAAGCTGACCACAAACCTTGCATGATCATAGCTTGAGGAAGGGATGTTATTTTCAGTGTTACAGTTTTAATCTGCAATCCTATGCAAACTGTCTTGCAAGACTGACTGAACTCAGTTGTACAGCAGTAAGGAAGACTATGGTAGTAATCTGCCATGTGTGCTGTTTCTCCCACCAATATATTAACCAGTTCACTGATAAATAGACATCAAGTGTCTGCTAGTTAAAAGATAGAGTGGCCTAACACTTGAATATGATGAATCTAAAATTTGTGTTAAGACTGAGATATATTCCTTGCCTAAGAAAAGGAAATTTGAAGGCACATATGTATACACACACATAAACATTCAAGACTATAAATACTCTTATTTTGGTCTTGACATGATGGGTATGATTCAAGGATGTAGATACGGGGGGATGGAGGATGAGAGTATTGCCCCCAATGCAAATTTTGCCATTCCAGTTGAAAATTTTTCTCCAGACCCTCCAATTTCTACCATTGCAAAGAATCAAACATTACAAATGTACCTTGAACTCTTCTATTTGCTGTGTTGAAATTCACATAATTTTACTTGCTTCTTTTCTTCACATGCCTTAACTCTATTTCTAAATAGAATTGTAGAGTTGGAAGAGACCACAAAGGCCGTTGAGCTCAACTTTTTCCATGCAGAAATACATCATCAAAGCATTCTCAACAGATGGCCTTCCATCTTCTGTGGAACAACTTCCAAAGAAGATGACTCCGCCACATTCTGAGGCAGAGTATTCCACTGTTGAATTGCTCTTATTATCAGGAAGTTCTTTCTAATGTTTAGGTGGAATCTCTTTTCCTGAAGTTTGAAGCCATTACTCTGTGTCCTAGTCTTTGAAGCAGCTCCATCTTCCATATGACATCCATTAAAATATTTAAACATAGCTATCATATCCCTTCTTAACCTTCTCTTCTCCAAGCCAAACATACCCAGCTCCCTAAACCACTCCTCATACAGCATGGTTTCCAGGCCTTCTACCAGACTGTCTGTTTGATGATCTACTCTAGAATATTTCCCAGTATTGTTGTCAGGCTGAGTGGGTAGTAATTGTTTGGGTTCTCCTTTTTTTGCCTTTTTGAAGATGGGGCAATATTTGCCCTCCTCCAGTCTGCTGGGACTTCTCTCGTTCTCCAGGAATTCTCAAAGATTATTGTAGGGGTTCTGCGATTACCTCTGCCAGTTCTTTTAATACTCCTGGATGTAGTCCATCTGGTCCTGGAGACTTAAATTCATTTAGAGTTGTCAGGTATTCCTGTATTACCTCTTTACCTATACTGTGCTGCATTTCCTCTATGCCCAGTTGAAGTTGTTTAAAGTTATTACAATGCTAGAAATGTGGAAACTGAAGGAAAAATTCATTCCAGGCAGACAGAATTCTTATTTGGCGAAGAAAAATACTATCGTTTTGTCTCTACTGTCACTACACTGGTGGAATACCTCTTATGTACTTCAGCTATGTTGTGTGGTTGTATGCTTTCAAGTAATTTCTGGTTTATGGTGACCTTAAGGCAAACCTATAATGGGATTTTCATGGCAGAATCTGTTCAGCTGGAGAGGGGGGTTGCCCTTGCCTTCCTCTGAGGCTGAAAGAGTGTGACTTGCCCAAGGTTGCCCATTGGGTTTCCATGGCTGAGCAGGGATTCCAACCTTTTGACTTCTAGTGTCCTACTACAACCCTCAAACCATACCACCACATTGGTTCTCACTTCAGCTATATATTATATATAAAATAATTTTTCTCTGTGAATAATATACACAAGATGTCCTTTGAAGAAACAATCCCAGACTTCTTTGACTCCAGTATGTGTCTAATAACCCGTGGAGGAAAGGAGGCATCTCATACCAATGATTAAAGAGAAACATAGTTGTTCCCCTGTAAAGAAGAAAAATGAGCCAAAGTTGGGGGGGGGCAGAGTTGTTTTTTTTCTGCTAAATGGCTGTTGCAACTTCTCCTCCCCTTCATACAAAGCTTGCATAATACAGTGGGAGGCAAACTTCCTGTGAAGATTCACAGTCTTTCACCTACACCTTCTACTTCTGCTTCTCAGAAGCTGTGGGTAAGAAGGTTATTTCCTATAAGAAAATGTGGCCTTTTATCTATTACCCGTATCCAGCAGGGGGCAGAAGTATTATTGGGAATTTAAGTTTAGATTTGTTGTCAGGACTGTTGTACACTATACTGATTTTATGTGAAAGCCAAAACCCAGAAAGTTCATTTTCTAACTATGCTTTCTAGAATCACCCAGGGTCAGCCAAATTCTAAGTGTCATAGTCCAAAAGAACAATTTTCTAACCTGTGACTGCTCTGAAACCAGTTTTATCCTGAAAAGAAGGACACAAATGTAAATGCAGATACTACAATGAACAAGATAGCAGGATGCTTTTTTCCCAACATTGTTGCCCATGTTTATTTATTGCCCCACTTCAGGTCTTTCAAAACGCCTTTCCCTCAAGTTGTACATTCTGGCAATAAGCAAGGATGCCAGTGGAGTAGTTCCGTGATGTATTTAAGTCTTTTATTCCAAGTCTCAAGTCAAGTCTCAAGTCTCTACCTTCAAGTCTCAAGTCAAATCTCAAGTTCTTGAAGATAGTTTTCAAGTCAAGTCTCAAGTCTGGAAGCCAACTTTATACCCCAACCAAATTTCCAGAATTATTGGCTAGATTGAAATAAATCCAGTTTTAACAATTTAAGCAGTCAGCTCTCCACCTTTGCAATTTTGCCATCTGCAACTTTGGAAGTGGGGAATAGGATCCTATCTTACTCCCCATTACTGAAGATTCAAAAGCTTTAGAAGGAAGGATCCTTCTTCCTCAAGCCCATTGCCAGCACATTTGCTGTTCCCCTCTGAGAAATGCACACTGCACTCTGGGGGCAAGTCTTGTCTTTTGCTCTTAGGAAAAGTTTTAGGAGGCTCCTCCGATATGCAGTGGGGACAGGCTGCTGAGCAGACCTCAAGCCCACCTTAAGCCCATTGCCTAACCTGTTTGTTGTTCCCCTCTGAGAAATGCACCCACACTTTGGGCTTGGGACAGACTGTCATGTGACTAGTAGGCAAAAAGAGATGGAGGTGTTGTTCAAAGTCATAAGGTTTCTGGATTAATGCGTCATGTTACTAAACCAAAAGCATTAAGTCACTCATTAAAAATATACAAGTCTCAAGTCAAGTCAAGCCAGTGCATCATTTATGGCCGAGTCGAGTCCAAGTCAAGTCACTGAAGTGACTTAAGTCTGACTTGAGTCCAAGGCCCTTTTTGAACATCATTTGCAATGTGAAAGGGTCCCTGGAGCATCCACACAATGCACTCTCAGTCACGCAACACTCCAGGGGTGGACAGGCGCTGACAACGCACTATTTCATTTTCAGCTGTGAGCTGAAAATGGTGCGCAATCACGCATCGCTCCAGGGCCCTGCGTGTACTTGCCATGCATGTGGAGCTCTGGAGCCATGGCACTCGTGCTTACTGCCCTGTGCAGCCTGGGAAAATCCCAGGCTGCACTGCGGAAGGAAGAGGAGGGGCTCTTGCGTGAGCAGGCAGCAGCTGCGGAGCTGAAGGAACCGGGACACGAGAGCCTCTCGGAAGAGGCTGCTTGCGCAATCCCTGCACCCCAGCTCCGCAAAAAGGTGAGTTGCGGAAAGGGCCCCAGTCTGTCGACTCGAGTCTACATCACTGGAGTAGTTGCTTCAGTCTTAAGTGCACCATGAGGCAAATTTTGGCTCTGTGCTGGGGTCAAACTTAGGCCCTTTTTGCAAGCCATTTCACATTCAAAAGGGCCTCCAGAGTGTTGCGCGATTGTGAGGACCGTTCCACATGATGTCCTCGCAATCGTGTGATGCTGCCAGGGCTAATAGGCAGTGATCGCGGAATATATCATTTTCCGCTTCTTGCTGAAAGTGATGCATGATCGCGCATCACTCCCGGGCCCCACACACGCTTACCTTGTGTGAGGAGCCTCCAGAGATGTGGCCATTGCGCTTCCTTCCCCAGCGCAGCCTGGGAAAGTACTCGGCTGCGCTGCAGAAGGAAGAGGCGGAGCCCTCATGCTTCCTTCTGGCCAGCAGGGAGCTGCTGCAGAAAAGAAGCAGAGGGGACGCAAGTGCCTCTTGCAAGAGGCTTCTCGGGATCCCCACGCACCCACTTCAGGACCAGGTAAGGTGAGGAAAGGACCTTAGTGGCCACTTTCCCTAGGGCCAGAATCAAGCCTTAGGCTAAGATTTAGGCTTGCTAGATCAGGATCATCCCAGGCCCTGAGATTTCTGGGCCAAAACCTGAAATCTAAAGAAAGCATGATGTCATGGGGTGGAACTGTTGATGCTATAAAGCATCATGCATTAATCAGCAAGTACAGTTGCTCACAGCTAGTCATTCAGAAACACACATAGGCAGAACCTATTTTCCTGGTAGGAGATTAAAGTGACTTTGCAGATTGCAAAGTAACGTTAAATCAGTTTTTATTACTTTATTTAAATACTAATGAGTATATACTATACTATATTAGTATATACGAATGAATATTTAAATGCTGATTTCAATAAATTAACTTTTGCAAAATGCAGCACATTGCACAGCCAGCTAGAAACCTCTCTGCCTGGCTGAAGGACTGCATGCTACCTTGTCTCTTGCCTGGAGCTGAGCCCATTCAAAATTGCATTGTATGAACCCATGCCTTTCACCCAGGTGAAAGGTGGAGACTCCAAGTGGCACCCTCAGATCCATCAAGCCTAGCTGGAATGGAGGACCTCAGGCCTTGGTCCCCTCTGGTCTTCTCCAGAGAGCCACATTCCTTCCCCAGAATACATCTGCTGCTTTCCTAGCTTTTGTGCTGGTTTTCTCCGTGTTCTAAGGTCAAAAGGCTTCTCTTAAGGCTCAGTTGCTGGTAGCAGGAATGTTTAGTTAAACCATGGTGGTATTTTTGGTCCTACCTTTTTCCGTTTTGACCCTGCCTACCACTGAAATGCAGTCCCAGAGCACTTCCCTTTACCCTTTTTGAAGTCTAATGTAAGTGATTATATCCAGTCGTCAGGTCAGTGGCAGAGCTGGGGGGAGAGGGGAGGCAGGAAGGGCGGTCTGCTCCAAGTGGCACATTTTTCGGGGTGCCAATGGCCCTCCACAACATGGCCATAATGAAGACCTCCCTCTTCCCCTACACTCTTCAGAGCCCTGCCAGCTTCAAGGCACCTGGTGCCCTCAGCAGCCTCAAGACCCAGCTCCCACTCAGTACCTCGCACGGCGTCAGCAACATCCTCAGCTGACCCATGGCCGCCACTTCTACTGCCACCACCACCGGCAGTCTCCTCACCGGTCTGCCCCAGCTGAATGGACTAGCCACCACCGCTGTGGCGGGGATGTATTTTAACCCAGCAGCCATCTGCAGGTACCCCAAGCCCCTGGCCAAGCTGCCTGGGAAGCTGCCCATCTTCTGGCCTGGAGTGACCAGAAGCCATGGAGGGACCCGCAGCTCGGCTGTCCCAGTAAGGCAGGAGTGTGGCAGAGCTTGCCGAGCGGAGGCAGGGACGGCTGGCACCTGAGTCCAGGAAAGGGGAATGGGGTGCACATGGGGGAGAAGGGGCTCTTTTGCCCTGGGTGGCAAAAATTCTTGCTACATCACTGGGTCAGGTAGCTTGAATTTTAAGTTATTAATGTCCTACCTACAGTACACACAAACTTTGTCTCCAGTGTACATTTTGTTAGTCAGTATGTCATTGTTATGTGGATACTATCCACAGTTATTGTGTGCAGCTACGTATATATCCAGGATAGAATAGAGAGATCTGTGCACAGAATGGCTGATAGGGGCTGGCATACCCCCCACAACTCTCCCGTTTTAGCAAGGGATAATCTTCCCTGATTAATCTTCCCTAGTCCTACTTTTTCTGATGCATTTAAAAGGTCCCAGATTCCATCTCCTCCTTCCTTTTGTCCTCAGCTTACTTCAGTGGCTGCAAACTGAGTTCAAATACAAGACTAGTTTGCACTCAGTTAATTCAGCAGTGGGAAGAGGAAAGGAGGAGTGGAATCTTGCCCTTCCCAGTAGCCTCAGACTTTGGGGTCATATCACACTACAGTATTATAGTGTTATTATTCCACTTTAACTGCCAAGGCAACATTCTGTAGAATTCTGGGGTTTGCAGTTTAGTGAAGCCCAAGAGCTCTCTGGCTGGGAATTCTAAATGCCCCTCCTCAAATTTCCAGTCCCAGAATTCCATAGGATGGAACCACAGCCATTAAAGTAGAATAATAGCACTATAAAGATGTAGTGTGATAGCACCTAAAAGCAAACTACTGCAGCCTCTCCTAGCTTGTGTTTTCTTCCTCATTAATAACTGTTGTCATCTTGACCACACTCTGATGTTGCTTGGCCACATATCTCCAAGTTTTCATCTGTGAAATATTACAAACTATGAGCTGGTGCTGATGGCAACATGTACCTAGCTCTGGAATGCATTTGCACACGCAAAAGGTTCTCTCTGTGGCAGGCCTCATAGCCTGGAGTTGTTTCCTGAGGCTTTGGTGTCGAGTAGCATGTGTTTGCACAGCAATCTTGCTTTATTTTTCATGGCCTAAATTCAATTATTATCCCAACTAGTGCTGAGCCATTGAATCAATGGGAACTTGGTACGCCAGCATGTATATAAGTTCCATTCATTCAGTGACTGTACTCAAGTTAGAACTAATAATTGGATTTAGATCCCTCTTTCCACATATACAGAGCACAAGTTGTCTTTGCTGATCGAGAAGAGATTCCTTCATAGTGATTTATTTGTTTCAGAAAGCCTCCCTTGTTTCAAAAGCAGAAGAACTTAGGTGCCAACCAGCTAGATGGGACTTCTCTTTTTGGCAATTGGATAGCTGCTTTAGCAGAAGTAAGCAGTGCTCCATCACAGTGATCTCAAATGTAAAAGTCTTCCCTTCTTTGGATATGATAACTGGGTGGATTGGCAGAGGACCAAGGGTGTGATTTTAACAGAAGAAGTAAACTTGTCTCTCCTACATTCAACATACTCATGTAAAACAGAAGCCTGTGGGTTTTCAAAACACGAGAGCTTATTTGTGCTGGTTGAAAACAGCACTGTTTTTTTGCAGCTTTTGGGACTGGCATTTTGGAACCCTGAAAGGGGAGAACGGTTTCATAGGTTCCAGTTTATAATGTTATTCTATGGTTTTCCTTCAACGGTCAGACTGGCCCTACTTAGAATAATGCTTAACTCCACCTTGGTTTCACCTTTTACTCTCTAAGCCCAGTGCTTTGTTGTGATTTTAACCTGAGTCATTACTTACTAAGTTGGAACAATCAAATAAAGTATGGTCCACCTTCTTAATACTCAGATATGGTTTTGTTTTGTGGTATCTTCCAAACCAGCACAATACGTACTGTGTACATTGCAAGTCACTAGAACAGGAGCATGGACAAAGCCAAAACCAAAGTTCATTTCAAACTTCTTCCCTTGCCTCTGAATGTGCTGCAGTTTGCTCCCATTTTAATGAGAGCTTTACGCTCCTGTTGCAGGCAGTGAGCACATGTATGAGCTGCTATGTTTCTGTGAGCAATATATAAAAGCGCAGGATGTGGCATTTGGTGCACTACTCAGCATCCTGAGAATCTCAGCTTTATTTGCCTTAAAAAAACAAAAAAAGGAAGAAGCAGCAGTATTTAGCCATTGTTGCTGTAGTCATGTGCTCAAGGGTGTGAGCAACACCTCGTGAAAGTTCAGAAGCAAAGATGTGCTGCATAGGATTTTGCAATGGTCAGGCTGGGGTGGATTGCTTCAGTTCCTTGCATAGTGCCTTGCACCGTCCTGTGAGGAACGAAAGCAAAGTAGATTATACAAAATGGGAGGAATGGGTCAAAATTACCTCATTTGCTTGATTTGTACAGGTTTTGGCCTTTCTTTTATGCAATAGTGTTTTGTTTTGTTTTTTGAATGAAGTCAAGTGCCATTTCTGCACTGGACAGTTATAATGCTATGATTCCACTTTCAACATCCTATGGAATCTAGCTGGCCCCTCCCTAAACTGCAAACCCCAGGATTCCATAGGATGTTGAAAGTGGAATCATAGCATTATAACAGTCTAGTACGGAAATGGCCAATGTTTTTAACATCAGTTATACTATTGTTAATTTATTAAAGCAGAACAGGACAGAATTCCAACTTTACAACATCTCACTTTGGCCTTTAGCCTCTTTCTATGGAAATGGAGCATTCCAAAAGAAGTGCAGTAGACAACCCAGTTTGATAAAGCTGTGGTTTGGGATGAAAGTGTGGCCTGAGGCTGGTTCACACAGAGCTTTAGGCATCTAATGTTGGCTTGTTGTTGTAGTATTACTTAGGACAAAACAGCCAACTATATGAATCATCTCTTCCTATGCTCAAATTACACTTTACCATCCCTACAGTTAACTCACTTACAGATAGACCTAAGCCATATGCTGAGGGTTTTTCATTTTGGAATAGAAATTTACACTTCCAGAGGGGTGCAGCTGTTTGATAAAAAAAAATCTCCCCATTACAAGCATGAGAATTCTTTGTGAGGTCAACTTACCACCATAGTTCCTATTACTCTGTACACCAGTGATTTCCAAACTCTAGTCTTCCTGGTGTTTTGGACTCCCTGCAGTCCCAGCTGCTGCAGCCAATGATAAGTGATTCTGAGAGCTGAAGTACAAAACACCTGGTCCCTTTCTGTGCCACCCTCCCAACCTGCCATGGGGACAGAAGAAGGATGGGACCACAATGACATCATGCAGAAGTGTTGTTGTGGTTCTGTCCTTATCCTGTCACCAGGTGACAGAATCATGGATTAAATCATTGACGGGTTTTCCCTGTCAATGACCTGTGATTGCACCACCATTGCAGACTTAGTTGTCCTGCGGAAGCCTGGGAAGCGTAATGGCTGCATTTCCTGTCTCAGCGCAGCCTGAGAAGGTACCCTGCTGCGCTGTGGAAGGAAGAAGCGTAGCCATTGTGCTCCCTTCTGCAGGGAGCCAGTCTGGTGCAGAAGAGAGCACTCTTGTTGCTCTCTCCTCCCAGCAGAGCCAATGCCAAGATCACTCCGGATGTCCCTGTGAAAAGGTAGGGTGCAGAAAGGGCCCTGGAATACCACAGTTTGGGAAACACTGCCCTACTCTTTCAACTTTTTGTTCAGATGTCATATAGGCCTGCAAACCCAGCTAGTACCAAATAGCTGATGGGATGTATGTTATCCACTCTGGCCCAAGAGAGTTTTCTGCCTGAAGTTGTACAGCCATTTCCGCTTGACACTCTTATAGTACGATGATTCCACTTTCAACCTCCTATGGAATCCTGGGGTTTGCAGTTTCGGGAGGGGCCGGCCGGCCCCTTCAGGAACTGCAAACCTCAGGATTCCATAGGAGGTTGAAAGTGGAATCATCGTGCTATAAGAGTGTCATGTGGAAATGTTCATAGTCAAGATGACACTTCATTCCACTTATAGAATATCACACTCCATTCCACATATGGAATATTGCTTATAGGAAAGCATCCTTAAGGGCAACCAGCTAGCCTTAAGCACACAGATTTGCCTTCCCATAGAGTGGAATGCCCAGAGAAATATTGCAACATTACTCTTCCCTCCACCACCTGTGATTAGCATCTCATTCTACCTAAACCAGTTCTAGATATGTGGTGGTGGTGGTGGTAGTGGTGGTGGGCCTTCAAATTATTTCAACCTGCCTTATGACAGCTTTAAAGTAACCCTATCACAGGGTTTTCTTGGCAAGATATGTTCAAAAAGGAGTTTTGCCATTGCCTTCCTCTGAGGCTGAGAGGAGGCAACTTGCCCAAGGTAATTCAGTGGGTTTCCATGGCCAAATGGGGATTCAAACCATCATCTCCAAGAGTCCTAGTCCAACACTCAAAGAACTGGACAGTACAGTCTGAATCCAATTTCAGTCTCAGCTAAAGCCAATCTGTTGGATCAATGGGATATATATGTGTTTGTTTAGCATTTAACAACTCTAAAATATTTATTTAGGAGGTATTAACATTAATTGATGGATTGGGTTTAAAAACTTACTATCATCTTCATTCTGCTCCAATTATATAATACTCTGAGTTTGGTTGTTCCATAGTCAGGCATGTGGATTTGCACAGCATAACAGCCAGATAATCCGGCAGAGAAACACTTGAAATTCTTGTATGGATAGAGTAACTGCTATGTTTGTCTTGTTTTATAGACCCTAAAGAAGTACGCAAAATGAAACTAAACTGAAGAGCATTGGGTTTGTTCTACAATTGGGTTTGTTTTGGAAGTGGGTTTGTTTTGGGAAAAGAAAAGTTCAGCATCTTGAGACATGCTGTTGGTTTCTAATTAACTTATGCCAGTCAACTGTGGCAGAGCATAGCTTGAAGAAGTTACTTTTCAAACCAAAAAACTGTTCCCTGTTCTGTGACAGACCTAGGGTAATGTCAGAGAATTGTGGCCACCACATATCCTCCAACTGTCCAGACCTGACAGGGACAGTGCCAGTTAAAATGCTGCGTTTAAAATGTTTTCCGTTTCTTTCTTTCTTTCTTTCTTTCTTTCTTTCTTTCTTTCTTTCTTTCTTTCTTTCTTTCTTTCTTTCTTTCTTCCTTCCTTCCTTCCTTCCTTCCTTCCTTCCTTCCTTCCTTCCTTCCTCTCCCCTTTGTCCTCAGCTTACCTCAGTTGCTCTAAGCTGAGTTCACAATGCAAAACTAGTTTGCACTCAGTTAACTCAGCAGAGGGGAGAGGAGGGAAAAGGGCTGAATCTTGCCCTTCCCCGTAGGTTCAGGCAAAAACAAACTGCGGCAGCCTTTGCTAGCTTGTGTTTTCTTCCTTATTAATAACTGTTGCCATCTTGACCACATTCTGATGTGACTTGACACATTTGTCCCAGTTTTCAATTATAAAATTATAAAATGTTGGAGGGTATGCCATCGTTTCTATGCTAAGACAAGGGAGAACTTCAGAATTATTTGTTCACGTGTCTTCTATATGCCTGCACACATAACCAGACAAGGAAAGATTTTTTCCACCCCCTTTCTTTGCCCTTTGAAAGAAATCTATCTGCGAGTGAGGCAGGCAGCTGCCTGCTTTCCAGGCCTTTTTGCCCCTGCGTCTGTTCCTCTATGATCTCACGGTCTTCTCTCCTTTCTATTCCCCTCTTTTCAGAAAGCTGATATGCCCAAAGAGGCAGGACAGCTTGCCAGAGGTGAAGGGAGAAGACTTAGCAAGCTCTTGGCATTTGTTTAGAATTCATGCTGATGGAGCCCTTGGCCGGCTGCCTCCATCTTGTGCTGCTTTTCTCTGTGTGTTTATCAGGCGAGTTCTACAAGAAAGGTAGGCCCAGGGAACAAACAGGCTGAGAGCTCTCAGCCTCCTTGCCAAGAAAACGAAGGAGCAGCTGGAAACGACATTTATCTTATCAGCACCTCATTCCCAAATGGAAGGGTAATTAAAATGAATTATTCCAATGTGAAGGCCTACATAATGTTTGTTATTAGCTGGCACTGGAGACAGGGGTGGAGAGACATATATCTCATTTCTGTGCACACAGTTCTCATTACAGCCTTGATACAGGCTTAGGCAATAATCAGCCATTTTTCTTCGGTTATAAAACCTACCACCACAAATAATTAAAACTAACCAGCCTAGCCAAGATTGAATTTGAGGATGAGGAGTGGAAAGATGGGAATAACAAGCTGTCTGGCTGTGTTGCCAGCAAGTACGTAGGGGTTACTGCTGATAATAAGCTGAGCATGTCTCAGCAACATCATGTTCGGAGCAAAAGGGCACTTGAGAGTCCATCAGATGAAGTGTAGCATCCCAGTATTTGTACTGCCTGGCTATTAGATGTCATGTAGCAGTCACAGGGTTAGATTTGGATGCTCACTGTGACATTTGTTGTGCTATATTACTAAGGACTGGTTCACACAAGCATGAGGATCACTTAGTTGGATTTAGACGACTGCAGAACAACATGTGAATTGTCATACTGAGGAGTAGACTTGGCAAGTTGTTTTGGGTTTTTTTAAGTAATCTGTTAGGAGCAATAAAACTGCTTTACAAGTGAATCACACCATTGGCCCCAGTATTGTTAATTTTGACTGGCAGCATTTGCTGTACCTCAAGCAGGATTCTTCTGTAGCCTTACCTATAGGTCTTTCACAGTGCACCATTATAGCACTATGATTCCATTTTAACTGCCCTGACAACATTGTATGGAATTCTGGGGTTTGCCATTTAGTGAGGCTTTAGAGTTCTCTGGCTGAGAATTCAAAATATCTTTCCCTAAACTGCAAATCTCAGGATTTTGTAGGGTGTCACCATAGCAGTTAAAGAGGAATCAGAGCAGTACGACTGTGTAGTGTGTAAAGTTTCACTGAAGATCCTTGATTTTACCTGATGGTCTCTCATCCAAGCATTAAAATAGGCCTGATTTTGCTTAGCTTTGCAATATTAGACATTATCAGGTACCTTTAGGGTGTTGCATTACGGACTGTTTATCCCTTCTTCAAAGCAATTCATCCCATAAAGTGACTCCCCCCAAAAGCAATGTTTTAGGAGTAGTGAAGTGACAATGTTGTAAATTGCATTACATGACCTTTTTCGTAACCCCCTTATCACTCTGAAAAGTAACCAGTTACATCGTTTTTTTAGAAATAGCTTCAAAGACATAGACCATTTCTGTTCTATACTGTTATAGTGCTATTATTCCACTTTCAACATCCTGTGGAATTCTGGGGTTTGTAGTTTACTGAGGCCAAAGAGCTCTCTGGCTGTGAATTCTAAATACCCCTCCCTCAATTGCAAGCGCCAGGATTCCATAGGATGTTGGAAGCAGAATAATAGCATTGTAACTGTAGTGCAGAAATGGCCTTGAGATCAAGCAAGATGGACTGATGCTTGTGTGAAGGGCTTGGACGAGCTTGGTTTTAGTCCTGTTCCACCTCTGAGCAGATCCACGAGGCAGGTGAACCACTGGTCCACTGCTGAATTGTCTTAGGATTGAAATCTTAGGATTTAAAAACTGAGAACCAATGGTGTCATGGTTGGAATGTCAGGCTGGGACTTCAGATATCCAAGGGCAGGCTCTCCTTGAGGCATAAAGCTTCATTGACTGGCCCAGTCATTCTCTTTCAATCCAGCATCCCTAAGTAGGTTGTTGTTGATGTGTGGATAAAGTGAGGAGGAGGAGGAAAGCCATGTCTGTAGCCTAGAGTTCATTGGATAAAAGGCAGAATACAGATGTAAACAATAAATAAATAATTGCCTGCAAGATGATGTGACACTAGGAAATCTGTGACTGGATTGCTTGTGGATTTTTAAAAATCAGTTCCAGCAATGTGAGGGCAAGATTTTCCATTAGGACCATGGCATGGAGGAGGAGGGAAAATAACTGTTTCCCATTTACCTTTTCCATGATTAAACTCATTGCTTGAATGTCTTTGCTGTTTCCTCAATGGCTGAAGGCAGGCTAAAGGACCACCCTAGTGAGTGTTTCTGAGATGTGGGAACCCTGGAAAATGCCTCTGTGTATCAGGTGCTGATGTCAGACTTTATACCAGCAGTTTGTCCCAGAAGGCAGTGGTTCTTAACCTGGGGACTGGGGACCCCTGGGGGTCTGTGGAACCCTCACAGGGGGTCCTCAAAGACCTGCTGCTGGACACCAACAGGAGCACAACAACAGGAAAGTGGCAGTGTGGAGATGCAACTGCCAAAATTGGTCCTTTGTTTGAAACAAGGGAGCAGTCTGGGCATGTGCACACACCTGTTGCTGTGTCCCTTTTGTCAGGCACACACACACATGGAGTTGCATCTCTAACAAAAAGAACATGATCACCACTTGGCTATGGAAACACACTTGGTGACTTCAGGCAAGTTACATTCTCTCAGTCTCAGAGAAAGGCAAAGGCAACAAATCCTGCCAAGAAAACCCCCATGATAGGTTTACCTTAGGGTTGCCATAAGTTAGTTTTCAAAGGGGAAAGACATGATGACTAGAAAGAACCTCCCTCTGTCTCCAGCACTTTGTTGCTGTGTGTCTTCAAGTTATTTCTATGGAAAACCTACCACAGGGCTGTTTGGGGGCCAGATTTGTTCGGAGGAGTTTTGCCTTTGCCTTCCTCTGAAGCTGAGAGAATGTGACTTGCTCAAGGTCACCTAGTCTCTAAGCAGAGATTTGAATCTTAGCCTCCAGAAGCCTTTAATAAAGAAATATTTGAAAATTTAAATCTAAATTTAAATATTTAAACCTTGAGTTAAGTCTTGGCAATCCCTGGCAACAAATTATATATACAAGGGGTCCCCAGTAAACAAAAGGTTGAGAACTACTGCCTAAAGGTCTTTTGTTATACAGTCAGCCCTCCACATTTGCGGGTTTCACTTTTGTGGATTTGATTGTTCACAGATTATTTGCTGTCAGCTCTGCTGCTGCCCTATGCCACTTTTAATAGGGACTGCAAACCATGTGAGACTGAGAAACTGTGGCCCTTTTCGCATGGCATTTCTGAAGCAACAGGGCCCCTTGAGCGTCGCATAAATGTGAGGAGCGGTCCACACAATGCACTCACCTTTGTGCAACACTCAAGAGCCTGACGCGGACCGCGCATGCATTTTTTAAGTTTTGCTCAAAGCCAAAAATGCTGCGTGGTCACGCATTGCTCCGGGGCCCCACGCGCATATACTTTGTGTGCGGAGCCTCGGCAGCCAGACCGGTCACGCGTCCTCTCCTCAGTGCAGCCTGGGAGGTCCCAGGCTGCACTGCAAACGGAAGAGACGGGGCACTCGCACGACCAGGAAGCAACTGCGAAGCCCAAGCAGGAGAGATGCCAGAGCATTCCTACGAAGTCTTCCTGCGCAAGCCTCACATGCTGGCACTGGGAAAAGGTAAGGTGAGAAAAGGGCCTGTGAAGGAAGCTAGTAAGTCCCTATTAAAAATGGTGTGGGTCAGCAGTGGAGTTGGCAGTAAGCTCCACCAGCCACCCGCTTCTACCTTGTGAAGGAACCCTGATGTGTTAAAGAAATCCACAGTGGGTTGAATATGGTGATCATACTTTTTTGTGTGTTAAATATGGTTTGGGAGGGACTAGAGTTATTCATGATTTTTTCACTTTCATGGGGGTCCTGTGCCCTTAACTCTACAGTATGTGGAGGGATCACTGTAATTGTCCAAGTACATCTTTGGAATGCTGTGTTTTTATTTCTGGTGGTGTGGGAAACACACATTTATCATGCATTATTATTTTACTATTTAACTATGTTGTATCCAGAAGAAGGCTATTGGAGTGGCCCTGTGTCCTCTTTCAGAATAGCAGAGCATGGGATGTTACTTTTCAACAGCAACTAGTTATTTTAATCCAATCATTCAACATGCTATTTACATGTTACTGTCATTACAGCACAGAAAGATAAGTAGCTGAGTTATGAATTACTCACAAAAGTTACCACTGCTGTTACTAGAGTGTCACTGGAAAATGCAGGAAAATAGTGTCTTGTCTCCCCAAGTGGCCCATTCAGAAAATGGAAAAAAATTGCGCAACAATCCCTCCCAGCTATAGCCCAACAGTAGCCACCCATTCTTTTTCTCCTCCCAATGCACTGACTGAATCAATACACACAGTCAGTAATGAGCAACAGGCAGCCAATCTGTTCTATTTCCACTGAAAAGTAGTGACTTACAGCTATGGCTATTACAGGCCACACAAAAGTAACTCTGTTCCTGGCCCATTTCTGCACTATACTGTTATAGCGCTATTAGTCCACTTTCGACATCCTATGGAATCCTGGGGTTTTGCAGTTTAGGGAGGGGCCAGGTTATTACTGTGAAAAGTAGTCACCAAATTAGCTATCTGGAGAAAAGAAGTACACTCTAACTCTGGAGCTCAGCTCTTTGTTGGAACACATCCCCTTTTTAAAGGACTACCCAGTTCAAGTTTAAAGCTGAAAAATCCTAACATGGGAGAGCAGCAGGGAACTTAAAGATACCCATCAACAGTTTGTGCCTGTTTTTTTGTCTGGGTGTTCCTTTGATATAGTTTCCCCACTGTGATGACAGAGAGAGAATTCAGAATTCAGTGATTATTGCTGAATGTATACGGGGATAAATTAGTTTCTTCTTATTTTCTGCAAATCTGTGTCCTCATTCTGGGATGATGCATAAATGGTCCCATCAGAGGTTATCTCATTTCATTCTTTCTACAAACCTTTTAGGTAAATTAGGCTGAGAGATGTTGATTTGGACACTGTTTCAGAACCTAGCCCAGATGTTTTACACACTGCTCCTAATTTTAGGCATGCAGAGTCACCAACCTTTTTTAAAAATATGCATGGTTTCTTAATAGAGAAAATCTAAGGTCTACTTTTTTAAAAACATTACAAGGTTTGTAATTACAAGTATGACCGTAATGCTCTCACATCTCTCTAAAAACACTGTTTCACATCCTCTATTTGGGACAGGAAATGGAATGAGCTGCCTCAGGGTTGTGTTATGTGATACCACTTCCCTAGGTGGAGGTGGATATATATTGCAGAGCAGTAATAGTACCCAGGGGGTTTGGTTTCCTTTGGATGAGAGACCTCCGGAGATCCATGGTGTCTTTTTAACATTTGCTTTATTTACAAATATACAAGCGGAGCAGAAGTGGAAGCAAACAGACATTCCTAATGCAAGTTTAAAAAATTTATCCAAAGAGCAATTTTAGTTTTCTCAATCTCCCCTTTCCCTCCCCATCTCACCAGCCATCTCTGAACAGAAATTCTTACACTCTGAGATAAAATTCCTAGAGGTAAAATGAAGCCATGTTTTTATGTTGAAACAGAGGTGGAAATCATGTGAACCATGAGGTATTGTTGGACTACAACTCCTAGCACTCTTCAACACTGGCTATGCTGGCTAGCCAATGGGAAATAGCTCCAGGCTTACATAGTTCCTCCCCTTATGCCTGGCTATTCCTAGTGCAATGCAGTGGGCCCTTGGCATCCACTAGGGCTTGGATCCAGGGCCCCCCATGGATAGCAAAATTTGTGGGTGCTCAAGTCCTATTATGTACAATGATGTAGTAAAATAGCATCCCTTATATAAAATGGGGAAATCAAATTTTGGATTTTTAAAAATATTTTCAAGCCATTGTTGGTTGACTCCATGGGTACAGGATCCAGGGATATGGAGGGCCAACTGTATTTTTCTGTATGAGACAAAGGACAAGATGGCAGCACACCATGCCAAGTATCTAAGCAAACATTTCAGTCTGATTTCAACATTGGCAATGGGTCACTGCTCTCCACCACCCTCAAAGGCAGTAGGCCAGCTTTGTGGGGGGGTGGAGTGCAGGATAGGCTGTGCAGAATACCCAGCTCTATCCCCCAAGAGAGAGGAAAGGGCACAAGACTCAGGAGGAAAGGTTGCTGCTGCCCTCCTGCATCTTCTGCCCTCAGCCATCGTCCCACTTTCTCTAATGGTAGGGCCAGCCCTGGTGATTCCCTGCTTCTGATTGCTGCTTGCAGGGAGCAGTTAATGACTGTTAGGGAGAATCAGGTCTTTCTCCCATTGCTGCTTTCCTAAGAAAAAATCCCCTATCTGAAGAAGCAACTGGAAGGAAATTTCTCATTTTATTTTCTCGGGGAGCAACAGAAAGCATTTAAATTCCTCCTCCGTACTTGTTAGGATCTTGTTAATTATGCTCTGCAAATACACAGACCCAGCTGAGGTTAAAGTTCCATTTAACATCTTGTCTAGGGCCCTTTTCACACCTTAGCTTTTCATGGCGCTGGGGTGCAGGGATCGCGCAAGCAGCCTCTTGCAAGAGGCTCTCACGTCCTCACTGCTTCAGCTCCGCATCCACTGCCTGCTAGCAAGCAGGCAGTGTGAGGGCTCTTCCTCTTCCTTCTGCAGTGCATCCTGGGATTTTCCCAGGCTGCGCTGGGGCAGGAAGCACGAGCACCGCGGTTCCGGAGGCTCTGCACACACAGTAAGCACACGCAGAGCCCTGGAGTGATGCGCAATCACGCACCATTTTCGGCTAGAAGCCAAAAATGAAATAGTGCGCAATCGGCGCCTGCCAGCCCCAACGGTCGTACAATTGCAAGGATGTCATGTGGACAGCTCCTCACAATTGCATGACGCTCCAGAGGCCCTTTCACATGGCGAATGCCATGCGAAAAGGGCCTAGCTTGGCCCTCAGTCTTTCTCTTTTCTGTATTTGAATGTCTAGATGGATCTTTTTTGTGCAGCTCGAACGGTGGAGGCAGCAGGCAGGCGCAATCCTTCAGTTAGGCAGTTCGAGAAACTGTTAAACAGTCATCCTTCCACATTTGCTAGGGTTAGGGGCACAGGACCCCTGTGAAAGTGAAAAAAAACTGTGAATAACTCTAGGCCCTCCCAAACTGTATTTAACCCTCAAAAACCCACCATGGATTCCTTTTGAGGCATCAGGGTTCCTTCACAAGGCAGAAATACACCTCCACTGCTGCCCCACACCATTTTTAATAGGGACTTACAAGCCTTGTTCTCAGAAACTTTTCGCACTTTACCTTTTCCTGGTGCCGGGCTGCGGGGATCACGCAGGAAGCCTTTAGAGCAGTGGTTCTCAACCTGTGGGTCCCCAGATGTTCATGGACTTCAGCTCCCAGAAGCCCCAGCCACTATGGTCAACGCTCAGGGCTTCTGGGAGCTGAAGTCCACGAACATCTGGGGACCCACAGGTTGAGAACCACTGCTTTAGAGGAACGCTCTCGCATCCCTCCTGCTTCGGCTCCGCAGCTGCTTCCTGGTCGCGCGAGTGCCCTGCCTCTTCCGTTCACAGTGCAGCCTGGGACCTCCCAGGCTGCACTGAGGGAAGGACGCGTGACCGGCCCAGCTCCCAAGGCTCCGCACACAAGATAAGTGCACGTGAGGCTCCGGAGTGATGCACGACTGCACAGCGTTTTTGGCTTTGAGCCAAAAATGAAAAAATGCATGTGCGGTCTGCGTCAGGCCCTTGAGCATTGCGCAAATATGAGTGCATCATGTGGACTGCTCCTCACATTTATGCGATGCTCAAGGGGCCCTTTCACTTCAGAAATGCCATGTGAAAAGGGCCTCAGTTTCTCAGTCTCACAAGGTTTGTGGTCCCTATTAAAAATGGTATAAGGAGGCTGTAGAGGTAACAGCAAATAATCCGTGAATAATCAAATCCGCAAAAGTGAAACCCACAAATGTGGAGGGCTGACTGTACTTGGTTATACCATTCAAAAACCACTTCAGCTTCACAACGATAGCTGATCACTGAGACAGTGTATCACACCCTTAACACCTTGTGCTGTAACAGTGTGATCTGCACAGTTTTTTCATTTGCACTAATGCCATCATCGCCACCCCATTTGCCCCACCTCATGCTTTGTGATTGGTTTTAATTTTTTTTTAAAATAGTTGTAATAACTCTATTATGGCATGACATCATTACAGCATACCCATCACTGCCCAAATCTCTCATCACCAGAGGTGGCACAGGAAGAGAAACAGACCACACCATCCACTATCATTTTTGATGTCTTTCTCCTGCAAAAAACAGAAGTGTTTCTTATGCCAGTTAGCTGTTTTAAGTTGTCCAGTTCAAAAATAATTTGATTTATACTAATTTAAGCTGTAGTAACACTATACAATACTAATTCTTTCAAAACCAGAAGTGAACTTCTGCACACTTCTGAGAGGTTTTTTTTGTGGGGAGTTGATTTTTTGGCAATCCATGAAGCCTCCAGAAGATCTTAAGGATAGAAAATTGGCTCCTACATCTGACATATTTGGCCTAATCCTGAAACAGAAGAGAGTCTCACTGGCCAAAGAGAGCCATTTCATTTTATGACAGAGGGGATTTGTGCCTGATGCTGTTACCTCTCATTCTATGACTAGAATGCTTAAATATTCACAAATGCTGCATATTGGAGAAAAGCTGGCTTTGCTTTTAGTTATACTGGATGCTGGACTCTGTGCTTTGAGCTATAAACAGCTTAGGACATCTGTGCCATCCAAGTCCTTTAGGTTCAAGGCTAGCTTTGAATTACAATACTGACAGCACACAGGTAACACTAATAGAAACTATAAATACTTTTTTAAATAACAAAATGTTATTACTTTGGTAACATTGTGAATACAAATAAACAGTATACCAATGTAAATAAAATATTATGACATTTTTAACAATGTGAATGCAACAATTCAATTGTAGTAATGTGAATACAACAAAATGTTACAGCATTTCCACATTATAGCCCATTAATAAACATGCTGTCATTTATATCCATAAGCCATATATTCATCTATAAATGATGAAGGGTCCATCAATATAACTCTGGTCCTGTATGAGTTATGGATATATAATGATAGCATGTTTATTATAACATTTATTTTATATATTGTTTTTATTTGTGTTACCTGGTTGCTATCAATATCCTAGGCCATTTCCACACTATACTCTTATAGCATGATTATTCCACTTTCAACATGCTATGGAATCCTGGGGCTTGCAGTTTCGGGAGGGGTCAATTGACCCCTCCCTAAACTGCAAACCCTAGAATTCCATAGGATGTTGAAAGTAGAATAATTGCTCTATAAGAGTGTAGTGTGGAAAGAGTGTGAGTCAGTTAGTTCAAGGGATTCCTATGTCAGTTTGTGAATGGCCTGGAATTATGCCTGTCCCAAATGTTATTCCTTATTGAGGCTGCATGTATCCTGCCTTTAAAGAAAATGGCCAAAGCAAATTTCTGTTCTGAATAGAGCTAACATCCACCTCTTATATAAACAAATTAAGCCATGCCTGCATATACTCTTCTTATTTTACTTAATGCTGCAGGTTATGGGGAAGGACAAAGTGCTAACACCCCAACCATTAAAAGCTTGCATGCCTCCCCCAGCTAGCTTCTGAAATATCAGCTGTCACTGTTCTCACAATTTTAAGCCCATCATCACAACCTGGAGCTCAAGAAACTTGCTTTTCTTTTTCAAAATTGTACATCCAACTGCACTCAACACAAGTTCCTAACTGGTTGCAGTAGGACAGAATAGCATGTAGATTTATACAATAGAGTTTTGTTTGTTTGTTTTTTTCTGGTTGATTTCCCTTTAATGAAAGTGATGATTCTGAAACTTATTTACAGCACCCTAGTCTTAGGATCTGGGTTTTCTGGCTGATGCAGCCACTCTATGTTATCTGTTTCTGAATGTAAAAATCCAGCCAGTCCCTTCAATGAAAACTAAGAGGCGGGGGGGCAAGGAGCTTTGAATTCTTTCCTCTGACTGTAAATCTTGCATCCTAATTCAGAGCCATGGAATCCAAAGTAGACTGTGTTTGCTCTTTTGCACTATTTACATGTTCAAAATCACTCTTACTGCTTCACGTGTTCCAGGAGTGAGCAACACACAACACTGAAAACAAATTCCAGGTCTAAATTTCAATTAGGCTGTTTCTGCCCACTCTCAGTTTAATGTATTCCTTGCCCCACAAAGCAACAGAGTATGCTAACATGGGGAAGAGTTCAGGCAACGTGTAGCCTATTTGGTTTCCTTTGTGCGGAGCCCCACAAAAGTGAGAAAGAGCCCACCTGTCATCTGTTCCTCTTTTTTGCTTCCCTTCAGCAACATCCCTTGAAGAAGAAACAATTCTGCTGTGGCTTGTGCTGAAAGCAAAAGCAGATTTACCTGGGGAACCCTTATTAGGCCCATCAGATTACTTAAAGCTTGTAGATTTTTGTGTGCATGGAAGTTTTGTTACCAATGGTCACTGAAAAAGTATGTAATCTCCAGAACTGGCATAGGTACCAAATTAAACACCGGAGCTGTGGGCCGGTTAGGCCATGTCATGTTTGGATTAATGCAATTAACGTTTGTATGGGTGTGCGTGCTGATGTTACTGCTGTTAATATTCCCCCTCAGGGGAAGAAAAATAAGTATCATGGTAATATCCCCATTTGCATTCCATCTGCTCATCAGACAGCACCATTTGTTTCCTTGATAGTTCATCAAGGAAAGCCTCAGTGTCCACTTCTCTTCAGCCCAGTCACTCCTGCACTGCATCTGCAGGTTGATGGCAATCCAGGTCTCCCTTCATCTCCACGCTTCCTGGCAACTTGACTCCAGTTTTCCGATCCACGCACCAACATTTCCCTCGTTGCCCATCCAATGCTGGGTGACACTGAAGAAGAAAAACAGATGGACAACTCATTTCCAGGATAGCAAATATGCTTCTTTCCCCCCTGTATCTGTTGGAGGTGATATGAGTTTGAGCAAAGACAACTCAAGCTAGCTTACAAAATGTGAAATATCTTCTAAAATAAATCCGTTCCATCTTAAAAGTGCCATGAAACTCCATTCCTCCTCCACGTCTTTTTATTCTTTTGGTTTCTTTGTTACAGGAGCTATTTTATTAAAACAGAGCATCAAATTTAGCTTTAATAGCTTAGGACAGTAGTTAAACTTTCATCCACCAAGACAATACATCAGTCATGTTCTGTCACCGAATCCCTATATAACTAAATTTACAGCAAGGATGTGGGTCGGGAGGCATTCCAAATTTGCTGGACTGCAACTCCAGCATTCCTCACCAATGGCTACGATGGCCAGAACTCATGGGAAGTTGTCCAAGAACTACATGATATTCACCTGCATCTACAGGAGTGGCATTCTAATCCATTGTTACATGAAAAATTGTAAACAGTCTCCCCCATGTTTCAATTATTTGGCATTTATAGTTTTAAAATACCAAAACAAATGCTGAAGAAAAATTGTCCCAGAATATCTCTTGCTTTCATCATTGGGGTATTTATAAGCCCCAGCCAATGTAATGTATTGGGGCAAAAGAAAAAAATATATTTTTTTAAAAAAAAAATTTAAAAATTTTTAAAAAATTTTAAATCCCATGCCTTTTTTCACCAAACCAGAGTTTGGCAGCTTGGTCCATTTCATTCATGGGATACCCCTCAAGCCTCTTCCGTATTAACATATTAACTTAAGGCAGGGTAAACAACTGGAAGGCTAGAGGAGCACATTAGCCTGGCAGAAGACTTGGGAGGGTTGTGTTGTTGTGTGCCCTCAACTCATTTCTGACTTATGGCAATCCTAACGTGAACCTATCACATCGTTTTCTGAGGCTGAGAGTGTGTGACATACTCAAGGTCACTCAGTGGGTTTCATGGCCAAGTGGGGAGCCAAACCATGGTTTCCAGCATCACAATCCAATGCTCAAACCACACACTGGCTCTCTAGAGGGCTATATCCCCCACTCCACCTCCCTCCATTTTTTTTTTTGGTTCCAAAATGCTTCCAAACAGCTTTAGGGGCCATAAAAGGCATTTTTGCCATGTTTTAGGCCCCACAGAAGCCTTTTTTAAAAGCATCAGGAAGTGATTGCCAGTTAACTTGGGTTTTTTTTTTTAAAGGGGCCTTTCCTAGGCATGAAATGGACGAGTTGGGCAAAAGTGTGACAAAAATGAGGAAGAAGGCACTTGGGAGGAAAAAAAAATCATTTTTTTACCCCTGGGGGCCACAAAAAAGTCCAGGGGGTTATGTGACCCACAGACTCCATTGTACTCATTCCTGGCTTACGGAATACTGTGACAATTTAGTGATACAACAGGAGAAATGTGAACCTCTTCCCCAACCTATCTCTTGTTCCCCATCTCAAAAGGCTCACAGGGGAAAGACTGTTCCTCTGGTCATGTGGAAAACCTTAAAGAGGGACTTTAATAGTGGAACAGTTGCATCAAATGTCTCTGGCCCTTTTCGCACGCAGTTTCTTTTGCGAGAGGGCCCTTTGAGCGTCCCGTAAATGGGAGCGGCGGTTCGTACGACGCACTCCCATTTATACGCCGCTCACAAGCCTAACGCGAACCGCGCATGCACCTTTTCATTTTCGGCTTCAAGACGAAAATGGTGCGCAGTTGTGCAAGGCTCCCGGGGCCCGCGAGCACTTACCTGCGCTGCGGTGCGTCGGGAGCCAGGCTGGTCGCGCTTCCTGCCTCAGCGCTAGCCTGCAATTCCCAGGTTGCGCTGCGGTAGGAAGGGGCGGGGCGTTCGCGCGGCGCTCACGCGACCGGCAAACCAGCTGCGGCAAGGAAGGAGAAACGAAGTGAGCGCCTCGCACAAGAGGCTGCTTGCGCGAACGCCACCCCCCACCTCCGTGAAAAGGTAACATGCGGAAAGGGCCTCTGTCAGGTCCTGTAAGGCACTCTTGAATTTTAAGGCAAGAATTGCATAGCTGAGATTTCTTAACAGAGACAACTAATAAGCTTTATTAGTGCATTGTTCATTTCAAGTTTAAACACTGTACCTATAACTGTATTATTTATAGCCATGGGTCTTTACAATAATAATAAACATTAACAAACAACATAATCATAATATCCTCAACGTTGCTGTTTTTGTTATATGCTTTCAAGTCCTTTTTGGTTTATGGCAACCATCAACATTTTTCCCAGACTAGGACTCAAGGCAGTTTATAAAAACCAAATAAAAGTGCATATCAGTTTTTAGAAAAACATACAAAATGTTAAGATATAATTAAACTATCCAGATATCTGACCTCAACTTAAAATATATCCATTACAAAGGCAAGAAATAAAAATAGTACAGCATAATATTAAAAGTGCGTTCCATAGTTTCCAAATGCCTGCTGATGCTTAAAAAAAAAGTATTTACTTTTTTTGTGCCAGTGGAAGGAAAAGAAAGAGGGGACCACTCTAGCCTTCATAAGAAGCAAGTTCCAGAGCCTGAAATCAACCACCAAGAGGCCTTCTCCTACATTTCCACCAGACATGCCTGTGAGGATGGTGGGACTGAGACAAGGCACTCCCTTGAGACTGTGAATGCCCCGGCGGGCTTCCATGTGAGAATACAGTCCTTCCTGTAGCTTGGACTTTGAAATGTGCTCAGAACTAGAGCGGTAACCAGTGGATCTGTTATAACAAGTCAGTTGTAGGCGTCCTATAACCAGTCCGTCAATAGTCTGACAGCAGCTCTTTGGTCCAAGTAAACTTTCTGAAGATAGTTCAATGTATAGTGCATTGCAGCAGTCCACATGGGATGTCATTAATATGTGTGTGAGTATGGCCACAACTCTAGGGATGGGTGCAGCTGTTACACTTGATTCAATTGCAAGAGTACACTACAACCCACTTCAGAAGCCTGACCTTCCAAGTTCAGGGCTATGTGTAAGGAAATGCCTAAGCTGTGAACTTGTGCATTCAGGAAGAACATAACCCCATCCAGCATAAGCCCTATTCTTTGATCTTTCTTTCAACTGATTTGGGAGCACCTATTTTGTCTGCTTCAGCTTGTTTGCTGCTATCCACTTCATTATTGACCAAGCATGGAAAGACTATCCAAAGACTCACACCATTTCCGCATGATGATGCTTTCCTGTATTGTCCTGTTGCAATCCTGGCAGCGCCTTTTCCAGGAAGGGAGCCTAATGGAAATGCTCCCTTCTGCACCCAGCTGGCTCCCTGTGAAAGGGAGCACAAGCGACACATGCCTGCCTTCCACAGCGCAGCTGGGCTCTCTCCCCTGCTGCGCTGGGTAAGGAAGTGCCTCCATCGCACCTCCTGCCCTTCCGCATGATAGGTAATAAAAGGAGAATTGCACAATCATGGGTGCTTAACAGATTCTTTTTCCATTAAGCAAATATTCTGCGATCGTGACACATGGGGACAGGATGGCAGCGAACTGCGACGACGTCATGTGAAAGCATAACTTGCAGACCACTTCCATCCTGTCCCCATAGTGGGACTGTGACACCATGCGGAAATGTCCTCAAAGGGAAAACATGAGATAGGGCTGTCCAATGTCCAAATTTTCCTCTGTCCCCTTTCTCATTTCCTCCATTCCTTAAACAGATCCAAGAACTAGAGCCGGTGTGGTGGTTTGAGAGTGAAACTAGGGTGCTGGAAAATACAGTTTGATTCCCTGCTCAGTCATGGAAACCCACTGGATGACCTTGGGAGCGTCACACACTCTCAGCCCCAGAAAACCCAGCAGTACAGCCTGCACATAAAAATGTCAACATCCTGCAGGACTTTTACAGAATACCTAGAAGGTCCTGAAGGGTGTCCATATTGGCACACCTTAGCTAGACGGACAGTCTTCCTTGCTCAGCTGCCTCTGCTCCTGTTCACATGAATACTATGTGCCTGAAAGCAAGGGTAGAGGATGGGGGAAAGTAGCTGACCAGTGCTCCTCCATCACTGGATCCCATAGCCATTGACAAGTGATCATCCTCACTCAACTCCTCCCCACATTCCACATGGCCGTGCTGATAGGAGAGGTGAGCTGGACATACTGAAATCAAGGCTCATCCATCAACAGCTATTTGATAGCCATCAACAGGTGATCCTCCTTGCTTGGCTGTCTCCCAGCTTCTCTTGACAACTGCTACTTGGCTGTGGGGAGGGCAAGAAAAAAGGTGAGCATGGAGGTGAGACTTTCTCCTCCCTGTGGCTTTTCAAAGACATTCCTGCATTAAGGAGAAATTTGTTTAAATTACTCACTCTCCTCTGCAAATAATTTAAACAAGCACATCCTTTTTTACTGACAACTGCGCTTTGGTGAATCAATGAATTCTAGTAAAAATTGTCAAACAGCAAGTAGGCTGCTCAAAACTGAGGCCCCACCATCCATGCAGTAGGTGGACTGGTAATCCAGAGTTACCTGTTTGGGGTGGAAATTCCCATTGCGGTCACAGTTAGGGATGGGGATGAGGTACAGATCCTCATGTGTTCGGATTTGGGAAGCTGCTAACCTTTCCAGTGCTCTCTGGAGCTCACTTTGACATGAGCCTTGGACCTGTTGACAAAACAGAGGCAGGAAGTGAAGTCATATGTGGTGAGAAGAATAAGCACAAAACCACTGAGAAGTTCCACACCTAGTCTATTAACTGCTTGCATCCTCACTCTTGAAGTGGGAGACAGTTGAACTTCGGCCTTGTTGCTTTTTCCATTAGAGGACAGACTTAAGAGAGACTGCAAAGCAACCAGCATTTCCTGCTCCCTGTTTAACTTAAAAGATAAATTGTGCTGTCAATGAAATGGATGTTAATTGCTCAGATTAAAACAAGGGTAGCCAACTATTGCCTTCCAGACACCGGTGGCTTAGAATTCCTATGATTCCTTATCCCTGACTATGTTGCATTGGGGTGCTGGGAATTTCGATCTAATAGCATCTGTGGGAGCACAGTTGGTCACTCTGGGTTTAGGTGACCATCTTTTTTGAAGCAAGATCTGTGCGGTTTTAAACCAGAGCTGATGAGTCTTTGGCTCCCCTGATGCTTTGGACTATAACTCCCGCAGTCCCTTACCATTGGGTGCATTGTCTAAGACTTCTGGCAGTTGAATTCCAAAACATCTGGAAGGTCAGAAGTTTCCTACTTCTGTCTTAAACCGAACCTGTACAAGTTGTGACCACCAAATGGAGTACGATCTGCCAAATATATATGGTAAAATGCATGGCCTAGGTAAGGAATGGGCAACCGTCCTCCAGCAGTCCTCACTGTTACATTTTGGCACTCCAGAAATGATGTCACATCACTTCCAAATGGCATTTTGGCCAAATTTCAGAATTTTTTTGGAAGTAGAAGGGAGCTGGGGGGTCTCTGAGAAATAGCGTGTTAAGCTGCCACATTTGTGGCTGATTTTGGGTGGATTTGACTGGTTTTCAGGTGAAAATCACCCAGAAAAGCAGTGCAAAAATGGGGGGCGGGCTTCATGGAGTCATACTTTGGGCTTCCCAGGGGCACATTTAGACCACCCTGGTCTAAATAAACTTCATCTTTTTGATGCCTCCATAGAATTGGGGTCAAAACAGATTTCTCACAAACCTGGCAGAGCCTGATGTAAATATGATATGGTTGTTGAACTACACTCTACTTAGCAGGCCACATTAGTCCTTTTGATCTGGTCTAAACCAAACCATGTTGCTATACTGCAGCAAGGAGAAAGCTTGCATCCAACAAAGTTCTGGTTCTGGAACTCATATCACACCCATTCTCAAATCTCTCATACAATCCCCTTGAATGAGGTTTAGTAGAAGAATAGTGAGCCTTGGTGGTACAATTACCTTCACTTTCTGGTACATATACATCCAGTAAAAGACTCCACCTAGTTAAAGAAACCACTCTCTCTGCATCGTCCTGCTCCCGTTCACCTGAACAGCCCATCTTAGCAAGTATTAACACACTTCTTCACAATCATTGCATATTTAAATAGTTATAAATTATTTGGGCAGAGTTTGGAAATGTTTTTTGGAGGATGAACCACAACATCCAGTTACTCAACAAGCACAGCTAATAACCATGCTCACTGAGGGATTCTGAGGACTGTAGTCTAAATAACAGTAATAATAATAGTAATAGTAATAATAATAACAACAACAACAACAACAACAACAACTTTTCCAGTCTTTACATTGGAGACTCTCCATGGCTTCATTCAGAGGGAACTGAAGTGAAATGGCTGTAGACAGTAAAGTACTCTGGACCAAGCTAGGTGATGCATGCCTTACTTCGTTCTAGTATGGGGGAATTCTGTTCCAAGCAGGAGAGAATACTGCCCTCTGCATGTTCTTGAACTCTACTCCTGCCAGCATTAAGGGATCGTGGGAGGTGGAGTTCAACAACACTTGGAGGGCCAAAAAGTACCTACCCCTGGGCTGAAGGAACAGCAAAGTTAGGCAACAGATAAGAAGATGCCTAATATGACTGATGGTTCCCATCCCTTGAAGAGAAACCAGGACACCTCACCACTGGCCTGTCCTCCCGGACAGGAGGGTTCCCGCTGTTCCTCATCTTGACACCATTGTTTATCCGCTCCCGTGCTCTTGCTTGCTGCTTCTGGATGCATTTTCTGTCATGGCTGCTGCAGGGGCTGAAGTGAGGGAGTTCAACTTCCTCCAGTTCTAAAGAGGAACAGAGCCACAGGGGCAAAAAGAAGCAGGGGTTGTTTTGTGAGATTACAAAGAACAGTTTTAATACAGCTATGCTTTACTACAGTCCTTTACTTACGATTATTTCTTATATTCTTAGGAAACAACAAAAAAGCCAGCAATCTTCAAATACTCATGCTTTGGCCCTGAGCAGAACTTAGAAGCACTATTTTTAAAGCTAGCACGTTAGCTATATTTGGAGGGGAAATTGCTTTTTAAAAAAAATCAAAACATCACAGTTGAGATTCCGCATCATAGTCTGTTTCATAACTTGACAAATCCGTAGCTAACTTGCACAATTGTAATGAAAACCCCATAATAAACTGCAAAGAGTATATCTGGGCACCAGCTAGAGTATATGGATGTGCACTGAGTACTTCTCACTAATTGGGCACATCTGATGTTCACTGCACATTTTTGATGCATGTTGTCCATTTCTGATGCATATCAGGCACTCCTATTGTGCTCTGGCACTTCCTAGCTGGTGTCTGGATACACCTCCGGACACACACCAGTGCCCACTGCACACTGAAGACACGGTGCATCAGTCACTCCACTGGCTACCACTGCACAATAGAAGCTCATACACTGTAACATCATGGCAGCCCCTAGATGAATATGGACATTGTGAATATTCTCCACTCTGTTTCCCATGCACATAGGTACATTCACAAAGATTGAAGGCTGTGGCCCTTTTCGCACGCCAGTCCTGTTGCGAAATGGCCTCAGGAGTGCTGCAGGATTGCGAGGACCATTCCACATGACACCCTTGCAATCGCACGACGCTCCCGAGGCCATTCCACAGCCATTGCACAGTATATCATTTCCGGCTCATTGCTGAAAATGATGCTTGATCGCGCATCCCTACCATGCCCCACCTGCTCTTACCTTGTGTGCGGAGCCTCCAGATGTGCGGCCATCGCACTTCCTCCCCCAGCACAGCCTGGGAAAGTACCCGGTTGCGCTGCAGAAGGAAGGGGCGGAGCCCTCACGCTTCCTTCCGCCCAGCACGGAGTTGGTGCGGAGGGGAAGCGGAGGGGACGCAAGTGCCTCTTGCAAGAGGCTTCTCATGTGATCCCCTCGCAATGACACTGGAACGAGGTATGGTGCAAAAAGGGCCTGTGAGAGGAAGGGTCCTCTTATTCTATGCTGCCTCCTGCTCTTGAGTAGGAGATGGGACCCTGCCCCGAGATTATCTAGCTGCTACCACTTACTGATTTTAAATTCCCAACTCAGTACGAAGTAAAGAATCTCTAAACTTGCACCTCTGACTGCAAAGCCTTTCCTCTCCCACACTCTGTGGAATAGGGAAATTGAGCATCCCACCATCATGCATCTAGTTTCCCTCTTGCCTCCTGCAATCTCTACTGATATCCAATATTGTTATATTTTCCTTCCTTCAAGTCAAAAGCAACTACAAATTGTGTCAGTCAACATGTACAGAGTAGCATGTAGTATGTTTGCTAATCAGTTCTTTTAAGGCAGGGTGGAGAAAGTGCAGCCCTCTAGATGTGGCTGGACTGCAACACCTATCAGTCTTAGCTACCATAGCCAATGTGAAGACTGATGGGAGTTGCAGTCCAACCACATCTGGAGGGCTGCATGTGGTCCACTTCCTATTTAAGAGAACAGGGCAGACTCCCAGATTGTGACTTGGTAATACTAAGAGCATGCTAGGAAAGGGGGCTACTTTTAAGTAGCCTTGCCTTCTGATGAAGTGTGATGGAAACTACAAAAGCTTATGTCAAATGAAAGTTGTTCATCTTTAAGGCTTCCCAAGATTTGCTGTTGTTTTAAATTACCCTTTGTTTCTCTGTGAAACCACAACTGTCTAAAAGCCCATATGCATGAATTTTTGCAGCCTTTTATTGCAAAGAAAAATGACAATTTGTTTTCCATCCAGCAATCATCTCTCAAAAACAATGTTACTGTCCTCCCTTCTGTGAATAGGAATGGTCATCTCTCAAGTTCTTATTGTTGTGTGCCTTCAAGTCTTTTCTGACTTATGGCAACCCTAAGGCGAGCCTATCACAGGGTTTTCTGGGGCTGAGCATGTGTGATGTGCCCAAAGTGAGGAATGGAACTTTAGTCTCCAGGATCATAGTCGAATGCTCAAATCACTATACCATGCTGGCTCTCAGGAAAGGACCCTACAGCAAAGCCATGGGTTGTTCTTTACCTGTCAAAAGAGAGGGAGCTGGACTTCAAGCCTTCCTGGAATTCACAGAAACCTAGCCCTGTAGTTGTATGTGTGGGCAGGTTGTGTTATCCCACAGTGAAGAGAGAAGATTCTGTCCTTTATTATAACTATGTACAGTGCATCCTCTTTTGGCACAAGCTCTGTATGCATGAATGTGAAGTTGTGCAAAGCATTGCATCCTGTTATAGTCAATGGACACAACAGGCACACACCCACACTGCTGTGGGTGCACACGCATTGTGTCCATTGACTGCAATAGGACATGACACTTGCAAGTGTTCTTGGAATGGGACCCCTGCACATACAACAGGCACACCGTATATGTTCTTTGCACTGATAACAGCTTCCAGAGGTAAACTCTTCTCATGTTTTTGCTCCAAAACAAGCCCTGCTTGAATGGAAGAGAAAGGCATTATACACATGTTCTGGGACTATTAAACTTACATGTTCCATTGTGTGCAAGTGAAACAGGAGCTGGCCCTGTGTCCTGGCAGAAATTACCTTATAGAGGATGTATGGCCAGCAAATTGGGCCACAAAAGAGTCCCCCTCCCCAAAACAACTCTGAGCTGGCCCACACACAGGGCTTTCGTGGTTTGCCTCAACTTCCCTCTCCCCATCCTTTTTTTCTTTTCAAATGCCTGCCCAGTTGGCTGCTTCCAGGTTTCCAAAGTATTCTCTCTTTAATCCCTCCTTTCCAAATGATCTGCGTCCAAGTTTCCATGAATTTATGTGCAACTTTGGACCAGCTTCATAAGCTGACAAACAACAGAGATGCAGCTTGCTTGCTTTGCTGGCTTCCAGAGCAAGGCAAGAGCATTTTCTATGTATGTGAAACCTTCCCCTCTCCTTCACCCTCATCGAAAGAGAAAACTTCACAAACTGCAAGAGAAATAATCTGATTTACTTACAAAAGCACCTCCGTGTTGTATGCCCAGCAAGTTCTTGTGATCATGACTCATCATCAGATTGAGTAGTCTTTCCTTTTTCTCCTATGAAAGCCCTCAAGTTCATCAGGTTTGCATATCGGTTTCTAAACCAGGAATGAGAATTGTGTAGGTTGCCAGATGTTGCTGAATTACAATACCCAGCAGCCCTCAACGTTGTAGCCAATGCTAAGGAATGCTGGGAAATGAAGTTCAACACCTTCTGGAAAGTTGCATGATTTCCACCCCTGCACTGAACCATGATTTTTTTGTATGACCCCAGTGAACAGCAATGAGTCACAGACTTGCACACTCTGCCACTCACCTCTCCTCCAGTGCAGCCAAGCAAATCGCTTTAGAATCTTTTAGACATCTGCTTTTAATTAATAACACTTTAATCATGTCATCTGTTTATCCAGACTTACACTTATCATGCTTTATAGCTAGTTTATAGAAGCCAACTTCAGAAACCATAGTTTTAAGTTGGCTCATTTGAAACTAACCATGCTTTGTGCTAACCACAGCTTTTTCTGCTCCATGTGAAACAAGCAAGTGTGGTTAATCAAAAACAAAAATCTCCCAACTATCTTATCTTGGCTACATGGGAGAAGGATGGGGTAACAGGGAGAGCATGAGCATGAGGCTTAATGCAAGTCTTTCCTGCTAGTACATACTGCACTAAAATGTGGCACTGTATGATGCACAAATATGGCTACTGTGCATTCCTCTGTCCCCTTTCTCTGTAACTTTCAAAGGCAAGCTGTTAAAGAAAGCTTTATATGAGCCTAAATGGTGATAAATAACAGCTATTTTTTTTTTTTAGCAGACAGTATATGTGGTAGTGATAGTTATAGGCTTTCTCAAAGTCCCAGCAGGAACTCAAGGTTCCTTAGACTGATCAGCCAGTACAGATGTCTGCCTCCCAGGTACTAAAAACCTCACACCACTTTGAGCTATTTAGGGACACGATTTTTTTAAAGTCATAAATAAAAGAAATACTAGCAACAGAAGTCTCTATGCAGGGAATGAACACTGTAAGTCCAAAGTCTCTCCCAAGGCATTTTGCCACCCAAGGTAAAGAACAAGATGGCATTTCCACCCATCCATACACAAAACCTGACTGGACTGCTCATCAAGTTATATTCTTCAACCTCAGGGATGGGAGAGCATTCCGTGTTATACCTGAAAGCAACAGGCTAACTTTGGGGATACTAGGACAAACTCTGTAGCATGCAGCCTTTTTCTCCACCCTCATGCTGCCTGAGGTAGCCACCTCATTCGTCTTAATGGTAGGGGTGACTCTTATTAGGTCTCCTGTACCTCTAACTGTTGTGGTAGATAGTGGTTCTAGTTAGGCCCAAGAGATGCCACCTCACTCACATGGGATGATCCCTTGGGAACAGCTCATAATCCAAGAAGTGGGGCCATGCCTCACCATAAAATAACAGAATGATCCTCCCCTCACATTCAGAATAGAGCTGGGGAATGGAGATTGACTCAGAGGGCACACGGGCCTCCCCACCACCACCTGCCACCTCTCTCTCATGGGAGAACCACCTGACAGTTCTTTGCCTTTTAGACCGCCCAATATATTGTACTCTAGAAGGCACAAATCACCTTTAAACCAAGGCCACTTCCGCACCACAGTGTTAAAGTGCTGCTATTCTACTTTCAACCTCCAATGGAATCCTGGGCTTTGTTGTTTAGGGAGGGGCCTTTAGCATTCTCAGCCAGAGAGCTCTTGGACCGCAATAAACTACAAACCCCAGAATTCCACAATTCCCAGAAGCTGAAAGTGGAATAATAGCACTATAACAGTGTAGGGTGGAAATGGCCTATGAAACAGGTTGCCACTGATTGGCCTCCCCAGCTTCTTTGTATTTTGTCCCTGTATTTGCATTCCATCTATTGATAATGTTCATCTCATTAACATCCTCCATTTCCCAATACTGGACACAAAATAAATGGTTAAACAGTATTCCTTTCCTTTCCTTTCCTTCTTTTGAATTTAAAGAATGTACAAAATATATTCTAGCTTCAGAACCTAAACATCTTTGGTCTAGAATTTGACTCATTTGTGCAGAATAACCCCAGGAAAGTCTGACCACATAGCCCTGAAATGTGCACTATTAATGCCTTAGGCTAAAACCCAATGTAAATACTATCTGTTTATTCAAGAGCCTTTCTTTATTTTCTTTTGGTGGTATTAACTGTTTTTCTTCACCTATAAAACTAGCGTGGAAAAGAAGTCTGCTGGCACCCAACTTTACCAATTGTTATGCTATATCTGCAAGGCACTTCCTCCCAGAGTGACTAGCTGGTCATGGGGGAAGAACTGTGCCACCACCCCTGAATATTCCTGGATGATAGCTCCCATCATCCCCATTCACTAACTGCGCAAACACATTGTCCACCCCACGTCACCCTGGCAAAAGTGATTCAGCTTCCTTTCACTCTGTAAGAGTGAGTATAGTTCAATAAATTCAATAGTTCAACTGGTGGTGATAGTTTTTTTAAAACTTTCATTGCCCGTTACTGCCCTCTATCTTCTGTCAATCAGCAGACAATTAGAAAAGAAAAACAGCAAGGGACACCATGTGCCCTCTCCAGATACTGTTTTAACTAAAACTCCCAGCAATTCTCACAATGAACTTATACTAGCTAGGATTGACAGCTGCAGTCTAACAACATCCAGACGGCCACGTTCCTTGCTTTTGGTGTAAAATGAGGACCATGTCCCATAAGGATTTTTGGCCCTCAGGGCAAAAGGAGTTCCCCAAGCCTGCCAAAACAGAACAGCTCAATTCACACCAGTATCACAAGATTCTGATTTATACACTTGAAAGATGCAAGATGCAATATTTCCCTTTCAATTATGCTGGTAAAGATTGGTTTCCTGCAGAAGGAAAAAGCAAGAATCTTCCTGTGCTCTTTTTTTTTAAATTTTAAACAGGTATTTTATTTTTATTAGCAAGAGAGCTCAAAAGAGAAATGTAACAAAAAGTAAAAAAAAGAGGAATATATCACACAACCGAGGTACTGGATCAGAGGCTACGATTCATAACTTTGGGATCTCGTAGCTATGTTCCTGGCAGGAGACGCAACCAATTGCAATGATGTGCATCAGTGGTGGGTGTCCTGCTGGGGAGCAGAAGTTCCCACAGTGCAACAGGTCCCATCACATTCCAATGAGCATTCCACAAGGGGTCCCACAGCACTTCGATGCTTATTGTACAGTGGGACCCATGGTGCAACAGCCACACCGCAATGGTCCTGGAGACGTAGCTATGGATTTGCACAACATCATAATTCACTTTCATCTCATTGTAATTCAGTTTACAATGACGTGGACACCTAATAGGACGCCAGCCTTAATTATGCAAAAAACGAGGAGCACGTGTGGGTACGGGAGCCATAACAACTTGCTTTTAAAATCCAGTACCTGTACAATTTAACATACAATTAAAAACTACTAAATGAAAGAATTACCCAAATTAAGTCACTTGGACAGAAGAAAAAATCTGCAATGGAGTTTGCACCAGTGAGTGATGAAGGACATGAATCATAAAGTCACACTTAGGGAAAGAGGGGGTCGTTATGAAGAAATATATTTGAATATGTCAGGAGTTCATTTCCTGCCTTCTTGGGCTGTCAGGTAAGTAAGAAATGTAAACCACAATTCCTCAAAGAAATTTAATTTTTCCCAAGTCCCCTAATCCCTCAGTTGTGACAAGTTAAACTCCACAATTATTCTATCCCATTATTTATTCAACCACTCCATCAAAGTGAGGGAAGTAACCATTTCCCTTGACAAACTAAAGCCATCTTGGCTGTGAACAAAAGACCTAAAAAAGGGAGGGGGGCTTGATTTTGGAGCAGACAGAGGACTCTCATATTTCAACAAATTAAGAGTAATTTTGGAGTATCTCCCTATTTGTGTCTGCAGAATCAAACTGCATTAGAGTTTGAAATACACACATTGGTTTAGAAGCCCTTTTCACCAGAAATTGTGAAAAATTGCATTCTAGAATGCAATAGCTTTGGCTGTGTAAGCAACTGGACATTTTTGAGGCATATGGGCAAATCTGAGACTTTTTGAATATCATATTCCCACCCCAGCACTGCTCAGATGAAATCTGGGACATGTATGGCCAAACAATATTGGAATATGGTCAAGATGGCAAACGCTATTAATGAGGAAGATAGGAGAGACTGCAGCACTTTGCTGTTGCCTAAGCCTACTGGAAAGAACAAGATTCTGTCCCCTCCTTTCCTCTCCACCAGTCTCATCCTTCCTCTCCTATTCCCACTGCTGAGTTAATTGAGTACAAACTACTTTTGCACTTTGAAATCAGTGAAATCTGCACCAACAGAAGTAAGCTAAGGATTTAGCACCTTATCATACTACACTGTTATAGCACTATTATTCCATTTTAACTGCCATGGCAATATCACCTGGAATCATGGGATGTGCCATTTAGTGAGACGCATTCAGAATTCTCAGCCAGAGAGCTCCAGTGCCTCACCAAACTACAAACCCAATAATTCCAAAGGTGCAGCCAGGGCAGTTAAAGTGGAATAATAGCACTATAACAGTGTAGTGTGATAGGGAACAAAGTGGGACACTGGAAAGAGGACATTTAGAAGCAGCTGAGAAAGTAGAATGACAGAGGATTAATTGGGACTGTCCATGCCAAACTGGGACAGTTGGAGGGTATGGAATATGACAAGTTGCACTTCACACAGAAATATCTTTATTAACAGTAGTTTATTGGAAATCTCCTCAAACATTCATAGATTGACATCTGAATTTAAAGAAGCATAACTGAATAGACCTAGGATTATCCTGGCCTCTAAAGGAGTGATGTCACCCACAATGCTTCTCCTAACTTCTTCCCCCCAAAATGAAAGTTAGCAAGGCCTTTTAGGACGGAGGCTTTTTAGGACTGAGGCCCAAACCTGCCTCTTAACAGTACATTACACAACAGAAATCAATCTGGCCCATTTCCAGCTTCATGTCTGATGCTCAAGCACAGACTATCACTATCAAGCAGTGGCATCTCGTTATTACCAGCTCAGTGGGATGGCCAATCTGCTCTGGGACTTAGTCTGAACATTAAGTGAGCTATACAAGCTGCTGAGCCCTGTTCCCCCTCCCCCATAAGTTCAGAATTCCAGGTAGCCACTTTAAAATTTAATTGAAGCCTGGACGGGATTCACCTCTTTACTGACATGGGTGCCACTGTTATCACCAAGGTAAATGCAATCTGATATTTAATTAATTGCTTTTCTATCTCAGATGGAAGGGATGGATGGATAGATGGATGGATGGAAAGCAAGCCTGACTCCAAACGTTTTGCTGCCCAAGGACAAGAATGCATCTCTCTTTCTATGTACAAGACCATGTGACCTGGTAGATAATCTTCCTTTCACACTGATGATACGCTAAGAGTCTTTTGCTCTTTTGAAGGAGCAAGCAAGCTGCAGCCATCCCAGCAAACTTAGTTATAGGAGAAATACTGTAATGTCAAGCTGATGTGGAATTAGAATATTTAAAACTATCTATACAATGCTAAGTACTCTACAGGACAGGACAGTAAAGGGGACATCAATGACTGTCCACATTACATGGTTATTAGCAGTTTGATGCCACTCTGTTACAGCTACATCCTGTGTAACATCTTGAGTCTGTAGTCTGGCAAAGTATACAAAATTCTCTGCTAGAGAGCTATAATGCACTTCCCTAAGCTACACAGAATGGAACCATGACTATTAAAGTGGTATCAAACTTCTCTGTGTGGTGTAGATAATACTCTGTCCTCTAGGTTGAGCTGTGTCCAACATTGCTACAAGCCTAGGCTATCTGGACTCAGATTTTGAATTTCTTGAGATCCTTCCAGGAATGGCATTAGAGTATCTGATCAAACTAATATAGTTCTCACAAAATAATCAAGAATCATGGGAAGGAATTTAAAAAAAAATTAACCTAAGGTTTTGTTTTTGTTGTATATAGTTCTAAAATAAAGATTTTATTATACCGACTTTAATAAAAAGCTATCTCTTTTTGAAATCCAGGATAATATTCTAAGACTTGGAAGGTTGAGTTAGCGCCAAAGATGATAATCAGGCTTCTGCTTGTAGATTTATTTCCCAAACCATGGAGAATTTAAGGGCTTGCATGAACAATTTGGCTCTCAGATCTGTAGAAAGATAATTTATAGATACTGTACTCTTTATTTGACATTCGCTCCACCTGCTTATACTTAACAGAAGAGGCCCTTCACGTTACATGTAATATTTCAGGAGACCCAACTCATGAAGGATAATATTAAAGGTAATGTTGGTTACAATCTTAAACAAATGTACTAGAAAGCAGATTCTGAGTAAACATCTGTAGCGTTGTACTGCAGAATTCCTCCCAGACATCATTAATTATGGTGAGGCATATAACTTTCTCTATCAAGCCAATACTAGGGGCCTTTCCATACTACACTGTGATAGTGCTATTATTCCACTTTCAACATCCTATGGAATCCTGGGGTTTGTAGTTTACTGAGCTCTTTGGCCCCTCCCTAAAACTGGAATTCCCCAGGATGTTGGAAGTGGAATAATAGCACTATAAAAGTGTAGGGCAGAAAGGCCCTGAGTTTAAATCAATAGCTATTTATGTAGAACCAGCTATGTGCTTTGAGTAGGACCATTCCAGATTCTACTCTAAGAAAGGCATTTGGAAGGCAATGTGGGAAACCAGAGATGGTGTGCAGAAAACCGATTCAGTTTTCTCAAGTAGTTGAGACTAGCGATTGGATTTAGGTCCTAATCAAGAACAGCCCCAAAACCACCTTTGAAGAAACTGTCTTAATCCACCAACTATCCAGTCTCATCATTCTTCAGGATTGCGCAAAAAAAGGCTGAGTTTATTTTGATCACACTTTCTGAAGACATCAGCTTTGGAATGAACATTTCCTGAAAGCGGCTGTATGGAAATGACTAGGAGAACTTTGTGTAAGGAGAATTAGGATGACACATCAGTAGCTGCATTATGCTATCCCTCTTAGCTTGTTTCCTCCAGAAGTCTGTGCAGCTTTAGCTAATGCTAAGTCGCTATAGCCTTGGCCTCTGCTTGTGTCTTGCATTGCCTCATGTTGTGGCCTTGGCTGTTGGAAGTAGCTGGCTGGACAAGACAGCTGCCGCTAATGAGGCCTCAATAGCCAAGGACAAGATATTGTAAATAACTGGTAAGAACTGAGAGCCAGACTGACAGAAGTGTGAGTAGTGATTGGCATGTGTTCAACAGAGAACAGTTGTAATTGATTTAAGGCTCATCCAGACTGGCCAAAAGCCTCAGGATTTGGCAGGAATTGTACCTGTGTTATCAGGAATTTGAAAAATATCCACATAGCGTATCTCCTGTCCCAGTCTGTTTCTCATGAGCTTCCAAGACTAGCCATGACTTTTTGAACCCAGGACAGCCGGTCCCACTGGTAGCGTGCTGAATGGCAGTGTGGCCTTGGCCACTGAGATTTTCCTCCAATCTTCCTTCCTTCATTACATTTTTGGTTTCTAGCACTTCTTCTGGGCTGGACTGTATTCACAATATGTTTTTCCCTTCTCTTCATTCTTCTACAGTGATAGCACTAAAGTGATACAGTGGTTTACCTCTAGAGCACTTTTGCACTATAGCTGTAATTTTTTTTTAAAAAAAAAGGCAAACATTTCTTACCAGAAACATGAACATTGGGGAAGGAGCATGTTGGGGTGGGGGAGTGTTGAGTTCATGGAAGAGAGTGATGGAGAGGAAAGGAAACCACACCCATACCAAAGTTCACCACACCTCAAGCAGGAAATAAAAATGGAGGAAACATGTCATATTAAGGGTATGATGGAATGGGGGGGAGTGGTAACAACCATGACAAGCCATGACATCCCAAAAAAAACAGCCTGTCATTTCCCAGAACTCTGGCCCACCTGGAGAAACCCTGAGGGTTACAAACAGACCAGGGAGCTCTGCCCTATACAGAGCTCTGCAGCATTATTCCTAATGAGTTCAGTGCAGACCAAGGCCATTTCTGCACTACACTGTTATAGTGCTATAATTCCACTTTCAACATCCTATGGAATCCTGAGGTTTGCAGTTTAGGGAGCGGCATTTGGAATTTCAGCCAGAGAGCTCTTTGGCCTCAGCAAACTACAAATCCCAGAATTCCACAGGATGTTGAAGTGGAATAAATAGCACTATAACAGTGTAGTGCGGAAATGGCTCAAAAGAACTGGTGTGATGCTCCACCTCTTTGGCCTGGGGTGGCTTTGCTGTTCTTTCCTGGGGCTCCCAAAAGCAGGAAAGAGTTGCTTTATGGGACGCACTTGTCATGTAGAACTTGCATGACAGAGAACTAACTGGGATTGTCCCTGCGGTTGAGTATGGATTTTTCCCCATTCTAAAAAGCTGAAAGTTTTCTCCTACGGTTAGCTATCAGAAATATGAAATTGAAATTAGGTGGTGTTTTTGGTGCCACCTTTTGCCTTTGGCCTTGCCCAGTGCTGGAATGTGGCCCCTAAACACTTCTCTGAAATGGAGTTCATCCCTTGGGTTGAAATTGATTCCACTCACCCTTGCTTTAGGTCGGGGTGGGGCATCATGCAACCTTCCAGGTGCTGTTGTGTCACAACTCCCAATAGCTGGAGCCAATACAACCAATGCTGAGGAAACCTAGAAGTTGTTGTCCAATTGTATATGAAAGGCTGCATGATTCCCACCCCTGCTATAAGTCTATATTATTTATGGAATTCAGTGACTCATGCAGAGGCCCTCAGATTGAAAGAGTTTCCTCACCCTTTCTTTAGTGTGAAAGCCAGTAGCTCAGTGATAAGGTATATGATCTGCTTTCAGAATTTCCAAGCTTAACCAGAACTATGTCCAGTTAAAAGAATTAGACACCATGAGTAGAAAAATTCTCTTTCTAAGAGCCTCTGCTTGGCAGAGCACACCATACTGATCTAGAGGGATCAATGCTCTGAGTCTATAAAAGGTAGCTCTTCACAATTTCACATTTCCCTATATTTTGTGGGTAGGTTCAAGCAGCATAGCTCACACGGTCACCTTTCTTGCAGCATTATCACTGTCCTTCTCCTTCTTTGCTGTCACTGAGAAGTTTGGCCATGGTGTATTTTATATTGGCAAGCCTCTTTGGCACTCAGATACCTTTCAGACTGGCAGTAGGCCAAGGGTCTCCACAGCTACCCAGAAAAGCTTGGTAACCATTACAAAAGCCATTGCCCACTTCCCTCCCCCACACTGCCCCACTTCTATTTATGTGACTTAAGCCAGAGGAAACCGAAGGCACAGTGCCAGAGAAACAGCTGTTCAAGAGTTTAAAGAAGGCTGCGGCCTCCTTTCAAGGACCCTGAAGGAACCGAACTCCATGAGGAGAGGAGTGGTGTGTGGCATTTACAGTCAGTCTGGGATTATTTATTTATTTACTTACATATTTACTTATTTATTATCTTTCTGTATCCCCTCCCAGCCCACAAGGACTCCCAAGGTGATGAGCAAATAAAAAACAATTAAAATAATACACAGATAAAAAACATTTTTAAAACATGTTAAAATGCTCTTTTAAAACTCCTAAAAAGAATCTAAAAATCATCCTGGGCCCTTTGCTCAAGATGTCGTCGTCTCGCATTGGGGACAGGCGAAAGACAGGACCCAGACAACGCCTATGCACAACATCATCTGTGTCCCATCGTTCTCCCATTCCCAGGCAGTGTGATCATGCTGCAAATCACTTATGGGTTCTTCCCATCAATGAGCAGCGATTGCACAGCCCTCCTGCCTCTCTCCTGCACTTACTTGAGCTGCAGATGGCCAGGAAGCGCGATTGCCACACTTCCTGCCTCAGCGCAGCCTCGGACAGTGCCCGGCTGTGCTGTGGAAGGCAACTGGTGTGGAGGGGAGCACTCCCATTGTGCTCTCTTCCTGAGAGAGGCTCTACTGGGATGCCAATAGGGCACCGCCAGGATCAGGTAGGGTGCGGAAAGGGCCAGTGAATCCAGTTTTAAAACAGTTAAAAAGGCAATTTCAAGCACTGAACGTCATGCAGCATTGTTTTGGCTGTCCTCCAGAAGTTTAAAAGAGATGGGGCCAGCCTAACATTCTTGGGTAGGGAATTCCACAGTTAAGGCACTACTACAGAGAAATCCCTGTTATATGTACCCATCAACCTAACTTCATGAGGTGTTGGGATGTGCAACAGGATGTTCACTGAAGATTTCAAGTTTCTGGCAGGCTCATATACGAAGGGACCATCTTTCAGACAGCCTGGCCCCAAGTTGCTTAGGGCTTTGTAGGTCAACACCAGCACCTTGAATTGAGTTCAGAACTAATTGAAAGCCAGTGCAGTTCTTGCAAGGCCAGTGTTACATGGATGGTCTCTAAAATGGACACCTGATACCAGCCCGGCTGGTGCATTTTGCACTAGCTGGAGCTTCCAAACTCTTTTCAAGGGCAGCCCCATGTCCAGCATATTACAGTAGTCTAATCAGGAGGCAACTAACTCAAACTACTGTGGCCAGATCTGCCTTCCTCAAGAAAGGGCGCACTGGTGCACCAGCCAAAACTGGACACAGGCGCTCCTAGCCACTGCAGCAACTCAGCTTTTCAGAAACAGCACTGTAGACCAAGAACATTCTCAAGCTATGTGCCTGATCTTTCAGAGGGAGTGCAACCCCATCCAAAATAGGCTGTGATCCCATTCCCATGTTGGTTTTCTTACTAACCAGCAATACTTCCATCTTGTATAGAATAAACCTCAGTCAATTCATCTTCATTCAATCCTTTACTGAATCCAGTTAACAATACAGTAAGTGGCTCCTCCACTTTTGCAAAGGTTCAGAGCACAGAACTCTTGCAAAAGTGGAAAAAACACAAATAACTCCCTCTCCAATCCCCCTCCCATTCCCTTGCCTTTTGCACATTGGGGCCAGAGGCAAGGGAATGGGAGAAAGGAACTCCAGAGGGGAAAAAGAAGACTCACATAAGCCTCCCTGCCATTCCCTTGCCTTTTGCCATGGTATGAGTTCTTAGTGCCAGGGCCAGAGGCAAAAGAATGGGAGGGGAGCTCTGGAGGGGAGAAGAAAGGTGTGCGCATGTCTCTCCCCCACCCACCCCCCATTCCTTTGCCTTTTGCCTCAGCACTTGCCTTCTTTCTCTGCATCTGGCAAAATGTAAGGGAATGGGACGATGAGAGCGGGGCGGGAGGAGGCATGTACAGGCCTCACAAATAATGAAATTGACAAAAGTCCAACCCACAAATGTAGAGGGAGGACTGCACCACAGCCTCCTTGGCAACAGTTGTAAAGGAGAGATAGAGCTTGCATCAGGTCTGCAGTGCTCCAGACTCCTTATTTGCCTTTGGGCCAGAACTTGGAAAGTGACTTTTTAAAAGCAACTAATTATAATTCTAGGTTGCAAAATAGTAAGTTATGGTTATGTTTGTGCAGAAATGGGCCTAAATATGCTGAAAGCAGAAGATCCTGCAGCATGTGCCCTGCTTAGTACTTGGAAGGGAGACTGTCAAAGAATAGCAGGTGCTGAAAGCTATATTTCAGAGGAAGGGACTGGCAAAACCACCTCTGAGTATTCCTTTCCTAAGTAAACCCTAAGAAATTCATGGGGTCACCACAAGTCAACAGGCAATTTGAAGGCGCGCACACACACACACACACACACACACGCTTTCTCATTATCTGAATGTTACAACTACTTAAAAAGAACACTAGAAATCTATAAAGTACTAGCTTGTAGTATTAAACATGCCAATGCAGTGAGGCCATACAACCCTATAACTACAAAAAACGAAAAAGCAAAAGAGACTCAGCTACATCACAAAAGCAGTGACATTACTACTTTGCAACTGCAATTTGACTTCATTATACTTCAGTTACAGAGAAAAGTGGTTAACTACAATTTCATTTTTTGTAACCAATTACTTCAGCTTTGGATATGTCATTCATTCCACCTGTGACCTGTTTTCCTCTTTTAATTCAGTGGCCCAGTAGGCTTGCCAGACTGAGAGCTGGAGAAGGCTCCTCTACCTTTAACAGTTGTGTAGAAGAGGGAAGTTCAGTTGATGTTGTTTGTCAGACTACCAGGTAACTAGCAACACCTGCTGAAATTCCCTCTTCTACACAAACATTAAAGGCATAAGATTCTGCTCCAGTTTTTACGTTGAGAATTCTACCTACAAGCTACCAGAAAATTCTACCAGAAAAACCTGGTTTGTTGGAAGTTTAAGGTGAGAGAAGCTCCCCTGAAAGACAAATTGCTCACAATGTCTAGCATTCCCAATGTAGAACGCAAAGCACATTCAGATGTACACACTGCTAGTCCTTAAGGGCAGCTGCTGAGGTCAGAGCATGGGAAAGTTTCTTATTTGGATTACATCTTCCATAGTTCCCCAGCTAGATTGTCAACTGGCCATACTGGCTACGTGATTGTGGGACTTATAGTCCAAAACAGGAACTTTTTCATATTCTTGGGTAAGGCCTGTAAATTGAAGAGAAGTCAGTGTGAAATGAAATGTATGTCCATACCCTTGGAACAACTACTGAGAAAAGTCAAGGAAGAAAGTGCAAAGGCAAGTTTATAGTTGAACATTAAGAAAACAAAAATAATGACCACAGATGATTTACATAACTTTAAAGCAGATAATGAAGATCTTGAAATAGTTCAGGATTTTCTGTATTTTCTGTATTTTCTGGCTCTGTCCTTAATCAGAATGGAGACTGCAGTCAAAAACTCAGAAGAAGACTAGGGCCATTTCCACACTACACTGTTACAGAGCTATTATTCCCTTTTCAACCTCCTGTGGAACTCTGGTGTTTATAGTTGACTGAGGCCAAAGAGCTCTCTGGCTGAGAATTCTAAAGGCCCCTCCCTAAACTGCAAACCCCAGGATTCCATAGGATATTGAAAGTGGAATAATAGCACTATAACAGTGTAGTGCAGAAATGGCCTAGGAGTTGGAAGGACAGCTATGAAGGAACAAGACAAGATTCTGAAGTGTAAAGATATATCGCTGAATACTAAGCTCAGGATTGTCCATGCCATTCTATTTCCAATTTCTACATATGGTTGTGAAAGCTGGACAGTGAAGAAAGCTTATAGGAAGAAAATCAACTCATTTGAAATGTGGGGCTGGAGAAGAGTTCTATAGATACCGTGGACTGCTAAAAAGACAAATGAACAAGTCCTAGAGTAAATCAAGCATGAATTCTTCTCAGAAGCCAAGATGACTGAACTGAGGCTGTTGAACTTTGGCCATATCATGAGAAGTCATACCTCATGAGAAAAGACAACAAAGCTTGGTAAGGTAGAAGGAAGTAGGAAACAAAAAACAATGAATTACAGATGAATAGACTGAATCAAGGAAGACTCATACCTCGGTCTGCAAGACCTGAGCAGGGTGGTTGAGAAAAGTATGGCTTGGAGGTCTCTCTTCCATAGGGTCACCATAAGCCCAGATCGACTTGATCACAGTTAACAACAACAAGCCTTTAATACCATCTCTGTCTTACGCTCATCCTTTTTTCTTTCTTTTATGGGGGTGGTTTATGCTTGTGTAACATGTTGCTGTGTGATACTTTAGTCAGACCTGACCCACGACATTTTGCAGCATGAGGGAGAGCAAGCAGTGACACCTCCTCCCAATCCAAGATCAACTGCATCAGTTTTACCAGTTCCACATGTGTCTTCCCATCTCTCTGGCTGTAAGAGCACAGTAATAAGAAATTCATTGATCAACCATTTACTCCTCTGTATTTTGCCAAACGGCAAAACTGTTCCAGATTCAAATGTCCAGAACACTCCCTAGAGTCAACATGGAAAAGGTTGATTGTTTGAACACTACTGGTTTGATTATGAACTATTAAGTAATGTAGCTGGAAGATGGCCAATGTTCACAGAAGTTTCTTTGGCTTTTAAAAAAGTGTTTGAAGGGGGCAGGCATTACCAAGAGTGAACAGGAAGATAGATAGATAGATAGATAGATAGATAGATAGATAGATAGATAGATAGATAGATAGATAGAAAGAAGCTAAGCAGAATCAGCCCTGGTTAGTAGCCCTGGTTAGTAGAGAGGAGACAGCCAACACAGGCAAAGTACTATTGGCTATATTCCAGAGGAAGAAACTGGCAAAACCACCTCTGAGTATTCCTTGCCTAAGAAAATTCTATGAAATTCACCTGCCCTAAGTCAACAGGTGACTTGAAGGACAAACACACACATACATACTGTTCAGAGTATTGGAGGAAAGTGCTATGATTAACACCAGAATTGTTAAACAAGGGGGAGAGTGGATGATAGTAGATAGAAAAAGCTCCAGATCAAGAAGCAGTGTACCTCTGATGCTAGATGTTAAGACTGGGGCCTTTTTCCGCACTACACTCTTGTAGCGCGATGATTCCACTTTCAACATCCTATGGAATCCTGGGGTTTGGAGTTTTGGGAAGGGCCACGTGGCCCCTCCCGAAACGGCAAACCTCAGGATTCCATAGGATGTTGAAAGTGGAATCATCGTGCTACAAGAGTGTAGTGCAGAAAAGGCCTGGCTCTACTGTAAGGCTGTGTGAGACAGCAGCCTCAAGCAGCAGATTTTAGGGTACCCAGCAAAACCAACCAACTGTTATTCATTTTAATTCTTGCTGCATTTTTATTGCCAAGAATAGGGGAAAATTGTATGTAGGAGCTTCTGTTTTGTGTATCAACATAACTTGGCTAGCTTTGGGTATTCTGCATTTTGTCTTGAACGGGGGAGGGCAGAAAGTGCCATTTTTTTGCTGCTCCATCAGCATCAAAAGATCTTGGGCCAGCCCTGATTGTTGGAGTCAGAACATTAGATACACAGGTTGATCCAGCACTGCATTTCCTACATCATATGTTTTCTCCTTTTCTCTAGACGCAATTATATTGGCTTATGGATGGGTAGGAAACGGTGTGGGTGTGGGTCCTATTTTCAGTTTAAAGCGGCATGCAACAAAAGCTGTGTGTGTAAAGCAAATTCATTTGTGTATAACTTTAATAAGCTATAACTTTCTTTTCTCCAAAAGGGGAAAGGGCCTTAAATAAAGTCTCAAAGTGTTATGGACAAATCTAGAAAGGACCTAATATCTTTAATCTCCATTTATGAACTTGGGTGGTCACTGCTGGAAACCACCGCCCAGAGGGCTATGTAATGATGTTTTCCCTTTCTTTGTGCATGTAGTCATCATGGCAGGAAGCCCATCTCCTCTTGCAGAATGTGAAACCCTATTTCAAAAGCAATTAAATACATTTATAGTCCCAATGCCTGCTGAAATAGCTAGTTACCACTATATTGACAACTTTTAAAAATTACCTCTTTGCTTTCCTGTTTCTCAAAAGTAATCCAAATAAGAAGCTTTCTGCTTACATTTCTTTTAAAGAACACTAATTGGAATTAGCAGCAAGATGCAAAGCCTGAGACAGCTCTTGAACCATGGGGGCATTCTTCCTCCTCCATTGAGTGAGGGCAACTGTATAAGCTACTTTACATGCTATATAAAATACTAGTGTATATACCCAGCATTGCCCGGGATTTTATTTTCTCATAGGTAATACTTGTTAGAAAGATTTGCGATCCTGTGTCCCTAATTCCCAGTCTTGTCCAGTACCTGTAACTTTTCCCCATATTCCCCAAACCAATCAGTATTCAGAGTTGTCAACATATAGAGGTTGGGTTTCTGAGGGAATACACTGCCCTCCTCCTTGCTGCTAGGCCTCATCTCCACAACAATCAGCCTATTCAAGCCAGGCCCAAGAGCTCTCTGGCTGAGAATTCTAAAGGCTCCTCCCTGAACTGCAAACCCTAGAATTCCACAGAATCTTCTTAGCCAGCCAATCATATGCGGTATTCAACTGACACAGCAAATCATAGGAAGCCTTCGCCTGCCTAACACAGACAGCCAGACAAACTTTGACTTTTATATATTAGTAGATAAGCTACTTTAGAAGTTACTGGGAAAGGAGCAAGTTACAATTTGAACGTAACTTGGTTCTACTATAGTTATTGGAGAAAAGAATTAAGCACAAGTAATTGGCTTTTTGTAATTAGTATCTGAACTTGCTGTTTGCCCTGATTTGCATTATATATCTTGCTTTCCACTCTGCCCAATATAAGAGTGGATTTAAAAAAAAAATCAAGTGACTGGTCTTGTGTGCTCAAGTCTCTTGGGAGGCTGGATTGTCTGATTACGGCCAATGAAGGTCTCAAAGCTTTTACCAAAATCTGAGCAGACAAAAGTAAGGGAACCCACGAGGGATTTGGCAGAGCCAGCATCCACAGGGTGAAAGAAGTAGGTTGTTTGATTTACAAGGACGCTGGTATTCTCTGCCACCTGCTTCAAGCTTCCTTGGCACTTTGGAACTCAGCTGCACTCCTTCACAGCAGGATTACATTTTCCACAACAAGAATACATTGCTGGAAACTAATCTGATGTTGAGGTCTGACTTTGTCTTTGAATGGGCAATTAAGAACCTATTATATTTACAAAGAGAGCTAGAGTGGTGTAATGAACTGAGTGATAGACTAAGGCTCTGGAGACTGGGGTTCAATTCCCTGCTCAGTAATGAAAACCCAATGGGTGACCTTGGGCACATCACACTCTCTCAGCCTCAGAACAAAGCAATGGCAACTTCCTTCTGAGCAAATCTTACTAAGAAAACCCTGCCAGTTGCCATAAGTCAGAAATGACTTATTGACTTGAACTACAACAACTTTTGCAAAAGACTGGCTCCTGATAGAGATAAAAACATCTAGAAGTAGTCTGTTGATATGGATCAACACAAGAGCCTGCGTTCTGGGGCTGTTTCAGGTGTGAATGTTGTACCTCTAATATATTTGTAATGTAAACATAAATGTTTTTTTAAAATATTTTTTCTTTAGTAAATTGTTAAGCATGACATCAAGCAAAATAACAATTATCCCTTACCACCACTCAAGCTGCCACTATGCAAAATATTGCAAAGTCTTTATAGAAACGACTGTTAAAGACCTAGCAAGCATAGCTTAGGATCCTTCACAATGGGTATCTTCAAGAAAAAGCAAAGTTCTTGAATAATTAAATCCCAGAAGGAACTAACAGTTGGGCAGTTCAACCTCATATCCTCTGAAAACTGCAGCCCCTCCAACAAAGTCCTGATCTCACACCTTTAATTCTGGAGGTCTGGAATGGTGTTCTATACTACTAGCTAGAGACCAGACAATTTTAGCAGAACTATTCTAACGATCATCTAATTAGTATACTATCTGGCTACATTAACAAGTTTCCAAAGTTTCTTCAGTTTGTTCCTTACACATAATTTAGATAAAGTACATCCCTTAACGCACTCATGGCCAGAGCTCCATGGTTACTGACTGAGCTTGGGGTCTTGTGCTTATGTCTGGAATCTGGCTCTTTATCCCTTCTTCTCCATTCCTCTACATATGGTTGAAAGTGCTTCTTTCATTCCTCTTCTAAGTCTTTTGAAGACCACAGAGACTCCATCATCAGTGTTTCCAGCATTTTAACAGCTTCTACTGTATCACTTGCTGAACGTTTTATTTTCTTATTGTACAATTAATTTCAAGTGAAAGCTCCATCTGGAAGATGTTTTTGCTTCTCTTGATTTTTCTATAATTGGGCAAAATGTTCTCCTTTTATTCAAAGTCTCTCTGCACAAATCTTGATAGGAAAACACTGTAGATCCATTACATTGTACATTAGGAAGACCTTGTGCCGTTTTCAAAATATTCTTCTTAACTGCATAACGTTCAAAAGTCACATCCCTTAATCTAGACTCTTTTCTGGCTCTGGGTGTCATCACACAATATGCATTTTCAGTATGAGAGGACTAAATCCTCAGGAAAGATGTCTGCTCACGAGTATATTAAAAAGCCTATTATATATGTACCTTCTGCTTGTTCTTTGATCCTGCATATACATAAATCCCTCTTTTTTTCTCTTTGTTCTCTGCATTCTCCAACAATATACTGAGCTCTTACACACTTTTATTCAAGGTATAGGTTTTCTCTGCATTAACCATGCTGACTTCTGCAGATGTATTTGCCCTTTCTACCTCCAAAACTGTGTTGTTTAGCTCCTCAATTTTAGGCCCGTTCCACACCTTACCTGGTCATGGAGATATCCAGTGTGGGTCCCAGCATCGGCTCTGCCAGGAGTGGAGCATGATGAGATCACTCCTCTTTGTACCAGCTGCCTCCGTGTTCCAAGAAGCACAATGTCTATACCTCTTCCTGCCACAGCACAGCCAGGTAGCTTCTAAGGCTGCTCTGAGGCAGGAAGTACACCCATTACAAGCAAATAAGGTAAGTCAGCGATGGTGGCACAATCACCAGTCATTGACGGGGAAAACCTATCCATGATTTGAGGCTCCACCACCTGGGGACAGGAGAAGAATGGGACCGTGACAACATAGTGCATAAGCATTATCACAATCCCATCCTTTTCCTGTCCCTATGGCAAGTTGGGAGGGGAGAGCAGAAAGGGCCTTATCTTTAACAGGCTTCAAGGCTATTCAAGTCCTGTTTTCAGCCATTCTTTTAATTCTTTCTTTTGCAAAGCAAATTGTTTTCTGAGTTCTTGCAAAAGAGTTGAGCCGTCTGTCTCGTTAATTTTAACACTTGCTGTTTCAGTATGGGTGTCCGCCATCTTATCAGTTTTCTCGAAGGAATCAGCATTCCTCTATATATAATCAATACTGAAGAAAGGTAACCAGTAATGACTTGTTCTTCTTTTTGAACAAGCCTGTTGACATTGCCTATCAGAAATTGTTACTAAGAAAGTTCACTACAAACTCATTCCTACTGCATAGGCTGGGTTTTTTGTTTTGTTTTGTTTTTTTGGTGGTTGAACACAGAACAAAGACTTTTAAATAGCAATATTTGGTATTGACATCATGTGGATCTCTGTAAATGCTGAAGTGCAGATCTGCACCATGACACTTTTCACTTCTACATGTACCCTGACACCACTCATCCCCACATTGAGTTCCAATGATCTTCAAAATATAGCTATTTAAACAAGATGAAAGGAGGGCAAGAAGAAAAATTCATGGCAAAAAGTCGAAAAGTGAATTTCAGCTGCAAAAAAATTCTTGGCCTCGGATTTCTAGGTTACATGCGATTCCAGCAGTGGGATAACCAGATGTTGGCAACCAGGAAGAGAAGTGTCAAGAGAGCACATCTGGTTAGTTTGACATTATTCTTTTTTAAAAAGAGAATACAAATGCAGGATGCTGCAAATTCAGGGCATTTGAAGCTTAATATTTTGATACAGCAAACATGATTTCTCCCCAGTGTGTGCATTTGTGTGTGTGTGTGTTCTCCAACCCTTTCATTGCTGAACTTATTTGCAGCTGCAAGGTCGAGATGTCATGCTGTTAAGCACACGCTCCCACGCCCACCATGGTCTGTATCGAATTATCGATCTCTGTGAACGGAAAAGAGCTCCATGGTGCTCTTGCTTTGAGGATGAGCAGCGCTTGTGGACTGAAACAACACTGCTTGCCAGAAACTCCAGGCTCTTGCCAATTTCTCTGAAAAAAAACAAAGAGGGTCCCCTCTGTGAAACATTGTGAGAAGTGTTTTAGCATCGTGGGGTTGGACTAGGCTGGGCCCATCAACTGAAAAGGCTTGGAATAGTGGTTTCTTAAGAAAAATCTAACTGATAATCTAAAGCCAAGTATTCCATGAATTAATCTTAAAAGTGTTCAGTTTTAAGCAAGTGAGGGCTGGAATGAAGGAAAACCAACCTCTGTTAACAAGTAGAATGACAACACTGGTGGTTTCCAGGTAGGTAGAGCAGTAAATCCATTCCATGTTTTAGTCTGAGTTATTAAAGAGCTATCTACGGTCTACATCTATTTGGAGAATAGCATTCAGCACCTTGGATGGTCCCTTTGAAGAACAGACTAGAGTCTGAAGCAGATTCACTGTCCCAGTGACACAGAAACCATTAGCTACCACTGCCTCAGGCAACTGAACACTGTGTACTCTGTATACCATTTGTCTAATTTTGCATCTTACACACAACATTGCTCTCTTGCACTGCTAGAGATAGGCTGTCCCATGCATGCAATTGCCTTCCACTGAGTCAGAACAGTCAACATCTGGGCTTCCTTTCTGAATTAAATGCAAATCCAAAAGTGGGATCAGTGAAGTGGGGTCAGTGTCCTTCACTGGCTGCACAATCTAGCTCAGTACCAACAATGCAGATAAAAGACTTTCTCAGCCTTGCTATCTGAAGCACGGTCTACGTGTACAGCAGAATGAGGTGGCAGTAGAGTCTTGAAATGGAAGGACAGATTGTACTCCTTTGAGACTGGACAGGTGGGAAATGGCATTTTTGGAATGCTCTCCTGAAGGAGGAAAGAAGAGAGCTTGGAAAAGTTTTTTTTTTTTTTTTTCTATAACTCCCACAATTCTTCATGCTGGCTGGATGATTCTGGGAACTGAGTCCTGCATGCACAAAATAGCACAGCCAGGAATTGATTGGGCCAGAAGAAGCTTCTACATTGTTGGATAGACTCTTGTTTGCTTGCTACTGTCAGTGGGGAAATAGCAGTCTTTACCAAGATACTCAGTGGTATGTGTGTGTGTGTGTGTGTGTTAAACTCCCACCCACTGCACTATCACCCAGTGTGCACTTTTGGTGGGTCTTAAAGCTTCTGTAAGGAGCAACATTGTTCTACCACCGCTACTACCAAAAAAGAAAAGACCCACCCCTGTTTTAATTGGAAATACCAGAAAATGAATCTAGAGCTTTCTGGCTACACACCTCTGTTATATGAAATGCTGAACTCTTACTCCTGAATGCTCAAAGTTCTACATGCTTTTTAGTCATAGTCAGTCTGATAACAACTGTAGCACCTTGAATTTTTCCAGCAGTGGGCAGATTTCACATAATGCCACTGATTTCACCCCAGACGTAAGCCACAGGTCCAGTGAAACAACCATATATGGCGCCATTTTGTCCCTCATGCTCAAACAGAAGACATGCTTGTTATTTGTCAGCAGACAGCCTGGTCCCTCAGTCTTGAAGCTGTATCTTCTCTTAATATTTTGAATAGGAATGTTGTGGCTGGAGAGAGATGCGTGGGAAATATAGACCATGTCTTCTCTAATTTATCTCTCTAGTCTGTGGTACTTCCCTTCTCCTCTTGCCTGCAGGGTTAAAGTCTGAATGAAACCAGTAGTTATTAAATGCCTTTACTGTTTTTTTTCTCCCTTTGTCCTCCACCTCCCCTTGTGTTCATTGTTTGTTTTCAGTTTAACCTGTAATGTTTGCTTTTTTTCTAGGAAAAGACTCTAATTCTTCAAAAGAAAGCCTGTCCTCCAGAACTCCAGCCAGGAGGCTTGTCACGGCCTGCTCTGCAAATGTTAACTGTTTCAACAGCTCTTTCTCTGTCCAAGGACACATGGGAACAGTAGTTCTGTGAGGTGGACTAGGGGACTTGTTAAAACAACATTTTTTATTAAATCTTCAATAACGGAATTCTCAACCGCCTTAGCACACCACAACTCCCAAAGTTCTTTGGAGCAAGCTGTAACAATTGAACTCACCTTGAAAAGTGGGACCTGAGACAAAATACTGGGGTATGGAATGCTCCCGTTGCTTGTTCCAGCCCACAAACTATGCCCTCAGTGTTTTCTGTGTCAGTGGGGTGGTATATCTGTTCTACTCTGAACTTTAAAGGAGATATCCAAGGTGCTGAACCTATTTTGGGGACAACATTCAGTTCTTTGGATTATTGTTGTTGTTGTGTGCCTTCAAGTTGTTTCTGACTTATGGCGACTCTAAGGTGAACCTATCACAGGGTTTTCTGGGGGCCAAGAGTTTGTGACATGCCCAAGATCATTCAGTGGGCCGAGCTGGGAATCAAACCCTGGTCTCCAGGGTCATAATCCAATGATCAAACCATTACATCGCACCGGCTCTCGGCAGTGCTTTGGACAGCAACTTTAAAAATTGGGGCTGATTCACTAACTTATATAGAAGCTGCCATTCCCTCTTTCATAAAACAGCATGTTACTTGGTTTAATATGCCAGCTTTTGCTGTAATTTGTCTTGCTGAATGAAAAATGGTTTTTCTTTTTCCAAATTATCAATAATTACCTATTGAGTTACGTTTAAGAAGCGGGAAAGAGTTACTTTTTAAAAAATTGGCCACGATTCTATATTGCGGTCTATGTTGTTTATTCACACATACTTAACTACATAGGAGAGGCACTAAGCAACCTTCCTAGTGAATTGCCAAGATGCGTAACAAGGCATCAGCAGCAGTGTCCAATATTCATTGGGCTCTACCAGTGTGTACTGGCACTCCCTAGACAGCATCCCAATGTGCACCAGTCAGTTCCTTGGCTCTCTTATGTAGTCATGTCACTGCAGCCCCTTGCTGAATATGAACATTGCAAAACTGCTCTTTTGTATATCCTGCCAACATAAGCACACATTAGAAGATGCAAGTACCTTACCAAATTCTGGCCATCATAATTCAAATTAATAAATCCTGAGACCTCCAAACTATAACAGCAACCAATTACTTTTAAAAGCAACTTTCCCCTCTGCCTGTTGCAACATTGACATAGTGAAGATTTTTCTTAACAAAGAGAGACAATAATAGGAAAACCTTCACCATTTTAATTTGCATGGTTCTGACCAGCTGCTCTTAAATGGCAGCCTTTGGACGAATAGAAAGCCTTGTTTCTTTTAATGTCTTAAGAGTACAGGCCTCCCTCCACTTTCACAGGTTTGACCTTTGCAAATTTGATTATCTGTGAGGTGTCCATTTGCCTTCCCCACATTCTCCCCTGAGCAAAAGGCAAAGGAATGGGAGGGAGAGGCCTGTGCGCAGAGAAGGATGGTGCATGAGAGCTTTCACCATCCCATTCCCTTGCCTTTTCCCTGGGTGCAATGAAGGAAGATAAAAGGAAGAATGGGAGGGAGGGAATGGGGGAGGCATATGTGTGCTTTCTCCACATACAGGGCTGTCCCCCATTCACTTGCCTTTGCCCTGGACATATGGAAAGAAGGCACACATGCCCAGGCAAAGAGCAAGGAAATAGGGTGAAGGCATGCGTGCACCTTTTCCACATGCAGGGCTGCCTCCTCCCATTCGTTTGCCTTTTGCGCAGGCATGTGGAAGGAAGGCACGTATGCCCAGGAAAACGCAAGAGAAGGGGGGGAGAGGAGGGACAGTCCACCCACACTGGCCATCCCATTTGCTTGCCTTTTGGCCCAGTGCAGAGAAAGAAGGTACACATGCTGAGACAAAAGAAGGGAATGGCAGAAGGGGGGTCTGGAAGAGAAGGAGAATGCTCACTCAGGCGGGGAGGAGTTATTTGCCCTTTTTTTTAACTTTTGTGAGACTTCTGCATCCCAAACCCTTGCAAAAGTCAAGGCGCCACTGTATTTTCTTTTCCTCAGTGGCCACTCTGACAGGTTGCTTTGGCTGAAGGCTCTGAGGGAGTTTAAATGTTTAATCTGGAGAAAAGGAACATGGGCTACATTGTTTGGCATAAAGCATATACTAACTCCAAGTTCATGGAGAGAATTGTTTACCTCAAAAAAAGCACCTCATACTGAAATCTAATTCCACAGGCAAAACTTAGATGTCAGGGAGAAGGATATGACATAAATACAACGTCACATGTGGGCACACACACATGCACAAACACATACATATACACATGTGCAATTGGGATTTATCCAGATATTAAAATATCTCACAAGGTTTTAGGGTTAGACTTTCAATATATTTATCTGATGTGTTCATTTCTGTCCTGCCGGGCATTGCTCATGCAGTTCTCAAAGTAGCTGACTACGATATAAAACAATATTAAAATTCATTAAAATTATCCACCTCAATTGTCACATAAAATCAATATAGCAAACAATGAGCAAACTATTAACATTATTGGTCTTACTACAGTTTTGAGGAAGGTGAGGAAAAACATTCCACAAAACTGGGGTCAACAGAAGACAAATCACATCTAGGATCTGCAAGAACAGATCTGCAAAAAGTTCTGATTTCCAATGGTTTTTAAAGAGCAACAACAAAATGATTTGACCCCGGAACACACCCCTTCACTAAATTAGAAAGTTTGGGGTAACCATGATGTTTAGACAGAAAGACTTTACTTGATTTAGTTCTGGTACTCGAACAAATTTCTGGGTTTAAAAGTACAATCATCCCTCCACATTCGCTAGGGTTAAGGGCACAGGACTGCTGTTAAAATGAAAAAAACAAGAATAATACTAGACCTTTCCAAACCATATTTAACACAAAAAAAGTGTGGTCACCATATTCAACCCATTGTGGATTCCTTTGAGGCATCATAGTTCCTTCACAAGGCAGAAGCGGGTGGCTGGTGCGGCTTATTGCCACCTTCACTGCTGACCCAGACCATTTTTAATAGGGACTTACAAGCCTCATTCGCAGTTTCTCAGTCTCACAGGGCTTGCAGTCCCTATTAAAAATGGCATTGGGAGGCAGCAGAGGTGACAGCAAATAATCTGTGAATAATCAAATCTGCAAAAGTGAAACCAGCAAATGTGGAGGGCTGACTGTATTTAATTCTGAAGGTTTGGGTGGGGGCAGGTATTTAGGGCCAAAGTCAGCTACATTATGCCAATCCACATCTGCATTGCCCACCCTGAAATATGCATGTCTACTGAAAAGAAAGTGCCACTAAGTAAGATGGGACTTCATACCAAGCAGATGTAAATAACAAGAGCAAGTAAAGCATGACCTTGGGACGCCCTCAAATTTTATGCAGCCCTTGACCCCTCCGGACTGCCTCGGTCCCTCCTAATTCTCTTTTCTGGCCAAAAAGTGGTGAATTGCATCTACTGGAAGCTTTCAGAAATGGGTATTCAACTGTTAAATCGGTTGCCATGCATCTCTGCGCTGTTTAATGGTTAAAAGAAAAAAAAAGCTGGCATCCTGTTTAATATTTACGAGATCATAAACCACATTTACAGTCTTGTAACTTCTCAGATTCATGTTTATGGTTCTGAATGACTGAATGTGACCCCAAAAACTTACCTTTTAAGCAAGGCAGCACCACAACTCAAGGATTTTTGAGGTGTTGCAGATCGAAGCTCTGAGTGTATTGTGAAAAACAGTTGCAGTAAGATCCTAAAGCAGTGGTTCTCAACCTGTGGGTCCCCAGATGTTTGTGGACTTCGGCTCCCAGAAGCCCCAGCCACTATGGTCAATGCTCAGGGCTTCTGGGAGCTGAAGTCCAAAAACATCTGGGGACCCACAGGTTGAGAACCACTGTCCTAAAGGATCTCTCCAACTGCCCATCTCAACATGCCCTGCAACGAGTACAGCACTGCAGCCATTGTTTCTCATGATCTGCAGTGCCTCAGAAACCTTTTGCACTGGGGTTTTGCCTCACCTAAAAGGTAGGGTTTGGGAAGGTGAGAAGTAATGACCATTGAGGTCCATCATCCCGGCTACATCTGACGATGCAGGATCTTGGCCAACAGTATTTCAAAACCAAAAATGGACTTCTGGCATTTTTGGTAATCCAAGTGGTCCTTGAAAATGGACCCTTGGACCAGCCATTGTTGGCTATGCCTCATGCATAAGATTGAATCCTTCAGTGTTTCAAAAGCTATCATCATGGATCTCAACCTAGAAACTCCTGAGTTTTCTTCTCAAAACCTGGCCACATTTTCTTCTCAAAACCTGGTCACCAGACAAATCCTTTTAATCTACTTCCTGTTGGAGAAGACAACAACTCCTGGCTTTTCCCTGTCATCTGACCCCTTTCTCTGCTGTTGTGAACAGAATTCTGACTGTTATACAACAGGTAAAGCAGAGGCATGAAGGAGGGGAACAGATAGTCTTATATTCTAGCCATATGAGAAAAGATGAAGAAAGTTATACCTCTCCTCCAAGTTGCAACGTGGCAGGAATTCTGCTGAGATTGGTTGTTCTAGTAAACTCTTGTTAAGAAACTCAGCACCCTCTGGCTCTGCATACAGACAGACCAGAACGAGGCAGATCTAGTTTAGAATTTGAAGCTGCAGAATGAAATGAACCTTGTTTTGAGGGGCTCTTCTCAAAGTACCTTGCCCTGGTGGATCCTCTAAAGCAGGCTTATCTGATAGCAGAAAGCAGTGCCTGTAACCCATCACATTGCTCCAGAGTGTTGTGGGAAATTAAATTAAATTAAATTAAATTAAATTAAATTAAAATGGACACTCACAGTCACAAGCCTAGTGCAAAAGGTCCAAGGGAAGGGCAGTATTCCATTCACTGAGATTTCAGGGCCCAAATCCAAGACTTTGTAATGTAACAAAGATGAGTCCCTGTGATATGCCAGAGCTGAGTGTAAGCAAGGATCCAGAGGTGGGCAGAACTGTTGTTAAGCCAGCTGACTCTAGAAATGGACATTAAGGGAACCTGGGCAAACAGGGCCCAGAATCCAGTAAAACCCAGCTAACAAGGTAACTTGGCAACCCAGAATTTGGGGATGAGGTAATGGTTGAAATTCTGGTAGGCAGCAAAATGTATCCAGCAGCTGCAGCAATTCTCTCCATTACCACCAGGGCTCACGTCCCACATAGACTTACAGCATGTGAAAACAGGCAGAGTTTTTCCAGATCCTGGGCACCTGCTGTGGTTTATGGAAGGCTCAGTGCCAACCCACATGGAGGTTTCTCCCACCCCCAGGCCCTGCACTGCCAGGTTTTGTACAACCAGAAAGCTCAAAGGTTGTGATGCTAGCCCTCCTCTCCCTGCCTTGTTTCAAAGGGATCCAAGCACATACAACCACTGGCTCTCTCCCCCGTCTCCTCCACTTCACTGCTGCAATTTTGGTAGACAACAGCATACCGGCACAAGTGCTTTGCAACCACCCCTGCTTTACAACCACCTCACATACAAAACACAAGCTTTCTCTGCTTCTCCAGAGACAGATTCTGAGATTTATCTCCCTGTCTGAAGATTTGGGAAAGCACAGTGATTCTGTAAGCCTTCAGCCAGCGCGGTGACACCTGGTAATCCTGTGAAGCAATCATCAGTACTGATACACTGCTATGCCCAGAAGTAACTCTTCTGGTCTGCAACGCACAGAACGTCTCACAGTCAGTGGCTAGGAGATTCATAGAGTTTCAGTCTGAAAATGTGACTTTCCCAAATTCTAGATGACTCTTTTGGGGACAATGAGGCCACATCAGCTATGTCAGAATGCCAGTGCTGATGACAGTCCAAGCTTATCAAATCCTGAACTGGCAGAATGCAAACCCCATTACAAGTTTAAATAATATATAAACAATAAGTCCAACCATTGACTGATGGCGCCTTCTATGTCAGTAGGGCAGCGATTCTGCTTCGGATTTTAGTTCAGACTTTAAAGGAGCCAACATGCTGAACTATGACCAAAATAAGTTCACATCTTGAATAGATCCTGTAAATTTCAGACTCACTGATTCAAGCACACCAGAGAGGGTTCTAGCACAGTCTACTCCTTTGCAGTGCTAAAAAAACACAATCTTCTACCTGTGGCCTGAAATCCGCTTCTTCAGAAATTACCACATCATAGTTCTGCATACGTACAACAGAACTACAGCTGTCACAATTCTTGGGGAAGGGGGAGCTTTTTTTGTTGTGTGCCGTCAAGTTGTTTCCAACTTACAGCGATACAGAGGCAAATGAATCTGTCACAGGGTTTTCTTGGCAGGATTTCTTCTGAGGGGGCTTGACAGTGCCTTCCTCTGAGGCTGAGAGAGTGTGACTTGCCCGGCATCACTCAGTGGGTGTCTACAGCTGAGTGTGAATTCAAAACCTGCTCTACTAGAACTATCAAACTACTACACTATGCTGGCTCCTAAGGGGGAGTTAGGACAGTTGAAACAGCTTCAAAAGTGTATAAATTTGTGCATATATTCCAATATTTTTTTTGGCTTTTGATCTGTTGGCCAGCATCAACATTATTCTTAGCAATTTCTTGATGTTCTTCTACAGTGCTGACCATAGTTAGGCTTGCTAGGCTACAGAACTAGGTCATTTTTAAGAAGTGGCCACATACTTTGTGGAATTGTGGGATGGGTTTTGCCTTCAACTGCCTCCCTCCTTCTCCCGCCTGTCTGACCAAACTGCATAATACTGCTCAGAAATGTTTGCATTTCTGGTGCCCATTATGGAAACTGCTTGGGGCAGGGGAAGTAGGCTTGGCCTGCTCTACAAAACTTTAAATCTCTCTCTCTCTCAAAGTGTTGAATTTAAATGGGAGCAAATAAAAACATCTTGAATGAAGCCAGATGCAAACAAAACCCTTTTTTTAATAAGGTCACTGGAACGTAGACGCGCCATGAAAAAGAGGAGGAGGGAGAAATTGGCCACTGGGAAAGGAAATTTGATCACAGATGTAGATTTGGAAGAAAAGCTGGCCTTAATTTCCTACTCTCCACCAGGATAGTTCCTAGTTTTTCAAGATCTTTCACATGACAACGGTCAGCAGTCCCGTGCACCACTTTCTGAAGCAAGACCAGAAATCTCTGTTTCTTGTCTTGGCATCCCAGAATCAGCTGATCCAGGTGGGATGTAGACGAGCTTTAAAACAAAACAGAATCTGACTGTTTCCCAGTCTTCCTCTTTACATTTAACCCTCTTAGGCCAAACATTCAAAGTCTGGAGATTTCAGAATAGCTTTCTGGATATACAGTCATCAAATATAACTGTAGAAGCAAATGCTTGTTTTAAAAATGCCAAATATGTTATAAAAAGGACTTATTCCCACTTCTCTTTATATGTAACTTAAAGTTTGGAAATGTTAGTTTTTTTGGAATACAGCTCCCAGAACTTTATGGCTACAAGAGCTAGTGGTTGTGCTGGATGGGGTGTTCTGGGTATGGTCCAAAAAAAGTAAATTTTTCATACTGTGACCTATATGAAGTAATCTTACATCAACTCAGATCATCCACCCACTAAACCATTCACTGAGAACTTGCAGTGTTCCACATGTTAGGCAATGCCCATCAGCTCTAGATAACACAGGGCCATAGGTTCCCCACCTTTGATCTAGCCCAACAGTATCTATTCTGAGTGACCGCAACTGTCCATTTTAACAATGACAATAAAAAATTACTGAGGCTGAATATACTACTTTCCTACTTTCCCTGAACAATTAAGATCCCTGACTTTTTTATGATATAACTTTTCTGCCTAATAGCTGGAGGACAAACAGAAATCCCTCAGGTGAAACGTCTCACAACATGCAGATGCTTTGGCTTGAAAAGCTTCTTCAGCCCTTTATTTTTAATGTCATGCCTGCCAGGAGGTCTATCAGAACACACACACAGGCAATGTACTGAACAAGTTACTATTGAAAACCTGCATACTTTGGACCCAGTGCTTGGAGAAATTATGTGGTTTTTTTTAACTATAGTTCCCAAAATCCGGCTATGCTGGCTGGGAGTTTCTAGGACAGTGGTTCTCAACCTGTGGGTCCCCAGATGTTCATGGACTTCAGCTCCCAGAAGCCCCAGCCACTATGGTCAATGCTCAGGGCTTCTGGGAGCTGAAGTCCATGAACATCTGGGGACCCACAGGTTGAGAACCACTGTTCTAGGAGATGTAACTTCTCCAAGCTCTATTGTTTGCTATGAAAGGTTGAATACCTTGAAGATATTGCCTTGCCAAAAGACCACAAGCTCAAAAATTATGCCAAGTCTGAATCTGCCAAGCTGAAGTTCTCAATCCATATGGTATGTACACTTTGCTCCAGGATCTGACAGTCCAGAAATGGCCAGCTTTTAAATACTATGATTTTGGTACATTTAGCAGTTGTAAAGATATGGTTTTATTATTTCATTTATTTATTTTAACAGAAGCAGATTTTCAAATCCTCTACAGCATCAAAATGCAACAAGTTCATATCTCCAAAAATTCCCTCACCTATGTAACTATGCAAGAGACAGATTCCCTACTAGTAGAAGCTTGGTAATTCCCTGATCAAAGGAGTCCACTGTAGGTCCAATTGGCTCCAGATGTTTGGCTGTTCCTGCAAATTCCAATAGATGTCCCGTTCCCTCTTGCAGTACACCAAGGCCCTCTTGCAAAACACTGGACTGCAAATATCAGCAGGAAAATCGGTCTGCCATTATCAAGTTTCTTCCACTATATTGCAAGAGAACCTGGTGACCACCTCAGATAACACTAGCAGCTTGGTTCATAGTGCTCTGCCTTCTTGTAAACCAAGGGTCAGCAGCTGTGGCAGGTGCAAAAACCCAGTGTTCTCTAGACACCAAATGGACTACCAAAAATTAAAACAAAAAGCCTAAAGTGTCCAGAAGTCCACTTCTGGTTCTCAAAAATGTACACTTTTGATGTTAAATAGCTCAGGGAACCCTTGCAACCTATTTTGGGGGTGTGCAGAAGCTTAAAATCATAGATATATATTGGCCAAAATAAGGTCGTTCAGAGATTCTGGTAGTGTTGAGGGCCATATTTGGGAGGCCCTACACATCCACACAAGCATATTTTGTGGGTCTTTTACATCTACCACCAGACTTGCCCTCATCTTGCCGTTGTTGTTGTGTACCTTCAAGTCACTTCTCATTTATGGCGACCCTGATGCAACCCTATTCTGGATTTTTCTTGGCAAGATTTGTTCAGAATGGGGTTGTCATTGCCTTCCTCTAAGGCTGAGAGTATGACTCATCTAAGATCACCCAGTGGATTTCTATGGCTGAGCAGGGATTCAAACCCTGGTCTCATAGAGTCCTAGCCCAACATTCAAAACTACTACTGGCTATCTTCATCTAGTGGTCCGTTTAAAAAATGCTTTCTAGAAAGGCAGCCAGTTCAACATCCCATGACAACACTTTTCTTTAGATTAATTACCTGCCCTGTGGAAAGGATCCTTCCTTTTATTTGTTTTAGCTGATAAAAATGCTGTTTCAAATTTCACCACAGACCCGAAACTTGCTGGGTGGCCTTCTAGGCCAGTTCTCCACTTCTCTTCCATCCCCCCATGCTTTGCAAACAAAGTGATATAATATCAGCTTACCTTGTCATAAGTATTTCTGAGCTAATGTATGTAAAATGCCCTCAGGGAAAGAGCTATATAAATCACTTGAATAAATACCAAGATTGCTGTGCTAGGCACACTTTTCGGAGTAAAAACAGAATTTTCAGTTCCAGTGTGCATACTCAAAACTCTGTGATGCTTTTCTCCTCTGCTCCACCTCCTCTCTCCTCATTGCTCCACTCCCCTCAAAAATGGCTTCAGCTTCCAAAGTGACTTGTGTGGTGCTACTGGGTTATCAGGGGGAAAAAAGACACTTTGGATGTGCAGTTTGTAGTTTCAACTCTGATCCCTCTGTCTTGTGCAAAACACATGTGCATAAATCTGTACAATTATGCTGTATAACCTGTTAAGGGTGAGAAGACAGCATTTTGAATAAAGCTGAATGTTTTCAACATATTCTCAGCTTCCACATCACAATTATACAGGCCATTTCCACACTAGACTGTCATAGTGATCTTATTCCACTTTCAACATCCTATGGAATCCTAGGGTTTGCAGTTTTGCCCCTCCCTATATTGCAAACCCCAGGATTCCATAGGATGTTGAAAGTGGAATAAAAGCGCTATAACAGTCTAGTGCGGAAGTGGCCATAGAGTTCTGTTCTGTCCTTGCTCCTTTGTCTTTCTTAGCTTTAAAACTAACAATCTAGTAGTCTTAACAATTAGTTTCCAAATATTTTATTTCTCTGACACCAGTGCAACAACCAACCTTTCACAATTTGTTGCTCTCCAAGTGTGTTAAACTACAACTTCTATTTGTTCTCTAACACATCTGAAGGGCACCAGTTTGGAAACATGTCCTTGTCGCTAAACCAAAATCTGCATGAGCTATTTATCCATTTCTTACATGAAACGAGACCTCTGATCATGCCAGCCTGTAATATTTTCTCACATGGAGACCACTCCAAGGAAAGAAGTGTGAATTCTGCACATGTTCAGAATTGCCCCTTTTTATCATTGCTGTCCTTACTTCAAGTCTGAGTCCTGCAACTTTTCAAAAGGCTTTATTTCCAAAGAAATAAAGATGTCTGTGTCTGCAACCACAAACATAACTGAAACTAAAGGCAGAAATCACAGTTTCATGAAGTAATGAGTTGATTTTAAGAAAAGGTAATGACATCAAAACACCACTTTTGGAATGCGGTAGGACATGGAGGCAGGTTGGGACGGGATGTCAAAAGAATACATGTCCTCAGTCACTTTAGCCACTTTTCTGGGAACAGTTGATTTTAGTGTCTGTTGCTAATTTAACTTTTTGAGAAAGCTCACTTTGACCTGGTCAGATTTGGTTACTGCTCATTGGGAAACAACAGAAGGTCCTCGGCCTTTGACTGTCAAAGTGAAGGCAGAGAAGAGGAGAGGAGTCAATCCAGATCAAGTTAGCAGTTGTTTCCTCAAAGCCAAAAAAGAGGAACTGTGCCTGACTGAGGGAGAAAATGGCAAAGTGAAATGAGACAGTGATTGGGGAGAGCAGCCGTGTGGGGACATGGGGGCGGGGAATGCGATTCGCCCTGGGGGGTAATGTTTTGGTGGTGTCCCAGCCAATAGCCACGCCACCGCATGCCCTGGCCACACCCTCACGTATAGTGGCCACACCCCTAGTGCCGTAGCCATGCCCCTCGCCCCTCTCTCCACACACTCCAAACTCTGCCACTGGAGGAGAGCAGAAGGCCAGAGAATCAAGTCGCCAGTATAAGAATCACACAGAAAAGGGGGACAGATATTTATTCCCTTCAATTCATTTTAACAGTAAGGCCTTGCTATACTATCGATTAGCAACCATTACCAACGGAGAACAGTGTGCTGAAGTCTGACAGTTGCCTGGTAACCACCAGTTGAGCCAAAGGGAGCACTGCAGCATCTTTGTTGCCTGGCAACATTAAGATTGATGGAAAGGAGCATCGCAACCTCTCTGTTGGCTGGCAACTATCTGGCTTGGAGGAAGATAGAGTTTTGGGATCTGCTGCATCTCTGAGAGCTTTCCCCACCATCACCACAACCCATTTAGAGGCACAGTTTAATCTTGTCTGTTTTAGTTCGCCTATTACCAGAGAAAGAGAAAGAGAGAAACAAATAGTACCTTCCCTTTACACCAGACTTTGCTCAGCAATGGGCAGAGGACAAAATCTCATTCCTGAAACACTGGCTTTTTCTGTTCCCAGAAAAGCATCCTTCTTGCCAACTTGTAGCTTGGGACCACCTTTGCTCCTTCCGTCCCTAATGGCCTTTCCTGTTTCCACTTCTTCCCTCTCCACCACCATTGCCAAGGGCACTGATTCACCTTTGTCACTCAGTAAAGGACAGAGCCAAAAATAACAATTTCAGAAGATTCTGTTCCTGGTACTGAGGTGACATGAGGCAGAAATGTTTACTCTCTCAGCTACACATTAACCTGATCAGTCAGTGGTGTCTGCCTAGTAAAAGACATAAGTAAGAAGGACAGTCAGCAGTTTCAGTTTAAGAGAATGTTATTCACCCGTGCAGTTCTAAGGGAAAAGCCATTCTGGATCAGTACTTGGTCTTGCATGGTCAGACAGACATTCCAGAGATGTTAATACAGGACATAGTCACAGCTCCATTTCTTATTGTTAGATAGGGCTGTGCTTACAATGTAGGAAGATTGAAGGAGCTGCCTCAGGCTGCAGACTAGGGATGTGACATAAAAAGGGTAGCAAGCTGATACGGCCCTCCTTCTATATTTGCAGGTCTGACCTTTGCGAATTTGATTACTCACGAGGCACGTGCTTGCCTATCCCACCATTGTCCTCCTCCCATTCCTTGCATTCCTCACCCCAGGCTTGCCAGGCTTGTGTTTCAAACGGATGTTTTGTCTTTTTTGGGTGAACAAAGTCACCTCCCACTACTGGAGGTGTGTTCTCTCTTCCATGTGACTGCACTTTCTGCTCTGTATTGGCTCAGGTGCTGTTGTTGTTGTTGTTGCTTAAAAAGGTATTCTCTGCAAGCATTAAAATAGCCTAGCAGATGGTATGCTGGACACACACACGCACACAGAATGCTAACTACCTACCCCCAGTCACTTATACAGTAGTGTCACACAGCCAGAGTCTGGGAATCTATATCAGAGGGGCATACAGTTATCGAAGAAAAAGATTAAAATTACTTTCTTAGCAACAGAAACTTCGCTTTGCCAGTATGTGTCTGTTATTTTCCAAGTGGACACCAGATCATGAAGAAGGGGAGGTACATGACAAGAGGGCGCTAGGAATGTCACTCAAAAGGGACAAAGAATAAAATGGTGGTGCCTTGCTTTGTTGTTGCCTTCGGGGCTAAGAGTCTGTGATATGCCCAAGGTCACCTCCCCGAGCAAGGAACTGAACCCTGATCTCCAGGATCATAGTTCAATGCTCAAACCACTACACCATGCTGGCTCATATCCCCAAACAATTTACTCAGTTAACCCTTTGGTAACCCTCCTGACTTTTCTCACATATATTTTTTTTAACCACATGAAAACCACTAAGGCAGTAGGGGCACAACAGCCACACAGCCTTTTTGACTAGTTGGGCTGCAACAACCCATCCACCTGGGAGTACTTTGAGAGATTAAGGAGTATCAAGAAAATCAGCAACACATTCCTCTGTCTCTTGCCCGACAAAGCAACCTGCCAGGGTGACCAAAGCTGTTCCAGTACCAAACCTCCATCATCTCATTCCATCTCACCACTTTCTGTCCTGTTCTATCCTATAAAATCCTGGGGTTTACAGTTCAGGGAGGGGTGTTGAGCATTCTCTGCCAGAAAGCTCTAGCACAGTTGTTCTTAACATGGGGTCCACAAATCCCCAGGGATCCATGATGCCCTCATAGAGGGTCCACAAAAGGCTCGAAGGCTGCTTAGACATCCGTTCCTGACAATGAATAGTGATGTGATAGAAACCAAAAAGGAGGCAGGCAGGTCAACTGGGCCTGCACATTGCATGTCACATGGCTGCTCTGCTGCGAGGAGGAGGCAAGTTCAGCCTCTGAGTGACGGTGGAGCTGAGAGTCAGCCAGCCAGCCAGCCAGCCAGCCAGCCAGTCAGCATTTGCTCTTCTTCTTCTCTCTCTTTCTTTCACTCTTTCCTGCCCTTTCCAGCGGAGATCAGTCCAGTGTACAGTCGGTCCTCCACATTTGCTTGGGTTAGGGGCACAGGACTCTTGCAAAAGTGGAAAAATCACAGATATCAAAATGTGTGGATATGTCTGTAGGAATAGAGGCAAGGCGTGGTGGTGAGAGCAGGCGCCTATGGTCCAAACCAGGTTAGGTAAAGGAGAAGGAATGGAGGGATCCATATGGTGGCCATATCCCTCGTCTCTCTTGCCCATCTCCTTCCTTGGGTGTATGGGGGGCCTCAGGAAAGAATTTGCAGTGCTGAGAAATCAGGCTGTGAGCCAACCTTAGCTGAGCAGGTAGCAACTGGTGGAGAAGAAAGAGGACCATAGGTGTTTTTTTTTAAATGGTTGCACGGCTGATCAGAGCCGTTAAGGGGGAAAGTTCCCCTGGAAAAGAAGTGCATGGGGGGGGGGTGGCAGGGATTGAAGCAACTCGCAAATCATCAAATCCATGAAAGTCAAACCTGTAAATGTGGAGGGATGACTGTACTATCAGAAACAAACACCCTCCTTTCTTTTTCTTTCTTTCTTTCTTTTTTTTTTGCCTTCAGCTGGAGGAGGGGAGAGTGAAACGGGCAAAGGAGGGAGGGAGGGGAAAAGGCAAAAAAAAAAAAGGGGGAGTTGAAGCAACACCTCTAAAAAGACCTCCGCTGCACCTCCTCATTTCCATCCATAAGCACACACACTTTCATCTGAATCAAGTGGTGGCTTATTTCACCAGTAGTGATCCCTTCCTCCAACTTCCAGTCTTTTGCCATGGGGTAGCATCTGCTACAGCACTGCCCTCACCTTCTCCTTTGGCCCCACTCCTCCCTGCTATATTTTTTCAGAGTTGGCCACCACACTGTGTGAAAGATCCCAAACTACAAACCCCAGGATATAGGATGGCAGTTAAAGTGGAATCATAGCACTATAATTCTACATGAAAGAGTCCACCGTCTCAGAACTCTCTTCCCTTTCTGAGATTCTATTTTAGTCTGTTGCCCAGTCCTTGACCTTTTTCATAAAGCTTATTCTTTTCTAATTCCAGCAGCCCAACTGACAATCTACCTGGCTGAAGCTGGACTGCAAACATTTTGTTGCCAGGTGCTTTGCTCCCAAAAAGTTTGCCTGTCCACAGTCATTCCATCAGATGACACTGGCTCAAGTAGGACCAGAGGCCTCCTTGCCACAAGTATAATCTAGTACTGACATCTCAAGCCTCAAGAAGGATAGCTATTTTTGTCCACTGATGAATGAAGTCTGGATGCAGGTTTCTTTCTTTAAAAAAAAACCAAAAAAAACCCCTGTCTCTCTGATAGCCTAGCTGTTTCCCAGATGTCTCATCCCCCCCATTTCCAGAGAAGGCAGGAAAATCAGTTTCCTGTTGCAATTTCCAGGGCAATATCCTTTGGGACACCATAGTTGATCAACAGGTGATATCCTGCTATTCTGTCTTTTCCTCCTTAACAGATTTTTTTGTTTTGTTTTAATGGTCAAAAAACAAAAAAAGATGAAAGAAACAGTAGGAAAACAAAGAATGCTTACAAGTGGAAGATAACAATATCTGGATACATCCTCTCCTAAAATTCCTTTACTTGAGGCTGGACAATTGCACAATAAAAAAAAAATCTGTATGCTCCATTAAACAGCAGCTGCAAGGAAGGAAGCAATTGCTGGTATCTCAGTTTACGCCTGCAGTTTGTCTTCCAAGTTATGTCCGATGTAAGACAGCTCTCAGGCTCACCTATCATGGGGTGTTCTTGGCAAGATGTCTTCACAGAAAGTATGCCATTACTTTCCTCTTGAGGCTGAGAGATTGTGACTTGTCCAGGGTCACCCAGTGGCTTTCCATGGGCAAGTCAAGATTCATACTGCAATCTCCTGGAATCCATGCTGGCTCTCCAGTTTAGGCTTAATCTGACCTTCTGTCTATTCTCTCTAACTTTTCTTGCTTCCAACTCACTCGGGCTCATGTTTTATACATTTAATTTCTGTGCACATAATCTCACACATGCCTTTTATGACTTTTTCCTTAAAAAAAAAAAACAGTCTGCCAAGTCATTGAAAGACCTAATTAGAACCCTGCTAGATTCCAGGAACCTGAAGCAAGAAAGTTATTATTTTATTGGCTTTCCCTCTTTTGTATTTTTACAACAGTTTGACACCTTAAAATGTGTCAGGTGACACATTTTCCCACTGCTTAGGTCCATGTGAGGAAAACATACATAATTCCTACCAGTCAGGCTATTCAGCAGGCTCAGCCTAGCTGTTAGACCTGAGTGCAGCCATATGAGACATTTTGAGCCTAAGGCAATGGTATCTTCCAAAGGCTCACAATACACAAAATCACTCAAATTTCTCTTTGGAACATGAGGCAAAAAAACCCACAAACACTTCTCCCCAACAGTAAATCACAACCACTGCTACCATCACAATAAATTAAGTCATTAACCATTTGCTGCCCTCTCATGATATTCAAAATCATGCTCTCCACTTGTCCCAATTTGGCAGGAACAGCTCCAATAAATCCCTTGCTCTCCCACTTTTTGAGCTGCTTTTAAAATGTCCTAGTTTCTCTCTTCTCCCCTCTTTCCCTCTTTGTCCTCAGGTTACTTCAGTTGCTGTAAACTGAGTTTAAAGTGCAGAAGCAGTTGGCACTCCTTTAACTCAGCAGTGGGGAAGGAGGGAGAATCTTGTCTCTTCCAGTTACAGTAAATGCAAGCAAAAGCAGGCTAGGATTGCCAGAGTGAAAATGGACTTCTGCACTGGCTGTGGAGAAGAGGGAATTTCTACATGTGTTGCTTGTCAGGTAGCAAAATGTCTTGAGCCAGTATTGAGGCACAGGTACACAAACAGGAAGGAAGGAAGGAAGGAAGGAAGGAAGGAAGGAAGGAAGGAAGGAAGGAAGGAAGGAAGGGGGGTACCCCACCCCAAGTGAATATAGAGCCCTACCTATACACCTATGTGACAACTCCAGGATCTCACCTGAAGAATCACTGCTTTAAAGATCATTGAGACCACCAAATAGTGTGTTCAAGTTCCCCAAGAGGTGTAGCAGGTGGGGGGGGGGTTAAAGTGAGAATTTCCCCCCAAAAAATTCTATCTCCCCCCACTGAAATTTTCCTTTAGCTGCCAAACTTCTACAATTTTAAGGAACTTAAAGCTTCTGTTGACTATTCAGAAATACAGTTTAGCCATCCAAGGAAAAGGAGCATACAACATTGCTAAGGGAATGTGAACATAGCAAATATAAAGATTCTCAGTGCAAATGATTTTTCAGTGTCTCACTCTGCAATGACAGAAATTTTGGGACTCAAGGAAAATTTCATTTGGGAGCAGGATTGTTATTTGGGGGCAATTCAATGATTTTGCCCACCGCCCCACATAGCTACACCCAAGCATCCCCTCCACAGTCTGTTTCCCATATGCTTTATTTTACTCTGAGTTTATAATAGCTTCCCTTATATCCGTGTCTGAAGCAGTCTGCTCTACTGATAAACTGAATTGTGCGAGGGTGACCCACCAAATCTCACTGGACTGCATCTTCCAGCATTTCTTAGCATTGGCTATACTAGCTAGAGCTTCTAGGAGCTGCATTGCTGAAGAATATCTGGAGAGTGGCACTTGGCTCACCCCTACTTTAGTGATTAATAAATGTGGGTGTTTCATTTTGCTTTGGAAATCAATTGGACCGGGATAACTTAATACTTGATCTCACAATGGCTTTGACTATATTCACCGTACAATTTCCAGATCTGAATTCAAAGCACATTCAGCAATACTTATACTCTGGACAGCAGTTGCAGGAGAGTGGTAATAGACTAGATAAGATTATGTTAAAAGGCAATTTCCCCAGCCCTACATACAGCAATACTGGTAAAATTCATTTGTCAAAAACAATGTTTCCTGGCCTGCTGTGCTCTAGCCATAATGACCTACAATTCCCATAACCCCTGTTTAACTAGAGGAATTATAGGTCAAGACAACTGGAGGGCACCAGGTTTTACAAAGGGTGATCAAGAGCAAATACTAGAAAATAGGGAGTAATCTTGGTTAGTAGGGTAATCGGGACCAAGTAATCCTCCAACATTACTTTCCTTTTTTTTTCCTGACAGCCTGGTTAAAATAGATGGCAAGTAGTTCATACCAAAGAGGTGAAGAATTTGTAGTCCTCCAGGTGTTATTGGACTATGATTCCCATCAACCCCAGTCAGAATGGCCAGTGGTCAGTGACTGCAGGTTGACAGTATCTGGAGCACCATGAGTTGCCCAATCATTTATTGTTTTTATTTGCTGTGAAGCTTGCCTTGACTTATGGCAACTCAATGAATGAAAGATTGCCATGAGCCCAATCAGCAGCAGCCCTTTCAAATTCTTGCAAATACAGGGCCATGGCTTCCTTGACTTTCCCTTCTGCACTCCACTTTACCAAGCATCTTGTCTTTTCCAATTAGTCTTGCCCATTGTTGCTGTGTATCTTCAAGTCATTTCTGACTTATGGAGACCATAAGGAGAACCTATCATGGGATTTTCTGTGGATTTGAGAGTGTTTGACATGCCCAAGGTCACTGAGTGGGTTTCCATGGCTGGGCAGGGATTTGAACACTGTTCTCTGGGGTTGTAGTCCAATGCTCAAACCACTACATCATGCTGGGTCTCAGGGCCCTATCACACTACACTGTTATAGTGCTATTATTCCATTTTAACTGCCATTGCAGCATTGCATGGAATCATGGGATCTGCAGTTTAGGGAAGGGCATTTAGAATTCTCAGCCAGAGAGCTCCAGTGCCTCACCAAACTATCAATCCTAGGATTCCACAGAATGATGTCATCGCAGTTAAAGTGGAATAGTAGTGCTATAACAGTGTAGTATGATAGAGCCCTCAGTCTTGCTTGCTCATAGCCTCCAACATTTCAGAAATGAAAACTGGAACACACACAGCCAAGCAGCATCAGTATGCGGTCAGAATTGCAAAAGGTATTAATGAGAAAGATCACACACCTAAAAGAAGCTACACCAATTTGCTTTTGCCTGAGCCTACTGGGAAACGCAAGATTCTCTCCCCTCCTCTCCTCTCTCCTCTGCTGACTTATTGAAGTCCAAACAACTTTTGCACTTTGAACTCATTTTGCAGCAACTGAAGTAAGCTGAGAATAAAGAGGGAAAGTGGAAGGAAAAGAGAGAAACTGGGACATTTTAAAAGCAGGTGGAAAGGCGAGATGATAATGGATTAATTCGGACTCTCTCTGCCAAATTAGGACAGTTGGAGGGTTCACATGTTCTCTCATGATATGTCCCAAAGTACAACAGCCTCAGTTTAGTCATTTTGGCTTCTAATAGCGGCGAAGCTTGATTTACTCTCGGACCCATCCTCAGCCATGCTGTAGGTTTAAACTTGTCTGCCTTTACCTAAACAGGACACACAGTGTGAAATCACTTCAATCACAGGTACTTGTAACTCATATCCCTGTCATGATTCCTCTATTATCAGAGGCCTCAAGGAATTTTAAATGCATTATACCACATGTGTCAAACAGAAGGCCCACGGGCTGAATCTGGCCCACCAGGCCATTTCATGCAGCCCTCGCTCCAGTCTTGCAGCTACAGTACTCCCCTCGCCTGGCAAACCCAACCCCCACATTGTGGGCCCTCAGCTGCCAGTATTCTGAAGAGGAGCTCATGAGCTAGCAATCATGATCTACTTCTGACTGCTCTTCTGTCCAAGTCTCGCTGTCAGAGCATGGCAATGCTCTACACGGCTTGCACGAACTGCACAGAGGAGCAGTCAGAAGTAGAAGTAGATCATGAGTGGTGGCTTCTGGGCCCCTCTTCAGAATACCAGCAGCTGGGGGCCTGCAATGTGAGGATCGGGCTCGCCAGGTACAGAGAGCAGCAGGGGGGCAGAAAGAGCCACAGGGGAGTGGGGAGCAGAAAGAAGCACAAAGAGGGTCTGGGGAGCAGAAAGTGGCACAGATTATTACTAAAACCAGTAAAAATTAAATGCAGAGGCAATATTTAATATGATAAAAGAGTAGATACATTTATATAATCTTACAGATACAACCAGCTCTTTGAGGACAACCATAATGTTGATGCAGCGCAAGATGAAATTGAGTTTGACACCCCTGCCTTATACAGTCGTCTTCACTCCCATCTCCCTCACTTCAGTCTTCACAATAGCTCTGAGACAGAGGATGGAAGACATCAACTGGTCCAAGCTCAGCAATCATCATTAACTGAAATACGGATTTTAGAGCTACTACAGCTACAGTCTTACCACAGAATAAGTCTTTCAGACAACTCAGTGAGACTTAATTTTGTGGAGTACAGACGCCTGTGATTTCAGCAGGGTAGCGCTTCTCCCACAAAACTAGGTTGGACTGTGACATAGGAAATTCAGATTTAAATCTCCAGTGAAACTGAAATTCATTGGGTGACGGGGCCAGTCATTCTTTCTCTGTCTCTCAGCCTGACTTACTTCATGTCATGAGAATGAAGAGGGGTACAGGAGATTCATGCAGTATTTTGAACTCAGTGAAGGAAAGGCAGAAAACAAATGGAACAGAAAAATTAAAATGAAATAAATACATTTAGGAGAATCCTTCCATCCAGCTTGGACCATGGGCCACTGCTGCTGTGAAGACAAGTATACATCTCTGATATCTTGTTTGTTGTATGCTATGCTGACTGTCACACAGAAACATTAACCAGGAAGAAACCCAACATTTTTGCTTCCAGGATTGGGCAAAAGGAGTCCCTCCACAGGTTGTCAGACTACAACTCCCAACACCTCCCAGCAAGCATAGCCAATGGGTCAACAACATAACATGGGCCACATTCCTCCATCTCAATCTACTCCAGCTCCCCTACATGCTCCTATTGGATGGACACCTTCCATGACTTCTTCTTCACCATACTCACCAGGCCTAGATGGGATACATTCTCCAGACATAACAATAAGAAGAAGGTCATTACCATTAGAATCATTTGTTGTATTTCATATTTATTTATTTTTTTGTTTGTTTGTTTGTTTGGAGGCTGAAAGTCAAGGTTGCCTAACTGACAACCTGGGAATCTGATCTAGCCTCTGGAGCAATTTGGTTCACAGTAGCCTACTGACCTTTAATCAAGGTTTAGCAGGAATTTTTCTTTACATATTGTGTCATATTCTATATTTCAATATCAGAATACTGTACTGCTTTTCAATATTAGCATCCCCACACTGCTATTTCAAGCCTATTCTGGAAAGGCAAAGAAACTCTGCCAATGTGGCTGGATAGTAGTACATGTGAAAGGGATCTAGGAGTCTTCATAGGTCACAAGCTGAACATGAGTCAGCAGTGTGATGCAGCAGCCAAGAAAGCCAATGCAATTCTTGGCTGCATCAACAGGAGTATGGTGTCTAGATCGAGGAAGGTACTGGTACCACTCTACTCTGCTTTGGTTAGACCTCATCTTGAATACTGTGTCCAGTTCTGGGCACCCCAATTCAAGAAGGACATGGTCAAGCTGGACCAAGTCCAAAGGAGGGCGACCAAAATGGTGAGAGGCCTGGAAGCCATGCCCTACGAGGATAGACTTAGAGAGCTGGGGATGTTTAGTCTGCAGAAGTGAAGGTTAAGAGGGGACATGATAGCCATGTTTAAATATTTGAAGGGATGCCATGTAGAGGAAGGAGAAGGCTTGTTTTCTGCCGCTCCAGAGACCAGGACAAGGAGCAATGGATTCAAGCTGCAGGAAAGGAGATTTCACCTGAACCTCAGGAAGAACTTCCTGACAGTCAGGGCTGTCCGGCAGTGGAACATGCTGCCTCAGAGTATAGTGGAGTCTCCTTCCTTGGAGCTTTTTAAGCAGAGGCTAGATGGCCATCTGTCGGGAGTGCTTTAAGGGTGTTCCTGCATAGCAGGGGGTTGGACTGGATGGCCCGTGTGGTCTCTTCCAACTCTACATTTCTATGATTCTATGATTCTATAATGTGTATCTTGAGCTTCTTACAATGAAATCCTACAGAAGTCTCTTCAAAATTGAGCCCCACTGATTTCAGTGGGACTTGCTCCGAGGTAAGGATGTATTCCATACGTTGTATAGGATTGCAGCCTTGGGCCCAAATCCAATTGTTTTAAATTACTGGAAGCCACTCTGAGTACTTTGCCAGAATAAAAGTAGGAGATAAAGAGAATAAATAAATCAATAGCCCAAAGAAAAGCTACTGCATTGATGGGAACTTTATAAATCAACACTTGCATAAGCTCCACTGATTTAATAAACTACTCTAGTTGGGATTAGCAATTGGATTTAGTATTTAGTCTCTTACTCACAGCTACTAATATTCTTACAACAGTTATAGAACATATTAAGCTAGCATGCTAGCACAGCATTCTGGATTGAGATTCTGAGAGATGTCATCACAAAGCAGGGTGGTGGTGTCGCTTTTCAAAGTCAAACCACCTGCTTTATATTGTGCCAGACCACTGGCCCATCTAGTTCAGTACTGTTTACACTGACTGAAAGCAGCTCTCCATGATTTTCAGCCAGTTTTCTTTCCCAGAGTGTACCTACACTACATAATTATAGCACTTTGATACCACTTTAATGCCATGGCTCCATCCACTGGAATCCTACGATTCATAATAGTCTGGTGAGAAACTTAGAATTATTTGTTGGAGTTCAAGGGAGTGCACTAGAACTCTTTAGAAGAGAATTCTTAATGCCTTATTAAGCTATAAACGCCAAGGTTACATAGAATGAAGCCACATCAGGTGAAATGGTATCAAACTGCTATAGCTGTACAGTGTGGAAAGACTCCTAGTTTTACCAAGAAATGCTGGGACTTGAATACAGATCCTCTAGCATACTACTGACCTATGAGATCTTTTTCTGAACAAACATGCTCCATGCATTGTAAAAGATTTTAATGCTAGGTAGTGCAACTGTACTATCATAGATAGGAGGTCAAATCTGTTACTGCAGAACCTATTCTTATAGATTTATAATAATAATCTATTATTATAGATTTAACCTGTATTAGTTTTGAAGAGGCTGGATTGTTTCATTACACCCTGTTAGTGTGCAGATAAAAGTTGCCCCCTGAAAACAGAGAATGGTCTTGACCCCCTGGCTAAACCTCTGTGAAACAACTTTCATATTCTGCAAAACACAGTGTTTGATATTGTATCAATTGTATTGTAGAAACTTAAAAGGCTTATATTTTTGATGATGATGATGATGATGATGATGATGATGATGATGATGATGATGATAGGCTCTCTCCCTCATAGCTGTGTGCCTTACAGACGATAGATCAGGAACAATTAGCAGGTGATTCATGCTTGTTTCCATGTTTCTGCAGAAACCAGATGCATACTTTCTACATATCAAACTGATCTTAAAGATGCCAGAAGTGCTTGCTGGAGACTACCCACACCTGTGGCAAAACTTTTCTCTTGCAGTCATTCCTGAGCTTACCACATCAAAGGGCCACAGCAAATTTTCAATAACTTCAACAACTTCAACAGACCCATTGGAATCAACGGAGCTTACTTAAGGGGTGAAAACAAATCCCTTTCATTTCAATGGGCCTACTCTCATTGAGACTAAAACTAGACTTAGACCAAAGGTAAGAACCAAAATGTTGCTAGACTGCGAGTCTCAACAGTTTTAGCCCATATAGCCAAAGATGATGAACACTGGGAGTTAGAGTCCAACAACATTTCACAAGACCCATCATTCTCACCCCTGATTCAGTCCAAAGTGTATGTTTTATTCCCATGAAAATAGAAATGTGATAACCCTTTTTTCCTCTCCAGCATCATCCTAGCTTTTGTTTCAGTATGCAGTTCTGTACTGTGAAAACTAGGAATGTGTGACCTTGTCAGCCACAAGGACTCTAAGATATGCCAAGTCAGAGGCACTGATCAGCCATGAATCACCCACCCACACGTCAAGAGGGTTTGTCAGTAGGCCGCGATCAACAATTGCAACATATGTCCAAACTGTGTTGTTGTGTTTGTGCATCTATCTATTAGTTACATCAATATAGGTCCTGAGAGAATGTGACTGCCCCAAGGTCACCCAGTGGGTTGCATGACTCAGTGGGTCTAGAATCTAGATCTCTCAAGATCCTGTCACCACTACACACTGTCACTCCCATTCTGCGGCAATGCACAAATATGAGTTTGCACATTGCTTGGTAATAAGATGCAGAGGAGGAGAGGGCTTTTAGGCTTTTAAGGAAGGAATTTCAACACTTTCCACTCATGGAAAGGAAGGGATTTCAACACTTTCCTCAGCTCGGCATGCCATGTACATGTGCTCAAATCCCTGTTAAAGACAAAGGAGCCTACCCCTCCAACAGCCTTCCTCAGTCTCAATTCCTCTAGATATTAAACTCCATCTCCTGTCAACATGCTGGAGGGAGCCAAGCTGGGACAAGCTACCCTTGTAAATGCTAGTAGCTGCTACAGTTTGTGTCACTAACAGGAAAATTCCCATTGTATTTTCACAACTACCTAACTAGATGCCTTTCCTGTGCCCAATGCAATGAGAAGATTAATCATCCTGCATCTAAACAGTGGAAGGCTGCATTATATGGCTTTTCAGACTCCTTCCTGTGTATACTCACGCCTTCTCACTGAAAAGGTCTTTCTCATCATATTCTTCATCAGAGTTTATAATCACAAATCTAGATCCAAGAGTAATTCATCTCAGAATAGCTATCACACAGATCTCTACTTGCAGCCACCAATTCCAGAAACTTCAGATCATGCTATCGTATGGCATGTTAAAACAGGACTGCCATAACCCTGCCGGCCATAAGCCTATCCCACGTGCCCTCAGCAGCATACAACCCCTTTCATATGATACAATCCCATGTTGCTGGGGCACATCACCAAAAGGAGCAGGAACATTTTGGTGTATACTTCCCATTGAATCAACGTCAGCCTTGGGGACTAATGTGTAGGAAAGGTCTGCACCACTTGCTCCTGCCCATGTATTTGTGTCATTTGCACATGTTCCTTTACATTCCCTCAATACAGAGTCTGAAAAAAGTTAGTTTTGGACTACAGCTCCCAGAATCCCCCAGCCAGCATAGCTGATTGTGGGAGCTGGAATCCAAAAAGGTTACTTTTCCCAGCTCTGCTCACACACACCTGAATTATGTGAGCAAGGGGGCCTCACACGCACAGTAAGGACCGTTCAAAGGGTGGGCCTGCCACATTTTTCTCTGGCAGCACTTGAATGCCTTGAACAGTAGCGTGGCAGGCAGAAATTCCAGAAGACATTCCTTCCTCTGCCCTAAGCATGGAAATACCAGGACCAAGGGGAGCAGTCAGTACACAGGAGCTTCATCTGCTGCATTTCTGTCTGCCACAAAATTGTCAGAAGCACAGCAGAAGGCAGGCAGAAGGGCCCAGAAAAGTTACTTTTTGGAAATACTGGTGCCCAGAATCCTCTGGCCAACATAGAGGATTCTAGGAGCTGTAGTTTAAAAAGATATTTTTTGCAGGCTTTAGGGGACAAAGCCTTGGCAAAGCTACAGAAAAGAGGTGAAAGGTTTTTTAGGGCACTCCTTCCTGAACAGAAGCTTGTGGGCATAACACAGATGTTAACAGACATTAGAGACTTAGCACCCCAAATGCCATAATTATTTTGGATTTATTTAATTCAGAGGAAACCGGCAGAGAGGTATGTGTGCTGTTAGAAGGCATACTTACAGTCACTCATTGGGGATTATTAATTATATCTTTTGCACTTCCAACAGCTTTTCAACAATATGAAGAGTGGAACTTACAAAAGGATAGGAAAAGCCTAGTCTTTCATTAAATACATCTGGGTGAAGAAGGGACACAAATCTGTGTTAGGCATAACAAGTGCAGAGCCTGGAGAATGGCAGTTCTTCCAAACTAACATGAAACAAGAACTGAGACCATCATGTGTATACAAAATATATCTACTAGTGCGTCCACACTGCACAACTGCAGCACTTTGATACCAATGCAATAGCCATGGCTCAGTGCTGTGGGATCCCAGAATCTGTAATTTGGTGAGCTATTTAGAATTTTTTGCTAAAACAGCTCTTTTTTTACTACCCTAACCTACATCAAAGAAGTCTAAGTACCTTGGCAAATTACAGATCTCAAGAGCCACTGGATGAATTTATGGCAACTAAAATTGTGTCAAGGTGCCACATCAGTGTAGTGTGGATACATTCAATGTATGTAAGCCCTTCTCTAGCTTTATAGCACCTACATTAGCAGGCACTGAAGGTGTAGGAGGAAGAATTCCATTTACTTCATTGCATCATTCAGGCTCCAGTCCTACATTCCTTTATTGGTAGGAAACCTCACTCAACATGACTTACTTCTCATTAGACACATAAAAGATAGTACTATCAGTGTCCCATACTTTAGTCTGCAGTGCTATACATGCTAAGAGTAAGTTCCCTTGAACTCAGTGGGCCTTACTTCTGAAGGAACATGCACAGGACTGCACTGCACACCTCTTTTTTTGCGATTCCTACTCACCAGTAGGAGTATCTGCTTTGCATGAGATCTTAAGGATCTGGGGTTTTTCACCTTCAAAACATTGCCCTTGTGCAATCTATAGCAGGGAGATGAGGTGGCTTGTGCCAAAGCCGAACTATTATCAAGAGAGCTTTGAAGATAACAATCAGACAAAAGAACTGGAAACCACTGTTATTTGCAGCCCTGTGTTATCTCCAAAGTATTTATGCTTCTAAGAAGCCACTATTTATATAGCAGTTATAATGCAACAGGGAAGTGGATGGGCATGGCTTTCTAATATCTCCCCCAGGAGCAATAGGCAGAATTCTCCTTCTTTCACATACACTCTCTTGCCTGCCGAAATGCATGCACAGGTGAGCCCTCTCCCTTTGCCACAGAAGAAAATGCAAAAGATGCAAAACACAACCTGCAAGGGGCAGAAGTCTGTGCTACTTGTGCTACTATGTGCCAGAGGTACTTTTGAACCTGTGGACAGCCTATTCATGTGTTTGTGCCGGCAGAGGACAACGATGTTGTTAGCCAGAAAGACAACTCAAAGGAAGTTCATCCTGCCACCCTAGGCCAGTCAGCACCGGTTGCTGAGATGGTGCCACTTTCTTGTCAGGTGTTAATCAACAGGTATGACTGTACGCCCAGCAGCTTTTCAGAGCTGGCAGAAAAGTGTGTACCTGACTAGTTACCCAGAAAACAGATAAAGTAAATTTCAAGAACTCCCAGACAGACTCTTCCCCACATCTCTGCGATCCCTGTGGAGCAGAGGCACAGGCGGTGTGCCAGGCACCCCACCGCCAGGTATCCCCTTACCTGTGGACTGGATGCTCTCCTGGATCGCCTCCACTTCAGCCAGTTCCATGCACACCCCTTGGCCATGCATGAGCGTGTGCAGGGGCTTCTCCATGCCCCGTGGTGGGTAACACCGCAGCCCGGAGCCACAGCGCGGGGTGTAGACCCCACAAGGCATCCCTTTCGCCAGGGCGCACGTGGCGCAGCAGCCACAACCCGGCTCCTGCACCAACTCGTCGCATCCCGTGGGTGCCCTGCAGCGGGCCAGCTTCTCCTCCGAGCAGGGCGGGCACTGGATGGCCTCCAGGCTGGCCGAGAAGCCCACCTGCGCCAGGAGCAGCAGGGTGACGGGCACGCTTGGCGAGGGCATGGCAGGCAGGCAAGCAGGCGTGACCGGGTCTTTAGGGTTGGCCAGCAGGCCAAGCTCCCCGAAAGCAGCGAGAGAGCCTTGCGGTCGCTGGCAGAAAGAGAGAGAAAAGCCCGCGCCTGCTTTCCAGCGAGGGGGACTCTGCTCTGAAGGGGAGAGCGGCTCATTCTTTGGACTTTATACCCCTCTCGGCTGGCCACACCTCCCTCTGCTCGAGGGAGAGGCTGCGGAGCAAACAGCCGTCGCCGCGACCGAAGCCAGGCTTGCCCCGCGGCTGAGAAAAGACCTCATTTGCCCCGAGGAACGAAGAAGCCACAAGGGACGCGGCTCCAAAGGCGGAAACCTTGCGCGGAGAAGAAAGGCAAGCGCTGCCAAAGGGCAGCAGCCGCAGCGGCCGGTTTCTGGAGCCGCGGTTCTTCCTTGGGGCGCAAAAGCGCAGCTCCGTTGCTTGTTGCTTTGATACACTGGCCTTCGCCCGAAGCCGTTTCCGACAAGAACTGCGTTATTATTCCACTTTCAACGTCCTCTGGAATCCTGGGGATTCCAGAGGTTGTTGAAAGTGGAATAATAGCGCTATAACAGTCTAGTGCGGAAATGGCACGAGGCACCAGAGGCCAGCGTGGGATTAAACGCACAGGGCTGGCCCGATGGCCCTCGCCGTCGTATCCAGCGCGCGGGCAGTTCGATTCTGTTTGGAGAACGTGGGGATTGCAAACTTTGGGTCGCGCATTGGGGTGGATTCCTAACTGCAAGCAGGGTGGAAGGGGGAGGCCTCTGTTGCGCGCCTTCGCACTCGGTATCCGCCACTCACAGATAGACTGCACTTGATCATGGAGGCTCTGCTCATATGTGGAAGTTGGGTAAAAAATTACTTTTTTTGGACTGCACCTCCTAGAATCCCCGACTTGGAGTTGTAGCGAGAGATAATTGTCCCAAGATAATTTTCTCAAGACTTCTGCTTAGCTATCAAATACATCAATTATCTAAATCAATGAAAAGGTTTAAGAAAGACTGGGACTGTGTAAAATAATTACTTTGAGAGTATATGGGGTCCTTGATCGGTTATTGTATGGAAAGATTAGTAATGTCAGAGAGTTATCCAACCGGTCAGTTGGAGGTTGGATTTTTAGAATATATGTAAGAAAGAAAGTAAATCTACACAAATGTGTATGTAAGTGTGTTTATTAAGGTTATTATGAGTATATATTCACAATATATGTATAATAATCATCATCAGAATAATAATAATAGACTTCTGCTTAGCTAGATGATAGGTAGTGACTGGGAGGAGAGCCAGAGTGAGGTAGTGGTTTGAGTGTTGGGTTGTGACTGGGATACCAGGGTTCAGATCCCCACTCTGCCATGGAATCCCACTGGACAACCTTGAGCAAGTCACACTTTCTCAGCCTCAGAGGAAGGTGAACACCCTTTGAACAAATCTTGTCAAGAAAACCCTGTGATAGGATCACCTTATGGTTGCCATAACTCAGAAATGACTTGAAGGCACACAACAGCAAAATGGGAGAGGTATCCTCCATACATATGCCCAGGATTGTACATGGTAACTTACTGAGCTGTGATAGCCCCCCTCCCAGGGTTTTTCCATTTCTTGTGGAAGACTGTGTGTGTCATAGACGCATCTGGCTGTGTCCCCATAGCTCCACTCAGACTGAGGACATCTTTTGCTGAGATCTGTTGAGTTCCTCCAGAGGTCTTAGCAGAGCATGTCATTGGTCTGCGTCTGACTATGGGGAGAGAACCAGATGCTTTTCTGATTCCTTTGACTCTCCACAAGCCATGGTATGGCAAAGGGCTTTCACAGCCACACAGATGAGTCCTGATGGAGGAAGCTTTAGTTGCTGCAGAGGAAGGAAGAGATTACGGCCATTTCTGCCCTACACTGTTATAGCACCATTATTCCACTTTCAATATTCTGTGGAATCGTTTGGTTTGCAGTTCAGGGAGGGGCATTTAGAATTCTCAGCCAGAGAGCTCTTTGGCCTCAGTAAACTACAAACCCAGAATTCCCCAGGATGTTGAAAGTGGAATAATAGCATTATAACTGTGTAGTGTGGGAATGACCTGCAACAATGAAAATACATGTGTAAATAGGAGGTAGACTTGTGCTTGCAGATGTCACTAAGAAGATGGCAGCAAATGGATGCCTGTGTTGCAGGGAATCTGAAAGTGGCGAGAAGCGCTTTTTTAAAAAAAAGGACTGGTCTGTTGGTTTTCCTTGCTTCCCCATGAAGCTTGAACAAAAGGGGACTCCTTGCATCCCATGCAGAGAGAATTACACACATTCTAAAATGTGCACAGTACAGTATTTCTGCAAGAGGATGCACCAAGTTCTCTTTTTGGACATTACAGAAGTAGGGGGAAAACTAGCAAGTCTTCCATGTATTCACTACAATATCTGAAGTGACCTTAAGTTGGATTTAGCGGAGACCTGTATCCTTTTGTTTCTCCCATCTCCACAACTAATAAATTTTGTTGGATGAGTTCAAATTCAAGTGGAAAGAGGGGTTCTCTATCCTTCCACCTCTTCCCGTGTTTTGTAAACTATATAATGCCTCTCCTGGGCCATTTCTGCACTACACTCTTATAGCGCGATTATTCCACTTTCAACATCCTATGGAATTCTGGAGTTTGCAGTTTAGGGAAGGGCCAGCCAACCCTTCCCTAAACTGCAAACCCCCGGATTCCGTAGGATGTTGAAAGTGGAATAATCGTGCTATAAGAGTGCAGTGTGGAAATGGCCCTGTTTATTAATAGCATTAATTCATTTATATACTGCCTTTTCTCTAAAATTAAGATTCAGGGCAGCTTGAAAAACTTAAAATACAGATAAAAACAAATATAAAAGTTATATGTGAAAATATACAAAAAGATGCTATGAAATTAATTAATTAAACAATCTATAGAATTAGAACCATTTAAAACAAATCCATTGAAAAGGGATAAGATAAAAGCTATCAAAACATTATACTATTAAAAGTCCTTGTAGTTCCTCAAGGAGAAATGTTTTCATTTGGCAATGGAAGGATAGCAACTGAGCCATCCTAACCTCCCTAGCAGGGAAATGCAAACTGGGAGCAGGCCCTTTTTTGAATTCCTATCAAATATACCTGTGAAGGTGGTGGAACTGAGAGAAGGGCCTCTCCTAAAGATCTTAGAACTCACAGGAAGATACACTGCTTTGCCTAGTCTAGATCAGGGTCCTATAAGGCTTTATAAGCCAACAAGGGATTCTCAAAAAGCAAGTCATGTCAGACTAAGCTTATCTCTTGGTAGATCGGGGAGCACCATGGATGTAGCATGTCTTGAGTTTAGTGAGAATTTTGACAAGGTCCCCCGTGATATTCTTGCAACCAATTTGATAAAATGTGGGCTAGACAGTGTTGTTGTTAGGTAGATTTGTAACTGGTTGATGGGCTGAACCCAAAGAATATTCAGCAGTGGTTCTTCTTCATCCTGGAGAGGAGTGACTAGTGGGGTATCACAAGGTTCTGTCCTGTGTCTAGTGTTGTTCAATATTATAAATGACTTGGATGATGGAATAGAGGCCGTGCTTATCACGGTTGCAGAAGACACCAAAGTAGGAGGGGTAGCTAATTCCCCAGAGGACAGCATCTGGATTCAAAATAACTGTAGATTAGAGAGCTGGTCCAGAACAACCAAGCTGATTTTCAACAGGGATAAATGTAAGGTGCATGAAAAACAAAATGTACAAATATAGGATGGATGACACCCAGCTTGACAACAGTACATATGAAAAGGTTCTAGGGGAGTCAGAAGACCACAAGTTAAACATGAGTCAGCACTGTGATGCAGTGGCCAAAAAGGCCAATGCAGTTGTAGTCTGTATCAACAGGAGTATAGTGTCCAGACTGAAGAAAGTCATAGTACCACTCTTTGCTAGTTTGGTCAGACATCACCTATAATACTGTGTACAGATCTGGAACCTCCAGTTCAGGAAAGATATTGATAAAGTAGAACATCTTCAGAGGAGGGTGACTAAGATGACAAAAATTCTAGAAACCAAGTCCCATGAGCAACAGTTTAGCTAGCTGAGTATGTTTAGCTTGGAGATGTTTAAGAGATGATATGATAGCTGTATCTAAATACCTGGAATGATTCCATGTAGAAGATGGAATGAACTTGTTTTCCACTCCTGCAGAGACTAGACAATATAAATTACAACAAAAGAGATTCTACCTAAGCATTAGGAAGACCTTCTTGAGTGTAAGAGTTATTTGACACTGGAACAGACTGGTTTGGAATGTGGTAAACTGTCCTTCTTTGAAGGTCTTTAAAGAGAGATTAGATGGCCAACTTTTAAGAGTGTGTTATTTGTGCATTCCTTTGTGGCCAAGGATTGGATTAGATGGCCCTTCTAGTCCCTTCTAACTCTGTGATTCTGTAACCAGCACGTTGAATTGTACCCAGAAATGGCCAGCAGACAATGGAGCTTTGTGACAAGGCCCCTGTTTGGAGCCACCACTTTCACTTCATGCAAATTTAGCCCAATAGCCCTCGTTCAGCATGAAAAGTCACTTGGGCAATGTGGTAGTGGAGTCAAGGCTCACAGGGTCAGAGCACTGGGACTTTTTTAGTTAGCAGGGACAACAGTGCCACCTGCTATCCCCTGTTCCCTCTTATCTTAGCTGCTGTCCTCATCAGACCTGTAGGGTAATAGACCTGGTAATAGTATATTGTAGAGAGCTGTCCTTGCTGTAACACAAGATGTTTGGGAGTGGCTTGGCTCTCCGATGGGCAGTTAAGACCCCCACTGGCTTTACAAAATGGCTTCTGGTGGTAGAGCGGAGATTAGAAATGGTTCACTGATAATGGACCAACACAACAGCCTGCATCTTTTTTTAAACTCTCCCTGGAGCAGCTGAAACTTGACAAGGGCATCACTGCACAAGGATAGGGAGTGGGTAGATTGGAGCAGATGAGCTACTTAACTTCTTTCTCATTTCCCTGGTACAGAATGTCCTGTCTGGCAACTCTACATCATCTGGAAGCAGGGGTGAGACTAAGGTGGCCCTCCAGGTATTGTTAAGCTACAACTGACAATTTGGCATTTGCCAGAGCTGCTGGGAGCTGCAATCTAACAGTATCTGCCAGGGCCACATGGTTTCTACTCTGTCTTAAGGGCATACATCAGTTCTTAGTCGACAAGTAGGAATCATACTGGTCTGCAGAAGTTGTTGCAACAAGCCCCAGCGTTCCTCACTATTGGCTGTGCTGTCTAGGCCTGCTGGAACTTGTAGTTCAACAACACTTGGAGAATCTTACAATTCCCTCACCTCACCTAAGATGAACCAGAACATTTTGTATTATCTATAATTAATTTTGTAAAAATACAGGAGCCAGGGTTCAAACCTTTTCTGAACTGTCTTTCTTTAACCTGAGTGCAGTAATTGGTAGCTTCAAGTGTCTGGAAACCAGTTAGGGTGACTTGGTTCTCATTTGGGGATGGGGCAGGCTGAATATCCTTAGAAGCTCTTTCTTTGTTATTACTTTGCTTGTTCTAGGACTCAGTTCTGGCACTGAAAATGAATTCCAGCATCAAGTTCCAATGTGCTCTGGTTTAAATTAAGTAATTCTGTTGGCCAGATACAAAAGAAGACATGGCTTTGTCCTCCACGGTTCATAGCTGTGTACAACGGGGGGGTTTCAGCAGGTGTGTGAAATGTTCCTACTGAAATGTCATCTTCTGCACAACCAGAAATGGAGTGGGACACAGCCCTTTCCTCTTTTGCATCTAGCCGTAGATTTTTAAACCAACTTAAATTTGTATAGGACCATCTGAGCTACTGGTTTTTAGAATTCTTTTCTGCTAGATGCAGCATTCATTGAAACTCAAAAGTCTTTGTTTGCCTTGTTGTTGTGTGCCTTCAAGTCATTTCCTACTTATGGTGATCCTAAGGTGAACCTATCATGAGGTTTGCTGGGACTGAGAATGTGTGATGCACCCAAGGTAACCCAGTGGGTTTCTATGACCAAATGGGGAATCAAACTCTTGTCTGCAGGGTTGTAGTCCAATGCTCAAACTACTACACTGCTTATGACTACTTCAGCTTAAACTGATTCAGCAAAATTTCTCACATTTTCAAGAGATGCAATAAAGTGAACAATATGCTGCCTAAAGTATTGCAGTTGGACTTGGGTGACCCAGATTCTAGTTCTCACTCAGCCATGCTGTTCATTGGGTGACCTTAGGCCAATCACTGCCTCTTCACTTGACCTACCTCACAGGCTTGTTGTGAGGATAAAGTGGGGAGACAAAGAGCATCATGTATGCTGCCTTGAGTTCAGTGGCAGAAAGGTAGAATATACATGTAAAAATAAATAAATACCTACCTACCAAGAGCATATAATCATGCAAAACAAACTGTCAAATGGCTGGAGCTCTGCATGTTTACCCAGAAAGATATTTTACTGTATTTGCAGGGGCTTACTCCCTAGTAAATATGCATAGGGTCACAGTCATTTTTAAAACCAGACATTTAATGCCCTTGGTTTATTCCCCAATCACTGCTTTTAAATGTGTCCAAATGGGTGTGCAGTAACTGATAGTGTTTTCATATGGCTTAAGTGGGCTTTCATTTTGTGAAGAAATGTAAATCTTATGTTGACAAGAAGGGTCACTTGGTTACAAACATCCCTATCTTTTATCTATTTTTCTCTTCTCCAGGGTAAATGAAGCTTCTACATCAGTTTCAGCCTGTGATCATCTCTGTGCCAGCCATTGCTGCTGCCACTGGTTCACACTTGGAGCATAAAGGACACAAGCAAGACACACTGCACAGCACCAGTGGGGTGTAGTTGTTTGAACGTTGGACTCTGACTCTGGAAACCAGGGTTCAAATCCCTGTTCAGCCATGGAAAACCACTGGGTGATCCTGGGCAAGCCACACTCTCTCAGCCTCAGAGGAGGGCAAGGGAAAGCTACCCCTGAACAAATCTTGTCAAGAAAACCCCACAATAGGGTCACCGTGAGGTCGCTATAAGTATGAAATTACTTGAAAGCACACAACAACAACAGCAAAGATACACTACACTGGGGCAAAAGGAAATAAGCAGCAACCTGTCTTCCTCTGCGGGGTAAGAAGGGACAAATGTTCTGTGCAAACTGTAGTTTTTCACAACATTCAAGTACACATCAACACGTGTAATGGAGAAAGAACATTTGCTACAAGTATACCTCAGTTAACAGAGTAGATGTGTTCCTGGGCATTACTTCTCTAGTGGAAGCTTTGCTACCAGAGGTAGAAATAGCACGGGATGCATAGCAATAGGTTCCTACAACAGGAACAACCAGGTCAGGTAAGTCTTGCATAAGTAGAGGCAAACATCTTGAGCGTTTCAAAGGCTTCTTAGAACTTGCATTTCAGGATAACCTTTCCCCCACCCCCCGTTTTCACTATTTTTTATGATTTCCATTTTGGTGGCCAAACTTACACATTTATGCTTTTTTAATGCTGGGAGGATCCCTTGTCAGGCTTATCTGCTCTCCTCTTTTCTCTCTTTTTTATTGTTCACCCACGCTTTGCAAGGGATCCTGAAGGAACAACTGGTATTTACCTTGCCTGCTGGGCTTTTTTAGACAGGCACATACAGCTATAGTGGGATCAGCTAGAGTAGAATCCTATTCTTTTCCAACCCAAGCTTTGTTGCACTATTTATTACAGATATACTTCTGCAACCCAACAAGAAAACCATGTATTTTTGCAGCCCTCCTTCACCACCTTCCCAATGCTGATGCTGCTAAAAAAAGTCTAGCTAGACAGAGGAAAAGGAGAGAGTGAGCAGGCATAAAAAGACTTTGTAAAGAGAAGTGTCTTTATCAAAGGCTTTGTTAACTGAAGTATGCGTATATATCTTTATGTCTGTCCCTGTACCACAAGAATGGATTCCAAAAGGATTTATAATTACAAAAAGGAGGTGCTAGGTGATGAGGGAGGTTGCTTTTGCTTTTCCTCTAAAAGCCCACATGATTTGAAGAAAAATAGTATACTATCAAAGGAAGTAACTAGGATGGATCTTAAGTGAGAAAACATTTTTAAAAATAAGCAGTGTGCAAGTGCTATTATTTCAGGGTCTCCCTGGCCAGTTAGCTTAAATGTATGAACACAAGAATAGGGCTATCAAAGAAACAGGAAGGAGAAGCAGCTTTTTCTAGTCTTTTTTCCCTGCCCTTTTATCAGGGAAGAAAGGGGTTAAGCGAGTATTACACACACACCCATTTCATCCTCAATCACTTCAAGGTTTTTATTTTATTTTTAGTTCTTCTCCCAGGATCAGTCCAAGATGTTTTGCTGCCCCAGCTCTGTTCTGTTATATGTAGAGGGGGGAAATTCCAGTGGCAGGCTTGTTTCGCATTCCCTCCAGCATTTCACAGATGAAAATCGGGACACGTGGCCAAGCAACATCAGTGTGGTCAAAATGGTGAAAGATGAGGAAAAAAACGCAACTAAGGGTGGTTGCAGCAAGTTGGTTTTGCCTGACCACACTGAATAGTGCAAGATTCAGCTTCTTCCTCTCTTCTGCCTTCTTTTGTGGTAAACGAGCACAAACTACTTCTGCACTTTGAACACAATTTGCAGCAGCTAAAGTAGGCAAAGGGGGAAGGGAGAGAGAAACTTGGACATTATAAAAGCAGCTGGAAAAGTCGGGTGCCAGAAGAATAATTGGGACTAGGCATGCCAATTTGAGACAGTTGGAAGGTGTGGCTTAGGTACGCAAGACAAGCCAAGTGGCACACAGAGTTCTGCCCCACCACCATCCCAGCTGAGGGCTTACAAGCAATGGCTGCGGTACAGTTACCTTGCTTTGCCTGATGATAGAGCCAACTCTGTTTGCACTTTAAGACAGTGGTTCTTACCGCTTTTGTGTGTGTGTCACAGTCCTCTTTGAGAATCAGATGAAAACTTTGAGATCCCACCCCAGACAAATGTACATAAGCATATTCACACAAAAATTTGCACATGGTTTATGCTAGTGTATTAAATATTCATTTAATTCATGTGAATTATTGTGGAGCAAAAACTACAATGAACATTTGGAAAGACCTTTTCCCCCCTTAAAATTTAGCATGAGAGGAAAAATTGAAAGGGGAAGAACATTGAAGAAAAGGTCATTCTTGTGCCAAGCGTCAGGTGCCCATCCATAGACCATCTATGAGTTAATAGACCTCTGGCTAGGAACCCCACTTTAAGGCCATTTCTACCCTGGCAAGATTCCAACCTCTCCTCCCTTCTCTGTTGAATTAACTGAGGCCATTTCTGCACTACACCATTATAGTGCTATTATTCCACTTTCAACATCCTGTGGAATTCTGGGGTTTGTAGTTTTACTGGCCGAGAATTCTGAAGACCTCTCCCTAAACTGCAAACCTTAGGATTCCATAGGATGTTGAAAGTGGAATAATAGCACTATAACAGTCTAGTGCAGAAATGGCCTAAGTTTTACTGATTAGGTCTGTAATTCTTAATTTTGGTTCTCCAGATGTGTAAACTTCCAGAATGCCTGACCAGTGGCCATGCTGATTACAGCATCTGGGAGATGCAGTCCAAAACATCTGGAGGACCAAAGGCTGAGAACCAGTTGTTTAGGAAGATGCATAACTTTTGTTCTAGATTCTTTCCCCCTCCAAGATTCTACTCCTGGCCTCTTTCCCCTGGTCACATTCCTGGACCTAGTTTGAATTTAGCCATTACTCGGTTACAAAACTGTATTGATTCCAAAATTTTGCAAACCTATATTAGCCAATCAGCCCAGGGCTTTCTCAAGGGGAGGGTGGGATATGAACATTAGGCTAAAAATAAAAGTACTTTTGTCCATCTCTCTAAGATTTTTCTTTCCCTGTCCATGTAAGCAACTAGTCTTTTTGTTATCATGTACACATTTATCTGTAGCCTTAAATATATATATACACACATTCACATTCAATTATTGAATATCTTTCTCAAACAAAATACCATCCCAAAGTGCCAAACCAGATTTTTCTGGCCCTTTGCATTATTATAGTATTGCCTTTTAATACAAAATTTTCTCCATGAGTTTCCCCTTTAAATTCCCTTACTGGAGCCAAATTAGCAATTACCAGCAACCTATTCTCCTGCCAGATGTGCTGGGGATAATATAACTTACCCATGGCATCTGTGTAATCATCTCCTTTTCATCTATTCTCTGTTTAAAGGCATGTACTGTACATTGCCAAGGCTTCAAGTCTTTGTGAACAGCGCCCTCACATGGTTTTAAAATGAAAAGATATAAAGGGATCTGGTAGAACCTTTGAAACTAACTGAAAGAAGTTGGTAGCATAAACTTTCATAGAGTCAAACTGCTTCATCAGGTGATCATCAGCAGGCCCCATTAATTTCAGAGGAAGGCAAAACTTCAGACATTTTCCTGATTGTTGGGGGGTTCCTGAAACCAACATAAAGTCATACGGAACGGAGTCACAAAGATACAAAACACCTAAAGTGAGCAGTCAATTCATATATCAAGGAGAATGGCAATGCAGAAAGATCCACGCTCCATCTGTTCAAGATCAGATCAAAATCATCACTTAGAGTTAACACAGAAATTCTATGTCACCCAAAACTGCAAACCCCAGGATTCTGTAGGAGGCTGAAAGCGGAATAACAGCACTATAACCGTCTAGTGCGGAAATGGCCTAAGACATGCAGTAGTACATGTAGATTAAAAAAAATATTTGACAGGCTAAGACTGCGCCAGTCTAATAACTGTACATGTCCAAATGAAATGGCAGGAATGGCATCCAAATGAAAAGGAAGTCAACTGGCTTGACAAGTCAACTGAGTTCTGTTCACCAGAGGCATGCTGGCGTTGAGACGAAACCCTAGTAAAAAAAGATCTGGGTAAGCAATGGCATCCAGCAATCCTTGGAAGCAGATTTCTACCAACAGACTTGAGGACCTTGTGCAAAAATTGTAGATTTAGACCTGGCAAGAAATTGTAAAATATGGTAGTCTTTAATGAAGGCTTCTTTATTGAAAATTTTAGCATTGCTTCATTTAAACACCCAGTATTTAAACACGCTTTAAACGTATTTAAAGTTTACGCCACTCATACATGAAAGGAGAGTCAATGAACTTTTACTACAGCAAGGATATCGCCTGAAAACACACTCCTGCATCACTACATACCCAATACAAAAGACGATTATCACAGTGCTGCCAGTTCAGTTTCATTGGTACAGCCAGACATGAAACTGCTGATAGTGCCAGGTATGTCTACAGGTCAGATTCTGAATTCACTTACACTTATTGAATTCCAGATTCTGAATAATCTTATTCTTATTGAATCCTCTTATGGAATCTCAAATTCTGAATCCCCTTATTCCCAGTTCCAGGGTTCTCTACAGGCTGGATTCTGACCACACACACACCCTTCAGAATCACCCATTGTTTTAGAGCACAACACTCATTAAGGTGGGGGTAGGGAGGCCAAGGTGCACAACACTGGCATAACTCCCTGAGTAAGATGTCTGCGGAGACCACATGCACATAGAAAAAGGAAGAAAGCACTCTGGAAAAGGAATTCAAGACCCACTCTAGAAGGGAAAGGACTCTTTTGACACTGAGCCAGCAACAGGGGCAGGGGCAGTGTTTGGAAAAAATATAACTTTGGGGAGTACATCTCTGAGATTCTTCCAGCCAACATGGCTTCTGACTATGTTGGCTAGAGGATTTCTGGGTCGTTTCTGCACTACACTGTTATAGTGCTATTGTCCTACTTTCAGCCTCCTCTAGTATTCTGGGGTTTGCAGTTTAGGGAGGCCAAAGAGCTCTCTGGCTGAAAATTCTAAATGCCCCTCCCTCAACTGCAAACCCCAGGATTCCATAGGATGTTGAAAGTGGAATAATAGCATTATAATAGTGTAGTGTAGAAATGGCCTGGGAGGTGTCATATTTGTCATATCTGTCTCAGCACAACTAACAAAGGCAGTGATCCACTCCGTAGGGCTTGGGAGGCAGCAGCAGGATTCTGAGGTGCACCAGGGGGAATAGATGAACATGACTCCACTCACTTTTCCTGCCTAGTGCAGGACTGGGGAAATGTCATAGGCAAAAGAATCATAATCATAGAATTATAGAGTTGGAAGAGAACACAGGGGCCATCGAGTCTAACCCCCTGCTATGTAGGAACACCCGTCAAAGCATTCCCAACAGATGGCCATCCAGCCTCTGCTTAAAAACCTTCGAAGAAGGAGACCGCACCACACTCCGAGGCAACATATTCTGCTGCCGGACAGCTCTGACCATCAGGAACTTCTTCCTGAGGTTCAACTGGAATCTCCTTTCCTGCAGCTTGAATCCATTGTTCCTTGTCCTAGTCTCTGGAGTAGTAGAGAACAAGCCTGCTCCCTCCTCAACATGACATCCCTTCAAATATTTAATCATGGCTATCATGTCCCCTCTTAACCTTCTCTTCTGCAGACTAAACGTACCCAGCTCCCTAAGGCGTTCCTCATAGGGCATGGCTTCCACACCCTTCACCATTTTGGTCACCCTCCTCTGGACACGTTCCAGCTTGTCGACATCCTTCTTGAATTGAGGTGCCCAGAACTGGACACAGTATTCCAAATGAGGCCTACCCAGTGCAGAATAGAGTGGTGCCATTACCTCCCTCGATCTAGACACCATACTCCTATTGATGCAACCAAGAATCGCATTGGCTTTCTTGGCTGCCGCTAGCATGTGTACACTACACAGTTATACTTGTTTGATACAGCTGCTGTTTATCGTTCTTTTGGCATCCTTGGATTTGCAGTTTGGTGAATTAATAAGAATTCCCAACTAGAGAACTCTAGCGCCCTCTGCTGAACTACAGCTCTCCAGGTGAGAATGGTGTGGTTTGGACAGTGGTTTCACAGAGAACAGAGTCCTGCACTGCACCAACACACCAAAATGTCTACAAAGCCAACATCACTTTAGTACAAGATTCTCCTTTACGTACAAGAATTCATTTATTTTGTGAGCATATTTTCTGTCCTCAAAGTTGTTACATGTCAGTATACTTAACTGAGTGATATTTATCCCCTCTTGCTTGTTTTACTGCATTATTGTTTTTTTAAACAGAAACCACCAATATTTCTAAACACATTTAAGGACACATCATTTCAATAATGCTTACATAGCAACAGAGGAAGAAGAGGAGGAGGAGGAGGAGGAAGAGATGTGGTGGTGGCAGCAGCGGCAGCACACAAAAATGAAGGTAAAGAAGTGGCTAGATATTTGAATGTGAGCATATAAAGGAATGACCTAGACTCCCACCTTGTTTTGGATACTTTGAATTCAGCAAGGACCTCATGGAGTATCTGATATCACACTTCCAGATTAAAAAATTTTTCGGTTATTATTATTGCTGAGAAATGTGTGAGCAATCACATGAGGAGCAGGGGGCAATTTCCCCTCTCATTCTCCCATCTGGCCACATACACATTGCAAGCCCAAATACCTCATATGTCTCCAAAATCTACATTTTTCGTTGTGTGTATCTGATAACAAGACCCCTAAAATCTATGGTGAAATCTGTTATTTCCTTAGGGAAAATCAAGTCCTGATTTTTTTTCTTCCTCACTGCTGTGACAGTATGTGTCCACATGTACCGGCTGAACTTCCTTTATCCAAAATGTTTGGGGTGTTTCAGATTTTGGATTTTTTTCAAATTTTGAAGTATTTGCATATATGTAATGAGATATCTTGGAGATGGGACCCAAGCCTAAACACAAAATTCATTTCTGTTTCATATACCCCTTAAATTGTACATTTAAATTGTTGTAAATTATATGCCATTGTATATTGTTGTTGTATATATACCGTTGTATAATTGTTGTAAATTATATACCATGATTTAAATGCGAAGTCCACTCTGTCATCAGTTCTTTTCTCTTGACTTCTTCCTCTAGGGAACATGAGGGAATTACAGACGCTCATTTAGCACCTGCTCATGCCCACTGCTTGAAAAGTCTCTCAGTTGGCTTGGCACCTTTTTTGCCCTCTCAGCTTGCTTTGGACTATATAAGTGAGCTCCCAAGTCGTCCTCCATAATTCCCTCATGTTCCCTCCAGGAAGAAGTCTGGGTTCTACTTTTCAAAAGTTTTGGTTTTTAAAGGTTTTTGGATTTCAGATTTCCAGATTAGGGAGGCTCAACTTGTATGTGCTTGGTATTTGCCTTTTCAATGCAATTGTGTCATTTCATCAATTTGTCTAAACCAGGGGTGGGCATATGGCCCCTGGAGCCCCATTTTTTGGCCTCTGAAGTCTTCACTCCCATATTTTAAAAAATTGGTGCAGTTTGGGGATAATTTTTGTTCCAAGTCATGCAGAAAGCTCCCCCAAACATGTGAAAACTTAAGAAAATACCAACACTTCACCACCACAAACCACAAACACTCCAGAACCTTGTACAACCTCTTCCCCTCACCAATACCTCTGTTTTCTTTGCAGTCCCTCTTCACATGGTGACAGAGAGTGAAGTAATATCATTTCTTGTTTCCCTTTTGAGAGAGATTGCAAAGGAAAACTGAGCTATTTAGCCTTAATCTTGCATGGTGCAGCTAGCATAGGGGTCAGGGAGAGAAAATTGCCCCTGGTTCTCATGGAATTGTTCTAATGACAGCAGTTAGAAAAAAAATAAATAGGAAGTGTGATTATCAGATAGCTTATGGTACACTAGAAACGACAAAAAAGAAAGAAACTATTAATTAGAAATCTGATAAACACCTCACAGTGGTGGCTCTTAAGTCAATAGGGTGGTAAATTTAACCCCGAATTTTAGTCTAAAGCCCTTTCCACATCATGTCATCAACCCACCTCAACCACGCCTTATTCCCAGCTGCTCTCCTGTCCCCAAGCGTGCCTAATCAGTTCTTTTTCATTGACGGGGAGAAACTGTCATTGACTTCCCTTTCATACAACAATTGCATCAGCTGGGTGAATGCGGTTCCTCCATGGTGGCTGAACAATCCACGTCAACGATCCAGCAGTGGGCAGGCCATGGGCATTCCCAGCCTGTCCCTCAGCGACTCCCAGGGCAATTCCTGCCCAGCAGCCGACTGGCCGCTTCTGTTGCATCAGCACTGAACACAGAACACAGAAGGAGAAGGGGACAAAGGAGCACACGGCATGGTAATTTCGATACCCACCACCGCCACATGATCATTTTGCACATCCTCTCAAATTTTAATTTTTTTTAACATCACTTCATTACCATTAGCATGATTGTATAGTATAGCTGGCTGACATGATCCAGTTAGCCCAGTCCACCATGCTAACATTACCACAGCTTCTGAGAAAAATAAATAAATAAAAAGACCAATCAGAAGCTGTGGGGTGGGGTCAGAACAAGGTCAGAATGGGGAGAGGAGGGAACTGGGAGGGCCAGCGATGCTGTGCTGCAGAAGACACACCAATTTCAATGCCGGTGCTCATCTGCTGACATCGGAGGCCTGTGGAAAACAGGGTTTTAATACCGATTCCAAACCGGAAATGGCAATGTTGTGATGAACACAGAACTGTCCTATATTGAAGTATGCCATGGAAAGGACCTAAATTTTAAAGGAACTATCCAAGGTTCTGAACCTGTTCCAGGGTTAACATTTAGCACCTTGAATAACTGCCCTAGAATTCAGGCTGAACCACAGACTGGATTCAACACCCTGCTGACATAGAAGCCACCAACCGCCACTGACACCACTCCTGTTGTTGCAGTTGGCAACATGTCAGGAGGCTGCAGGATTTCAGTTCTCTTTTAAAACATTAGTTAATGCCCCTTGGTATTGCTATGGACTGAAAAGGTGACAGAGTATAAAGGGAGAATATCTTAGAAGACTTAAAAGCAAGACAGCAGAACTCCAGTGAACTGGACATTTCCTACAAGTGCCCATAGGAGGTCACCACAGCAGGAGAAGAGCATAAGAAGAAGAAATGTGATCACTCACCACCTAATTCTTTCAAGGCTGACATGTGTACATACTCATCTTGCTTTTCCATGATGTGATAGAGGGACAGATGAAATTCTAGGCTTCCCTCTGCTTGTGAAGACCTAAGATGTGACCAAAAAGACTTGTTTTTTTTCCCAGCTCAGACACCAACTAATCACATCTATCAAGCCAACTTAATAAACCAAAGCATAAACAGTCTAGCAACTTGGAAAGTCAGGGGTGAAATTTGTGGAGGGATTTGTGGGAGAGGGAGATGGGACAATGATATAGGAACTATCATGGAAAAACAGGAACATACAAAAGAAAATCAGGCTGTGGTTCATAGATTACAGCAAAGCCTTCAACTGTGTAGATCACGAGAAACTATGGACCAGTGATGCATTTAAGTCTTTTACTCAAGGTCTCAAGTCAAGTCTCAAGTCTCTAGCTTCAAGTCTCAAGTCAAGTCTGAAGTCCTTGAAGATACTTTCAAGTCATGTCTCAAGTCTGGAAGTCAACTTTATACCCCAACCAAAATTCCAGAATTATTGGACAGAGCCAAATAAAGTCAGTTTTAACAATTTAAGCAGAGTCAGCCCTCCACATTTGTGATTTTGCCATCTGCAGCTTCAGATGTGGGGAACAAGATCCTTGTTACTTTCCATTTCTGAAGCTGGATGACTTTCAGAAGTGGAGAGTAGGATCCTTCTTACTTCAAAAGCTTTGGAAGGAAGTCTCCTTCTTCCTTAAGCCTGTTGTCTAACACATTTGCTGTTCCCTTTTGAGAAAAGCACCTGCACTATGGGGGTGAGTCTTGCCTTTTGCTCTTAGGAAACATTTTAGAAGGCTCCTCTGACATGCAGCGAGGACCGGATGCTGAGCAGACCTCAAGCCTGCCTCAAGCCCATTGCCTAGCCCATTTGCTGTTCCCCTCTGAGAAATAAGCCAACACTTTGGGCTTGAGACAGATTGCCATGTGACCAGTAGGCAAAAAGAGATGGAGACGTTGTTCAAAGTCATAAGGTTTCTGGATGAATGTGTTCTGTTACTGAAATGAGGGCAGCAAGTCAGTCATTAAAAATGTTCAAGTCTTGAGTTGAGTTGAGTCGAGTCAATGCATCATTTATGGCCGAGTCAAGTCACTGAAGTGACTTAAGTCTGACTTGAGTCCGAGTCTATTGATTCGAGTCTACATCACTGGTATGACCACTCTTAAAGAAATGAGCGTGCCATAATATTTGACTGCCTTGATACATAACGAGTATGCTGGACAAGAGGCTACTGTTAGGACAGAATACAAAGAAATAGAATGGTTTGCAGTTGGCAAGGGGATCAGGTAAGGCTGCATTTTATCACCCTTTGACTAGTATGCTGGACATATCACATATAAAGCAGAATTGACTCAGAGGAAGAAAGTGTGAAAACTGAAGGAAGGAACATTTAAGATATGCCTGGTTGTCATGGAAGTTACTGTTTCAGCAAAAGTTAAATTTAGGTAGTTCACCAGACATAGGTTCTCTTGGGAGAGGGGTTTTCTAGGAACGGAGGCTGTGTGTTTGGGTGCCTTCCTATAGGTCCGGCTGCTTTGAAGTTGGCTGGGAAGTTGTGTGGTATCCTGTGGAAGTCTGGAGTGGCAGTAGGCATTTTGGGATAGGTTTTGGAAAAGTAGGTGTGTCTCTTTTCCCCCAGCAGTATCTGGCTACCATTGATTTTCATAGTGCTCAAATTATTTACACCAAAGCCTTCTAAAGTGTCTAAATGTGCCACATTTCCGTAGGCTGAGGAGGCCTTGGATACTATCAGCAGGGGTATGGAATCTCTTTCGAGTCACCCTCCGTTTTTAGAGTTTAAGTGGTGGTGCTTTTCTATGTTTGCAGACAGTGTGTGGAAATCCCGTAGCCAGCATTTGATCCCTAGGGCCATTTGTAGTGGAGATTTCCCTTATACACATACACACATGCATGCACACACCCAAAATTGCCACAAAATTAGAATCACCACTCCTGGAAGCTTCCAGGAACAGTAATTCTCCTTTAAAACAAAGATTCACCTTGCTCTGATTTGCCTCAACATCCTTCAATTGAAAAATATTTAAAAAAACACACACACGCTGGAAATGAACTTCCAGTTCACTTCTGGTTTGAGGGTAAATGATGCAGTCCATTGTGGGTCCCAGGGACTGGAACTGGGCCCAAGAACTCCAGAGCTTGCCAATCATTATTCTAGACTCGGCTCAAACAGACAGAGAAGGAGCCTTCTGAGCATGGAGGCCCATATGGGAATGCAGAGCCCATTTCAGTGTTGCCATGAACCTTCTGAGCATGGAGGCCCATATGGGAATGCAGAGCCCATTTCAGTGTTGCCATGAACCTCTTTGATTTCCTCTTTGATTTTCATTCTCTCCTTTTTAAATTTGTGCTCCCCCCCCATTTGAGGGGGAAGAGGGAGTCCATAGCTTTCACTGGATTCTCAAAAATGTAAGTAATACCCCACCCCAACCCCCCAAAAAAGGTTAAGAACCACCACTGTAAGCTGAGTTAGGCTGACATGTAAGGGCAGATTCAAGATCATAATTGCAAAGGCAAAAAGTGGATTTAAAGTGGATTTAAACCATGGAAAGGCAATTTCCCAAGTGTGTGTGAAGAGGACAAGACATCCATCGGAGCTTCACCTCTACCAAAATTTCCCCTAAAATTCAGCAGCAACTTTGGATGCTGTCAATGCTACAGGATGACATCTGCCAAACTACAGAGCTCTGTAAGAATGCTGGGTAGAATGATTGCTTCTTTTTGGTTGCTGAATGAGGGCAAGGCAAAGGAAAATACTTCACAGTTCAGTGGTACTATGAGTCCTGGTGCCACAGTGGTTAAATGTCAGTACTGCAGCCGCAAGGCCACAAACCTGCCAAGCTGCAGGTTGACTCAGCTTTCCACCCTTCCACAGGTCGGTAAAATGAGTACCCAGCTTGTTGGGGGTAATTAGCTAATACACTGTAAACTGCTTAGAGAGCATTTATCTGAGAAGTGGTATAGAAATACACATGCTATTGCTATTGCTACTACTGGTGGTGACTGATTATGCAAAGATGCTTTCGAACCTTAAAAAGTAGAGTGCAAGGGCCATACACAGCTCCTGAGCCGTATATTTCCCAACTCTGATTTAAACTGGGATCTGTCTATCACCTTACCATCTGGATTTCTAAATAGAATTGGTGTATGACTATGTCTACCACCCTGCCTACAACATCCCACTGGCTTCTTTCAGACATTTTGTTTCTCCTTACAGGATGGAAGGGAGAATAATCTGTCCAAAAAAAATGCAAGAAGACAGATACAACAAATGAACTAAAACAAGCTGATATTACAGTTATAACTATACAGTTAATTGGATGAAGAGCTTGTTCACCTCAGGAACATTTTCTGCCAGGGCAGCAATTTTTGTTTAGAAAATAGGCAAATCCTGTGCGTAAGCAATAGTAAGATAGTCTTCCCTGGAGCATGTTTGGAGACACATGTAATTATTGTGTTGACCTGCATGCATTATTTGCTTAGCTTTTATGAAGCTGTCAGCTGTATAAAGCCTGTATAAAAGTTGTTTTTCCATCCTTAAAAGTAAAAATACAGAGAGACAAGTATGGCTTTGCCATAAGTCAAAGAAACATAATCTTCTTTAACTTTTTCTTGGAGCCAAGGCTTCACACTCTCCCTAGCTCTCCTTCCTTCCTGGTTGACAGGAGAATATGGCTAGCCATGACTTAAGGCAGCCTTGAACTGTTTTCCAAACCCAAATAGGTACCCTGGCCACCAAAACCTTATCACCCACTGACGCCTGGGGATGGTGTTTAGTCTGTAAATGGGGTTGCAGTTCCTGACCAAGGCAAATAAAGGGATGGAGAAAACTAATTTGGTGGTCTATAAAAGATCTGTTATTTCTTTGCTCTTCCCAGAAATCTTTATGCACCTATTATTAATAAGTAATGGGTATTATTACCTATTATTTTCCAAGTCCTAGCCTTCTGCTGTTCTGCAACCCTCAGTGCCCATACCACAAAGACAGTGTCACTCCTTAACCTTAATTCCTTAATCAGAAGTCCTTGATATAATTTTTCCTGAAAGGGACCCACGTCTCTGTGGGATTAAAGGCAGAGGTAGGAAGCCTTTGGTCCTCCAAGTGTTTTAAATCTCAACACCTCAAAGGTATAAATAAACAATTATGGAAGTTGTAGACCAAAACATATAAAGGGGCTAAGGTTCCTAAGTCCTATATTGAGGGAACAGTTACTTCTCTTCTTTGCTTCTGACCCGTGTAAACCTCCCCACCACCACGACCTCCAATTTAGGGAAACTCCAAACATTATGATGGTGGATAGTTGAGGGAAACTCTGCTGTTATACACCCTGTTTCCAATAGCCAGTGTTTAGCACCTACAGATATCAAGGCATCTTTAAACCACAGCAGAGAAGTATAAGGCAAACCCAATTGGGCTAGGTTTTCCAGATGTCTATTCATTGGTATATAGAGAGGGTGAATACCTTTGTGCCATATCCACACATTAAATAATTTTGGATGGAAATGCACAGCAACTGTTATTTGACTCTTCCCTTAACCGGCATGCAAATATGGTCATAGTGAAATTCTAACATTTTCACATGTTGTCATTTGATTTTTAGTACAACCTGTTCTGCATATCCAGAAAAGAGACAACCGTAAAGCTTTCAAGACGCTGTCTGATGAAGTTTTGGAGGACTGCTTTTTATTACCCCCTTCATTACCAAACACATTTTTACTACAAGGAATCTTGTGGTTTCTTAAAGACTAACAAATTTATTATGGTGTAAGCTATCATAGACAGCAGTCCATTTCATTAAAAAATGAAGTGTAATACCGAATTATAGCTTCACATACACAAGGAGGTAGGTGAGTGGGTTGTAAATAGTGAGGTCTGAGGAAAATGAAATGCAGAAAGTCTTGTTGATGATGTGATATGCCTTCAAGTCATTTTTGACTTATGGCAACCCTAAAGCAAACCTATCACAGGGTTTTTTGGGGGCTGAGAGTATGTGATATACCCAAGGTCACCCAGTGGGTTTCCATGACTGAGTGGGGAACTGAACATCTCCAAGGTCATAGTCCAGGGCTCAAACCATTGTACCACACTGGCTCTCACAGAAAATATAGACAGTGATAATTATGTTATTAACTGAGAACATTCACAAGAAAGGTGCTGGTGATCAAACAAGGCAGCCTGATACTCACAAGCAAAGTAACATTGGTAAAGGAAGCCACAGCCCAGAGTTTACAAGAAGTGAGCTGAGCTATTAATTACAGGAATTTGGAGGTGGACGGATTCTGTCATTCATAGGATTGCCATAAGTCAAAGCTGGCTTGATGGCACATAACAACAGCAACAATAACAAATACAAATAACAATAACAACAATAACAACAACAACCTCACCTTAATCATAATTTATGCCACACGGGCTAGAAATAAACCCCTTGAGGTATTTTAATTCAACAGTTTTGTGGTGCAATCTGTAAATCAGCACAGGCTTGCAAGAGGAAAAGGGAATTGTCCAGCAGGTTAGGGATCATGTATGTTTCATTTTATAGGTTTGAGTGGCGTAGTGGTTTGAATGTTGGACTACATCCCTGGAGACCAGGGTTCAATTCTGCACTTCGCCATGGAAACCCACTGAGTGATCTTGAGTGTGTCACACACTCTCAGCCCCAGAAAACCCCATGATAGGTTCACCTTAGGGTAGCCATAAGTTGGAAAATGGCTTGAAGGCACACAATAACAACAACAAGAAGTCCAACAAAATCTAGGGGAGCTGCATGATTCCTAGGATAAAGGTTTGTGTTATTAGTGAACATCTGGGGTGTTATGATTGTTTTTGTGAATGACCATCCTTAATAACATAATTATCACACTGACTACACTTCTTGCATTTATTTCTCTTTGATTTCTCTGTGCACAATCTCTGTCCTCACTGTACTTCATTATACTTGTGCCGGGGTAATATTGCATGCATCACATAAGGTGAGCTATAGCCCACAAAAGGTTATGCCATACAAAGATTTGCATACATAGCAGGGTATGGGAAGCACTATCTATATCCATATCTCCTTGGTGCAGTTGAAAATTCAATATCATGGCTATACCACAGTGCTACACCGGCAGATTGGATTGGATCACACTTCTGTCCACATGAGCACATCCTAAGGAAAGCATTAGTTCTAAGCGTAGATGCACAAGCCCAGAGCTGTCTTTTCCTGGATCAGTCCATCAGCCCCAGTGTAAGTTGCCGTATCTGTGTATGTGCCTTCAAGTCACCTGTGGATTTATAGCAACCCTATGAATTTCATAGGTTTTTCTTAGGCAGTGCTCAGAGGGGTTTTGTCATTTCTTTCCTCTTCAAATATAGCCTCCAACCTCTATATTCACTGGCAGTCTTCCATCCAAGTGGCAGTACCTCTCCACAATTTGTTAGTCTTTGAGGTGCTGTGAGACACCAATATTTTTGCTGCAACAAACTGAGCTAACTACCTTCCAGAAATTAAAGCAGAATGTAGTGCTATAGAGTGAGATGCCAGCTGATTGGCAGAGGGAGTCTGGTGGGCGGGCACCATGGCAGATAAGAGCATGGATCAGAAGTGCCAAAGGTTGGCATGGAGAGAAACAGAGAAGTGTGTGTGCAGGCTGAGGACCTGGAACTCTTAAAGAGACATGGAGACTTCGAGGAGAGTCCAATCTTTGAGCTACCTCTGCCTTCTCTTGATGTTAGGAGAGCTGGTTCTCCCCAGTACTGCTCAACTGTGGTGGCCCTTTGGTGAATCAAGGGACACCAAAACTACAACAGCTGTGATGCCTACAACTCCCAAAGGTAAGTCCATATGGTATAATCAATCTCATCTTTGCTGTCCTATAGAGGAAGGGGTTTGGGCAATAGTGGGCAACTGTTGTTGTAGGACTGAAACTACCATAATCCATCACTATTGACTATGTTAGATGGGGTCATAGTTGCCCACTCTTGTACTAGAACAGGAGAATACAGAGAGTTCTCTCTAAAAATGTATAGTGTTCAATGCTTGATGATGTGGAGGGTTTGGGTTGCAGGTATGACATGGAAGTGCATAGGAATGTGCCTTAAAAGTTGGGAACATAAGGTATGAGGAATGAGACTGCCTAGAATTGGGGTGGCCATCTTCATTCACAACTGCTAGGGCTCAAAAATCCCATACAGCTATAATCCTAGGAGGATTGCAACATGCTGATTTTCTCTTTGTGGTGGTGCAATGATGTTAAAAAGCTTTTCTCTCTCAAAATACTACTTCAGAGGTATACACCTATTTAATTTCTCCCTGCTGTCCAGTTCTGAAAGCTATGGAACCCTTGCCAATGTAGTATGTGAATAGTATGATTAATTTTTCCTGAAGAGAACTTGTCTCAGATCTCTGTTTAGCCCTGATGCTTGCAGAGTAACTCTAGCAAGCTGCTCTTCACTCCATCCGACCTTACAAAGTATTTATAAGTCATGCCCTGAGCACCAAGGAAGGTAGGTAGCATGCATCTGTAAGACACACAGACTGTTATGGAAAGATGGAGTCCCAAAATTGGTTTTCCTCTCCTGTGCACTGGGAAAGGAGTGTGGCGACTGGAATGATTTCTCTCATATTTTAGTACAGCATGGGAAAGTTACTCTCAGACTATAAGTCCCAGTGGCTATGCTGGCTGAAGGGGGTATGAAAACTATGGTTAAAAAAAATATAACTTTTCTAAACTCTGGCTTGGGATGCTGTGATCTGGTAACCATTCCTAATCTGGTTTTGTGTTGTCTTGCCAGGTGCAGATGCTGATGTAGAGCAATCTTCTGTGAGCACATTGTCTCCTAGGAATACACCTGACACATTTGTGGAGGAGGCAGCCACATCTGAAAACACACTGGACCTGGTAAGCACTTGATACGTGGTAGCTGGGTTGTGGTAGACCAGGCTGTGCATAGTCTAGCAACTAAGCATAATGGAGAGTTGGGAGAGAGATATTTATGAAGTTGCATCAGTTCAGGAGAGTTATACTTACATCCTTTTTACTGGGAAGGCACTTGTGTCTTTTAACAGCAGTGTGATCAGCATAAGTTGAACAGGTAATGAGCTCCCTATTAGTGAGTAGGGGGAACATACTGTTGCAAACAGGGGCATATTTTGATAACAGGATACATAACAGCCATAATAGATGGCATTTATTTAAAATATTCAAAATATTTTACATCATCGTATTCAAAATATTAGTTCAGCAACAGCATTTCAGCAATAACACCTTTTATAAAGTCAACCTGTAGAGTATGAATATCATCATTATCATCATCATTGTCACCCCACCTCCAAGGTCATGTGGTAAACTTCTGGTGGAAAAGAAATTTGAGGGATAACTTCCGAACTTATTGCCTCTATGCCACACTAGCCAGAGATGATGTGCCCAAATACTTCCACTGAAGCTGCCCCCTTATATTTATTGCTTACATGCCTTTTCTTGATTGAGCTCAAGTAGGCATACACATTATATTCCTCCCTACTTTTTCCTCACAACAACCCTGTGAGGTTGGCCAGGCAAAGAGATACTGATTGTCTCAATATCATCCAGTCAGTTTTATGGCCCAATGAGGACTAGAACCTGGATCAGTCTGCACTGAATGTGAATTCGTAAGTGAGTAAGTACCTGGTGGGAGTCAGAACAGACTTACATGGAAGAGAGAACAAGGAAATTAACATCTTGAGTCCAATTCACTCTTTAAAAGTGCATCCACAAGATTGCAATCTTTCACTAAAAGAGAAATGCAGAATTATGACCACCCCCCTAGTTTTGCATTCCCAAAACCTCATCTAAGAATCTGTGTGATACATCATTAAGTGCAATGTTAAATACTTTAGAACTGTGATAATGACAATTAGAGTCCATTAGTATGTGCCTTTCTGTGCGTAGGAGAAGGAGAGAGAAGGAAAGAAATCCTGTCTTTTAAGCAAAATGGTGCTGAAAATATACTAATTAACATTACTTTCTGTTGAATGATTGTGTCTTTGAGTCAAAAGGAGAATGGTGTACATACAAGATCTTGCCCTTGTACTCTGTAATAATTAATCTGGAAGAAGGAATGCCTCTCATTCCATTCCGTTATAAAATGGAGGGTGGAGAATTTCTGACAACAAGCAGTGAAGAGAGTATGAAGGTCACCACAGTCCACTGCATTTAGGTGATCTCAAGTGTGCACCTTTATTCGTTGTTGTAGAAACTGCCTTACACCAAGTAATGATCATTGATCTGACTAGTTCAGTACTGTTTAATTTGACTGACAGCAGCTCTCGAGGTCTTCAGGAAGAGGTGTTTTTCAAGCCTACCAGGGATGCTAGGAACTGAAAGTAGATTTTTCTAAATGCAAAGCACCTGTCATCAGTCACTGAATGATGGCTCTGGTATTCCTTTCCACCAACAACAAGTGGGAAGATCTGATGTGCTTGTGTTGATTTGGATATATTACTCTTGGGGGGACTACAACTTCCAGAATCCCCCAGCCAGCATAGCCACTGCCTCTGCTGGCTGGTGACTCTGGGAGCGGTAGTCCAAAAAACCTAAATTCTCCAAACTCTGTGTAACACACACACACAGGGCCACATCATACTTATCAGCTATTCTTTAACTGCCTTGCTGTATTCACAGCCAGGCAGTTCAGAGGCATCTTTTTGGTCACTGTTAGAAACAAGGCTGAGCTAGATGGACCTTTGGTCTAATCCTGCAGGGCAGTTATTTTCTAACTGCATACAAGTGTGGATGTGCACATATATAGTTAAAGGAGTATGGTGGAGTACTCTGTAAGGTTTAAAGCAGAAAGGGGTGGGTAGGCCTTTTGGCACATGAGAGAATGTTGTCTTCTGAATGAGACATAACCAAAGAGAATGAAGGCTGACTATGTCTCCAGAAGTGATATTGTTCATTGGCAGATTATGTAAGATCACACTATGCTTTTTTGAAGTTAAGTAGGAAATCAGAATTTTCTGGCTTGTTGTGGGTTTTCCTGCACAGAGTACCAATCATGCAAAAGAAATGTCCTACCAAAAGCTGCCTTCAGAGTTGCATACATCCTTTCCATTCCAAGGAATTTGTTGTTGTGTGCCTTCAAGTCATTTCCAACTTATGGTGACCCTCAGGCAAATCCATCATGGGGTTTTCTTGGCAAGATTTGTTCAGAGGGGGTTGCCTTTGCCTTCCTCTGAGCCTGAGACATTGTGACTTGTCCAGGGTGAGCCAGTGGGTTTGCACAGCTGAGTGGAGATTGGAACCCTGATCTCCAGAGTCATAGTGCAATGCTCAAATTATTACACCACACTGGCTCTCTCATGCTAAAGACAGAAACCCAAAATCTTCAGTTGGGCAACACCTTTATGAGGACCAAGACAGATTTCAGAAAAAGGAAAGAATAGAATGTACATGCCTTCAAGTTTTCTAGAAGACTTAATACAATGAGGTGGGACAGAAAGCAAAGGATAGTGGAAGAAGACAGCCAGCAGGGTGTAAGTATAGCAGTTTGAGCATTAAGACTACAACCCTGGAGACCAGGTTTGATTCCCTGCTCAGCCATGGAAACCCACTGGCTAACCTTGGGAATGTTACACATTCTCAGCACCCAGAGAAGCTCATGATAGATTCATCTTGGGGTCACCATAAATAGGAATCAACTTGAAAGCACACAAGTTGAAAGAAAGAGAAATGCAAAATAAACACAGGCTAGGAGATGTGGCTATGAACTTTAGACTCCACCTCCAAGGCTAGAAATTTGGACTCTGAAGGAAAATTTCATTGGAGAGGGGGAATTATTATTGGGGGTTAGTGTCCTCATTTTGCCCCCCCCCCATAACTACACTCCTGATAGAGCCACAAGGCCGCACTTTGCTCTTCCATTATCTATGCTGTGTTAATCCATTTGTTGTATTTTGAGCTGGACATTTGTGTTGCATTTGTTGTATTTGGGTTTAGACATATCTACTGAGACACATGTGCTATTGGTTGCCATACATGCGCATGCAGAACTGTGTAAGATGCTTGTGTTGTGAGTGCTGACACACAAGCGTATGTGTAATTCATGCACAAATCCTATAAGGCACGCCTAACAGGTTGAGTGTAACTAGTTGCAAATAACAAGTTACTTATAATTAATACCCTTTTGCAGTAACTAGAGCAGCTGTTGTTGTTGTTGTTAGTGTGTGTTTTCAAGCCAAGAGCAATCTTATCATAGAGTTTTCTTGGCAAGATTTAATCAGTGGAGGTTGCCGTCGCTTTCTTCTTAAGATCAGAGAGTGCGACTTGCCCAAGGGGACCCATGGGGTTCCCACAGGGATTTGAACCCCCATCTCCTTAAATCCTCCTCCAACAAGCAGGGTACTACACCACACTGACTGTAAATTACATAATTAAGCTATATTACAACTAATGTAATGAGGAATAACTTCATTCCTTTTGTGATGTGCAACTGTTTTAGTTATATGTAATGACACAAAGTATAACCTCACCATTTAGATGTGTTTTGTACCACAGGCCAGGAGCTTATAGCATTCCAATATCTGTGAAGTAAATCAAAAAGTAATAGTTAATTTTGAATAGTAAGAAAATGAAGTTACTTTTAAAATTATAACTATATCTATAAATGGCTACTGAAGTGGCTTTGGAATTGCAACTGTAACGAATGTTTAAAATTTCTTTTAATGTTAATCTTGATTAGCCATGAGACCCAGTTCTGTGGAAAAGATGGGATATATAGATACACCAAATAAAATAATTATTTTTTAAAAAGTAATACTCCAAGCTTTGATCTCCTTCTACTACATATTCTTTCTTTCAACCACACAGACAACTGCAACAGCTGTCCCGGAGTTTTTCAGACATAGCTTCCCCTATGGCCATTTCCACACTAGCCTTTTATAGTACTACGATTCCACTTTCAACATCCTCTGGAATCCTGGGGTTTGCAGTTTTGGGAGGGGCCTCCTGGCCCCTCCCGAAACTGCAAACCCCAGGTTCCAGAGGATGTTGAAAGTGAATGTAGCACTATAAAAGGCTAGTGCAAAAATGGCCTAGGTCTTCATGAAAAGCTTGTAGCCATGCAAGTCAGGCAGCTGCTAATCTGATCTGAATGAACTCTTCATGTGAGAGACACAGACCAAAGTTCCAAGGCCAGCTCCCCCACCCTGGGGCAGACATTTGCTCTCATCCTCTCTGCACCATGCCAAGCTGTCCCTTTCCTGCCAACCTTATCAACAATTGAGGTCTTGTGAGACACAACAAAACCTTGGGCACTGTGGCAAAATGCCTAGACTTGCAGGCCAAACCTCAATCTCCCTGTAGAAAAGTTTGGAAATGTCACTTTTGGAATTATATCTCCCAGAATCCCCCAGCCAGTATGGCCCCCTGATGGGAGCTGTAGTACAAAAAGTATTTTTCTCTCAAGCTCCACTCTGTAAGGCGGTAGAACTTAAAAGGTTGGTGAACCATCAGCTGATCCACATTGAGTTTCCAGAAAACTAACACCATTTCCTCACTACACTGTTACAGTACTATTAGTCCACTTTCAACATCCTATAAAATTCTAGGGTTTGTAGTTTACTGAGGCCAAAGAGCTCTTTGGCTGAGAATTCAAAATGTCCTTCCCTAAACTGCAAACCCCAGGATTCTGTAGGGTGTTAAAAGTGGAATAATAGCACTGTAACGGTGTAGTATGGAAAAGCCATTAGTGACTAATAATAACAGTATGGTACAAATATGGTCCACGTCTCATGCACATTGGGGTTAAAAATGCCAGTTCACCACATCAGACAGCCTCAGGAGTTCTGTTGATAGATACAGCAATCAGAAAATTCAGCCTATGTATAGTACAGGTCTTTATTCATCAGCTGAAAGGGATCATCCAGAGTTGTAACACTGAATAAGAGGGGCAGCCTGAACAGATAAATCATTCATCTCAGAAACAGCTATTACAGAACGCCTAAAAGCCATAGCTGGTGGTGGTGGTGGGAACATAGAGAGAGATATAATGGAATTAATTCAGAACCACAGCTGCCCAGTTTACACATGCACAGAGATGGGGAATAGAAAGAATGCTGTAAATTTCCTTGTCCTCACTGAGAAGAGGAAACCAAACACATTGAGACAACTTGTCAGAAAAGTATGGTCAATTGCTACAAGATTTTTTTAAAACACTTCCCCTCGACCCGACCTCTCAGAAAACATTGTTTGTGCAAAACACTTGCTTCTTGCAAAACTGGATTGGTGGTCTGAATCAGTTTCACATATCCAGAACTTATAGAGTTGCTTTTTGGACTACAACCTACAGAGTCCTAGGAGCTGTCATCCAAAATTTAAGTCTTCCAAGCGCTCCATACAGCCATAAAGTCATCTAATATGTTCCTATACATATCAGGTCTTAAAGGGTTATCTGTGATTGACCATTCGGACATGCAAACCACCAACTGATAAACATATGTATGTGAAGAAGACCTATGTAATTTACATGTTCAGACCCTTTAAAAGGTAGACTTTCATTTTTCATGAAATCGTACTGGTCTCAGGGTTGAGCAATATCCAAAGAACTCCCCAAGGGATCCCAGATAGATAAAACATAATAAGAAATCAGTAGCTCATGTTTGTCCAAGCAGTCTCAAAGCAGAAGTGATAGGTCATATAAATAAAAAACTGGAATCAATTGCTAGGTGAAAGCTGCTGCAGCAAGATGGCTAAGATTTGGTTATAAACCCTAAGGATCCTGCTTCAAATTTTATCCCTTCCATGGCCATTTCCGCACTAGCCTGTTATAGCGCGATGATTCCACTTTCAACATCCTCTGGAATCCTGGGGTTTGCAGTTTCAGGAGGGGCCAGCCAGAACTGCAAACCCAAGGATTCCAGAGGATGTTGAAAGTGGAATCATCGTGCTATAACAGGCTAGTGCGGAAATGGCCCATGAATTCACTAGAAGGCCCTATCCCCAATTCACCTCCTTCTACGTAACAATATCAGAATAAAAACAATGGTCTACCATTCAAAACTTTTGCAAGGATTGCAACAAGATGTGGTAGGTAAAAGACTCTGTGCATTCCGTGCTAAGGAAATTTGGCCCTACCAATCCTGTTATCCCATACCATTAGCCACATTTAGTAGGGCTGATGGAAGCTGTAGAGCAGAACATCTGGAGGTCCAAAAGTACCCCAGCACTCACATAAAGCAATAGTGTATATAAATCCTAAACATGTTTTTATTTATTGATTAAATTAGCACAATTGCTGAAGAAGAAAACTGAGGTTACTTACGATGTGGACCAAAAGTAAATTAGTAGACAAGACCATAAAGTTCCAGTATGTCACAGATGAAATCCAGGACACATTTGACCAATGAATATCAGAGTGTGGTCAAGATATCAGAAGTTATTAATGAAGAAGATACAAACTAAGAAAGACTGTAGCAGTTTGACTTTACCTGAGCCTGCCGGGAAGGGCAAGATTTCAACTCTGCTCCCTTCTCTGCTGAGTTAACTGAGGCCATTTCTGCACTATGTTGTTGTAGCACTATTATGCCACTTTCAACATCCTGTGGAATTCTGAAGTTTGTAGTTTACTGAGGCCAAAGAGCTCTCTGGCTGTGAATTCTAAATGCCCTTCCCTAAACTGCAAATCCCAGGATTCCATAGGATGTTGAAAGTGGAATAATAGCACTATGACAGTATGGTGCGGAAATGGCCTGTGTTCAAACTACTTTTGTAGCTTCTACTCAATTTGCCACAAATGAAATAGTGAGGAAAGTGAGAAAAAGAGAGAGACCAAGGCATTTTAAACACAGCTGAAAAAAATGGGACAATAAAGGATTTCTCAGGATCGTCGCTGCCATATCAGGGCACCTGGAGAGTATGTAGGAGCTGCAGGAGGATGAAAGTGCTTCTCAGAAGGCATGTATTTCTCCTCTTTCTAGGGGCCAAAAACAGAGTGCAAGGTTTCTGAGATGAAAGGTGAACTCAGTGTGAATACTCACACTAGCAGTTTACTTGTAGTGGAAGTACTATGCCCTTTAAAAATGTGTCAGATTGCAGCAAGAATAGTTCACAGGCATTTTTAAAGGCCAAAGAGTGTGCGCCTTTCACCCCACCGTTAAGATTCTGTGTCTGTCCTGACTCTTCATACTTTGGGACCAATATATTACTTCAGGAAAGAGAATGTTCCTTTTGAGAAGCTTTTGTTTCTGTTTCCAAAGCTGGTTTGCTCCTGTGTGTAAAATCTTCAGCAACTTCAGAAATGATAGTAGTAGTAGTAGTAGTAGTAGTAGTAGTATCCTTTACTTATACCCTGCTTTTTCCCATGTTGGGACTCAAAGCGGCTTACAACAATTAAGACATATAGCAATATAGAATTTGGCACAATTTCCTAACTTGATTCAGGATCAGCTGTAACATTATTCATTTTGTGATTACCCTCCAGATTTCCGCACTAGCTTGCTATAGTGCTATTATTCCACTTTCGACATCCTATGAAATCCAGGGGTTTGCAGTTTAGGGAGTTGCCTTTGAGCCTATTATGGCTCTATAATAGGCTAGTGCAGAAATGGCCACTGTCAGGATTCCCTGACTCCAGACTGCAACATTTCAAGGAGGAAAACAGACTCCTTTATATAACAGTAATAATATTCTCATCCTTGTATCAGTTATCACTGATAGAGACAGCATTCATTATTTTGGTGAAAGCTATATGGGCTGTGAGATGAACCATCCTTACATAATTACAGGTTAAGCTGTGTTTGAACTGAACCTCACCAAGGCGATTTCCACACTAGTGTGTTATAGCGCCATTATTCCATTTTCAACACCCTATGGAATCCTGGGGTTTGCAGTTTTCTAGTAAACTGCAAACCCTAGGATTCCATAAGATTTTGAAAGTGGAATAATGGCGCTATAACGCGCTAGAGCGGAAATGGCCCAAGTGACCATGTGAAATGTTATTGTCACCATTTTTAGTGTGGACAGTTGCTGTGTAGATAGATGTAAATGTCCCTGAGCAAGCTTTCTAACCTGCAACAGTGGGTATATGTAAAGCTACCTTCTTGGGTAGGCAAACTAGAAAATTGCGTTGCTGAGATGGCAAATGCACTACTTCACAGTCCTCTGGAGATGGGCATACTGCTGGATAAACTAATTATTCTCTTTCTTGGTTTAGAGTTTGATTTGAGCCCGTGTTAAGCCCCAGAACCTGTTTTTCAAAGCATCTTAGCTTTTGGGAGAACAGAAATAATAATGATATATGCATAGGACGGTAGTTATTGCTATTACATTTATATTGTTTTATGCAACTTTTAAAAAACAAATGTTGGCTATGATTACCTTTAAAATAAAATAGAATTGGACAGGATAGAAATTTGATAACACAGACCATACTGGCTTTTGAGTATATGTGAAGGTACTTTCTTCTTTCATGACCGAACAATTACAGCCTGGCCTCATATATATAGAGCTGGGTACCTGACTCTTTGGATTAAAGTTTGCCTTCCAAGGGGAAATCCAACAAATGAATAAATACAGATATCATTCCAAAGTAAACGTCAATGTGTACCTCTTTTCAAAAACAAATTCTATCATGTATAATTATGGTATTAGAAGAACTACTATTAGAAGAACTACTATCAAAATATATGGCTTTCCCCCTCTCCACAACATGAAGCCAGCACCTTCCATACAACAGTATAATATGGGCATCCAGCTGACATCCATATTATGCTAGGCTGGAGTGCACTCACAAATTCTGCTTTTCCATCTAGGCCACATCAGCTGCTAGCAGGACAGAAACATCTCCCGACATCACCCTTTCATCCATTTTTGAAGGCAGTGCTGAGGAAGAAGAGCATGAATTCTTGCGGTTTCAGGTAATAATACTGGGAGAGCCAGGATGGCTAGGATGGCATGTGGCCTCTTTCAATTTTCTGTAGCAAAGAGTTTGTGGTCTGCCTTTCTTTTTCTGGAGGGTGGTTCATTTCAGTTACACATCATGCATTGTTGTTTTTAGTTGCTGTCAAGTCAACTTTAAGTTATGGTGATCCTATTAATGAGAGAGCTCCAACACACCCTGTCCATCAACTGCTCTCCGCAGGTCTTGAAAACTCAGGACCGTGGCTTCCTTGACTTGAGCCAACCCATCTGTGGTTCAGTCTCTCTCTTGTCCTATTGCTTTCCACTTTACCAAGCAGTACCATCTTTTCCAATGAGTTATATCTTATGTCCAAAGCAGAACAGCTTTAATTTAGTCATTTTTGCTTCTAGTGAGAGTTCAGGCTTGATTTGTTCTAGGACCCATTCACTGGTCTTTTTAGCAGTCCATGGTACCTGTAGACCTCTTCTCCACCACCACATTTCAAATATGTTTATTTACTTCCTGTCAGATTTCTTTCACTGTCTGGCTTTCACAGACATATATAGAAATCAGAAATGCTATGGTCTGGATGATTCTGACTTTGATATTTAATTATATGTCTTTGCACCTGAGAATCTTATTTAGTTCCAGGTCTTAGGCAGTCATGTACAGATGGAGGAGTGATGAAGGCGGTTCACCCCGGGCAGTAATTTTTTGGGGGGCATCCTAGCTTATAGCCACGCCCCTGTGCGCCGTAGCCCCACCCCCTCACACTGTAGCCCCACCCCACACACCATGGCCATGCCCCCTGCCTCCCCTCCACACACTCCAAGAAATGGCCTAAGACACCCCACTGGTCTTAGGCCATTTCCACACTACACTGTTATAGTGCTATTATTCCACTGTCAATATCCTATGGAATTCTGGGATTTGCAGCTTAGGAAGGTACATTTAGAATTCTCAACCAGAGAGCTCTTTGGCCTCAGTAAACTACAAATCCCAGAATTCCACAGGAAGTTGAAAGTAGAATAATAGCATTCTAACAGTGTGGTGCCAAAATGGCCTTAGTCTTTGGATTTCTTGACTTGCAGTCTCTATTTTGGTTAATACACATCACGCATAATAGTCTCTAAATCTATGAGTCCATCACCTCCAAAACTATCTTTCCACCTTCCTGAATGTGAGATCTGACACAAACAAACAAGTTGTTTCAGGACCTTACATTTCCACTATGTGAGTTACTTTATTGTGGATAATGTGTTAAAGTTTCTTTTAATGCTCTTATTAATCCCATTTCCCCCCCCCACAAAGTGTAAAAAAAGTAATTGGAAAGTAATGAACAAACAACCAGTTAATGTTCCCCAAAACTGTACTGAGTAATGCCAATGAATTACAGTTTAAATACTATCATAAGTAATGGAAACAAATTACTTTTAGGAAGTAACTTTCCAAACTCAGCTGGAATGAGGGAAACAAATCACTAAAGAATTTTGAGAGCAGACACATACATGAAGAACCGGAGTAGGCAAAGTGCAGCCCTCTAGATGTTGATGGACTGCAAATCCTTCCAGCCCTAGCCAGCATGGGTGAGGGATGCTGAGAGTCCAACAGAATCTGAAGTTCAGAAAGACCTAGACTCCATCCACTTTGCCCATCCCTGTTGTAGATGGATCTGAGCATTACACAGCAGTTGCCCCTTCCCCCATCATAAGAGGATGCCTGTATTTAGGTTTTGTGAGGAGCTCTTCTGTAGCAGGGTGGTAAAGGCAACCTGGTCTCAGGGTGTCTAAGAAAAGAGTTATTTCCTAACTGTTCTTCTATTGTGTCCCAGAAGGTCTCAGACCCCTCAACTCCTTCAGTTCATCAATCCACAATCAGAGGGGACTCAGTGGCAAAACAGGTATGTGGCATGTTGACTGTGAAAGTAGTGGCAGTAGTGCCACTTGCAAAGAAAGGAGTATTTAGGAAGCACCTAAAGAGATATGAACCAGAGAAAGCAAGGTCTTCGTTCATCTGGACATCTTTCTGAAGGAACATACATTATGTTCATCTTTCCTGTGAGGATGGATTTTGTGGGAGCATTTTATAAATATAGCACTACTAAGAGCCATGTGAAACCACTGCTTTAATTCCCCTCAAACCTGCTAGTGAAAGAGCACCAGGCTGGATTTCATAGGTTAAACTGGGGTTTAGGTTAAATTTTCTGCATATGCAGTGTTGATTACAAAATAGTGTAGTTGCTATGAATCCTCCCAAGTGTGGTGAGATGTTGCTGATAATTCCACTAGAGGCCCTTTCTGCACCCTACCTTTTTTGCTGAGTCATCTGGTGGAGATCCCAGCATCAGCTCTGCCAGGAGCAGAGTGTGACAGGAGCGCTCCCCTCCACACCAGCTGGCTTTGTAGTGAAGGAAGTGCAACATCACACATCACACCTCTTCCATCCATAGCACAGCCGGGTATCTTCTCAGGCTGCACTGGGGCAGGAAGTGCAGCATTGCAGTTCCCGGGTTTCTGCAGGACAGGGAAGTCCACGATGGCAGCATGATCACAGGTCATTGACAGGGAAAACCCATTAATGAGTTAATCTGGGGACGGGAGAAGGATGGGATCGCAATGACAGCATGCAGAAACGCTGTTGCAGTCCCGTCCTTCTCCCGTCCCCATGGCAGGTTGGGAGGGTGGTGCGGAAAGGGCCAGAGAGCCTTTCCCTTCCTCTACTGAATTATAGTTCTAAACACAAAGCCTAGAAAACAATTACATTTATTTAATCTACTCCTACCAGAATCCTCCAGTTGGCATGGCCAGTTCCAGATTCCTCAAACCAGCATGGCCATGGATCTAAAGCACTTTAGATCTGGAATATGGATATGCACAAAGTGATTCACCTTGAGTAATGAGCCATAGTATATAATTTTATTCAGCCAGAAACCTTTGCTGGGTCCATCCACTCAAAAAAGACAACATCTTTCTTCAGACTTCCCAGGAAGTCTAACTCCTCCTCCTTTCTTTGCCTTTCAGTCAAAAGAGGAGGCTGAAAGATCACTAGACCTTGCAGTGGTTCTCAACCTGTGGGTCCCCAGATGTTTTTGGACTTCAGCTCCCAGAAGCCCTGAGCATTGACCATAGTGGCTGGGGCTTCTGGGAGCTGAACATCCCCACAAACATCTGGGGACCCACAGGTTGAGAACCACTGCCTGAGTGACTTCAGAGAAATACTTGCATAATGCTAGTCAATAGAAGGTTATGGCTCCTTTCTCTGAGAATCTATAGCAAATAATGGAGAGATCGCATCAATGAGGTTCATCTCTTGCCTTGGCAATTTTGAATCATCCTGCAGTGATTTGTCCAAGGAAGATTTCCCACTAAAACTGACACTTTGCCAGCTATATTTTGCCAGCACTTCCTGAAATATTTCACAGCCTCCATGGAGAGTCATTTTATTTATTTACTTATTAGCCACATTTGTACCTCACTTTTCCTCCAGTGAGCTCAGGGTTGTGTACATGGCTCTCATCCTTCCCATTTTATCTTCATAGATATTACTACAATCTACCTTTGAGGTAGGTTAGGCCAGTGGTTCTCTGGTTTTGGTCTTTCAGGTGTTTTGGAGTTCACCTCCCACAGTCCCCAACCGCTGGCTAAGCCAGATAGGGCTTCTGGGAGATGAAGTCCAAAAACATCTAAAGGAGCAAAGTTTGAATACCATTGGGTTAGACTGAGACAATATGGTTGCCATAAGGTCAGTCAGTTCCAGGACTGAACAGGGAAATACCAGTCTAGCACTCTGACTAATATACCATACTGTCTCTCCAGTCAGGAATGTGCACAGAAATAAGTCACACCCTTGCTATTTGAAAGATCCACCTACATAGGGATATAAATGCTTGACTATTTTGTCCTCACCTTTGAGGGCAAAGGATTAAAGCAGTTGTGTCCCCGCTATAGGAGAAAATGAATACTCCTACAAGATATTCAAGTTATTTGACTATCCTGAAGTGTTGCATAGGAATTATTCTGTGGAGACAATCTCATGGGGTTTTTTATGTAAAAAAAACCCAACTGTCTTCTGTTTCTTGTGCAGAAGACTGGTTTCCTGAATAGGAAACAGTGTTTTCGGTGCAAGAAACTTTGTGTGGAAAACAATTTTTTTTTTTCAACAGAACACTTCCCTTGCAACACTTCAGAATGGTCAAACAGCAGGAGAAAAATGTGTAAAATTCTTGCTGTTCTATTATTCTTCCTGAGTTTTGTAACGGTTAGGAAGACCATTTTCTGAGCTGGGAACAAACAATTGTGAATATTGTTCCCCTTCCTACACCTACCTGTGTCATATTGTGGTTTCTCAACAATTGACAGACATAGATACTTGCTTTCCTTTGTTTACTCTTTAAAAATCAAAATGATGCGCTCGCAGAATTCTTAAAAGTTATTCCATCAGTGATTAATTCCAAAAAGAGAAGGTGCCAACCCTTGAGCCTCCCCAGATCCATGACCTGTGACTTCTGACCTACACCTCTCTCACAACTAAGTCCCAGAAGTATGAGTGATTATCCTGATGGGCTGTTTCACACACTCATTGTAGCTCTATTCAGGCATTTTCTACTTAGAGGAAAGTAAACATAAGAAGAACAAGAGGGAAAGTAGTCCCACTCCCTTTTATCATAACGCTCTATGAATAGAGGGTGTAAGTCTGAAGAAGAGAGCCTCCTTCATATATGGCGGCTCTGTACATAGGCAGGAACTCTAGGTTCTCAACTCTATGAGGACTCGTAGGGATCCTGCATTGAAAATAGGACAAGGCTCTGTAGCTTTAATCATTAACAGATTATGGATTAGGAAGAGGTACCATAAGGTTCTGCTAAGCAAAACTACAGCATGTCTCCTCCCCCACCCCCAAAACTAACCTTTTAGGTACTGTAGCTCTCCCCATGGCTACTTACTGGCCAGTGGAGGGCAGGCAGGGTCTTGGAGAAGTGTCCAGCTCTGTTTCTGTAGCTGGACACACAGCACTAAAGGAGATGTTTTCGCTACAGAAACAAAGTGGGATGCTTCTCCACTGCCATTCCCCACACTCCATTGCTCCTTGTGTCCACATGCCCAAATGTGTTTGTTTGTTTTTTACTGTCTTGCTTTTTGCAGGTGGTAACTGAGGAGACTTCATCAACCCTCCCTCCCAAGACAGCTGCTGCTTCCATTCTCTGGGTAAAAGAAAAAGATGAGGGCAAATTTCAGCCAAGTACTTGAGAAAACCTTGCTGCATGACATTCTCTGTCTTACCCCCGCCCCAATACTGCAGAGTTTATGGCATAAACATTGCCCTTGACATTCCTCTTATGGAATGCTAATAGGGTGGCATTCCCCTTCTTTGCTAAACCATTCCAGGTCTCGGCTGCCTCAGAGGCCTTGTCCTCCCATCCCCTGTGAATCTGTGGCCCCTTGCCTCTTTGTGAGCATTCTGAAAGCAGATAGATGTGTGCATTACAAAGCAGCAGAGTCTTCCTCCCTGGGAAGATATCATGCCTGCTGCCCCTGAGTTGAGTGGAAGGCTGTTGTAACGCTGGCAAAAGGAGGACTGGTGTTAACTGGTGATTCAGGGGAGAGACCAAATCCAGCCTGTCTTACTTTTACCACCAAAAATAATTTCCTAACAGTCATTATCTTGTAACCCAGGAGCCCTCAAGACACTTGGCAACTTCAGTTCTCCAATCCACAGTCAGAGAGGAGCCTGAGGCAAAACAAGTATGTAAGAGTTTGGTTGTCAAATATGTTCCTATCTTGGTGATGCTGTTCTATGTTTCTAGTTGGTATTTGGGACTAAGAGTTTTATTCAGGATTTTAACTTTGCTGAATGAACCAAGTACTTCAAACTAGAGTCATCCCTCTACATTTGCAAGTTTGACCTTTGCAAATTTGATTATTCACAGATTATTTGCTGCATGCACAGGCAGGGGAGCAGGATGAGGGAAGGAGCACATGTGCATTCCCTTGCACTTGGGCAGGTGGACAGGGACAAGAGGATGGGATGGGATGGGATGGGATGGGATGGGATGGGATGGGATGGGATGGGGAAACAGGAGGAGGGAAGACACATATGCATGCATTCGCTTGTGCTTGGGCAGGTGGGCAAGAGACAAGTGGATGGAACAGGGGAGGCAAAGTAGGGAAGGCGAGCACATGTGTTTCCTCACTCAAGTAGGCAAGGGGATGATACTCATGTTTTTTTTTTCACTTTTGTGTCTCTCTTGCACCCCCAACACTTGTGAATGTGGGGGCCAACTGTGAATATAAGTACCTCAGTGAGGTGGAGTGGAAGTTCATGTCTTCCCTCACTTGAGTTCCCAGATCTAAGGGCCTAGCCTTAATCTCAGGGTCAGGACTTTCTTCTCCAGTCTTTGGGGTGAGGAACTCAGAGTGAGATTGCTCTCTTGAGAAGTGTGTGTATATTTATTTTCCCCATTTGTTACGTTTAGTGTTGCCAGATTTTTAAAACAGCAATAAGGGACAGTAAAAATTAATGACATGCATGGTTGACAATCAGGAAGTCACTGTTAACACATTTGTGGTCTACCTAGATATTAAAGTGTTGTTTTCGGTTAATTTAGCCATGCGTTCCTCTATGAGACTAACATCATTCAGGAAATACACATTTCTGTCTTTATGAGGGCCCCATATCCCAAAATATGGGGGGGTTTGTATAAAAGGAATATATTTTGACCTTTCTAACCCTCAGATAGAGGACATCCCTTATAATAAATGACATCTGCCAGTGTTTTAAGGGACAATACTTCCAACTTTCAAATGTGGGGCATTCTTCATAATAAGGGACACCTGGCAACCCTGGTTTTACTTGCTGTTTTATATTTGAATGGCTCACACTATGCAAATATGGTTGGTGCTAAATATATCATGCTTAATAACATCACTAGGGACTTCCCATTATAACATCACCCCTGTAAATCACTAAGGTCTGACCCTTATGGCTTCCCAGGGGGTCATCGCTAGGTCTCAAGAGTTAAAGCCCGGAGTAGTCATGAGCTGAAAGTTTAAAGCCCAGAGTAGTCATGAGCTGGCAACCATATACTTCATTGTTAGCTGTATATGGGACATGGCCTATCATTGTTTGCTTTTTCTGTCTTCCTTAGACAAATAACCTTTCACAGTGTGTCTGTCCAGCGCTGTCTGGCCCTCGTGGTCCTAAGGTAGGCCTCCAATTTTTTTTCTAGCCCTGTTGGACTGCTGTGGTAACAGGTATATAATTTATCTAATGTACCCAAGCATGCTTTCACACATGCCTTCAGAAACAAGGCATGTGACAAAAAAACTAATAGGCTTTTCTGGAGTAAGGCCAGGAGGGTTGCTACCATTCCTTGGGTACAGTAATGGAAATATGCTTTTAGAGCATATACACAACTCCATACACATACACACAAAATCCTGTTCAAAAGCAAAAAATTGCTTGGACTGGGGAGGTTACTCTGGAGATTCTGAAGGGAGAGACAAACTTTTTACCTGCCTAGCAACCTGCCCCAGCAAACTGTGACTGGTGATACCAGCTGCTTTATGTCGCTCATGGAAGAGGGAGAGGAATCTTTTAGGCTTTTCCTTTCAGTGCCTCCAACTGGGATTACTACATTTGGTTTGCCATTGGCAGGGCAGTTACAATTATGGGAAATAGCATTGAGGGGATGTAATGATTAGAAATATAGGAGACATACAACCCACATCTAGGAGTCATGTTTGGGCTGCATAGTATAGGCTGCTTCTCCTTTCTTTAAAGGTCTACAGGATGATCAGGAATTCAGCATCTGTCATTTTACCTATAGTTGTATTTCCATGCTGAGAAGAGCTCAAACTGATGAGCTCCGCTGCCACGGGATAGTTAAAAATTAATGGCACAAAAGTTCTGCTAGGAAAGCAAAGGGAATTCGAATCACAACCAAAACAAACCCTTTGCCCTTTATCAGTTCAAGAAGGCTGTGAAATCTTTTGCAAAAAGTCCAGTGGGAATTGGAACCTCTCGGAACTGCAAACCCCAGGATTCCATAGGAGGTTGAAAGTGGAATCATCGCGCTATAAGAGTGTCGTGAGGAAATGTTCTTGGTGGAGACCGTTGACTGCATCCTCACTACTCTTCTTAATAACAATCTCTTTTCTACAATAGGGAGACAAGGGAGACCCTGGGCCACCAGGCCAGAGGGGACTACCAGGGGAAATTGGGCAGGCGGGCAGCCCTGGCCATCCGGGTCCTCCAGGGCCTCCAGGACTACCAGGCTTGTCCCCTCCAGGAACACCAGGCTGTGCTGATGATAGGTCTAAGGTAAGATTTGCTTGTTAGTGGTTGCTGGAAGAGAATGCTGAGAAGTGAAGTATCCAGAGGGGTACATGTGCAATCAGATCCTAGTAAACTCAAACAGAACTTGGAAGATTTACTTTTGAGGAAACGACAGTTCCTAGAATCCTCAGTCAGCATGGCCACTGTCCATGATTGCTGGAGAATTTTGCTACTGAAGTAGTTTCTCCATAATCTAGTTTGCTATATTGTTAAGAGCTTGGCCAGTGGACTTCATATTTCCTTAATACTCTGTGAAGAATTTTTTAAAATGTATAGCAGACTTGTGGGGTGGGATCTGGATTGAGAACCTGGCAGAAGTGGGACCCATGGCTTTATCTTACTTTTCTCCATGCTGTGTATCCAACTTGTAGTAGTGTCCTCATGCACACTGTTGCCATTGGAAGAAAAAGCTTCTGTTTATAACACTGAAAGATATCCTTAGCAATGATCTCCTGTTTGGATTGCCCAATTTGGAGCAGGACCAGAACTTGGAAAACTTTCGTTTGTTTGGATTACAACTACCCAGAACCTTCCAGGTTGGGTGATTCTCTGCATTCAAAAAAGAGTAACCTCTCATAAAGACTGTAAGGAACCATGAGCTAAAGCCCCTCTACCATCTATCCTCCCATTGCCTTAGTTTATACTCAGCCCCTGTGCGAGCTCTTTGCTTAGCCTCCTTCCTTCACAAATTGGTGGTGCTACATATAGCTAAGTATTAGGCACTTACACTAGCATAAGCAGCAGTTGTGGGGTGGCAGGAAGAGAAAGGCCATAGGTACGGTGGCTGCAAAGAAAGTAAGGCAAAGCTCTTGTCCCCATTATGAGGAAAAGAAAGGTCCTAGCTCCAAAAAGTCTACTTCTATAACACCTGGCATCCAGTGGGCTCCTATGTGGCAACATTCTTGGCAGGCTGCCCTTAGAAAATTGCCTATCCAATGGCATGGGCAATTGCCCAGACCAGTCTTCCTGAACATTTTGCCTCATGGGGCTCCTCCAGAAACCACGCATTTTAAAAATAGCGTTTTCAGATCCAGGAGGCTTTTTTCCCCCTGAATGACCATGAAAACTTTGCCTTCTTGTTGTCACAGCTATTGCCCATGGCCTAAAAGTGAGATTCCTAGCACAATGGGCCATTAATGAATCTACAGAATTCTGCTCAAAATACCAACTGGTATAGCCTAAGAAGTACAGCGTGGTGTAGTGGTCTGAGCATTAGATTATGACTCTGGAGACCAGGGTTCAATTCCCTGGTCAGCCATGGAAACCTACTGGGTAATCTTGGGCACATCACAAACTCCCAGCCCCCAGAAAACCCCATTATAGGTTTGCTTTAGGGTCACCATAAGTCAGAAACAACTTGAAGGCACACACCAACAACATAAAGCATTCACAATGCTTTCTATAGAGAAAGGTTGGATGAGTGAGAGCCCTGTCACCTCCCCTTTAGCCTTAGTCCTATAGTCTCTATTTTACAGTCAGTTACCAACATTTTGCAGATAGCATGGTGTAGAGACCTGGGGTCAATTCCCCACTCAGCCATGGAAACCCACTGGGTGACGCTGGGCAAGTCACACACTCTCATCCTCAGAGGAAGGCAAGGGCAAACCGCTTCTGACCAAACTTGTCAAGAAAACCCCATGAAAGGTTCAGTTTAGAGTCACCATAAATTGGAAATGACTCGAAGGCACACAACAACAGCAACAAAATGAGCAGCCTGCATTAATTTATATGTTTATTTTTTGTTGGATCTTCATTAATTTCACCATAAAATGGCTTTTTCTTTTCTTTTTTTCATTTTTATTGTATCAGTATAAAATCACCAATAACAAGAAAAAAATTATTTTAGCCTTTAAGCGCAGTTCTAAATGAGGTGTTAAACTTTTGACAAGACTATATTACTACCTCAGACTGCAGGCGGGAGGACACATGGCTGAATGGTCCTTCAGGGAGTGAAATTATTCCACAAGGAGAGAGACCATGTCAGGGATCAGTTCTAGTTCAGCCTTGCCCCAAATATGCTAGCTTTCTCCCTTTCAGGGTTTTTATTGCTTTTATCAAAGGACAACAATTACATGCATTCCCACCTGCAATCTGAATTGGTATACCTCAGGCACAAGTTTCTCCATGTCAGTTAATGTGAGAAATAACTGAAAAGACTCATAAAACAATTTAGCACAGGATCGGCTGAAACATTAATGTTTATTTAAAAGTATGTTTCTGCAGAAGCGGGTGCTCCCAGAGAGAAGGACACACCTCAGTATTGAATACTTCATATTTTATCCCCTGTCCCCATCGCAGGTTTTCCCTCCCCTGGGATCCCATTGGATAGGATCCCAAAGGTTACAGCCTATCAGGATCGCCTAAGAAGTTACATTTCCCCTTCTCCATATTTACAGTATGAGTGATCATGCACTAATCATGCATTTCCCTCTTGTATCCTTAATTCTCATTAGCAGTTTCAAAATGCCCCTTGGTGTAATCATCCTAACAGTTTCTAACCACCCCTACTTCTAAACAATGCCAATCTTTTTTCTTATATTCCTTATGGATCAGTTTACTCCTTACAGATGGCCTTGTCCTGTCCGGTGTGTTGTTATCTGAAACACACCAGCCACCCTAAAGATCTAAGGTCTTGAGAGGCCTTCTTTTGTTCAGCTGCCAAATTTAGGAAGCTGTTTTCTTAGACTTAGTGTATTACAGAAGCTCAGATATAAAATATACTGAAATATATGTGTAAATATATCTAAAATATGCGTTATACATATAAGCTAATATATATATATGCTTCTAATACACGTTATTAATACTGTATACCCAGTGCAGAAGCTAAAATAGATTTCACTTCTCTCAGTTAACAACTAGGTTTTCAATTTGGCCGTTGTTTCGTTTCGTTTCGTTTCGTTTTGTTTATGTTTTATTTTGTTTTTTGGTTCAATTGGAAATCATGATGTATGAGTTACTAGCCTACAGACATAATATATGAATTTTCCTCTGTCTCTTAAAATGTTGCTCATACACTTCTGTTGTTCTGGACCTTTTCTTAGGGAGCCACCACCCTTGTTGAAGGCCCCCCTGGACCACCTGGTTTGCCTGGCCACCCAGGCCCTCCTGGACCTCCGGGATACCCAGGGCCTGAAGGCCCTCAAGGACCTCCTGGTCTCCCAGGGCATGAAGGCCAGCAAGGGGCACCGGGTCTCCCTGGTCCGCTAGGCCAGCCTGGACCACCAGGATCCTCTGGATCTCCAGGTATTCCAGGGCCAGCAGGGGCAGAGGGATCTCCAGGAGCTGTGGGCCCCGAAGGACATCCAGGTCTTCCAGGCCCTGTAGGGCCACCAGGATCTCCAGGCTTTCCTGGGCAGGAGGGTCCTTCAGGACAAGACGGGCCTCCAGGAAAGGATGGGCCAAAGGTAACCAGTGGTTTTAATGAAGGACATCAGGGAAACAGAGCTGAGAAAATGGAATAATGGGAGAAAGATGGGTGCCATAAAATGGGCAAGCAAGACCAGGAACAGTAATACACCAGCTATGCTGGCAGTAGAATTGTGAGATTGTGCATAAAGTGTTACAAAAGTCATAAATTGGAAAGGTGGGGGGGTAACCAAAGCACAATGAAAAGAAATTTCAGAAGGAATCCAATAGGAAGTAATGGCTGTACTCGTTTTGGTGTGACAAGTAACATTTTGTAATTAAATTTTAGAGTTATTTTAGAGCCAAAGTGGGCGAAGTGTGGCCCACAGGTCACAGGCAGCTCCCAGGGCACCAAGGAAGCATTAAAAAAAAAAACCAAATGACCTCAAGGGATCATAGGGTCATTTTGCCACTTTTGGAGGGACCCTGGACCATTTTGGGCCCAGCAATGCCCTTTATTAGCAGAGGCAGTGAACAGGAAGTGACTGTAGCTTACATGCTGTTATAAAAAAGGATCTCTTTTTGTTTACTTCCTGTATTTAAAAAAAGAGACCGCAAAAACATGGTGAAAATGTCCTCAAACACCTCTGAAGGCATTTGAAGGCAGGCAGGGAATATTTTTTTTCCGAGGGGTGCTGCATAGGTCAATTTTAGATGAAAAAGTAAGAGTTTTTCAAATTTATGCCATTCCTATACCAAACCTGTAAGGTTTGGTTTTTAAAAGTAACAAAAAGTAAAGAGCTGTGCAGTGAGTAACATAATGAGCTAATTATTTTGCCAGATTAACAGTGATGAGTTATTGTTGGAGGAAGCCACTTATAGCAAGTTACACAACCAATGACTTTTAAAAATTAACTTCCCAAGCTCTGAAGCCAAGAAATCTGGAGGATACCAGGTTGGGAACGAGTAGATCATGTGTTCAAATGCGCCTTGAATCAAAGTGTTTGTGTCCAAGACTAAGGCTTCCTAAATTTGAATATCCCCTCTCCCAAAAAATGATGGCACCGATAGACTTTGTTTTGTTTTGTTTTGAGCCTGGTGGTCCTGATAATTCCCATCTTTTGTCATTGCAGGGTGAAAAAGGTGAGACAGGCCTACAAGGACCCCCAGGCAATCCAGGACTGGCTGGTGAAAAGGGGTCTCGTGGTTCACCTGGCCCCATGGGACCCCCTGGCCTACCTGGAGAAAATCAGGTGAGTGGGGAGTAATCCAGTCCAGAGTTTGCATGTGATTCCCTCATCTGAGTTTGGTTGCTGGTGGCAAGGAAGGTGAAGAGCACTGAAAAGCAAGTTTGTGTGTGCTTCCTTTTAATTTTCTTAACCTCAGGTTTCTAGACCTGTAGATGCAAATATGAACCTGAAAATACACAAAAAAGATTGTGGTTGCCTCATTTCAACTGCTTCTGTTGCTCCTTGGGTTCTAGTTTCTCCACAAAGTTGCATTTCAGTCTTCCATTTCATCCCACAATAGCATTTATTTCCATTCTTCTTGTTCTTGCCAAAAGACAAAATATCTCATATTCCATGCAATCTTAGCAGCAAAACAATTTTAACAAATATCAATAGATATGTGCAAAATTTTACTTAATTAGCACGGTTTATTATCACACCATAAATATCAAATTCTGCAAAAGATCTGCAGCACAAACTTACGGACAATGATGGGAAATATGTAGCCTTTCAGATGTTTCAGGATTGTTACTTTCATCATCCCTTGCTATTTGCTAGGGCAGCTAGCAAATGCAATCTGACACCACAGGGCCACATTATCTACATCCCTGCTTTGGCACACCTTTACTTGTACACTGCTAAAACATTTTGGACTGCACTCCAGGAATCTCCTAATCAGCATGGCCACTCATCATACCAGCTGGGCTTTCTGAGAGTTATAATATATTTTTTTAAAAGTAATTTTCCAATTTCTAACATTAACAATAGGGATGCAGGTCATTTTTTGTGTGCTTATGAATGGGTTTTATTGATGCCTTTGTTTTTCTTCTTGTAGTGCAATACTCACTCAAGACTTCTTGGTCCTCCAGGACCTAAGGTAAGTATCAAGACATGGATACCAAACTGTAGGCACAGCTGGTGTTGCTACCCAACAAACATAGGTGCTGAAATCCAACACTCATTGCTTTCCCGTGTTCTGTTTGACCAGGGAAAGCCTTCAGTATGACCTTGTGCATGCTCACTGCATGCACTCCTTGCATAGCACCATCTTAAGAAAGATCTAATGTGCATCTACTGTCCAGCCTCACTCTTCCAACAAAACAGAAACATGGCAGGTTTAACTCCAGTTTAACTTTCTCTTGTATCAAGATTGGAGGATCTCCAGACATTTTGGAATATAGCATTCATCTTTCTGACCTCTGCCATCCTTGCTCAGTCTGATGAATATTGGAGTCCAACTTCTGGAGGACCATGCATTTCTCTAGTCCTGTCCTATACCTTTCTTCCTGTTAGAGCTTCTCTGCATCTGGGAGGGACATTGGGCAGAATGTCTTCAGTGAAGCTCACATTCTGCACACTGTCATCATCATTCTCCATTTGCTTGCCCTCTGTCTCTTGACCCAATCTGCACAACTGCCCAGCAATAGTGCAAAGCAAATGGAAGATGACACCCCATCTTCATATTCTTATCACTGCTTGAGATGCTAGAAGAAAGCACATGGAGAGGCAGGAAGAGCAGAGAGGAGAAGCAGTAGGTTAGGAAGATCCTAGGGTTGGCAATGGGCTCGTTGTAAGGGGCAGAGCTGCAGGGATGCCTAACAATACTGGCTTGATAGGCCGTAACAGGACAGCCCACCTAAAAGGCAGCAAACAATTCTTTGGTAGCACGGTATTACCTGGTGAGGATAGCCATCATAAAGGTTATGAATTCAGGATAATGGAAGACCTTGATGAGTGAGATAAACAGTATTTCTGCGTTTTTAGCTCAGGAAGACAAAGACCAAAACTTGCCATTTGACCACCTGCTCATGTTTTTGGTTTTGTTTGCAGGGTGAAAAGGGGGACCCGGGAGAACTGGTATGTAATTCTAAAGGCATCTCCTGTCCTTTGAGACACAACAGTGGGAAGGGAGGTGATTTTTTTTTCTCCTTTTAACATTTATTCTGCTTTCGTGCAGGATTGCCGCAGCTGCTGTGGAGAAGGCAGAACTGACATACGTCCCCTGACTTCTCTGACCCATCTCAGCCCTGGGTACCTTTTCCCTGCCATGAGGTACTTCTGTATCCCATTACAACAGAGCTTGGAAACATTACCTTTTGGAACTACCACTCCAAGGTTTCTTTCTCAGGAATTGTAGGGTTTATCATATGAGGTAGGTAAATCATGATTACAACAGGATGATGATGATGATCCATGATTAATGGCCTCCTTTGTAAAAGAAGCACTTTCCAAATGTTCTCCCACTGGTAGAACATTAGAAAAGGAACAATGGGATGAGTCCCAGCCATTATCGTGCTGTCATTGTGATCTACCTGCCTCCTACAATAAAGTCCAAATCTGTAATCTTACAAGGCAATTGTTATTGGAGTTGCAGGCCATTTCTGCCCTACACTGTTATAGTGCTGCTATTCCCGTTTCCACATCCTGTGGAATTCTGGGGTTTGTAGTTGACTGAGGCCAAAGAGCTCTCTGGCTGAGAATTCTAAAGGCCCCTCCCTAAACCGCAAACCCCAGGATTCCATAGGATGTTGGAAGTGGAATAGCACTAAAAGAGTGTAGTGCAGAAATGGCTGTAGTCTCCAAAGACTTTTTCCAAACTTTTAGAGCAGAGATGAGCAGCTGTGATGGCCTGAGGAGCTACAATGACTCTCCGTGGCTGTACCCTCCTGCTTTGTCCTCCATGGAGGCAATCTTTTGCCTACTTTTTAATTTTGGTTTTTTAAACAAAAAGCTCCCTGTGCCCTCTAGGGGCCATTGTGAGGAACTTCACTATGTTTGCAGACCCTTCTGGCTCCAGGAGAAATTGGAGGTAAAATGGAAGTTGATTCCCAGTTCACTTCCTGCTTGAAAAAGGCCTCTCTTGGTGCTAAAACAGCCCAGTGGCACCTAACCTAAAAACACAACACCATTGCCTCCATATCCCACTTTTACAGATGATGGTGGTGGTGGTGGTGGTGATGGTGATTTTGCTGTAAAATAGCATTGGACCACACTTCCCTCACCCCTATTTAGGCTAGCACTGGCTGGATGAGTTTTTGGACTCTACAGTTTTCACTATCATGCTTTCTCTCTTTTCATCTCTTAGAGTGTGCGTCCTGGGAGGATGGGAAAAGTTCTGTGGAAAAGTGCCCCTATTTCTTAGGCCCTTTCCGCACCTTACCTTTTTCCGGCGCTGGGGTGTGGGAATCACGCAAGCAGCCTCTGGCGAGAGGCTCTCGTGTCTCTGCTGCTTCAGCTCCACACGAGCTGCCTGCTTGCACAAGAGCCCCGCCTCTTCCTTCCACAGTGCAGCCTGGGACCTTCCCAGACTGCGCTGGGGCAGGAAGCGCAACCAGTGTGGCTCCGGAGGTTCCACACGCCAGGTAAGTGTGCACGGGGCCCGGGAGCAATGCGCAATCAGCTTCTAGCCGAAAATGAAAAGGTGTGCGATCGGCGCCTGCCAGCCCCTGGAGCATCATGCAATTGTGAGTGCATCGTGCAGATCGCTCCTCACAATCATGCAATGCTCCAGGCCCTCTTTTGCATGGAAAATACTGTGCGAAAAGGGCCTTATTGTTGCAAGCTCACCGATTTACCATGTGGTGGGAAATCCAGAAGCAACACTTTTGTGATCAGTCACATAGGGACGGGCGGCGGGATGAGAGCAGCTTGCCCCAAGCAGCAATTTTTGGGGGGGGTGTCCCAGCTTGTAACCATGCCCTCAGGCACTGTAGCAGCACCCCTCACACTGTAGCCCTGTGCACACATCGTGGCCATGCCCCCATGCACCATATTTCTGCCCCATGCACTGTGGCTATGCCCCCATGCACTGGCCACACACCCCACCTGTCCCCCCTCCACGCACTCCAAGTTCTGCCACTGTTTGCGATGTAATATTTACTGCATTTACAAATGTACAAACAGAGCATAGTGGTAGTATAGACATTCCTACAGCAGGCAGCAAATTAGCTCACCCAGAATCAAATTCCCATAGAGAAACTTGGGAGAGTCTTCCCAGGTCTATAGTTTCAGTGTATGGGCAGAAATATGTATTGATATGTACATGTTCCAAAATAGCACCAGTTTGGGTCTTTCAGCATGGATTAATAAAGCTTTTTGATAGGAAAAGAGTGATATAGGGGAAAGTATGAGGGACTTACAGGAATTTTAAAGTATTACGAATCAGCAGTGTGTGCCTGTCCCAATAACGGAGTGCTGGTTTACATCTTTCTCTCCCTCTCCATCTTTCATCCTTCTCCAGAATGGGAAAGGAAACACCGAGATATATGGTGCAATCATCAACCATGTAAGCCACTTCCAGCTTTGCATCTGTTCTTACCATTCTTACTTTGCTTCTGATTTTGCAGTATCTAAAAAATTATATCCAGGGCCCCCAGAATTGTTTTTAAGCTGGGGCAGTGCTCAAGACTAGCAGGCAGATCATTATGTATTTTGCATACTTACAGGTGTAATACAGTGAGTAATAATAACAGCAATCATGCCAACTAAATCAGTTAACAATGTGATTGCTATGAAAACAATGACAAAATAATAAATATCCTCAGTATAATGTTATTAAATTGTCTGAAGCATAAAATTAATATTTCAAGGAAAGAGGATACTACATAAAACCCTAGTAAGCAAATACACAGTATTTGCTCATTAGGACATTTCTGAATGGTATTTCCTCAAGGATTTTCAATTACATAGGAGTCATGGTGATCCTGATCCTAGGTGCTTGATCATTCAGAGAGGGGGAACTCACTTCCAGCTTGACTTTGGAGAGGTTCAGGCTTTCTCTACCTCCCTGTTCCAGGTTGCATGATTATATTTCACTTTTCGGCTCCAGAATGCCCAAAATTCAATCTTAGGCCATTCCTTAAAGCAGTGGTTCTTAACCTTTTCTTTACCAGGGAGCCCCTGCAAATGTAATTTGTTGCCAGTGACCCCCAAGACTTAGCTCAAGATTTTGGAGACTAGGATTCAAATCCCCACTCAAATCCAGAGTGACCTTGGGCAAGTCACATTCTCTCAGCCTCAGAGGAAGGCAAAGGCAAACCCCTCTGGACAAATCATGCCTCAAAAAACCCTGTGACAGGTTCACCTTAGGGTTGCTGTGACTCAGAAGTGACTTGAAGGCACACGACAACAAAGTTTTCCTGACAGGGGGAAGTTCTTTCTAGCCATCATGTCTCTCCCCTTCGAAAACTGGTTAATGGTGACCCTAAGGCGAACCTACCATGGGGATTTTCTTGACAAGATTTGTTCTCTGAGGCTGAGAGAATGTGACTTGCCTGAGGTCATCCAGTGGATTTCCATGGCTAAGTGGGGATTCAAATCCTGGTTTCCAGAGTCATAGTTTGGACACTCACACACACCTGCTACTATGTCCCTTTTGTCAGGGACACATACCTGAGGGGTGCAGGTGTTGAATCTGCTCCCTTGGCATCTATCTGCACACACACACTCATGGTCATGTCCCTGCTGCTGCTGCTGTTGGTCTCCAAAAGCAGGGCTCTGAGACACCCCCCCCATGAGGGTTCCACAGACCCCCAGGGATCCCTGGAACCCAGGTTTAGAACCACTGCCTTATAGAAACCACCTTGTCTCAATGAGCTATGCATGGAACTAAACTGATTATACAGTTTACCAGAATTTCATGGTGCAGCAGTGTCTCCACTTCTGTCAGATCTGAGCCTGTTATACACTTTGGCAAGCTATTTGCCAGCACATCCAGACCAGATCCTGAAAATCATGTGTTCTCTTTTGGGTAACAGTGTTCACAGTAAACATTATTTATGGTACACTTTTTAGTATAATGTTATTCTTAAAACATTGCTTTGGGATCCTTTTTGAATTCATATTTTCAAAGTGTGCAGAACAATAATTTAAAAGAATTGGAAGAAAAAGTAGTAGTAACAAGCAATGCAATTAATTCCTCTTCCAACAATGATAAGCCTTACCAAGTTACTTTTTAACAGTAAGGAGCAATGATCTAACCTCTGATCCAAAGAATGGGGTGGATTATGGGAAATACTCAGTGCCAACAGAATTGAATTTGGCATTTGTTCTCTGTATATAACTGCTTGTGCGCTCTCTCTCTCTCTCTGTCTCTCTCTCTAGGGTCCTCCAGGTCCCCCAGGAAGTCCCGGTGTGCCTGGCCCTCCCGGCCCTCCTGGACCACCAGGTGTTGTTTACCTCAATGTGAGTGATCCTGCTCCTCCATTCAGTACTGAAAACACTCAGCTAACTGGCATGAATGCAACCATGATCCAATGTAAGGAGAGTGGGGGCAGGCTGCAGCCACATGATTCTTGAAGGATGCCTTATGGAATCTTTGGGACCCAGTATTTCTTCACCCATTTGCTGGAATGAACAAAATGTCACTCATATATATGAACACAGACAGCTGCTTTTATTAAGGAAAAGAAAGCTCATTTTTCTACATAAATCACCTTGGCTATTGAGGCCAAGAAAAAGAATGATCTCATATGAGGAGTAATTCCTAGCCACCTTCCTTCCTGCTTAGCTCTTTAGCAGGTGGTTCAGGAAGGTTTTTCTGTCCAGTGTGTTTCAAGTTTTCCTTCAGTTCACATTTTACAAAGATCTTGTCTCCTTTTGTTATTTCCCCACCGAGGAGAATAAGGGTTAGGAAACATAATGCTCCTGTTTGCTTCACAGTGATAGGATCTCCATCTTATAGAAGCCATTTGTTTTGTCTTTCCTGCTTTTAACTGCCTGGCTACTCTCTCCACCCCAACCTTCATGGGGTTCCATAGGTGTCTTCACCCTAGTTCAGGCCTCACAGGCAAACCACTTGGCATTCTTTATTTCCCCCTCTTATGATCAGTTGGTTGTCAGCATAGGTATATCCCTGTTAATGAAGTAGATGTGTTGCTTCTTCAACAGAAAATGTGATGCCGGAGGTAGAAATAACATGGGAAAAGTAAGTTCTTGCACCACAAAAAAGAAGAGTTCAACTCTGCAGTTGACCCATTCCAATAAAAATGTTTTACATTTTAAAAAAAAACTATTTTATTCAAAACTAACAATATGCAGACATGAAATGAAACAACCAAGTCAGGTAAGCTTTGCATAAGTAAACAAAAACATGTTGAACCATCTAGAGGCCACTTGAAAGCTTCTTCTACAGTGCTTTAAGGAATTATTTTTCTTTTACCAGCCTCCGCTTTTCTTCTGATTTATTTTTTACTTGAAGTAAGTTGAGGACAAAGGGGGAAAGTGAGAGGAGAAGAGAGAAACTGAGACATTTCAAAAGCGGCTGAAAAAGTATGAAGACAAATTGGGACAGCTGGATGATATGGATGAGGCCTGGAAGCTAACATTCCCTTCCCCTCCTCAGAAGATGGTGCAAAATGCTCTACCCGCAATACAGAGGCATATCTAGGGTGGGGCAAGAGGGCACGTGCCCAAGGCATCAGTGCCAGGGGCTGCAAAAAGCCATGTATGTAGAGGTAGGGGTAGGGGTAAGAAGGTAGAGCTGCAACTTCCATGCTTGCCCTAGGTGCTGTTTATGCTAGATATGCCACGGCTGGAAATGTTTCCATTCCCTGAAGGGAAAAGCTTTAAAACCCCTGGCCTAAGCCATGCTGCAAAAAACTATTTAATTAAACAATTTTTAATAGCGGCACAGGCAGTGATTGCCTATGGGTGGAAGGAGGAAGAAAAGTGGGACCTTAATAGATGGAAATACTGTAGAGCAGATTATATGCTGTTTGATTATATATTGGAGAAGAGGTCAGCTCTAGGTCAGCTAGGTCAGCTGAGAGAAGAGAACTGGTCCAGGAGGTGGGAGAAATTTATTCAGTTTGTAAAGGAGAGAGAGGGCTATGAGGATGTGGATGACAGAGTTAAAATAATATACCACGTAAAGGGAAAAAGAAATTAATTATGATACACCATTCCAGGGTTGGGTGGGGGGAGAGGGAAGGGATGAAATATAAATGTATTATGTACCTTGTGTGTATAATGAATAATTCTAAGAAAGAAAGAAATGCTGCAAAAGCTGAAAGACAGGCAGAATGTGGCAATCCAGAATTTCTTAATTGGATCAAAGAAGGCCTAGTATTGGGAGAGGAAGATGGGGGTGCCCTCATTCATTTTCTGGTTTTGTGTCTAATGTGAATACTCTTGATAAAGGTGAGGAGGAGCTCACATCTTTTCCTTTCAACCTGTATTTCAGCCCACCCCCCTCTTATCTTTTGAGGTCTGATTTGCCCTGTGATGCTTATTAGCAACTGATATTTCTCTTTCCAGAGAGTGTATCCTGTCCCACCCAGGCCTCATTGCAAGCAGCAGGTAAGTTGACAGGATCAAGTGGATGTTTCTTCTCTATCCTGGGAGACATCTTGAAAAGCCAGAAGGGATGATTTTACAAGGCAGAACTCCCTGCATAAAAAGAATCTGACCTTGAACAGAGCAATAGGAGGTGGGCAGACATAACAATCTTGATTGTGCACTTTTCTGTTCAGAAACACTCTTATTTGCTGGGTGTAGGCCAGGAGTGAGAAATGTGTAGCCCTCCATGATGTTGCTGGACTATAACTCCCATCATCCTTCATCATTTACCAGGCTGACTACAGTTGATGGGAACCACAGTCTGCTAACATCTAGGGGGGAGACATGTTTTGCACCTCTGCTGTAGAGCCTCCCTAAACTGGTACCCTCCAGATATGTTTGACTACAACATCCATGATCCCCAGCCAGCATGGCAGGCATTATATCTAGAGAGCAGCAAATCTGGGAAGGCTGTAAATGGTTCTGCTGAGTTTGCTTGTAGTTTATCAACTGAAACACATTGTCACTTTGGGGAGAAGGGATTCAGCATAGAAAAAAAATACTAAGAGAAAAGTTATCTCGTTCCCATGCTAGTCTAGATCCTTCCCCACCCCATGTTTCTATTGAAATTGTTTCAAGAGAAAAGACTTCAGTGTTCTACTCTCAGAACTCCCAGTTTGACTTTTAGGATACTTGGAAATAGAGTTCAGCACCTTGGATAGCTCCATTAAAGTTCAGACTAAAATCTGAAGCAGATTCACTGTCCCACTGACAGGAAAGCTGCCGGCTGCCCCTGCTTGTGCTATCTGGAATTGTAACTGGCATCCCATGCCACTGGCGTTTCATCCCACAGTGTTCCAAGATTCTTTGGATACACATCGAACAGATGAGATATTTCTTTAAAATATATTGTTTAACTTTAGCTTACAGTCGGAATACATTGAGTCCCTGGGGCCACACCACATCTTAACTGCTCTCTGTGTGGCTCCAGAAACTAGCAAGACCCCACATACCTTCCTCCTCATCAGCAAAACACAGAACTATCGCTTTTTGAAGTGAGATTCCCAGAATCCTCTGGGGGGGTTCTGGGAGATGCTTTAAAAAGGCTTTTTCCACTTCTGTTCATTAGCTGGGCTGTGAAAGTGGCGGAAGATTGCTGTGCCCTGCCTTCCAAAGCTGCTTTTTTACTGCTGCTTCTAGCTGCAAATTGGTGGGAATGGGAATGTGCAGAGATGTGAAGGGGAAGTGCAAGCTTTATGTGCGCATTTGCAAGTGCGCTGAAGTGTGTGTGGGGTACAGAGGAAGGATGTGTGTGAAAGTGTGTAATGTTCCTGGTTCCTACAAGACACTGGGGGTAGAGCCAGGGCTACATGTGCCCCTCCCAGAGCTGAACAGATTGTGCGCCTCCAGTGTGCGGGCACAATAAAGCATCACAACACCAAATATAAAGAGGCATTGACAGAACCCCAGACAAAATCACTGTTGTCAGTGCCAGAGTCCAAAAATCTCCCTGCATATAGGGAAGGGACAGACAGACCAAGCAACAAGGCCCTTTGCTTACCAATGTGATTACTTGTTTAAATCAGCCACATTTGATTCCATTTACCCATGGGTCTCATCCCTAAAGGCATCAGAGCCTGTCTGATCATGCACTCTAAGCAGGGTCAGCCCTGGTTAGTATTTGAATGAGAGACCACCAATGAATCCCAGGTGCTGTAGCCTATATTTCAGAGGAAAGAACTGGCAAAACCCTCTCTGAATATCCCTTGCCTGAGAAAAGCCTTTGAAATCCATGGGATCACTGTAAGTGCACAGGCGACTAGAAGACACGTACACACACACAGATGCACTATGGGTAGGTGTTTCTACATGCATCATTAATAAATAGCAGCTTTCCTGATACAGTGTTTATCTCTCTGTTCTTGTTTCTTCCAGGTGTACCCAGCTGTGGAATCAGGTGCAAGCCCTTTTCTCTCTGTATGTGGAACAGACATATAACCACATATTTCCGGTCTCCAACAATCTTCCATGCCTTTCTAGTCCTGCTGCATAGATTGCAGTTGGCCATTTAGCAGCTGGCCTGGTCAATGCTTTTCTGCAACTATGCATCCTATCATTATGGAGATAGGGAAAGCATGGCCCACACAGACTTTTTAGACCCCCTACACACACCTATATCCCCTAAAATGGGAAGGGAATCACCACAAATTGGTAAAGAATCAAAAGAGTGGCAGAATTTGTTTTTTTTAAATCAACCAACTGTAGGGGGGCAAACAGTTGAAATGTTTGCAAGTGGAAATTACAAGTTTTTCCTAGTTTCATTTTCTGCCAGATTTTGGGTGATTTTCAAGTGGTGCCACTGGTACAAATTCGGAAATTGGTCCTTGGACCTTCCAAATTGTGCACCTCATGTTAATGCATGGGTTATTAGTTATTATTAAGCCATATGTGCAGAAGAAGTGAGAGGACATAAATGCCCCAACTTGCTCTTCCAATCTTGTTTTCTTTTCTGAATTTGGAGAACAGCAGTGTGGCTTGGAACAGGAGGAGCAATGAAAAAAAGATGGAGGTGCCACTCTCCTTGTCTCAACTTCCTCTCTACTAGAGTCATGACATAGAATCACAGAGTTAGTAGGGGCCAACCCCCCCTGCTCAATGCAGGATCATAGAATCATAGAGTTGGAAGAGACCCCGGGGCCATCGAGCCCAACCCCTGCTATGCAGGAACACCCATCAAAGCATTCCCAACAGACGGCCATCTAGCCTCTGCTTAAAAACCTCCAAAGAAGGAGACTCAACCACACTCTGAGGCAGCATATTCCATTGCGGGACAGCTCTGACCGTCAGGAAGTTCTTCCTGAGGTTCAACTGGAATCTCCTTTCCTGCAGCTTGAGTCCATTGCTCCTTGTCCTAGTCTCTGGAGCGGTAGAGAACAAGCCTGCTCCCTCCTCAACATGACATCCCTTCAAATATTTAAACATGGCTATCACGTTCCCTCTTAACCTTCTCTTCTGCAGACTAAACATACCCAGCTCCCTAAGGTGTTCTTCATAGGGCATGGCTTCCAGACCCTTCACCATTTTGGTCGCCCTCCTCTGGACACGTTCCAGCTTGTCGACATCCTTCTTGAACTGAGGTGCCCAGTACTGGACACAGTATTCCAAATGAGGCCTACCCAGTGCAGAATAGAGTGGTACCATTACCTCCCTCGATCGAGACATCATACTCCTATTGATGCAACCAAGAATCGCGTTGGCTTTCTTGGCTGCCAGGTCACACTGCTGACTCATGTTCAGCTTGTGATCTACCAAGACTCCTAGATCCTTTTCACACATACTGCTCTCCAGACACACATCCCCCATCCTATACTTGTGACTTTCATTTTTTCTGCCCAAGTGCAGGACCCTACATTTCTCTCTGTTGAAATTCATTTTGTTAGGTTTGGCCCAGCTCTCCAATCTGTCAAGATCGTATTGAAATTTGATCCTATCCTCTGGTGTGTTAGCAACCCCTCCCAGTTTGGTATCATCTGCAAATTTGATCAGCATGCCCTCCACTCCTTCATCCAAATCATTGATGAAGATGTTGAATAGCACTGGGCCCAGGACAGAACCCTGTGGCACCCCTAACTAATAATGGGTGGGATCTCTAGTGGGATCTCTAACTAATGCATTTCTAGCAGATAGCTGTCCAGTCTCTGAAGGCTTCCAGAGAAAGAGATGATCCCACCACTAATCTAGGCAATTGGTTCCATTGGCAAACTGCTCCTACTGTCAAGAAGTTCCCTCTAATGTTTAGTTGAAATCAATTCTCCTGTAACTTCAGTCATTAGATCTGATCCTACCATCTGAACAGGAGAGGACAGGCCTGCCCCCTCCTGTCTGTGACAGCTCTCAGGGTGTTAAGGAGTGCAATCAGGTCACCCCTCAGTGTTCTCTTAACCAGGCTGAACATGCCCAGCATCTTCAACATTTCCTGATGTGTTTCATCGTCCTCACCTGTCAATTACTCTGTGGTTAGGAAGGGCTTGGCCTCTGAGCAGCTGCTCCGTGGCAAGACATCCCCACACTTTCAGACAACAAGCTGACAGATCACAGAGTGAATACATTTCATTAGCAGGTAGCTTCCACCTCTGCTAGTCATTGCAGGAACTCATAACTTTAAGAACAGCTGCTTGAGTTAGCTTTTTCCCATTTCCCTCCCCATCACTTTTTCTTTCTGTGTCATGTCTTTTAGACTCTGGTAGCAGGGATTGTCTCATCATTGTTGTTTTAACTGATACATAAGCTCCTATGGGACCCCTTTCAGCTAAAGAGCAGACTAAAGACTTTAAAAAGACAAATGGTTTAAACAATTTGTGGCTTACAGATAACCCTGAAGCTCACAGGTATTCTTTTTGAAAGAGTTTTAACTCTAGCCACTTTCTTCTCTATTGACTTAATAAGAGAACAAGGATATTCATAGAAGCATCTGAACAACACACACTCCCTTCAATCTCTCTGCCAGGACTGGCAGCATATCTGCTTGAGAATTTGAACCAAGAACTGTCCTGGTAGGAGGAATTAAATAAGGAGGAGCTATTGTTCTCTGCCAGCCATTCTGATTTCTAATCTTGATTTGGTCCATTTCCGCACTACACTGTTATAGTGCTATTATTCCACTTTCAACATCCTATAGGATCCTAGGTTTTGCAGTTTAGGAAGAGGTATTTAGAATTCTCAGCCAGCGAGCTCTTTAGCCTCAGTAAACTACAAGCCCCAGAATTCCACAGGATGTTGAAAGTGGAATAATAGCACTATAACAGTGTAGGGAGGAAATGGCCTTGGATGCCTTTTCCAGGTAGAAAAATGCTAACTTTCTCCATGTGGGAATGAAGGTAACAGGGGAAGGCCACATCTCCTCAGAGGTGCATTTCCTCCATTTCTCAGGACACAAAGATTGCCAAGGAAAGGAAAGGAAAAAGAGAGCTTGTTCAGCTGGCAGAAGAGAAGGTTGAGAAGTGCTATGATAGCCATTTTTAAATATTTGAAGGGATGCCATTTAGAAGATGGAGCAAGCATGTTTTCTGCTGCTCCAGAGATAAGAACATGATCTAGTGGATTCAAGTAGATGCTATCTAAACATCGGGAAGAACTTCTTTACAAAGTGTTCAACAGTGGAATGGACTGCCTCAAAAAGTGATCTTTGGAGATCCTTAAGCAGAGTAGTTGCTTGACCATCTTTCTGGGGTGCTTTAATTGTGTGTTTCTCCATGGCAGGGGGTTGAGTCTATGAAAAGAAAAGAAAATTCCTGGAAGTAGCTAGAAATCCACTTCTGGTTTTGAAAAATGGGTATTGTTATATTATGGGTATTGTTATATTACATTATATTATGTAAAATGTTAAACAGTGTGACTTCGCCAACCAGCAACCTATTCAAAAAGTAAATTCCAGGAGATATCATTCAACTTTTCTTTGGTGCCAGAAGAAGAATGGCCTATGGAATCTGGAGGGAGTGAAGCCTCTAAAAACAACTGGGAGAGGGAGGCCACATGTGGTCCCAAGGCCACACTTTGCCCATCCCTGGTTTAGATCTTGCAGAAGTGGGATGCAGTCTCTTTGGGAGGAGAAGGAATGTTCATATTGTCCTCTTTCTGCTGTACAGATGATGCTGAGCTACTTCTGAGGGATTCTTCCAATGGAAACCACTATGGACTTAAGGTATATTGCTCTGTGTTGTTGTTTTTAATATCTCCCTCAATAGTCTGGGGTAAAGTGCTGTGTCTCTGCAGAAAGTATTTCCTATATTTACCAACATCCTGGGCACACTGGATTAGAAAAGGGAACTTCCTGCTTAGAGAAAGATGTGACTACCTGGCAAGCAAGACACTTGGCAGGTTTTGTCTTTGGTAAACCCTGATTTTAAGGTGAGGTTACTTACGTGGGAAGAGTGGTTATTTATTTTTCATTCGGTAATTACATTCATAATGCATTTTGCTCCAATATTCCCAAGATGGCATGCACACCTCTCTTCCTTCCCATTTAAACCTCACCACAACTTTGTGAGGTTGATCAGGCTGAGAGTAAAAGAGAGGGTGCCTGGCCCGAGATCATCCATGTGGTTTCATAGCTTGTAGGGCAATTACTTCTCCTAGAATCCCCCAGTTGGTAAAATTTAGTGCCCAAATAGAACAATGGACACAAAGAAAAGGGAAATGAAAAAAAAGGGGGGGAAGTTAACCTTTTTTTTTTCCTTTGAAGCTGGAGACTGATAGTGTGTTTTAGACTCAAACTTCAGATCCCTCTGTTTTAGCTATACCTTCCGTCAGCATCACCCATTTTGGCCAGTGGTCAGGAATGCTGAGAGTTCTAGTCCATAGGGAAAGTGCCTTTTCAGAAATTCAGTAAATAGAGAAAGGCACCAGTTTCAAAAAAATGCACAAGCAGGTTTCTGAAACAAGAGAAAACCTGTTTGGGTTTGTTGGTTTTTTAACCAAAGAAAGAGTGTGTCATCCTTTTCTTAAATGATTTCACCTATCTGGAAAAAAGAGAGGTTTTCTACAGATTGTGTTTTGTTTGGAAACCACTGTTTGCAAGTGGGATGGACAGTGGTGTGACATAGCTAAGACTTGTAGGTTTGGAGTGCTCGGACTTTTTGATTGGCAGAAACATCTGCCATCTCAGAAAGGTTGTTCTCTCTGAGTTAAGCATCAATCCTGAGAGCAGCCTACGGGTGGAGGGTTTTCTCAACGTAATATATTGTTTTGAGCTACCCTTAACACAAAGTGTTTGGGGGTGGCCCTTTCTTGATTTGGCAATTAAGATCCATTACTTTTATTTAAAAAATGTTTCTGGTGGGAATGAAAGCTATTAGAACTGGTTTGCTAGCATGGCTCAACATCCAGCAATCTGCATTTCTGAATCTGGGGTGTGTGTGGGTGTGTGTGAGGCTTTAGGCACCATCGTAATAAGCACTTACACTTCAGAATTTATCACAAGGTGATGGAGATTGGAAATTTTGCTAATATAACAAACTACTGCATTGAGATTGTTACTGTAGAATCTAACATCTTCCAACTCAAGGATTATTAAAAATCCTTTCCCCACTTGATGCTAGATGTGTTTGAGTAGTGTTTCTCTGAAAGACATCCTTTCTTTTCCACTTTATAGCGCACCTCCTGGACTTTCAAGTCAAAAGAGCTGATGTTCAAATCTGCCCTTTCCATTCCTGAAGGCAGCTTGGTCTACGTCAGCGAAGGGAGTGAAGCTTTCTTCCGGACCCCCAAAGGATGGAGTAAGGTTCTGGTAAGATTTGTTAGGATGCTAAACTACTTCAGTTTGAGGAGACTGATAGAATTTGGTATCTGAAAGATGAAATCTTCATAAAACCTCTATGCATTTATAGATGTGTATTGCTCAATCTAAGCTTACATTCTTTCTAGCTGAGAGGCATCTGGTTGGCTCTTATAAGAACCAGGATGCTGAACTAGATACACCTCTGGTCAAATGTAGCAGGGCCGCTCATATGTTCCATACTGTAATTTGCGAGGGGGGTGCTTTCCTCCCCAGGGCTCACCCAGGAAATTGTTATGGTAAGTCTTCTTGACATGGCTTGGCTCACTTGTTGAGTTTCCTGGCCAGGATGTGAAAGTTTGAGAAGAAATGTTCATTTTTACATTTATTTAATTATTCCTGCCTGTTTTTATCACTTGATCCAGTTAGAGGATTCAGAGACTTTGTTGGTTGGAGATGACCCGTCAGTGTCTACAGAAAGAAATCAGGTGAGGACTTTCCCGAGCTTCTGAAGCTGTGCCAATAGCTTCTTGATTTTGATCATTTCTCAATGTTAGTCTTGTGCTTGGATGAAATTGCTTACATGTTTTGCACAGGGAGCAAAAGCGCAGAAGGATAAACGCTCCTCCATCACTCTTGTTGTTGTTGTGTGCCTTCAAGTAGTTTCTGACTTACGGCAACCCTAAGGCAAATCTATTACAGGGTTTTCTAGAGGCTGAGAGTGTGTGATGCTCCAAATGTCACCCAGGGGATTTCCATGACTGAGCAGGGAAATCAAATCTTGGTCTCCAGAGTCATAGCCTGATGCTCAAACCACTACTCCATACTAGCTTTCTCTCTAGCCAGAGAGAAAAACCTAGCAGTCATTAAACCTACTTAGGTTACCCGCTTGTACAGCAAAGTTAACTTAGATAAAGTAATAATAGGATGAATGCAACACCTTTGGGGTAAAGAGCTACCCAGTTCCTAGCTTGCTAGCTTGTTTATTTATTTATGTGTTCATTTATTTATGCATTATGCGTGTATGCCTCTTCTACTTGCCAAAATTGCATCCCAACCTCAAAAGCTCTATTTAAATTTTCCTAACAGTTACTGACAGGGAATTATGTCTGGGAATACTGTGCAGCCTTCCCTAATGTAGTACTTTCCAGGCATGTTAGACTCAGCTCCCACTATCTTGTCCAGCATGGCCAGACCTGTGGAAGACACCATTCTGGAGAAGTTTAGGCTTCCACTTCATTCTTCTCAAGATGCTCCCGTTCTTGGTGCATAAGTGATAGGAGAGAGGATTGGGTTGGCACGAGGGGGAAATATTCAATTCTAATGTTAAGATGCATATGCTTCAGGGAATTATTTTAAAACATTTATACTACAGTGGCATTAGACAGATTTGTGGTAAAGCTCCACAAGCATGAAATTTATTTTGTTGTGGTTGGTGCAGAAGCGTATCTAGGGTAGGACAAGTAGGGCACATGCCCAAGGTGCCAATGCCAAGGGGTGTAAAAAAAGCCATGCATGTAGGGGTGGGGTGAGAGTAGGAGTAAGAAGATGGGGGTGTAACTTCCACACTTGCCCTAGGAACTGTTTATGCTTGATACACCACTGGATTGGTGTTGTTGTGTGCCTTCAGGTCATTTCCAACTTGAAGGCACACAAACCTAACAGAGCTGAAGGCAGATCTGTCACAGGATTTTCTTGGCAACAGTTGTTCAGAGGGGGTTTACCTTTGCCTTTCCTCTGAGGCTGAGAGAATGTGACTTGCCCAAGGTCAGCCAGTGGGTTTTCATGGCTAAGTGAAGATACGAACCTTGGTCTCCAAAGTCATAGTCCAAAGCTGAAACCACTACACTGTGTTGGCTGTTTTATGCAGCATTACAGAATACTGAGAAATACCTTAAGTCCTCAAGGTAAGCAGCTCTGATGTCATCGAATATACACAAACATTCCAGCTTTTCAAAGTAATTATGCCAGCAAAAGAGTGTATTTTTTTCCAATTAACCACTTCATTCACACACACACCAATAGCATAGCACATTCTGACAAAATGAGGTCTCATTTATTCCCAAGTGTTTAGCTGGTTCAGCCTCACAATATGTTTTCAGCATTATAATTGAGCCCTCTGAGCATAAGCAGCATACCTCACCAGTACTCTAAAGTAACTGCAGTCCATCCCCGTACACTTACATTGAAGCACTAGGACTTCCAGGAAATTATGCTGATAACTATGAATCCACGGATGATTTGTTATGGCTGCCAAGAATCCTTAAACCCTGGTGTGTCTCAGAATTGGGGAAGTTATTTTTGGACAACTCCCACAATCCTCAGCCAGCATGGCCAAGTGGATAGCGGATGCTGGAAGCTGTAGCCTGAAAATTACTTTCCCAGCCCTGCCAGAGACCAAAGTGTGTTGGGACAAGGGTATACACAGACATGCATTTATTGACTGGAGTCTTTTGTAAGTTTCCTTCAATCAAAAGGTGGGATATAAAAATTCTGAATAAATAATAAGTTCAGTCTGTTTTTCTAGGTCCCAAATGATGAAGGCCAGGCAGCAACACAAAATGCACCAACCAAGAACTCCCACAGGACACCTTCAGTAAGTTCAAGCAGAGATGCATATAAAGGAGACAAACTGCTGTCACAAATCTGTCATTTTGAAGTAATACATGTACTGTTTCAGACAAAGAAGGTGATTAGTGACAAAGGCAAGCAGAAAAAACAGCCAAAAAAGCAGACAGGCAATGTAGATTAGCTTCTTCCTTTTACAAGGTCTCCTGGCAGACTGGGACCAATGCTGCTGGGGAGCTAAATGTGTTCTAGTTCATTGTAAGTTTGTAGAACTGAGGAGTAGAAGAGCTGGCAATTCTGGAAAAGCTTGAGCAGAAGGGAATACAGTGGACCCTCTATACAGGGGTTTGGTTCTGGGACCCCCTGAGAAAAGTGAAAAATGCAAATGATTGCATCCTGTATTATTAACTGGCAGTGATATATGAAGATGCTTTAGCGCATCCATGTTAACAGTGCCACCATTTTATGTATAAGATGCAACGGTTGCTGCAAATTGCAGATCTGGCGATCACATATACAGAGGGTCCACTGTATATATCTGTTTCATGACTGTCCTAGGGTCCTCTTATTTTGTTTTCTGGGTTTCCTTTTCAACTTAGAAATGCTCTCAGTTTCCTTTCTGTAGAACAAAGCCTTTTAATCCTTAGTACAAAGCCATATCACTGGTTACATGTTTAAGAATAAGCTCTTGGGCACAACAATATTGCAAATTTAAAGCTATTTGAATATGGTGTAATGGTCTTGGCTTTTCCCAAAAACCTTAGGGCTCTTTTTGTGTCAGTGCAGAGAATTATGGGAATTTGTATTGAATTCTAAATCCCATGGTTTCCTGGTTTACAGTCAGCAAAGCCTGGGGGCCCTACAAGGCTGTTTTTGTGGGCCCCAGGACCCTTTTAAAAAGAAAAGAAAAGAAATAATTTTGAAAAATTGTTTTTGCCACGAAATGCTTCCTAGAGATGTGGAAGTGGTTTCCCCACTTTTTAGTCTCAGCAGAGGCCATTTCATTGTTCCTGTTGAAAAAAAAATGCCTCTTGTGGGTGTAACATGGTTGGGAGGGATGCAAAATTATCCCCAAACCTTCTAAGGAGCCTTTAGGAATTTTTTTTAACAAAAGTTTTTATTGGGGGTGGCAGGGATACAGGGCCACCAAGAAGATCTTTCCAAGGCCTTCTTGGTAGCCAGTGCAGCCCACTAATACCTGACAATTGCCCACCTCTAGTTTATAATTAGATGTTGTTCTGGTTGGCCTATTCTACCTGTTGAATCATTTCCTCCTTATGTATTATTTAATTATATAAAATCTCTGTTTTTCTAGATCCGTCTAGTGGCACTCAATGCCCCTTTGACTGGTGACATGAATGGGATCTCTGGCGCTGACCTGCAGTGCTATCGGCAGTCACAGGAGACAAAACTACATGGAACGTTCCGGGCCTTCCTATCTTCATCTACCCAAAGTCTGTTCTCAATTGTAAAGAGAACTGACAGGGGTCTGCCTATTGTTAACCTTAAGGCTAGTGACAAACATTATTTTTCTCTTTCTTTCTTTCTTTCTTTCTTTCTTTCTTTCTTTCTTTCTTTCTTTCTTTCTCATTCATTCATTTATAATGTGAATAATCTAATTTACAATGAGAATAATATACTATACATTCAAAAAATAAATAAGAGGGAAGAAAAGGAGAGAAAAAAACTGAAGACAGAAATCAGAAGAGGGAGGGAAGGGGGGAACCCCTTCCACTTCAATAACAATACAGCTCTCACCCCCGATCCTGACTGTAATGAAAAGAAAAAGAGAAATGAGAAGGAAGTATTATTCTACAATTACAGATCTAACTAAATAATCCTACTAAAATTACTAATAACCATAACCACAGATTATGACATGGTTAGATTTCCTGTTGCTCAAAAAGTCCATAAATGGTTTCTAATCTTTTAAAAAAATCATCAGTTGACTTATCCTTTAGAAGCTAAATCAATTTGGCAGTTTGGGCCAACTCAGCAGCTTTAACAATCCTTCTTCCATCATTGGTGCTTCAGTCTGTTTCCATGTTTGAGCAAACAATATTCTTGCTGCTATTACCACGTTTTGAAGAAATAATCCCTATTTCCTATCAATTCTTTATCCATAATGCTCATGACAAAATGTTATTGACTTCTTCTATACTTGAGACAGCAGTCCTTCTTTCTTATGCTACTGCTGAAGGAAACACATGGCAGTCGCCTAGCACTTATCCAGTCAATTCTAATACCTGATGCCATTGCCAAGTAGTTGGATGAGCAATTCTTAGGCAACTATCTAGTATTTATTTCTGCTACTGAAAAGGCAGGCATTTTGACACATGAAAGATCACAGCTTGCATGAATTTAATATCTTTCTGCTGGTTTGGGGGCAATATATTTTGTCTAGATGCTGATCCTCAGGCTTACATACTAGGTGTCTGGGATCTGGGGCTGCAAAATACTGTAATATCATCTATGTACTGTTTTTAAGTACTGTTTCTGTTGTAGGGCCAACTATTGGCAAAGAGCTGGAATTCTCTCTTCAGTAGAGATGGCGCTTCTCATTTCAATTCCATGAAGTTCCCCATCTACACTTTCAATGGGCACAATGTTATGACGGATTCTACATGGTGAGCATTGTGTGGGGAGAGAAAGCTCCTAAAGGGATATGTTATAATGTGAGATGTACAAAACAGGGCATGCAAAAATCTCCTTGTAAGTAGGGAGGAAAGAAAAACCTATTTTATCAGTTACTAGAAATATTTCTACATTCTGAATCACCAAATTCCAAAGTGGCAGCTCTAGAAGAGAATATTACAGAAAAAGGGACAATGCATTTTGGGGAAATGGTAAGCTTTGTTATAGATTTACCGTATTTGCTGACATATACGACATACTTCTTTCCCCAAGAAATACTGTTTAAAAATGGGGTGCATCTTATACGCCAGTGCATCTTATATGCCAGCAAATAATATTTGCTAATGTATAAATGAGGTGCGTTTTATACGCTGGTGCGTGTTATATGCCGGTAAATACAGTATTTGTTACATTTATATCTCGGCTTTCCTCCAGTGACATACATGGCTCTCCTTCGGTACATTGTATCCCCACAACAGCCCTGTGAAGTAGGTCAAGCTAAGGGAAAATGACTGGCCCAAGGTCACCCAGTGAGCTTTCTAGTTTTGTGGATCTCCCAAATCCCAGTCTGATATTTTTAACTACTGGTATATTAGATTTGTGAAAGTAATTTTTTTAAAAATGGGGAGTAGGTGAGCTATTGATTGAGGGGAGGGTGCTTGTTCCCCTTCCTGGTGTTGCCTATGAAAATCGCATCTCAGCTGCTGAATTTTACAATTATGAGTATATCCAAATGTGGCTTTTACTGCACAGTCATACTACTACATTCATGGAAGTCTGTCAGAGGTCCAGATGTCATTGCTTTGTTTTCAGCCCTCCTGGGTTTTTCCATTTCTTTCTTTTGAGGGGTAGGTGGACATAGAATATCTCTTCGAAAATCAAGAACAGCTGTAGCAATACCTTTCCCTTGTGAGCAATATAAGGAGCTCTGCCTCTTATCTGCAGCCTCCACCCATGGGGATAATGGTGGCCTATTTTGTCAGCTGGTTATATGGATGACTGAGAAAGTGTGCATGAGTTGTTCTGAACACTGTGGGAAAAGGTACAATACTAAAATACTGTAGCAGTCCCACGTGTTTAAAGATGTAAATACTTCAGTCACATGCAAAGAGAAGGGGTGAGTGAGACCTGACTTTGAAGTCACAGGTGAAAAATGCAGACTCTCTTGCTTCCTGAACCTTACTCTACCCACCAGTTTGTCCCTTCAAGTACTTTCCCCCTCAGCTAAGCACCTGTATTGGAGGTGATTTCACCTACCTAGCTTATGGGGTGGCATTTGAAAGCAGTGATATGGGACTGTTGATTTGTGCAAATGCTTTCATTGTGAAATGAGAGCTTGGAATCAAGGAGTTAAAAGCAATATAGTTATCTTGATTATTTTCTTTGCAGGATGGGTAAATGAAATATAATGGTTTTATATTTAAAAAAAACCACTTAATAACAATAAAGTAATATAACTAGTAACAATTTCAGTTACTTTAAAAGATTACCTCTAAAGGAATTTTGAGATGCAATTTCCAAGTTTCTGCCATTCTCTTATCAATCCTAAGCTCCCCTCCCAAAGTAACTGAATATACTAGTAACTTTTTTGATGTTGCAAAAAGGAATGGTAATGGAATACTTTTCAGGCACTCTAGCAGATCATAGAAACAAACTACAGTTTAAAAGTTAAACTCACATCCAGCTTCGTCAGCTCTTTCTCTCTGTATCACTGGCACAGTTTCATATTTAAACTTAGAGAACTGCCGACATCATGTCTAGCTTGACCAATGCTGCAATGGATGGAAGATCACAGAGAGGTCAGGTGGATCTCTTCTTGTGTGGTGCAGCTGAATTGATTATTGATAGCCTGGTAATGAGTTCCAGAGGACTTGAACGTTTGCACACTTCTGTGGCCTTTTGGTTGATCCTAATAAAGGAATTGCTCAAATGTAGGTTTGGCTTTTACTTATGATACAGCGTGACTGTTTTTGTTTTTGTTTTTTAATTACCATCTGCATGTTTAGGACCCGTAAGGCAGCTTGGCATGGCCTTAAACAACGAGGAGGACAATCACCTAATCTAGACTGTCAAGACTGGCGAACGGCATCCAGCCTGTCAGTAGGCTTTGCTTCACCTCCAGCTGCAGGCAGGTTCCTCAAAGAGGACAGGCATAGCTGCTCAGATTCCTTGATTGTTCTGTGTGTGGAAAATACCTTCTGATAGCTATATGGATGGAGAGGAAAGCATCAGATGGAGAAGGAACACTGGAAGGATCTACTTGCTGCAAGATGAATGAAAGAGGGACCATACAGTTAGGTGGTCAGATGGAACACCCAGATATTCATTTCTCCATGTCATCTTGGGAACAGAACTTTGTGAAGTGACCTAGTTAGGTGTTGCCTGAATCTCAACTAGTTTCCTGCTGTGTAGAAGAGGCACCTCATAGTGGCCAGGTGAAAAATGGTGCAAAAGTACTTGTCTGTTTGGCCTCAGTAGAGAGGTAGAGCCCCTCCTGTGAAAGGATGCAAACACTTGCCTGTGTATGAATGCACACGCATCTTGTCCTTTGCATGCCAAAAAGGGAGGCAGAAATATTAATGGGATGTTAAGTGCCCTATCAAATTTTTACAATGAAAACCCAACTATTAACAGGAAAGCAACAGGGTCTAAAGTTGTTGGCACATTTATACTTTTTGAAATCACACAGCTGTTGCCCTCTACAGCTTGGATTCATTGTGTGCCTAGAGCACACCGCTAGGGCAAGAGCAAGCTAATTATACTAGAAATGTAATCTGCATCTAAAGCAGTGGTTCTCAACCTGTGGGTCCCCAGATGTTTTTGGACTTCAGCTCCCAGAAGCCCTGAGCATTGACCATAGTGGCTGGGGCTTCTGGGAGCTGAAGTCCACGAACATCTGGGGACCCACAGGTTGAGAACCACTGATCTAAAGCGTCCCTGGTATATCTAGACTTCTCTTTAGAAGTGCCAAGGAATGAAGTTCCACAGTCACCTGACTCTAGGCAGCTTATTCCATTCTTCAACTGTATTTGTAAGGACAGAACTGCACTGTTACATGCAATCCATACATTCTTTTTTCCAAAGGCATTCTTGTAGTAGGACAAAGCAGCTACGAAAAGCAACAGACAATGTGAAGAGGATCTATTTAACATCTTCCTTACACTTGCTCAAGTTTCCCCACACTGTTTATCTCCCTGGAGGGTTAAAAAATAAAGACCCCTGTTGAAAAGCCTTTCTGAAGGATTTTGAACAGATGAGTGTCTCTTCAGGGAGTATGTTAACTGGATCCTTCTCCACCCACTTCATTTCACCAGCAGGGGGAGAAAACTGTGGAGAGAATCAGATGGCCATGGCTTATTTCCTATCAATGCTACTCCAACACACTAAAAAATGCATATCCACTTTAGCTAGCACATTCTGCTTAATGAGACCATCTCTGTAATTCATACCTATAATGCAGCTTGGCTGGAATGCCCATTTGATTTCAGAATGTTACTTTTTTCTCAGGAAGGATTTTTGTTTTGCTTTTAAAAAGCCTTTTGTTAAAAAAAAATCAAAATAGAAAGATATCTATACTTAGCAGACTAGATCCAAACTAAGTTTGAAAACATACATATTAGGATGGAGAAGAAGCTTCACAGACTGCAGAAGGACCAAATACTTCTGAGAGTGTGCCTAGGAATTTTGGGCAAGTTAGTCACATTGTCGGCTCTTGTACCCCATCAAAATCAATGTGCTAAGATAGTTAATATGACTAACTAAAGAGTCATTATTTCCAGTGATCAGTAACTAAGGCAGATATTATGACTAAGGCCATTTCCGTACTTGACTGTTGTATTCCACTTTCAACATCCTATGGAATCCTCAAAGGCCTCTTCCTAAACTGCAAACCCCAGGATTCCATAGGATGTTGAAAGTGGAATAATAGCACTATAACAGCCTAGTGTGGAAATGACCTAACTTAAGACAAATTATTTTCAATGATGACTGCATACAGCTTTGTAATGTGGATAAACATAATTACGATTGCACATCATAACTACTAACAGTATCCATCATTCCATCATAGCCATTAATAATGAATCTAATATTCTTGTACAAAAGAAAAAGTATAGACTGAAAGATAATTGCCCTTAACCGAAAAAAATTATCGATGCCTTTAAATTAAACAACGTTACATTGTAAGTAACTATCAGTTTTCTAATTAACAGTAATTCTTAAGGAGTATTTTCATTGACTGCCTCTTGTAGGATGCTACAATTCGATAATATTTGTATCTTCCTGGTCTTCTCTAAGCTTAAGTTGGGTAATTTGACCACATAGACATTATTAAACATTATTTCTAAATAATTGGATCCCCCATGCAATGTTATAGCAACTCCAGAAATACTAGTGATAAGAACATTTATTACAGATTCTTGCAAATTTCTTGGGATCCCATCAGAGTTGTCCATACATATCTTCAAAGATAAGGAGGATGCCTCATATTTGGAAATGCATTTAGCCTTTCAGTAATTCCATCACTTGTAGAGTCATTTGCCTTTGATTTAGTTTAACACCAAAATGAATCTAGAATCATCCCATGTATTGAATGTATGCAGTTAGTAGTATCAATATATGCTTAAAAATCATTTTCCTTTAAATTAGCTGCCATGAAGTTACTTATCTCATTCTGGGGGGGGAAATACTCATTGTTCTTCTGTAATTTCCACCTCATAATCTCTTGCTATCTGACTTTAAACTTTTGAACCCATTCCCAATTTCTGAAGGAAGATATTATAAGCAGTGCTTATAAGTGTCCATACTGGCTGAAGGATTGTGGGAGTTGTAGTGCAAAAAGTAATTTTTCCAACCTCTGCTTGTAAGCCTTTGGAAGAAGTCCTTTTTGGATCATACGTGTCTTAGCAGACCCTCTAACAGGATTAGATTTCTGTTAACACAATTTATCAACTGTTCTTTAAAATATCTATTTGGAAAATTGAAATGGGGCAGTTTTAATACAGATATGGTATAGTCACACTGCAGTGCATCTCCATTATGGAAAAATTCCTATTTGAAATAAAAGTGGTTCTTTTTGCATTCTCTTCTCTTTTGCATTGTAAATTTGTGGGCAGGGGCTGTCTTTTTTGTTATGGTTTTTATCAATCTGAATATAAATTGTTCTGGAAGCCATTTTGAGAAAGGAACAAAGTAAAAATGCTTTAAACATATGCACATTCTGACTTGGGATAATATATGGCTCAATGCAGAAAATAGCTGTTGTTGTCAGCTGACCATTTATATGTAATCTTATGCCAGGGCATCATAAAAACTTTAACACAGGAGTGGCAACTTGTGGCTCTCCAGAGGTTGTTGGACTCTATCTCTCCTCAACCTCAGCACTATAGCCAAAGATGATTGGAGCTGGAGTCTAACAAAATTTGAGGATCACAGAATCCCTTCTCCTGCTTTAGCATAAGAGACCTCTTTTAACCTAGTTCAACCACAGAATCTCCTACCATGGAAACTTTGTCATTTATTGTCATTTATAGTTATTGCTCTAACTAGGAGGAGACTTTTCTAAGAACTAATTGTCTGTAGCAACTGTTTGTAAGGCCAGACTATAGAGTATTAACATTATACCTTCATTTCTCCCTCTTCCTTTTGATGGAGCATTGCACTAGGCATTCTGCACCATTTTTATTAGTAACAACATTAATTAAAGAAAAAATCTTTCTGAACTGTCATAATTTCATCAACATTTTATTAGCATAAGAAGAAGAAGTGAAAGACAAACAGAATTATAGGCAAATGACATTTTGCCTGCTGTTGTGTGAGGTCTAACTGGTAAAATTTTAGCTTCTTCCATTTTTGGAGATAATTAATCTTTTTCTTAATCACTGGACTATAATTGAAGTCAAGAAGGTCAGATACTCAATAGATTAATTTATGCCTTGGTACTAACTTGGTATTACCAAAACATTCTGTAATATCTCATGCTTTTCTTGGTGACAAAAAAGGCTGAGTTCTGCTTTAGCTTCCTTCAGTTTTATGATGCCTTCATTCAGTTTTATGCTTCTTTCAGCTTTCCCTTTTTCCTCAATTACTTGCAGTACAACAAATATAGATGGCACCAGGATGATGGAAGCTGTAGTTCAATACCTCTGGAGGTGACCAGACAAGGGAGACTATTTTGTCATATAACATATGGGAGCCTCTGGATTCAGTTCAGATACTGATTTGACAATTCAGAAATTGCTATTTGGTCCAGACCAATTGGACCCATTCACCCCAATCTATGCACTGATTCCAAATTAAGATTTGGGAATCTAAATCATTGGTTCTCTCACTGACTTGCACTAGGAAATAGAATACCTAAAGCTTTTCTTTTCTCCCCGCAAAAGTACACAAAATTCGGAGATATGGTAGCTCCTAAAGAAGAGATTAATGTGCCCAATTGTAGGAAGTACAATTGTGGCAGGGATTTTTTTAAGTATGCTTTTTTCCAAAAAAAGTTTTAAAAATCCATGTTTACTTAGTTGAATGATCAACTGTGTAATTCACATTTCTTTTTTGCTTGGTATTCACACTGAAGGCTATGGGTAAGAGCCTCTAGATCTGACTAGAGTATGCAGAGCTGTATTCACTTAATGCATGCAAACTCTCCAACTGTCCTGATTTAGCACTTTTGCAGCTGCTTTTAAAATGAACAGGTTGCTTACCTGTAACTGTGGTTCTTCGAGTGGTCATCTGTGCCCTCACACACTAGGAGCTTTTGTGCATGCGCGGTACTGTTCGGAAAATTCTAGAGCTTAGTAGCTTGGTGGGAACCCCTCCCCCATGCCCCTACTGGGCATGCTCAGCCCACCGAGCAACGGTCTCCCTTCAAGTTCTAAAGTCCGCTGATAAGGGATCTGAGAAAGAGGGGATGGCTGGGCAGGCGTGTGTGAGGGCACAGATGACCACTCGAAGAACCACAGTTACAGGTAAGCAACCTTTTCTTCTTCTTCGTGGTCTCTGTGCCTCACACACTAGGAGATTTTGTAGCTTACCAGAAGGACGGTGGATCAGATCCTAGAGTATGGAGGCCAGCACCGCTCATCCAAACCGGGCATCTCTCCGGGACCGGCAGTCCAGTTGATAGTGGCACACAAAGGTCAATGGCCTGGACCAGGTCGCCCCTTGACAAAGTTCTTGCAGGTCCACACCTCTCAGGAGGGCTGCTGAGGATGTCACAGCTCTGGTGGAGTGGGGCTGAAGCAGGGCTGGTGCAGAGTGCTTGGCCATCTTGTAGGCAAGCAAGATAGTCTGGGCCACCCACTTAGAGAACTTCTGGGTGAACACCTTGTGGCCTCTGCAACGCTGACCATAGCAGACAAACAGGTGTGGGGTCTGCCTGAAGGTCGCAGTCCGCTGGGTGTAAAAAGCCAAGGCCCGACGGACGTCCAAAGAGTGGAGGGACTGCTCCAGAGGCATCGTCAGGTTCGGGTGAAAGGTCGGTAAGATGATGTCCTGGTTAAGGTGGAAGTGGGACACCACCTTAGGCAGGAAGGAAATGTCCAGGTGAAGGACTATCTTGTCCCGATGGAACACCAGAAAAGGCTCATCGGCTCGCAGGGCTATCAGCTCACTGGCCCACCTGGCAGAGGTAACAGCTACCAGGAAGGCCATCTTGATGGTGAGGAGCCTGTCATCGGCAGTGGCCATGGGCTCGAAGGGCGGTCACATGAGCTGGGAGAGGACCAGGGACAGCGACCAGGGCGGCAGCGGCGGTGATACCGGCGGGTATAGATGTTGAAGCCCCTTCATGAACTGCTTCATGGTGGCATCCTGGAAAAGCACTGCCGATGGAGAGCCTCGAGGTTGGTAGGCGATGATGGCGGAGAGGTAGACCTTCAAAGAAGGAAATGCAAGTCCTTGCTGTCGGAGGTGGAGCAGGAAGCGGAGCACGGTACCAAGACTGACAGGCAATACCGGCTCGCCTCGCGTCTCAGCGAAGGTCACGAACCGCCGCCACTTGTAGGCGTAGTCACGGCGGGTCAACTCCTTCCTGGCCACAGTCAAGATGTCCTGTGTGGTAGGGTCGTCTAAGGCGTTATCCTCCACGCGTGCAGGGCCAGGAGCGGTAAGTCGGGGTGGAGAACGCGACCGTCCGAGTGGGACAGCAGATCGTGTGCTGTAGGTAGCCTGAGAAGTCGACCCCGAGTGGCCTCAAGCAGGGGCACGAACCAGTGCTGCCTCAGCCAGTATGGGGCTACGAGGCAGCGTCGGCTCAGTCCTCCAGGATCTTCTCGACCACTCAGCCAAGGAGGGGAAACGGTGGGAAGGCATAGAGGAGCCCCTCGGTCCACTCGAACTGGAAGGCGTCGCCGAGAGATTCCGGTCCCCAACCGGCTCTCGAGCAGTACCGGCGACACTTCGCGTTCGATGCGGTGGTGAAGAGGTCGATCATGGGCTCGCCCAGCATTCCCGTATCGTCCGGAACGCCTCGTCCGAGAGGGACCACTCATGGTGGGAAGAGGTGTCCCTGCTCAGGGCATCCGCTGTGGTGTTCTCCTGGCCAGCCAGGTGGATGGCAATAGGGTGGACCTGAAGTGACACACACCATTCCCAGAGTTGGAGAGTGATGGTGAGAAGTGTGGTGGAGTGAGTCCCTCCCTGTCTGTTGACATAACAGACGGCCGTCGTGTTGTCCGTCAAGATGAGGACTGTATGCCCAACGACAAGGTTGCAGAATGCCCTCAGAGCTTTCCAGATGGCAAGGAGCTCGAGGGCATTGATGTGGAGCTTGGTCTCATCGCCAGTCCAGCGTCCCCGGACTCTGAGGTTATCGCAATGCGCTCCCCACCCGAAGAGGGAGGCATCCATTGTGACCATGAGTCGAGGAGTTGGTTGCCGGAACAGCATCCTCGACAGAAGGTGGCAGTAGGAGAGCCACCATAGCAGGGAGTGGTGTACCTGTGGCGGAAGTCGAAGTTGCAGCCCCTGGTCGTCCCTGAGCGGGTTGAAAGCTCTGACGAACCAGTGTTGGAGCGGGCACGCTCGAAGTCTTGAGAGGTAAGTGACAGTCATGGTGGAAGCCATGTACCCAAGGAGCTGCTGGATCTTCCCCGCCGATATCATCAGGGCATCGAAGGAGTAGACGCAGCCCGGCGGAGGGTACGGGCTCGCTCCAGGGGCAGGTAGGCCTTGGCAGAGACTGAGCCTAGAGTCGCTCTGATGAAGTCGACCATTCTCGCCAGCTCAAGGTGGGACTTCTTTGGGTTGACCCAAAGATCCAGACGGGTCAGGAGGGACAAAGTCCGGTGAATGTCCAGGTACAGCTTGCGTTTGCAGGATGTGACCAACAGCCAATCGTCGAGGTACGGGAAGATGGATACGCCCTTCATCCGCAGATCGGAGACCACTGGGGCCATGCACTTCATGAAGACCCTCGGTGCAGTGGACAGGCCGAACGGCAGCACCTTGTATAGCGGATGCTGTCGATCGCAAACCGGAGGTATCTCCTGTGCTGCGGACGGATGGAGATATGAAAATAGGCATCCCGCAGGTCCATGGATGCAAACCAGTCTCCTTGGCGAAGGAAAGGGAGGATCGTCGACAGTGTGACCATCTTGAACCTCCTGGGGCGGATGTACTCGTTCACCCCTCTGAGGTTCAGAATGTGTCGCAAGGTCCGGTCTGACTTCGGTATGGTAAAGTACCGGGAGAAGAAGCCGGTGGTAGTGGCTGAGGGCGGGGCCTCCTCGATCGCTCCTTTCTGCAGGAGGAACTGGATCTCTTCCAGCAGTGCCGGGCTGGCCTGAGTGGAATAGAAAGCACCTCGCGGTGGAATACTTGAGAACTCGATGGCGTAACCAAGACGGACGATGGTGAGAACCCAATAGCCCATGGTGATTGAACGCCATTCGGTGAGGTGTTTGGCCAGGCTGGGATGATCTTTCAGGGCTGCTGGCAGATGGAAGGTTGGCTGCGGAGGTGTCCTGCGCGACGCATTAAAAGCGGGACTTGGTCCCAGACGACGACTTTTTGGACGAAGTCTGGCGGCTTCGCGTGGGTTGTCATGAGGAGGACGCAGTGGAGGTCCGCGACGGTGGCTGGAAGCTTGACGATGATGACCGTCGCCAAGTGGGTCAAGAACCAAAGCCGCGGCAGGACTGTCTGAGGCCTACAGATCCCCATCTTCTTGGCCGTTAGCTGTACCTTGACGATGTGGTCCATGGCCTCATCAGTCGACACATTGAAGAGTCCCTTGCCATCAAAGGGGAGGTCGTCAATATGTTTATGGGTATCCTCTTGGAGGCCCGACGAGCATAGCCAAGCGTATCGACGCAAGGCTACGGAGCCCACCATGACGCGGGTGGTGACCTCGACGGAGTGCCTGGAGGAGAGGATTTGCTGGTTGGCGAGTGCCACCGCCTTGGTGTAAAACTGGTTGGCACTTGCCCTGCTCTCCTCTGGAACAGTGGACAAGAGAGGGAAAAACTTGTCCAGCAGGCTCCAGAGATCGCCGCCAGGCAAGCCTGGGTATTTGTCACCCTGGCTATCAGGGAGGAGGCTGAATAGAATCTCCTCCCGAAGGTTTCGAGGTGGCGTCCTTCTCTGTCTGGTGGAGTCGTGTGGGTCCTGGTCCCTCCCTTGGTCTGGGCAGACTCAACAACCACAGAGTTGGGCAGAGGATGGTTGCACAGGAACTCGGCATCCTCCCTCTGGGTCCTGTAGAGATGTTCGAGCCAGTACAGTATCAGCTGGGCGGAGGTCGGCTGGGCCCATGGATGTTTCAGGGCCTCCATCAGGGCGGGCAGGAACAGGAGTGGAGCCATCAATGGCGGACGGGTGTCCACGTAGTGGAAAACCAGATCCTGCACCGCCGGCCGCCGCCACCTTTAGACCCAAAGCTGCTGACATCTGGAGAAAAATGTCTGAGAACTGTTTGACATCCTCTGGCGCCAACTCTGGTGCTGGGTCCCCGAAGGCCAGGGGCGGGGACTCATGCGACTCAGCATCGACTCCTTGGAATCCGACTCGTAGTCCTAGGAGGATGCCATGGAGGATCTGTCCGGCGATCTCTCAGCCGACACGTGTCGGGATGGTACCGACAGGGTGACTGTCGGGGCGGCAGTGGTGGTATGCTTGGCCGGCAGAGGCATCATGTCGGTCGTCCGAGCTGGAGCGGCCCTCATCGGAGGAATCACCGTAGGCACCGGGCATTGTATTGCCTGGGTGACCGTGGCAGCAGCAGTCATGGTATGTGGCGGGACAGCCTCCGAAGTCGGGTGGGACACTGTAGAGGTGACCCATGGAGGTGGAGAGCCCACTCGGTAGTGAGGTGTGCATCAACGGTGATGTGGCGATCTTTAAGGTGAATGCGATAGTGAGCGCTCACGCCGCAAGTGGTAATCTCCATGTGATGGTGAGCGGGAGTGGCGATACAGGGACCGCTGCCTCACATCGGGATGGTACCGGTACTGGTATGAAGGCGCGTAGGACCGGTACAAGGCCGGGTCTCTCCAGGTCTGCTCCTGCCCGTACCTCACGGTGTGAGAGGCGGAGGAATAGGGCGAGTCTCGGGAGGGTGCCGACTATCCCAGATAGGTTTCCCGATGGCATGGGGAAGGCTGTCTGACCCTGCACTCCGGATAGGCTTCACCCCGTTCCAGATAGGGTTCCCTACGTTCCGGGTAGACCTCCCAATGGTGTGGGGAAGGCTGTCTGTCCCTCCGTTCCGGTATCGGGGAGTCTCTTCTACCCTTGGAACCTCGGTGGTGGTGCGAGGCCTGGGGAGCTACCAGAACAGCCTCCGGGTGGGCCGCCATTTGAGGGCGTCCAGGTGAATCGGGGTGTGCCGCCGAGCCAGAAGTCTCTTCAGTATTGGAAACCTCCAGGACCTCCTGAGGTTCCAATTCTTCTCCAGGGTCTTCGAGGAGTTGGGTCGGAGGGGACTGGGAGGAGCCGGCCTAGCCAGAGAACCGTGCTTCTCCTTCCTCCTCTTCTTCTTCTTCTTCTCCTCCTTTTCCTGCTCCAGAGGTGCAGGAAGTTTTCACTGAGCTGCTGTCGCGTCTTCAGAGGCTTGGCACCCTGCGAGCCCGCTGGGGCCTCCCTCGAAGCCGACAAGATCTTGGGGATCTTCGGCAGGGCTGATGAAGAAGCCTTATGCAACGGTACTGAGCCCGGTACCGTTGACGTGGTCGGGTCGGCAGCCGCCAATTCCGATGGAAGGGTGGTCACAGGTCGGCTCGAAGTAGGTTTGGATATCCTTGAGACGGATGGAGCTGCCTCCTGTGCTGACAGAGACTGCTCCCAGCAGAACGACTTGAGGCAGGCCAGACGGTTCCTCAGAGTTTGGGAGGTGAAGTCTCTGCAGATTGGGCAGGCTTTGGTGTTGTGGGCCTCGCCCAAACACAGGAGACACTAGCTGTGCCCGTCGGAAAGAGCAACCTTGCAACCACACTTCTCTCAAGGCTTGAAAGGTGCTGACATAGAAGTTGGAAGACAGAGAAGAGAAGAAACGACGAGTTGAAGATGAAGATGAGACGAAGACAAAGATGAAGACGAAGGGGGGGTGACAAGTCGGGGATTAGAAGTCCCAGAAGAGCGGGGACAAATCACCAAAACGACAAAGCCAGTCTGAAATCCAAAGACAAATCCTAAATCCAATATCCAAAGTCGAAAAAACCAGAAGAGACTTGCAACAAGGCCAAGGAAACAGCAACCAAGCTCAGAACCTCCGTACGTGACGGCGGACGAGAAAGAACTGAAGGGAACTGAAGGGAGACCGTTGCTCAGCAGGCTAAGCATGCCCAATAGGGGCATGAGGGAGGGGTTCCTGCCAAGCTACTAAGCTCTAGAATTTTCCAAACGGTACCATGCATACGCAAAAGCTCCTAGTGTGTGAGGCACAGAGACCACGAAGAAGAAGTCCTTGTTTCTCTGTCCTCCTTTTGCTTTCCTGTTTTTTCTTAGCTTACTTAATTTGCTGTAAACTGAGTTCAAAGTAAAAAAGTCCTTTGCACTCAGTTGACTCTGAAGAGGAAGAGGGGAGGATGAGTGAAATCTTGCCATTCTGAGCGGGCTCAGGCAAAAGCAAACGGCTGCAGCCTCTCCTACCCTGTATGTTCTTTGTCAATAATAACTTTTGCCTCTTGACCACATGTCCTAGTTTTTGTCTGTGAAATATTGGAGGCTATATGCAAGACCACAGAAGACTGAACCTCCATGCCCCCAAATGGCCTCCTTAGAACACCTATGACCATCTCATGCAGGGGAGAGAACGTCAGACTGCAACCCCCAACAGGTCTGGTTAAGTAGCTACTGGAAAGGAATGCTGGGAGATGCATTTCAATGGCCTCTGGAGGGTTGCCTGATTCCTACTCCTGATTTAGTGTTATAAAGTTGAAATACTGCACTGCTACTGTATAGCCTCTTGTTCAAGGTGCGTAACTCATTTGGTCAAATCTGAAGCCAATCCAGATTAGGTCCATATTAGGATCTAGAGCGGATTGATCTGGGCCAAACTTGGCTGGAACAATTTGAAGATTCTTATATCAAAAATATGGATGGAGGGGATGTCTCCAGAATGACCATGTAAGGAAAACACAGTGGTGGGGATAAAGGAAGAAAAAGGAAGCTGGACATTGCTTATTGAAAGCTCTAGCTTCCAGTTTGGGGCAAAATATAGTTTTTTGGTGGTTCTGTTACCCTGTGAACTGGGGGTCCCAGGAGGGGCGCCAAAATAACCAAACAACAATTACGCAAGATGGGGAAATTAACTGGAGCACTCACTTTAAGCTAACGAGAGGCAGGGTAACTTAGCGGGGATCTTGTAACCCTATGTATACAGGGTCAGGCTGAGTCAAGAAGCACACCAAAATATGAAATTAACTGTGATTTTGTTAAATACAGGCAAACAGTGTATGCAACACACTCACACAAGTAACTATAGAAAACAAAGGTGTTAGCGGTATAGCAGGATTTTGAGAGGGTTTGTTGAAGTGGGAGATACTATACCTGCCCAAAGCCAGGAGTAGATCAATGAAGAGGTCCGTAGATGCACAGTCTTGGACAGAGACCGAGGGGAAAGCTCAGCGGACGCAGCAGCAGCAAGGCGGGATGGAGGCACAGAGCGATCCAAGGAAGCTCTCGGAACTGGGGGGTTTTATAGGGAAAATATGACCATGGGCTAGTATGTACTTGGGAGAGAACAATGAGGTTTGCGCGAGAGACAATGTCTCCGAAAGGTCAGAATTTAACATGATTGAGTTAAGTCCGAATTGACAATGGAATGGCCAGTATGCAGATGCAGCTCGCCTGGGCAGTTGAGCTTCTAGTTTGTCAGGGTGCCTGCTCGGGGCAGGGGGCTCTTTGTATTAGCGTGCATCCCTAATGAAGTGTTTGTCTAGGGAGGTCTCCTAAAGCAAGATCTGGCTGAGTCTGGCTTGCCTAGGTGGAGAAAAGAATGTACGGCAATTAATAGCCATACCTAGCTCCGTGCTTGTTTGGGGCCCTCACAAACACTTGGCTGAGGGTGACAAAATGAGGCCGAATTGTGATATCAAAGCGATATCTAATATCTACCGAAGCCAGGCCAGTTCACTGTGACAACAGTTCAATGCTGGTTCTTTTAAAAAAAAATATGGGGTGCAATTGTGTTCCCTCCAAACAGGTGTTCTTCTAGCACAAAACCAGTGACATCTGGTGAAGCAAGTGGTGGTAGGGTGCTCACACTGAAAATAGTGAGGATAGGTATCTTCTCAGCAGTGACTAGGATGAAAACCATATTGTGCAAGTCCTTCTGCTACAACTACTTGAACTGTAAATAAAGCCCAATGAGCCATGATTTCTCTACGAATTTGGATAGAATTTGTCTGCTTGAAATTCCTCAAAATGTGATACTTTTAAAAGGCAAGATTATTAAATTTGTTTATCTCTGATGAAGACTTGAACACCTGTATGTGTCAGTGTTGGTGTCAAGTGGGACTTGAACTCACAGTTGGCAGATACCCCTTGTGGATGCCAAGTGGGACTTGAACCCACTTGGCATCCACAAGGGGTATGTGCCAACCCACAGTTGGTAATGGATACCCATGAGATGGGACTTGAACCCTCTCCAAAATTGTTAGGGTTATTGGTGATGCAGGTGGGACTTGAACACCCCTCCCAATGGTTGGAGCCAAGTAAGACATGAATGCACAATTGGCAGTTACCCCTAAACCCTAGAAAAACATGTGGGGCCAGACCTAAAATATTAGGTCTGCACAGACTACCTTGAGTGGTCTACTACCCTGAGTAGCCTATGCAATTGCGGGTGAGCTCTGAATCAGCCTGGAAAGATCCTCAAGTTTGGCCAAAGGGATTTTCTCCCCTCAGCAAGAACACAATCAAAACTACTTCTTACATGAGCAAAGAGAAGAACCCTTTATTGAAACAAGGTAGGGGTTAAATAGGTTTGAGATGACAATGATCTCATAAAGCATACAGCACATGTGCAAGAATATTTGCTTTCCGAAGACTAGAATTCTGATACGTGGTTGATAATATGGTAACATCTGGTTAAGAATCAACAATGAACCCTGTATCACACACACATTCGCTCCACAGTGAAGTGTAAGAAATATAATTACAGAGAATGATGGGAACCCAGGCTGAGAACCTAGGCATTTTGCTTTGCCAATTAAGGTCAGCCTAATTTTAAGTAGGACAAGAGGCTGACCACAGGATCAGTCCTTAAAGTTGATTGGAATTCAAAATGGAGGAACTTTAGTTAAGCAAATACAAAGAGACAGAGAAAGAGTTTCTTTAGCTTAGACATTTAAGTAGACAATACCCTCTGTGAATTAAACTGTCCAAGATGCTGAATCTCCAAACAGCCCTGTGGAGTAGACCAGCAAAAAACCTGGAAAACACTATCTAATTTGTCTGTATTCCTTTACTGCTTACACTAGAAACTGGAGGACTGAAAGAAAATTTCATCGGGGGGCAATATTATTTGGGAGCAGCACCTTCATTTACCTCTCATTTGTTACACCCCTGGAAGAATGTGTAAATAAAGTTCTTCTTCGTGGTCTCTGTGCCTCATACATTAGGAGATTTCGCGCCTGCACGGTAGCATTCGGAAGATTCTCAAGCTTAGTAGCTTGGCAGGAACCCTCCCCATGCCGGTACTGCGCATGCTCAGCCCGCCGAGCAACGGTCACTCCTCAGTTCTTTCTTGTCCACCGTAGCGAACAGAAGGTTCTCTTCTGGCTTGTACTTCTTGGCATTTTTTCTTCTCGTTTTTTTGACTTGGATTACGGATTTTGGCTTATGATTTTGGACTTCGGACTGGCTTCTGGTATTTGAACCCCCTTTTACCCCCCTTTTTTCTCTCTTCGGACTTTCTTTAATCTATGTCGGCGCTTTTTAAGAGCTGCGTCTCTTGCGGATGGAAGGCCACTTTATCAGACAGGTACCGTGAGTGCCTTTTCTGTTTGGGTGAGGCCCATAACGTTCAGGCCTGCCCTGTTTGCTGGCAGTTCACTCACCAAACCCTTTGCAGCCGCTCGGCGAGACTAAAGTCTCATTGTTGGGAAGAATCCTTGCGAGCACAGGAACTGTCTGTGACTAGCGTGGTGATGGCGGAGAAATCGACCCGCCCAGTGACCATTCCGTCGACAGTGTCGGCGGCTGCCGCTCCATCCACTTTGTGGGTACTGGGCTCGGTACCAACCTCGAAGCTTCCGAGGATTCTGAAGCTATCGGCTCCTCCGATTCGCGAGGAACCTGCCGGCTCGCAGGTCTCGGCCTTCTCCAAGCCCTTGACATCAGCCCAAAGGAAGCATCTTCCTACCCAGGACGTCGGAAAGGAGGAGGAGAAAAGGAAGAAAAGGAAGGAAAAGAGGCGTTCCCCTTCAAAAGAGTCACGCCTCCGCCTACCCAGCTCACTGGGGATCCAGAAGAGCATTCGGACCACCAAGAGGTCCTTGAGGTGTCGGACAAGGAGCAGGCCGTGGAGGTCCTGCCCTCGGAACCGCCCGAGTTAACGGCTGCGGTTACCCCGCCGAGTCACCGTACATCGGTCGACCGCAAGGAAGAGGTTGTGGCCCGACATCGGTCTTCACCCAGTCACCTGCCAGCCTCTAGACAGAGCGAGTCCCGCTCTCCCGAGCAGAGAGCCAGGCCTCCATCTCCCCGCCACGGGGAGATGTGCCTTGAGAGAGTCCACTCTGGGGACTCGGTGTATACCTCCGCCTCCTGCCTTGGTAGGTACAGCCAGGAGCACCTCTGGCATGAGCACCTGGGATCCTACTATTCGTACTCCCCATCGTACAGGCATAGGTACCACCCAGACGTACAGTACTGGTTACCATGGCATCGATCCCGCTCGCCCTCCAGGAAAGCCTACCGCTCCCTCTACAAGAGGTTGCCAAGCCGATCGCCCTCTCACCGATCGATCTCGCTGCGCCACCAGAGGTCTAAGGAGCCCTCACCCCGCTACAGGACAGTGTCGCCTCCCCCGAGGACAACATTGACTGCGACGTCTGCTGTGCCTCAAGCCACCTTGGCACGAGCGACGCGGGCGATGACGTCGATGACACAGGCTGTTCACCGCCCTCGGCCTGCAGTGGTGCCCATTGAAGTCACACTGATCCTGGCCACGACATCGTCTGCGGTACTGGTGCTGTCTACTGCTCCAACGGTGACCTTGGCTCTCTCCCCCTGCAAGCCATCTGCAGAGAAGTCAGTGGAGAGATCTCCGACCCCTTTGTCAGGACCCTGGAACTCCAGGACACAAGCTCTGAGTCTGAGCCAGAGGCCCTGGAGCCTGCTGCACCAGCACAGCCCACTCCCGAGGCTGCCCCAGGCACAGAGCCCTTGGCCCCAGTAGTCCCAGCAGCAGAGCCAGGGCCTGCCCCAGACCCAGCCAAGCCAGAAGAGTCAGATAGTGAGATTCAAGAGCAGGTGCCTACTTACCAGCAGCATCGGGAGCAAAAGAGTGCTCTCAGGAGGTCAGAACGTTTAAATAGAAAACGCCAGGCAATCAGGGTCCAGCTGCGATAACACCTGGAGGAGTGATCTGCCTATAAAAGCAATCACTCATCCTTGGGTCTTTTGTCGGCTCACAACCGTCCATTCTGGGGGGAGTGCTTGTTGTGTATCCTGGATCCCAGCTTGGCCTCCTGAAACGCTGCCCGACCTGCTGGAACGTCGCCACCTCTTGATCTCAGACTGGCTCTGGTAACTTTTCCGTTCGAACAGACATTGACTGTGTGCTCGCTTGGCTGTGACGTAATAGCCAGGGAGTCTCCCTGCTGCCGGTATTTACTGCTATTTTTCCTGTTCTGCTCTGCTGAAGTAACGCCCTTTAATTTATTCCCTGCCTTATCTGCAAGAGACCTGTAGCCGGCTCCCTTGGCTGCTCGCCAGGCCTTGGCGTTGACACCCTTCTTCGGAGTCATATGAGTCCAACTCTGACTCTGAGGACTCTGTCTTCCCACGAGTCGCCTCCATTGGCTTTCGGGGAACCGGAACCAGAGTCAATACCGGAAGACGTTCGGCAGTTCTCCGCGATCCTTCTACGGATGGCCATGGCCCTCAGCCTGAAGGTTGAAGAATCAGCTCCAGTGGCGCACGATCCCATCTTCCAGTACCTGGAGACGCGCCCGCCATCCACTGCGCCATTGCCTTTTCTGCCGACATTACTGGATGCCCTGAAACAACCCTGGGCAAAGCCAGCCTCAGCTCAGCCGATTCCACACTGACTTGAGCATCTCTACAAAACCCAGAGGGAGGACATGGAGTTCCTCTTCAGTCATCCGGTCCCAAACTCCATTGTAGTAGAATTGGCTCAGACCAAGGGTGGTAACAGAGCACACACAACTCCACCGGACCGTGAAGGCCACAAGTTCGACATCTTTGGCAGGCGGTTTTACTCTTCCTCCTCTCTCGTGGCCAGAACTCTGAACATGATGGCCTGTCTTGCGGTGTACCATGGTAACCTCCTGGACCGGTTTGCCCCGCTCCTCGCGAATCTACCGGAGGACTCCCGCGCAACTGCCACACAGCTTTTCAATGAGGCTGTGGCGGTCTCGAACCAACAGATCGCCTCCTCGAGGCATGCCGTGGAGGCTACCTCAAGGGTGATGATGGGCGCAGTTGCCCTTCAACGACACACATGGCTGCGTTCGTTGGGGCTCCAGGAGGACAGCCGCAAGAGGATCGAGGACCTCCCATTTGATAGCCAGGGACTGTTCCATACCTCAACGGATGAGGCTATGGACCACCTCGTCAAGGCCCGACTAATGGCCAAGAAGATGGGCATCAACCAACCGCCCCACTCTCGCCGTAGCTTCGGTTCCCAGCCATCCTGGCGTAGGTCCTCCTCCTCCTCCACATACCAACCACGGTCCCCACGATCGTCTGCATCCCGGCCGTTCACTTCATCTACCGCACGGAGAACTCTTTGAAGACACCCATCTTCCTCTTCCAAGAAGTCTTCGTCTGAGACAAAGCCCCAGTTTTGATGTGCTGTGCAGGTCGCCACCGATACCAACCTTCGCCCTCCCAGCAGCCCTAGAAGATCAGCCAAGCTTGGCCAGACACCTCGCCGAGTGGCGGAAAGTCACTACAGACTCTTGGGTACTTACCATCGTCCGTCTTGGCTACGCCATAGAGTTTCAAGATATTCTACTGCGAGGAGTCTACTACTCCACCCAGGCCAGCTCGGTACTGCTGGAAGAGATCCAGTCCCTTCTACGAAAGAGCAATCAAGGCATTTCCGTCCTCAGCCAAGACCCCTCAGCTTCTTCTCAAGGTACTTCACCGTACCAAAGACGGACAGAACCCTGCAGCCTATCCTGGACCTCAGAGGGGTGAACGACTACATCTGCCCCAATAGGTTCAAGATGGTCACGCTACCCTCGATCCTGCCTTTCCTTCGACGAGGGGACTGGTTCGCCTCCATAGATCTTTGGGACGCTTACTTCCACATCCCCATTCATCAGCGGCACAGACGATACCTGCAGTTTGCGGTCGACAGCACCTGTTACCAATACAGGGTGCTCCCATTCGGATTCTCGACTGCGCCCAGGGTCTTTACCAAGTGCATGGCCCCCGTGGTGTCATTCCTGCGGACAAAGGGTGTCTCGATTTACCCCTACCTCAACGATTGGCTCTTGGTGGCATCCTGCAAACAGAAACTCTACAGGGACATACATCGGACACTTACGCTTCTCACCCGTCTCGGACTCCAGGTCAACCCCAAGAAGTCCCATCTCGAGCCCACGACTTCATCGGGGCGACCCTGGATGCGGTATTGGCAAGGGCGTACCTACCGATGGACCGGGCGCGGACGCTTCGTTGGGCAGTGTCTACCATCTTCCGTGCTCCATCAGTAACAGCAAGGAGAATCCAACAACTCCTCAGGTACATGGCCTCGACAACCGCCGTGACTTACCTCTCCAGGCTTCGCACATGACCGTTTCAGCACTGGTTTGTTCAGGTCTTCAATCCACTCTTGGACGACCAGGCACACCGTTACCAGCTACCTCTACAGGTGCACCAGTCCCTGCTGTGGTCACCTCCTGTCGGGTATGCCGTTCCGGGAGCAGAACCCAAAAGTCACGGTAACGACAGATGCATCCCTCTACGAGTGGGGAGCACACTGCGGCGACCTCAGAGTCTGCAGCCGGTGGATCAGTCACAAGACCATTCTCCAACGCCCTCAAACTCCTTGCCATCTCGAAAGCTCTACGGGCATTTCAACACCTTATCACAGGCCACACAGTGTTGATCCTAACAGACAACACGACAGCGGTCTGCTACGTCAATAGGCAAGGAGGGACTCATTCAACCACCCTCCTCAACATTGCCCTCGACCTCTGGGATTGGTGCGTCTCACTCCGGATCCATCCGGTGGCGGTTCACCTGGCCAGGCAGGAGAACACCCCAGTGGACGCCCTCAGCAGGGACACCTCATACCATCATGAGTGGTCCCTCTCCAGCGAGGCTTTCCAGATGGTTCGGGATCGATGGGGCGAGCCGACGATCGACCTCTTTGCCACCAGCCAGAAGGCGAAGTGTCATTGGTACTGCTCGAGGGCCGGCCATGATCACCACTCCATCGGCAACGCCTTCCAGCTCTGGTGGAACGAGGGAGTCCTCTACACGTTCCCTCCGTTCCCCCTCCTGGGCCAGGTGATATTGAAGCTCCTTGCGAACCGAGCAGACATCATTCTCGTGGCACCGTACTGGCCGAGGCGGCACTGGTTTGGCCCCCTGTTCAAGGCCACCCGCGGACGGATTCTCCGGTTTCTGACAGTACCGGACCTCCTATCCCACTCCAATGGTTTCATGCTTCACCTGGACCTGCCGCTCCTGGCCCTCCATGCCTGGAGGATATCGCCTTAGACGATCCTGTCATCGGCAACGTCCTGACCACGACCAGGAAGGAGTCAACATGCCGCAATTACCACTACAAGTGGCGGCGCTTCGTGGCCTTTGCGGAGGAACGACGAGAGCCAGTATCGCCTGTCAACCTGCCTACAGTGCTGCACTTCCTCCTACACCTTCGGCAGCAGGGCTTGGCCTTCCCATCGCTGAAAGTTTACCTCGCCGCTATCGTGGCATACCAACCACCATGATCCCCATTGGCGGCTCTCTTCTGTCACGGTACCGTGAAGCAGTTTTTTAAGGGCCTGCAGCACCTCTATCTGCTGTCAACGCCAAGGCCTGGCAAGCAGCCTCAAAAGCCGGTTAACAAGTCTCTCGCAAATAAGGCAATAAATCAAAGAGTTTTCCGGGTGAACAGCAAATGAATAGATAAGGTAGCAGTAAATAAAAGTGCTTCTGGCAGCAAGGAGACTCCCTGGCTGTTACGTCACAGCCAGGTTCTCAGTGAACAGTCTGAGTTTGTTCAAGCAAGAGAAGTTACCAGGGCCAGTCCGAGATCCAAAAGAGGCGACATTCCAGCAGGTCGGGCAGCGTTCCAGGAGGCAAGGCAGGGATCCAAGACACACGACAAGCACCCCCCAAAATGAACAGTTGTGAGCCAACAAAGACCCAAGGTTGAGTGAGTGCTTTTATAGGCAGATCACTCCTCCAGGTGTTATCGCAGCTGGACCCTGATTGCCTGGCGTTTTCTATTTAAACGCTCTGACCTCCTGAGAGCACTCTTTTGCTTCCGATGGTGCTGGTAAGTAGGCACCTGCTCTTGAATCTCACTATCTGACTCTTCTGGCTTGGCTGGGTCTGAGGCAGCCCCTGGCTCTGCTGCTGGGACTACTGGGGCCAAGGGCTCTGTGTCTGGGGCAGCCCCTAGGGTGGGCTGTGCTGGTGCAGCAGGCTCCAGGGCCTCTGGCTCAGACTCAGAGCTTGTGTCCTGGAGTTCCAGTGTCCTGACACCCGCTGGTATTGCCGCCACTACCACCGTGGTCGCTATCGCTGGTGCTATCGCAGCTGACAAGACCACCCTTTGAACCCATGGCGACCGCAGATGACAGGCTGCTCACCATGAAAACTGCCTTCTTGGTGGCGGTCACCTCTGCTAGGCGGGCGGGAGAGCTGACAGCTCTGCGATCTGACAAGCCATACCTCCCACAGAGACAAAGTGGTCCTTCGGCCTGACATTTCATTCCTGCCAAAGGTGGTGTCTAACTTCCACCTGAGTCAAGACATCATCTTGCCCACCTTTTACCTGGACCTGACTACATCTTTGGAGCGTTCCTTTCACTCCTTGGATGTTCGTCGGGCCTTGGCCTTCTACAAGGACAGGACTGCCTCTTTCAGACAGACCCCGCACCTTTTTGTGTGCTATGGCAGGCATCGAAGAGGCCACAAAGTTTCCACCCAACGTTTCTCTAAGTGGGTGGTCCAGACTATTCAGCTGGTTTATGAGCTTGCCAAGAAGCCTCCACCAGCGTTCCTTCGGGCTCATTCCACCAGAGCTGTGGTGACATCTGCAGCCCTCCTATGGGGAGTCGACCTGCAGGAACTCAGCCGTGTGGCGACCTGGTCCCAGCCATCGACCTTCGTGTGCCACTACAGGCTAGACTGCCGGTCCCGTTGAGATGCTTGGTTTGGACGTGCTGTGCTGGCTTCTGTTCTGTAGGACCTGACCCACCATCCTACTGGTAAGCTACACCGTCTCCTAATGTATGAGGCACAGAGACCACAAAGAAGAAGAACAGGTTGCTTACCTGTAACTGTAGTTCTTCGAGTGGTCATCTGTGCCCTCATACATGCCCACCCAACCACCCCCTCTTTTTCAGGTCCCTTTTTCTCGGCGGACCAAGAACTGAGGAGTGACCATTGCTCGGCGGGCTGAGCATGCACAGTACTGGCATGGGGGAAGGGGTTCCTGCCAAGCTACTAAGCTCAAGAATCTTCCAAACACTACCGCACAGGCGCGAAAGCTCCTAATGTATGAGGGCACAGATGATCACTCAAAGAACTACAGTTGCAGGTAAGCAACCTGCTCTTACTTTTCATTTTTCTCAGATCATCCTCCTTCCATTCCTAACTTATGGATAGCTTCAGCATGTCACTCTGCCTTTTTTCTTTTCCAGAAGCTGAAGGGATGTATTTTTTCCCCCTCACAACAATCCTACCAGGTACTTTAGATTCAGAGAAAGTGACTGGGCCCATTTCTACACTACACTGTTATAGTGGTATTACTCCACTTCCAATATCCTGTGGAATCCTGGGGTTTGCAGCTTAGGGAGGGCGCTTTAGAGTTCTCAGCCAGGCAAAGTTGTGGACTGCAGTTGTGTGGTTGTGAAAGACTATGGCAAAGAATCTCAGGCTAAAGATGTCATTGAAGAGTACTTCAAGTGCAAGAAATGAACAAATAAAATATATTTGAACCTGGCAAAACAAAATAAAAATTCTCAGCCAGGGAGTTCTTTGGCCTCAGTAAACTACAAACTGGCAAGAGGCTGACTTAAAATTCACTCCTTTACTACACTTTGTAGGTGACTGAGAGAAGGTATCTGAACTTAAATCTCTTCCATGACAAACAGCAAGCCTCGTCCGACTGTACAGCAGTATATTCCAGTATAATAGCTATGGCAACCTCCTATGGAATCCTGGGATTTCCAGTTTCTGGAAGAGCTTTTAGAATTCTGAGGTCGGGAGCTTTAGTTCCTTACCAGACTACAAACCTTGGAACTCCATAGAATACAGTGAATTAAGATGGAGTAAATGGTATAACTGTGTAATAACAAAGGGTTCCTATCTGCTAGACCACACTGACTTTAAAGATACGAGGGGGATACTTCTGCGTACTGACAGCATAAATGCCTTAAGAATAATAAACGATGGTAACATCCGTTAAACGTCTATCAATAAACAACGCACAGAGCTTTCTATACGTTGCACCACTCTCATTGGCCCACCAAGACGTCCATCAAAACAATTTTTCTGCCTATTGGCTTGACGGGAAGACCTCCAGCTTAAATGGTGAAGTGGGAGTAAAGTTCATCTTGAATGTCTTTTGAACGCTCTAACTTTGCCTCCATTGGCTGGACAAACATCCCACCCACCCCTCTTTCGTTCTTCATTGAAGATTGGTCTGGTTACAGTGAGCCCCGCGCTGATTGGCCGAGCCGACTTTGAGCGGGCTGAGACGATGATTTCGAACAAGTTTTCAAGCATTTCCCTGCCGCCTTTGTTCGGCCTTCATTGCCTTTCCGTTAGCCGTTCAGCTGAGCCGGGCTGAGGGAACGCTTGTGGGCTGCCCGAGAAAGGCAGATTGCTGAGAGGCCGGCGCTTCAGTGCGTCCATCCATTTTCCTGCTTGCCTCTGTTTTCAATCCCTAAACAGCTCGGCAACGCGCTTTGTAACGTTTAAGCCCCGCCGCCGTGGCTGCGGCTCCTTCCTCCTCACGAAACCCCCCTCAGTTCGTCTCTACGCTGTTCTCTTCTTCCTGCCTCCTCTAAATCCGCTATGGATCTCGACGAATCCTTTTCTCCGCTCAAGGTAAGTCACTCATAAAGTCTCCCTCACTAATTTCTTTATTATTTTTCTCATATCCGTTCCCTCATCCCTTAAAAAAACAACAACCTAGTATTTTTAGTCGACGCCATCGCGGTTCCGCTCATCGCCCATCCGTTTGCTTTAACTTTTTACCTCAGCACAGACTTTTTTTTGCTTCTTAGAAGCCCATTTCGTCGGCCTTGAAATGGATCCATACTTTGAATAGGCCCGTATTTGGGTCGCAGGAGCACATGTTTATTACGCAGCCAGACGTAGATGAGGTTCCCCGTATGTGTCTCCACTTTTTGTGAGGGTTTTTTTTCTCGAAAGGATCTGATGGGTGGGAGGTGATGGAAGCCACAGCCAGTCAGAGCAGATGAGGGATGGGGACCCTCTGGCTTTCTAGATGTTCTTCCCTTCCAGTTCCCATCAGTCGCAGGCAACCTGGCTAAAGGATTTGCTCCCATCGTGTTGTAGTGTCTTCTTTTAGCTCCTTTCCCAATGAAACTAATCATTACTATTTTATTAAGTATCTGCCTCAGGCATCACTGCTTCCTGTTCGTTTATACACTGCAGCTGTTTGGTTATATTTTTACTGAAATTTCTTAGCTGAGTCCCACTGTGGATAATGTGCAGTTCTCCACCATGCACACCTCTTTAGAAATAGGTGTTTTTGTGACCCCCACAGGATGTTTCTGATTTACAATGTTTTGGGAGTCTGATAGTGCAGTGTCTGGTAGCTCAGCTGTGTGACATCTGACCTGGAGTTTTTGATCATGAAATAACTGCTGTAGAGATTGTGTTTGTGCTTCTTCCTTTTTTAATTCCCCTCAAATCTGCTGTACTTCTTAGTTTAGAAGGATTATGTCCCTAAAACGTAAGGAGCATGTGGATTTGTCTTGGATACTATCACCAATATGTTTATTCCAGTGTGCCATTGACCAGCTAGAAGTTTTTAGAGAAGCCCATAGCCCAGATGTCAAGGCAACTTGTATGTTTTAACTACGATAATCACAAGTATATTACTTCAAAACCTGGAGTTCCACTCTAGTGGTTGTACTTATTACTATCGTTAGTAGATCAGGACTATCTCTTTTCTCTTGTTCTATTCTTAGATTCAAATAAACATTTAGTAGACACTATGCTGGTTTGTATTTTCATTCCTTTAGAACCTTTTCTTAAAGGTACCCACCCAGCTGCCTCTTTCTTGCATACTGTTTCAAAACGATGTTTTTATTTTGTTTCCATTCAGACAGTGGATGCGAACCCCAAAGTGGGTAAGATCAAGAATGAGGATACCAAAAAGAGGTTGTCTGTCGAACGAATCTACCAGAAGAAAACCCAGCTGGAGCATATATTGCTCCGGCCTGATACGTATATTGGCTCTGTAGAACAAGCCACCCAGGTAATTAAAAAAAATTATTGAGGAAGATGGAGTAGAGAGAATGTGTTGCTCTAAAACCGAAGGAAGCTTTTTCAGATTGTTTTACTTATTGCCAAAGATGTGCTAACATCACAGCAAAGAGCTTGGCTATGTTGTTTTTGATTTTGAGGTGTAAGTGTGTGGTTTCTATGCAACCCCTCTTTGTAGCTTACAAATGTGGCATTTCATGCTGAATCCAGGTAGTTCACATGACAAACAGGAAAATGGTGATGCTGGCTTTTTGTGCTCACTTGAGTGAGTGACATAGGCAGAGGAAACTTACCTAGAGCTTTTCCTTGAAAATTTTATTGCATTATGATTGCCTGTTTCTGTCCAAAGCCTGAGATATTGCTGCCAGATGAGCCAAAGCTATGGCAGTTTTGTAGACAAGTTACTTTTTAATAAGACAAAATAGTTTACAGTTTCTGTATCCGTATTGCCATTGTTTTGTCTTTCCTTTCTCTCCCCGTTTTCAACTCATTTTCGGTACTGAAGACTATAGGCTCGCCATAAATTCACTTTATTAGAAAACAATGTTATGTAAATTAACTGCTTTTGATATAATGGAAATTTTTAACACTTGCTACTTTTTAAAATTATCTTTTTAGCAAATGTGGGTGTTTGATGAAGATGTAGGACTGAACTGCAGGGATGTCACCTTTGTACCTGGCCTGTATAAAATCTTTGATGAAATCCTAGGTATGTTGCAAAGAATTCTGTCCATAAAATAAATGTGTGACAAGAGCAACAAGGTGTTCATGGATATGTCTTTTAGTCCTACTTCGTGAGTGGGATGAAGTATAAAAGAATTACAATTTATGTTCAGGATAACTTGACAAACCTCTAGCTTAACCATATTCTCACTATGTGAATGCATTGCTTGTCCTCCATGACCTTGTTTTTTTAAAAAACCTGACTGTTGTTAACCAGCTGGAGTAACGAGCTGATTTCCAAAGTCAGGCTAGGGAATTAATTGATAAGTACTGGCTTCTTACCAAAAAAAACCCCCTATGATAGGGTTGCCATAAGTTAGAAATGACTTAAAGGCACACAACAACAACAAAAGATTGACTTTGCCGTTAACAAATTGCCTTTCTTTCTCCACTCCAGTCAATGCTGCTGATAACAAGCAGAGGGATAAGAACATGTCTTGCATCAAAGTTACAATTGACCCGTAAGTCTTGTTCACATTTTCATCTAGTATGTCTTAGCTTCCTCAAACATTGGTGTAGCAGAGATGGAGTAGAATATGCAGCAATCACCTGAATGTGTATTTTCACACTCCAGACATTAGTATTGCTCACCTATATTACTAGTATTTTGCTTTCTGGGCACTTGCACTTGTTTGAATGATTCTGTGTAGGTGGAGCACTGTTTCCAAATGTACTTGAATTTGTGGGAATTCTTCTGGTATCATGACCTCAGGAAAGCAATGATGTTGGCAGGTTGGCCATGGCTATGGACCTCCTAGGCGCTGAATCTTTTTATGGTAGAAGGAAAGTGTTTAAGATTCTCAGGTTTGGATGGCTGAACCTCCTTTTTATTTTTTAACTGAACTACCAGAAGTACCTGATTTCATGTAGATTGGAGCCGCTGATGGCTTAATTGACCAAAGCCTTCAAGGAAAGCAATGCAGCTGTCAGTAGGGCACATTTTGACCACCTATAAGTGAAGCCAGGGCTTTTAGGATGCTCAGGTATGTCTTCTGTCATAGTATACCCCTTCAGTCCCCTTAAGAAGAGTTTGCTTATTCTGCCCAAGAATGGGGGCAGATACCTGCCTCATAGCATTGCAGGAAGCCCTAAAACTTTATCCCTCAGATTACTCTTATTTTCAAACTATTGACTGAAAAGTTATATGATTATAGAGGTCTCAAACCTAGTGACAGAATATCGTGATATAGGCTTCAAACGCATGAATAATTTTAAATTAATGGTTAAAAAACCAAGTCTGCTTAGTATACACACTAACCTTCAGGTGTCTCTGTTTCATAGTTTTGAAGCTATGGTTCTGACATATCTTCTTTTTAACATACCTGTATTAATCATGAAGATACATAACTAGACAAAATGTAGGGAAATGTTGCTATTTAATCTTACTGCCGGACTGATGAAGAAGTATCTGCAAGTCAATTTGTATATTAAAACACTGCCATTTCTAAAATCTGGGGGAGAAAAACTTGAATCACAGCAAAGCATCCTTTCCAATAGAGATGAACTTGATTTTAACACCATAGCTGTAAACAACAAGCCTGAGAGTGGATGTGTGGCTATAGGCTGCTCTTCATTAAATGAAGTGTTTTAATTAGGGCCTGTGGAGACAAGAGATTTCTGAGATTATAAGGAATCAGTGCTGAATAAGTCTGTTTGAGTGCATGTGGCGTTAATTCCATTATCTGTAAGATTTTTTCTTTCTTTATAGGGAGAATAATACAATCTCTGTGTGGAACAATGGAAAAGGGATTCCTGTTGTAGAGCACAAAGTAGAGAAAGTCTATGTGCCAGCTCTTATTTTTGGACAGCTTTTGACTTCCAGCAACTATGATGATGATGAGAAAAAAGTCACAGGTTAGAAGAAATCTTATTAGAAGTGGTTAAGTAGCCTAGAAGTGACTCTGAAGCTTGAGAATACATCTTAAGATGCCAGCCCCTTTGAAAAACCTTAACTCTGTCTTTTCAGGGAATCTTCACTAGTTGGAGCTAAAGCTTCACAATTTGAAAGTTGAAAAACTGCTAGATGGGAACAATCCCAAAGTCAGTACTTGATTCCAGCATACCTTTGCCTTGGTGCTGCACTTCCATCCAGTAAATACCACTCATTAACACTGGTATCAAAGATCGATATTTAGTGGAAAATCTGCCTTTTGTCTACTGTTTCTCTATCATAGTGTATATGATGGGTATATAATTTAAAAATTGGCAATTTAACATGTATTCCCTAAACATTTGCAACTTATGTTTAATTGTTATTCCATTCCTGAAAGTAACACATTGGGGAGGAGTTAGATGGACTCTAGATACCATTAGAGTGCAGGAACTATCTCGCACAGTCATAGGCCATAGAGTCCAACATAATGCTCCAAGTTTCTGACTTCTGAGCTAAAGACAAAGTTAAGGAATGGGAGAGGAAGCTTAGAAAAGATATATATTCTTGGCACACCAAAAAGGAATAGAATGTGGATATTCCATACAGTTCTGTTTTGTCATGAGATTTGATATGAAGCAAAACCAAATTCATCTTTAAAGCAGCAGTTCTGCATGCTTGCAGTATTATTTGCAATAAACTCAGCAGGGTATTTTTCTGTGTAAACATGCTTAGAACTGGACTGTATACCTCCTACATTTTAGGAGTACAACTGCCTGTCATTAACTTGATTTGTTCTTTGCTGTTCCAGGTGGTCGAAATGGTTATGGAGCAAAGCTGTGCAATATCTTCAGTACCAGATTTACAGTGGAAACTGCATGTAGAGAATATAAAAAGCTCTTTAAGCAGGTATGGGTAACCTTGTAAGCATAATATTGATTCTGTCATTTTAGGATGCCCAAAGGCCATATTTGCTTTTTAAATATCAGCTTCTGAGTTTGCACTGCATTTTCTAGAGGTCTAGACACCATCTGGTCTGCAGTTTTAGCTGCTGGACTTGCACATCTTAAATACTGACTGAGAATTAGAATGTGACTAAGTTAAGAGAGCTGATCTTCCCAAAGTAGGAAATACCTGCCATAGCTAAAGAAATTCACCTTTGTCTTGATAGCTAAAATTTGTTAATTCATTTTTCTTCCTCAGACTTGGACTGATAATATGAATAAGGCTGGAGAAATGAAACTGCAGTACTTTGATGGTGAGGACTTTACCTGCATAACCTTCCAACCTGATCTGTCAAAATTTAAAATGACCACTTTGGACAAAGATATTGTGGCTCTAATGTCTCGCAGAGCTTATGATATTGCAGGAGCAACCAAAGATGTCAAAGTCTTCTTGAATGGAAAGAAGCTACCTGTGAGTAAATGAAATTATTTACTGATATCCATATGTGTTTTACTTTAAAAAAAAAGATCTAAGCGTTATATAGACCAGTCACTGTTCATGGAGACATTTATGAAACAAGCAAGCTTTCAGTGAGTGCTGTTGACACCAGTTTAATTTGTACTGTTGTGGAGTTCTAAAGAGCGGGCAATATGATACTTAAAGACCATTTTCCAAGCTGCTTTGATCTGCCTAGAGCTACGCAGATCTCCAGTATCTTAGATACTCTTTTTAAGGTATCCTGGTGAGCACAGCTCGTGAACAAGAAGGCAAAGGCTCAGCCAATCACTTCACCTAGAGTTGTTTAGGTCTTTGTAACAAAATACCAGACCTTAAAACTGATTTGGTAGCATGCAGGCTTTCAGTGAATGTCCTTTGGGACGGGGGTAGTATTCTGATAAGCTCCATCTGTCACCAACCACAGTGTGGTATTCTACACCAGCTGCAATCTTCAGACCAGTCTTGAAAGCATTGCATAGCTGTCTGGACCTGCGTTGCACTAATCCAATCATGAAATTACTAGTGCATGGACCACAGTAGCTTATCCCTGTCCTTGAATGACTTTAGCTATATTACCATCAGAAAATTGGAGAAGATACTCCCAGCCCCAGAAGACATCTGTTTCAGTGATAGTGCTGGATTAAGGAGCACGCACACTTGTCTGTGCAACACCATCCAGGAGTCAATGTCTGTTCTAGTTCTCAGACATGGGAACCACTTGCTCATAGAGCCTCCATTTTTCTGAAATTTAGGGATCAGCTTATTGGCCCCCTAACCAGCCCACTTCTGCATTCAAGCATAATTCTGAGGATCTCTCTGAATCAGGTATAACAGAGTAGAGCTGGGTGTCATCAATGTACAGATAATGCCTCACTCCAAATATTCTAATACTGGTCCCAGCAGCTTCGTATAAATGTCAAATAGCAATGGGGCCAAATAGTACCGTGTAGGCTAAACACCAAGGGGGTGTATGAGGTGGTAGTTCATAGTGGTAGTAGTAGGAATTAATCTACTGATATGTGAAGAAGCATGCATTAGCTGACTTATACTCTCTTCATCTGACATATTGACAGCCAAAACAATAGAATACCCCAAAAACTACTGCAGTGTTACCTGCTTATCTCCTCTATAGATCAAAGGATTCCGCAGCTACGTGGATCTATATGTTAAGGACAAGCTGGACGAAACTGGCAATTCTTTGAAAGTTATCCATGAAGAAGTTAATGGCCGATGGGAGGTGTGTCTAACAATGAGTGAAAAGGGCTTCCAGCAAGTTAGCTTTGTCAATAGCATTGCTACAACTAAGGTAATCGACTTAGCCTAGTTTTTTGAAAGCTACACTCTTGCTGTTTGAATTCTTGCTGACTTATTATAATTTGTAACTATTAGGGACAATGGTAAGCAATGTATGGCCCTCTTGATCTTGTTGCATGGCAACTCCTGTTACTTATCACCATCGCCTGTACTGACTAGGACTGATGGAAGCTACCTTGCATCCTGCATGGGGAGAAAGGTGGGATATGGAGGATCCAGAGTCCTCATAGCTGAGCTATGGGATGAAAAACTGAGCTGTGGGAATCCTAGCTGCTCTATAATTCTATTTACATAGTTCAGGATGAGGGGGCAGTTGGTTTGCAGTAATATAACCAGAAATTTTCACGTTTTTTATATATAAACCCTTATTTATTAAGGATCCATGAGAAGCCTGATAATTGTCTAATGCTGCAATACTAACCACATTTAACTTGCGGGTTAGGCCCATTAAATAGATGCATAGGATTCTCAAGCACTGATATAAAATATAAGGAAATCATAGGAGTAAAGCTACTGGAGAAGAGTTTTCATTGTGATAGATTGGATGTGCAGGTCATTTAATTTAGAAATGGGTTTTTCAGTTCAAATATATCAAGGCATCTTGTTGAATCCATAGGATGTTAACAAAAACAAAAATATCATTTAAAAATGCATCCTATCATTATAATTCTTTAAAACTGATTTTAAAATAAGAAACGTATGTACATTATCACTTAAATAGAACAAGTAATTGTGTAATGAGAACAAGAAATCTTCAGTCATTTGAAATGTTATCTTTGAATAATCAAGCTTTTCAATGCATATTGCAAAATGTACAGGTAATAAAAGATACCATTGTGTGTATTTTTGTCTCCTAAAAACATTGTATAAACAAACCTTAAATTATTAACCCAGGATGAATTATGAAGTAACAGAAATCTTTTTAACATAAAAAATAGCATCATTCAGCACATTGATGAGGTAAAAAAAGGCCTTGTATGTTGTCATAAATATAATGGTAGTGTGTCCAAAACGAAAACTAATATTTGGCGCGTGCGCTCTCTCTCTCTTTTTTAATAGGGTGGCAGACATGTAGATTATGTTGCTGACCAGATTGTCAACAAACTCATTGATGTGGTAAAAAAGAAAAACAAAGGTGGAGTTGGAGTGAAGCCTTTCCAGGTATGAATCTCACATTTTTCTGTTTTGTTTGTCCCTTAGGCCACTATTTCATAGAAGCATGGATGAACTTTCATGTGTATCTCCAAAGTCTTTACAGCATCCTACACTTCTAAATACAGAATTGGCAAAGTCTATATATAGGGTAATAGTGTGACTAGATACAAACTTGAGTGGGCTTTTTGTACCTTGTCTAGAAAGCTGCATAGAAGAGGCAAAAAGATGTGAACCACATCCAATGCGTGTTTGCATCTCTGTAGAGCGAGCTTAACCTAGTGAAATACTTCTGACACATTCATAATCCAGGTCCCTACTCCTCTTTGCAATTGATTATTCTTTGTAGTGAATTCTCAGTTTGTTTAAACATATTTTCTTTGACCCTCTTCGATCTCTTTTGAATACCTTGGTTATCCTTTGGGGAGTGGTATCCCAAGTCAGTTTGAGAGTTTGGAGACCTTTGCAGCTGGATGGTTTTGAGAGATAAGGCTATCCAGTAAGCTAAAATATTTGCACTCTTTGATAGTCTCTGCATCTCATTTCCAGGTGAAGAATCACATGTGGGTTTTCATAAACTGCTTGATTGAAAACCCAACTTTTGACTCCCAAACAAAGGAGAATATGACACTTCAAGCAAAGAGCTTTGGCTCAACATGCAAGCTGAGTGAAAAGTTTATCAAGGGGGTAAGTACTATGAGGTATATTGTGTTACATTCTGCTTAATTTTGGGGGGAAAGGTCTTGAACCAGAGCTAGGTGCAAAGTGAATTCTGATTCAAGCAGGGAAGATGAGAGAAGCAACTTTGTGATATATTTCAGGCTCCTTTTCACAAGCAGTGTTTTCTTTCTTTTCAGGCAGTCACTTGTGGCATAGTGGAAAGCATTCTGAACTGGGTCAAATTTAAAGCCCAGATTCAACTAAACAAGAAATGTTCTGCTGTAAAACATACTCGAATTAAAGGAATACCTAAGTTGGATGACGCCAATGATGCTGGTATGTTTTCCAAGAATGTTAAAAGGGCAGAAGCTTGCTGTCCATTAGAAGATGAATAGCAATCCCTACAGGGTTACATAACTCAGATTTCTGAAGAAAAGAGGATGACTGCCTGGTAGTATAATTATGAGTCTGTTGAGATGATGGTCTTATAATCTTTGCTTCCAGTTTACTACAATTTGACCTTACAGGGCCAACTACACGAAGGGAAGCTGAAATGTAGCTTCTGAGAATATGGAGGTTATCTTGCATTGTTGGTGAAGCTGTTGTCTTTTCTCTTGCCCCAAGTACTTTGCAGTCCACTTCTGCTAACTGTTCTGTCAGGGGAAGGTGGCAGGGACATAAAAAAGCAAATATATTGCTGAATGGGTCATTCTAGGTCAAGGTGCTCATTTCTCTTTTCAGGGAGCAAGAACTCTATCAACTGTACACTCATTCTGACAGAAGGCGATTCAGCTAAGACGCTAGCTGTTTCTGGCCTTGGAGTAGTAGGCAGGGACAGATTTGGAGTGTTTCCCCTGCGTGGAAAGATGCTCAATGTACGGGAAGCTTCCCACAAACAGGTCAGTTAGCAACACTTTGCGCCATGGTTTGCACTTGAAAAGAACTTGCTTTAAGTGCTGTGAATGAAAACAGTTAATCTCCATTTGAACTGTAGTAGGAAAGTCATTGCGTGTTATAAACCATGGAACAGTGACAGCTAAAAAATTTTTTTAGCGATTCTTGAAACATGATCTCAAATCACAGCTTTTGTACTGTGCCTAAGGGACTGTTGCTGGATTGTGAGATGGAAAATCTTTTTGTTTTAAAATGTTCTAAGATGAGTTAAGCACCTTATGTTGCAACATGTCATACATTAGACAGAGAAAAGTGAGATCTCCTTAAAGTTAACTGACAGTGGGCCGGGGAATCCCATATGGGAGGGGAGGAAGTTGAGGTGTTAAGATGGGAGGTCCTGATCGAAATGAAGCCGTAGATTTTTAAAAAAAATGTATAAAAACCCATGTTAATAAATTAGCAAATGACAATAATAGAAATAGTAAGGAAGAGGGTGAATAGCGAAACAGCTCAGAATGTTGAAATTATAATATGTTGTAAACGGAAAATAGGAGAGGAAGAAGGAAGGTCAAAATTGGGTACTAGCTGGGATCTATCAGTGGACAGGACTAATTAAGGAGTGGTGAATGTCAATTAGATAACACTTATATATCAGGGAAAGGCGTGTGAGAAGCTAGCTCTAGCAGGTGAACAACAACGTAATGTGGTACAGGAATGATATTGTATGGGCTTCGTGAGGCGGGGACTGAGACAGGATGGAAGATCATAAATAATACATGTTAAAATTTGATATATAAATTTGTTTTTTTATACTTTGAAATTCAATAAAATTATTATAAAAAAAAGTTAACTGACAGTGGCTGGTGGGGTCGGGAGGAGAAATCTTTAAGTAGTTAGGCTTGTGCACTGAATCTGAAAGTTCTTTACAGATAATGGAGAATGCTGAAATTAACAACATTATTAAGATCGTGGGTTTGCAATATAAGAAGAGCTATGATGATGAAGAATCACTCCGGAGCCTACGTTACGGAAAGATCATGATCATGACAGATCAGGTTAGTCTTTCTCAGTGCTAGCAAGACCAATACTGTGGCACCTGATTTCTTGTATGGCTGGTAAAATGGGGATTTTGCTTCGGAGGCTTTCCACTGCCATTCATCTTCCTTATCTCCAGTTCGTAACTATCGCCAGTATCCTATATGACCATTATGTACCATGTAGCTCTATAATACTGCTTAACAGTAAGCAGCTGCTTGGAGCAGCAGGGGTCTGTTCTCTTGTCAATCAAGAAACAGCTGCCTGACTTTCCCACCTCCTGTGAGCAAGCTCCAATACAGCAGGCAGAAAAAAGACCGCTGCCACCAATTGTCCTTGCACCAGAGATTGCTTGTGTGAGAGGTGCTTGGGAAGATCAGGCAGCTACTTCCCAATCAACAGAAATAGGCCTCCTGGCAATCACAGTAGCTCCTTACAAGTAAATGGGGTTTAAGAGATTTTTACAGTCCCAACATGGCCCCTAGACTAGGAGTTGTGTAGGGATTGTGAATATGTAGCAGTTGTGAATGCATAACAGTACATTACATATTCACAGTTGCCCAACAGGATTCCAGGCCATGTTTTTACATTTTAATTGAAGTACATCAGGGCTTATTTACACAATGAACAATTAAAATTCTTAGTAAAGTTATACAATTATTCCAACAACTTTAAAATGAAGCAAAAATAAAAACATGCTTCCAGTTCAATCCAAATGACTGGTTTAAAATTTTCAAAAGTGAAATGAGACTAAGGAAAGTGAGAGTTGACCCTTTAGATACAGTTTTTGCACTGAGTTTAAGCTCCAGAACCAAAATGAAAAGGCATTGCTCCCAATACATATACATGTCAGCTCCCTAAAAGGACACGTGCAGCAGAATCTTTTAGATCGTAAATAACATGGAGGGAAGAAGCTTTTTTGAGAAACATACTTCCTGAAGTAGTCTGGCTGCTGGTATGTAGGGCTTCAAGAATCAAAAGCAGCAACTTGATTTGGACTCATAACTGGTAATCACTGCAGATATTTATTAATACTTCTCATATCTGTTAATGAGTAGACAGCAACATTCTTCATCAGACTTGTTTTAAAGATTTCTCAGCCATGGTTCCTTGCTGGATCATGCACTTTACGCAGCTGCCAGATTTGGCACACCTAATCAGACCACAGATCTCCAGTGTGGGTAACCTATATTTCTTGTCTCACATGCTCTGTCTCAGTCTTTTGAGAACCTCTGGAGATTGTATTAGTTTCCTAGGAAGACAAAAAAAAAGCATTCCAAAACAGTGAAAAAACTATTAGATATAACTGTATAATCACATCTATGCTACTGTGGGAACTGTTTTCTTTTACTCACATTTAACTGCCCTATGTATCTTTGACATCTACAGCCTTCTGATCTTTAGTTGCTATTGTCCTCTATATGATTCCATGATATTTATATCATATCTGAAATGCTTTAAAATCTAGTTTGCCTTCAAAAGAACATGTTGTTCTTCTTCGCGGTCTCTGTGCCTCATACATTACATTAGGAGCTTTCGCGCCTGCGCGGTAGCGTTCGGAAGATTCTAGAGCTCGTTAGCTTTGGCGGGAACCCCTCCCCCATGTTGGTACTGCGCATGCTCCTCCCGCCGACTAACGGTCTCTCCTCAGTTCTTTCTTGTCCGCCTCAGCGTACAGAAGGTTCTGCTTGTTGGCTTGCTTTTCGATTCTGCTTTTTGGTGTTTTCGACTTCGGATTTGGCTTTTGACTACCCCTCACGGTTTTCGGACTTGGCTTTGGTACTTTCTCGATCGGTTTTGACCTTTTTCTGGCTTTGACTATGTTTTCGGATGTCGGATTGTGTTTGGCGTTCTCGGACTTTGCTTTCTTGCCTTGCCCCCAGTTTATGTCGGCTCTCTTCAAACGCTGCGCCTCCTGTGGAAGGAAGGTCGCTCTCTCTGACCGACACTCTAAGTGCCTGATTTGTTTGGGTGAGGGGCACAACGTTCAGGCCTGCCCCATTTGCAGAGAGTACACACACCAGACTCTCCGCAACAGGTCGGCAAGGCTTAAATCCCACTGTTGGAAGGAGTCTCTTCGTGCTCGAGGACCCGAGACGATGGCCGAGAAACGCCCATCCTCTTCTTCTTCTTTGGCAGCAGCGGCGGCTGCCGTGCCCTCGACCTCGTCGGTATCGGTACCGGGCTCGGTACCGATAATGAAGCTGCCGAGGATACCAAAGATCTCGGCAACTCGGGCACGTGAGGAACCTGCGGGCTCGCAGGCCTCAACCTCCTCCTCCAGGCCGCTGACCACGGCTCAGAAGAAGCGCCCAGCCACTGAGGGCCTGTGGGAGAAGGGTAAGAAGAAGAAGCGCAAGGAGAAACGACGCTCTCCACCGACGGTGGTGCGACCCTGGACTCCGCCACCCACCCAGCCCGCCGAGGAACCTTTGCTGATGGAGCTCCCCGTGGAAGAGGACGTAATCCTCGAGGTGTCGGACGAGGAGCAGGTCGTGCAGGCCTCGCCGCCTCAACCACCCGAGCTGATTGCAGAGGTCACTCCGCCGAGTCGCCATCCGCCCTCGGCAGAACGCCGAGAGGAGGCTGTGGTCAGACAGCGCCCAGCCTCTCGACGCGACGAGTCCCGCTCGCCGGAGCAGCGGGCCAGGCCTCCATCCCCGCGATATCGGGAGATGCGCCTGGAGAGGCATCGCTCGGGAGAGAGAGCATATTCTCCAGCCTACCTTGGAAGGTACGCCCAGGAGCAGGTGTGGCACGAGCCAGCCGGCTCTTACTATTTGTATTCGCCGTCCTACAGGGACCGGTACCACCCAGACCCTTGGTAATGGTCGCATCGTCGCCGGTCTCGTTCGCCACCGCGGGAGGCTCACTACCCCCGCTATGAGAGGTCACCCCTGCGTCGCTCTCCGAGTCGCCGTTGGTCCCCAGAGCCCTCACCTCGATACAGGGCTGTTTCTCCACCGCCGCGGACGACGGCTACAGCTACCCGACTGACGCCACAGCCCACCGTGGCCCAGTCGACGGTAGCGGCAACTTCCACCACGTTGACGGCACACCGTCCTAGGCCCGTGGTCGTGCCCCTGCAGGTCACTCCGATACCGGTCACGTCATCGGCCGTATCGGTACCGATGCAGCCTGCAGCTCCGGCTGCTATCCTGGCAACTTCGGCCCCTGAGACAGCCGAGGAGAAGGAGGCAGAGAGGTCCCCATCACCATCTGGCGACTCCTACGTTTCGGACTCTGATTCTGCTGAGTCCACCCCTTCTTCTCATGAATCCCCACCGCTGGGGTTCGGAGAGCCAGCTCCGGAGTGTGCGCCGGAGGACGTCCGCCAGTTTTCGGCGATCCTCCTCCGGATGGCCACGGCCCTTGGCCTGAAGGTGACCGACCCTGCTCCCCAAGCCCAGGACCCTGTCTTCCAGTACTTGGAAGCCCGCCCACCGTCGACCGCACCGCTGCCGTTCCTGCCTACCCTGGTGGATTCGATGAAGCAGCCTTGGGCGAAGCCGGCGTCAGCACAGCCTATTCCTCATAGGCTGGAACATCTGTACAGGATGCAAAAAGAGAACGCGGAGTTCCTCTTTCACCACCCTGTACCTAACTCCATAGTGGTCGAGTCGGCACAGACAAAGGGAGGCAATCGAGCACATACCACCCCTCCGGACCGTGAAGTACGAAAGCTCGATACCTTTGGCTGAAGGTTCTACTCGGCATCGTCCCTGGTGGTCAGGACGGTGAACACGATGGCATGCCTCGCGGCATACCATCGGAACCTGTTTGACCAACTCGCTCCGCTCCTTGCTGACTTACCGGAGGAGTCGCGCGCCTCAGCCACACAAATCTTCGGTGAGGCGGTTGCGGTGGCTACACAGCAGCTCACCACCTCGAGGCATGCCGCGGAGGCTACCTTAAAGGTGATGGTCGGTGCCGTAGCCCTCCGACGCCAAACGTGGCTCCGGTCCTGTGGGCTCCAGGAGGACAGCCGTCGGCGCATTGAAGACCTGCCGTTCGACGGCGAAGGGCTTTTCCACTCCTCCACTGACGAGGCTATGGATCACCTCGTCAAGGCCCGGCTGACAGCGAAGAAGATGGGCATAAACCAGCCTGCCCAGACTCGCCGCTCTTTCCAGCCAAGGCCTACGTGGAGAAGGTCCTCCTCTTCATCGGCGTACCATCCGCGATCGACCGCGTTGACGCCGTCAACCTCTTCGGCTTCCAGGAGGCTTCCCAGACGACGCCCATCTTCGTCGTCCAAGAAGTCGTCCTCGGGAACGAAGTCCCGGTTTTGACAGCCTTCGCAGGACTCCACCCGAGAGTTGACGGCGCTACGGTGCGATGAACCATACTTAGTCTTTCACCGCGACAAGGTGGTCCTCCAGCCTGAAATTTCCTTCCTGCCGAAGGTGGTGTCCAACTTCCACCTCAGCCAGGACATCATCCTGCCGGCCTTCTACCCGGACCCGACGACACCTCTAGAGCGTTCACTCCGCTCCCTTGATGTACGTCGGGCGCTGGCCTTCTATAAGGACAGAACTGCAGCCTACAGACAGACACTCCACCTGTTTGTCTGTTATGGCAGGCGCCGGAGAGGCCACAAAGTATCCACCCAGCGTTTCTCTAAGTGGGTGATACAGACTGTTCAACTGGCGTACGAGCTTGCCAGGAAGCCTCCGCCAGACCTGCTTCGGGCCCACTCCACCAGGGCCGTGGCGACATCTGCTGCCCTCCTGCGAGGCGTCGTCCTGTCGGAACTCTGCCGTGTGGCGACCTGGTCCCAGCCGTCGACCTTCGTGCGCCACTACAGGCTCGACTGCCGTTCCAGGAGAGATGCCCGGTTCGGTCGTGCTGTGCTGTCTTCTGTGCTCTAGGATCTGGGACCTGACCCACCATCCTACTGGTAAGCTACACAGTCTCCTAATGTATGAGGCACAGAGACCACGAAGAAGAAGAAGAGGTTGCTTACCTGTAACTGTGGTTCTTCGAGTGGTCATCTGTGCCCTCATACATCCCCGCCCTGCCTTCCCCTCTTTTTCAGGTCCCATCTGCTTCGGCGGACCAGAACTGAGGAGAGACCGTTAGTCGGCGGGAGGAGCATGCGCAACCTGTTCTTCCATCTGAACTATAAAATATATGACTTTCCCCTGCTTAAGCCACTAATGCATACATTGCTGAACTTTAATCCAAAATCACTGCAGGAACATATCAGAAACCATAATTGGCTCCTCCATTTGTTTCATAAGATAAGGTGCACTATTTGCTGGCGTGTAAGACTTACTTTTTTCCCAGAAAAATACTGTTTTGAAAATGGGATGCATCTTATATGCCAGTGTGTCTTAATACACTGGCAAATATGGTAAATGTCGGACAGTAAGATAGTATGATCTGTTTTCGCCCTCTAAGGAGAGAGATCCAGCGTTGTGTAATGATTTGAGCACAGGACTATACTTCTAGAGACCAGGGTTCCCAGGGCTCAGCAAGGGGAAGCTATAGAGTGATCCTAAGCAAGTCACACACTCTCAGCCCTCAGAGGTAGCCAAACACAAACCCTCTCTGAACAAATGTGCCAAGAAAACCTGGTAATAGTGTTACCATAAGTTGGAAATGACAAGAAACACATCAAGTAGACAGATACTCTCACATCAATTGGATATATTCACTAATAGTACCAGTGGTTCATCTTGGTATTCTCAACATTTACTTCTTCTTTTTTTAGGATCAAGATGGTTCCCACATCAAAGGCTTATTGATTAATTTCATACACCATAACTGGCCTTCTCTTCTGAAGCACCGTTTCCTGGAGGAGTTCATTACTCCTATCATAAAGGTGAGCTTTATCCTCTTTCTTCTGAAGTGAGAACTTGAGCAGTTGAAATTATCCTTTCTTTAACCATTAGAGTTAAAAAAGGATAATTTCAACCGTTAGCTCGTCAAAACAGTTTCTGATTATAACTTTCTACTTCACCCTAGGCTTCTAAAAACAAAGAAGAGATTTCTTTCTATAGCATTCCTGAATTTGAAGAATGGAAAAGCAGCAATCCTAACTACAAAAACTGGAAAATCAAGTACTACAAAGGTTTGTCTAAAACCCTATGTGGCAGCACAAGTGGAGCCAAATTAAGAGTGACTTTATAGTTTCCATTTTTAAAAGTGCACTTAAAATCATAGAGAAATAGTGGATGTGTAGCCAATATTTAAGTTTAGCAAGTGGTTTCTGTTTAGCAAACAACACTTAGAAAGAATATTGCTCTATATAAACTGAGAATAAAAGGAAGGGAGGGCTCTGACCACAACCCTGTTGCCAAGTTGTTTATTAAACAGAAACAGACTGGAAAGTGATATCTTGGAACATTTAATATAAGCAACCTAGAGTCAGTTGAAAATACTCTTGGCAATAATACCATATGCATCATCATTGGTGGTGGTGGAGGGGTAGTAATAGTATCCTCAATCACTGTCCAGTGGTTGGTGAGCAGAAAGTACCTGAAAAGGATGGATATAGACATTGCTGCTCAGAAAGGCAAGGATCACATGACCATAATTTTTCATCTAATGGAATTTACACTGTCTCAGTTTTAGAGGAAGGCAATGGCAAATGACTAAATCCTGCCAAGAAAAATGCTATGATAGAATCACCATAAGTTGGAGCCAAAGACTTATAACTCTTTGCTCCTCTAATTTTTTTACTGACCTTCTTTCTGAGCTTTCTCTTTTACCTTGCTCAGCAGCTCCTTCGATCTGCTTTAGAAGTACAGTAGAGTCTCGGTTATCTGACCTAAAGGGGCGCACAGAGGGTCAGATAACTGAAAGGCCGGATTACCCGGACGCCCGTGGCGGCTGCCATTTTGGGGGGGTGCCTGGGGGCGTTTTGGGGCATGTCTGGGGGCGCGGAAATGCCTACAGCCATGCCCCCAGGCAGCCGCGACGTCGGTTAATCCAGAAGGTCGGATAACTGCATGTCGGATAACTGGGATTCTACTGTATTTCTATTCAAAATATTTCCTTTTCCACACACACAAAAAATCCCACTTTCTTGTTTTTTCTGGATTTTCTCCTTTTCTCAGTTCTTCAGCAGCTTCAGGACAGTAGCTAAGAAGCTAGCAGGTGCTCATTATCTGGATGCTGAAAGAAAGAAAAAATTAAACATACTACAATCCCACAGAACTTCAAACACAACCGTTCCCTTGGAGCGATGAAGACTGTTGACAAACTAATGCCACTGGGGAGGCAAAGACTGATTAGGATAATTGTGTGGCAGCAGAGTGATAGTGAGGTCTGAACTTGGTCACCATCTTGTCATGATTGCTAGGGAGAAATGTGTCTGTTCCTCTGAGTGCAGTTGGAAATAGATGTCTCTCCTGGACCCTTTGCTTGTGCAGCTCCCCAAAAGGTTCTGCTTCCACCAAGGCTGTTCTCCAAAAGCCTTACCTACCATTCCTAAAAATAGAATCCTAAAATTGTACATAACCTCCTTCCCTGTTGCAAATTGTTTTAAACAGCTTTCCCACTTGCTCCTGGTGCAGCGTCATATGAGACTGTGACACAGTTTAAATGCTAGGCCCATCTACATTGCCACCCTAGACACTGGAAAACAAATAAAAGAATGTAGGTCATCATTTAGCAAGTGAAGGCACCTGCACTGAGACTTTTTAATGCAAAGATGAAACCGGTCAATTTTTACTTTGGCAGCCTTTGGTTTTATTCTGTTTGTAAAACTTTTCTTCAATACATGTTGAGGCTTACGTGAGCAGTGTAGGATAGATTGTATAGGTTTTATCTAGTATCTAACCGAGTCTGTCCCTCTTTATCTGTATAGGTCTGGGTACCAGCACTTCAAAGGAGGCAAAAGAGTATTTTGCAGAGATGACAAGGCACCGAATACCCTTCAAGTACTCTGGCCCCGAAGATGATGCTGCGATTACTCTGGTAGCCCAATTGCTCCCAATTGCCCAATTGCTCTTCTGTTGCTTGGGGGTTGCACCTGCAAAATGGTTGTGCATGAATCATTAAGTGTTTTTTAAAAAAGACTAGGCTCCCAACAGAAGAATGCTTTTTTAAAAAAAGACTAGTGTTGATGTGTTCTCTGTTCCAGAAGAAGTCAAACATGCTCTGTAAAAACTTGGAGAATGTCTTTATGGCATTGCATATCTCTGAGCTGTTGGTGCTCAGGATTCACTTATAATAGAGTGGTAAAAAATAAATAATGAAGCCAGTGTGTGCTACCTTCCTGAAATATCCACACTTGGGTATGTTTCTACTGTAGCTGGCTCAAATGAGACAGGCCTAATCTCTAGGAAATAAAGTCAGCAGAAACTGACTTTGAGGTAAAATGATTTCAGTCTATGATGTTAGGAGAATAATTTTACTCATTATCCTATCTATCTATCTATCTATCTATCTATCTATCTATCTATCTATCTGGTGTCTTGACTAAGTCTACTACTCATGACTACTACTACTCATTTTGACTATTCATTTTGTCATGTTCAAGGCCTTTAGCAAAAAAAAGGTTGATGACCGAAAGGAATGGCTAACCAATTTCATGCAAGATCGAAGGCAGAGGAAGCTGCATGGACTACCAGATGTAAGTGGTCTTTAGAGGAGCATGTTGCTCTCTACATAGTGGGCAGGGGAGAATAGTACTCAGTAGTACAGTGTATGCTTTGCATGTAGAGGTAGATAGCAGATCATATGAAAGACCTCTGCCCCAGATTCAGGAGAGGAAACAGTATGTAGGGTGGGCAAACAATCTTGCTAGATATAAGGCAACTTACTTTTTTGTACAGGATCACGTTCTCTATCAGGCAAATGTATCAGAGGCAGCCTGTGACTGAAGATTCAGCTGTTTGGCCCAGAGGCTGTCATAACATCAGTGAAATGCAGGAATTTGGAACAGTGCCCTTTTTTTTGCAACTTTAGCACTAATAGGTTTTTCCTATTAAAGTTGAAGGTGGGAGCAACTTTCAGTAGGACCATGATATAGTCAAAGAACTAACATCTCTGTCAAGGTCCTCATTGGACTCTTCTGTGTCTAGTATTTTTGTTTTTTAAAACAGCCATGTTTTCATACATTTCATGGAATGTGTAGTTTGACTCTCAGTGAATGGGCACAGAAAAACAGGAGAAATTTGAATTGCTACTGGAACATGACAATTGAACATTTTCTTAGTGCCCTCTTTGGCTCTGAGTTTCTATACATGTGTTCATTATCGCTGTGTAACAGCAAGTACCTATTTCAGGTTTGAAACTGTAGTCACAGACCTAGGTTTCATGTCAATACAAGTCTGCAATAGCCCTATTTGAATCTTACTTAACCATCTTTTCTTAAGCAAAGGAGCACCTACCCCAGTGGCAGTATAGCTTTTCTCATGTGGAAAACTGCATCTGAAGAGACTCCAGGCAAGCTTGAACTGTGGAAGAACAAGGAGTTTGTTCACTTGGAAAGCCTTCACACAAATTGTACTCAAATGCATCTCTTTTCCACATGAAAAAAATAATGATAGAAACAGGCAAGGAAAAGCACTCCCCTGTTACATGCTCAGGAAGATATGATGAGGAATGTTTGAGCAAGTCAAATGAAGGCAGCTAATAGGCATTCAGCTGTGAATTATTGCAAATGGCTTTGAGTGATGTCTGTGTATGTGAATCAGTTCTTTGTGAGCTCTTCATTACAGGAAAATAGCTATGTATAGTCCTAGTAAAAGTTAAAGGGAGGCTGTGCAACAAACAGAACAATTTCCTTTGTCAAGAGGTGCAGACAATTAGAAATGAGAGCAATTGTGTGGTAGAAGAAAGTATTAGTGAGCTATATGGAAATCATAATAATTTAAACTGTTTTGCCACACTTAGGATTACTTATATGGGAAAACTACAGCTTACCTGACATACAATGATTTCATCAACAAAGAACTTGTTCTTTTCTCAAACTCCGACAATGAGCGATCCATCCCATCATTGGTTGATGGTAAGCTGCCTATTACATGGAATACTTTAAAATCTAGATCAGGTTTCCTTGTTTTGTAAATGTTTTGTAAATTTCTGGGGACTCTTAAGCCATTTGCACATGAGGGAATTAAAACGACCCAGTGCGTCCTCTTACGGAGGTCGTCTGCACCTTGGAGCAGACTAGGTTCGGACTACTTACCTGAGATCCGCACCTCAGTCTGCTCTGAAATGCCCTCAACTGGTCCTCCAGCGCGCTTTTTAAAGAACAGTAAAAAACCGTTCTTTAATTTTTCAGAGAGCACCATTGCATTCCTGCTCACTTGTGCAGATTTGCAGGCTCGCACCAATGCGAGCCTGCGATCTGCAGAGGGCAGGCTTTAGGCGTGGCAAGCTTCAGCAGTTGGTCGGGACCCATGAACAACCGGAAGCCACTATTTTGGAAGCCAGAGCAGTGCAGATCTAAGACCTCACACTGCTTCGATTCACCCTGGACAAGACAGAGGGGCCTTGTGGAAGGGCTTAAGGGACAGTTCGTGTTGGTCTGTGCCCAGAAGATCCAGTAAGTAATGGCACAGAGCAATTCCCTCGCTGCATGCAGAAATGGCCTTAATGACAAAGTGCAAGATTAGCAACAGAGATTTTCTAATAGCAAATGTAAGAGTATGATATTACTTTTCCAAACACTTGCCTGAAACGGAATGAATGCATTAAAATTTTGCAATTTTAAAAAAAATATTCACTTTAATACATGTACATTAAACCAACATGTAATGTGTCTTCCTATGAATCTTTTACCTGGTTGGCTTTTAGAGATCCTTTTGATGGCGGTATTTTTTTTCATCCTTGTTATATCTCTCAGGCTTGTTGTATTTGCCAGTTCTTCGCTTTTCATTTAAAAAACAAAGATTTTCCTGTGGCAATTGTAGCACAGTGGTGAAAATGTAGATAACCTACAAAAATATGTTGTTTTAGGTGAAACAAAAGATCTTACCTATCTCATCCATACCTTACAGGCTAGCTTCATTTGTGTGTAATGACTTGAATTTGTGTGATTTTTATCACTTTATAGTGTCTTATTTATGATTTTATGATTTACTGCAGTCTCTCTTCTATACATGAGAGAGGTGTAGTGGTTTGAGTGTTGGACTAGAACCCTAGAGATCAGGATTCAAGTCTCCGCTCAGCCATGGAGAACCACTTGGGCATGTCACATGTTCAGCCACCAGAAAGCCCCATGATATGATTACCATAAATCGGAAATGACTCAAAGGCACACAACAACAACTTCTTCTTCGTGGTCTCTGTGCCTCATACATTAGGAGCTTTCGCACCTGCGCGGTAGCGTTCGGAAGATTCTAGAGCTCGTTAGGTTTGGCGGGAACCCCTCCCCCACGTCGGTACTGCGCATGCTCCTCCCGCCGACTAACGGTCTCTCCTCAGTTCTTTCTTGTCTACCTCAGCGTACAGAAGGTTCTGCTTGTTGGCTTGCTTTTTTCCTTGTGCTTGTTGGATTTCTTGGTGTGTTTTGACTTCGGATTTGGATTTTGACTATCCCTCTCGGATTTTGGACTTGGCTTTGTATTTTCTCGATCGGTTTTGACCCTTTTTCTGGCTGTTGACGATTTGGGATCTCAGACTGTATTGGCGTTCTCGGACTTCTCCTTTGCCCTTGCCCCCGGTTTATGTCGGCTCTTTTCAAACAGCGTGCCTCCTGTGGAAGGAAGGTCTTCCTTTCCGACTGACATTCTAAGTGCCTGATCTGTTTGGGTGAGGGGCACAACGTTCAAGCCTGCCCTATCTGCAGAGAGTTCACCCACCAGACTCTCCATAACGGGGCGGCAAGGCTAAAATCTCATTGTTGGGAGGATTCTCTGCGCGTGCAGAGACCTGAGACAATGGCCGAGAAACGTCCGTCCTCCTCTTCTTCCTCGGCAGCAGCGGTGGCTGCCGTGCCTTCGACGTCATCGACATCAGTACCGGGCTCGGTACTGAACATGAAGTTGCCGAGGATGCCGAAGATCTCGGCAACTCGGGCGCGTGAGGACCGTGCGGGCTCGCAGGCCTCCTCCTCCTCCAGGCCGCTTACCCCGGCCCAGAAGAAGCGCCCCGCCACCGAGGGCGTGGGGGAGAAGAAAAAGAAGAAGAGGAAGGAGAATCGGCGCTCTCCACCAACGGTGGTGCGACCCCCGACTCCACCACCCGAGGAACCTGAACCGATGGAGCTCCCTGAGGAAGTGGAGCCTCCGGAGGAAGAGGAAATCCTCGAGGTGTCGGACGAGGAGCAGGTCGTGCAGCCCTCGCCCTCTCAGCCGCCCAAGCTGATCACGGAGATCACTCCATCAAGTCACCGTCCACCCTCGGCAGAATGCCGAGAGGAGGCTGTGGCCAGACAGCGCCCAGCCTCTCGACGCGACGAGTCCCGCTCGCCGGAGCAGCAGGCCAGGCCTCCATCCCCGCGTTATCGGGAGATGTGCCTGGAGAGGCTTCACTCGGGCGAGAGCGCCTACTCTCCTGCCTACCTAGGGAAGTACGCCCAGGAGCAGGTGTGGCACGAGCCGGCGGGCTCCTACTATTCTTACTCACCATCGTACAGGAACCGGTACCATCCAGATCCAAGGTACTGGTCACCTCGCCGCCGGTCTCACTTGCCACCGCTGGAGGCTTACTACCCCCCCTATGAAAGGTCACCGCTGCGTCGTTCGCCGAGTCACCAACGGTCCCGGGAGCCCTCACCCCGCAGTAGGGCTGTTTCTCCACCCCCACGGAAAACGGCCACAGCTCCCCGCCTGACGCCAGAGCCCACTGTGGCCCAATCGGCGGTAGCTGCAACGTCTACCACACAGGCGGCACACTGTCCTAGGCCCGTGGTTGTGCCCCTGCAGGTGACTCCGATACCAGCCACGACATCGGCCGCATCAGTACCGACGCAGCCCCCAGCTCCAGTACTCACCCTTGCACCTCCGGCCCATAGGCCGGCTGAGGAGAAGGAGGCGGAGAGGTCGCCAACTCCGTCTGGCGACTCTTGGACTCCTGCTGAGTCCACCCCTTCTTCTCAAGAGTCCCCGCTGCTGGTGTTCGGGGAGCCAGGCCCGGAGTCTGCACCGGAGGACGTCCGCCAGTTCTCTGCAATCCTCCTCCGGATGGCCACAGCCTTTGGCCTGAAGGTGACCGAACCTGCTCCACAAGCCCAGGACCCGGTCTTCCAGTACTTGGAAGCCCACCCACCATCGACTGCACCGCTGCCGTTCCTACCAACCCTGGTGGAAGCGATGAAGCAGCCGTGGGCGAAGCCAACGTCATCGCAGCCTATCCCGCATAGACTGGAGCATCTGTACATGACACAGAAGGAGAACGCGGAGTTCCTCTTCAACCAACCTGTACCGTGCTCCATAGTGGTCAAGTCGGCCCAGACGAAGGGAGGTAATCGGGCGCATACCACCCCTCCGGACCGTGAAGGACGGAAGCTCGATACCTTCGGCCGAAGGTTCTTTTTGGCATCATCCCTGGTGGCCAGGATGGTGAACACGATGGCATGCCTTGCAGTGTACCATCGGAACGTCTTCGACCGACTCGCTCTACTGTTCGCTGACCTGCCGGAGGATTCACGCACCTCAGCCATTCAGATCTTCGGCGAGGTCGTTGCAGTGGCTACCCAGCAGATCGCCACCTCGAGGCACGCCGTGGAGGCTGCCTCGAAGGTGATGGTCGGTGCCGTAGCCCTCTGACGCCACGCGTGCCTCCGGTCCTCTGGGCTTCAGGAGGACAGCCGTCGACAGATTGAAGACCTTCGGTTCGACAGAGAAGGGCTCTTCCACACCTCCACCGACGAGGCCATGGATCACCTCATCAAGGCCCGGCTGACTGCGAAGAAGATGGGCATCAACCAACCTGCCCAGTCTCGCTGCACTTTCCAGCCGAGGCCTTCGTGGAGAAGGTCCTCCTCCTCATCGGCATACCAGCCGCGGTCGACTGCGTGGAGGCCATCAACATCTTCGGCTTTGAGGAGGCTTCCTAGACGGCGTCCATCTTCGTCATCGAAGAAGTCGTCCTCCGGAGCAAAGACCCGGTTTTGACAGCCACCGCAGGACTCCACCCGTGCCATCCTTCGCCCTTCCGGTAGAACTGTTCCACCACCCGAGCCTGGCCAGGCACCTCGATCGCTGGCGGGAGATCACTGCGGACTCCTGGGTACTTACCATCGTCCGCCTGGGGTACGCCATCGAGTTCCAGGATATTCCACCACGGGGTGTCTACTACTCCACCCCGGCCAGCTCGGCTCTACTGGAAGAGGTCCAGTCCCTCCTGGAGAAGGGAGCGATCGAGAGGCTCCCTCCTTAGCCAAAACAACCGACTTCTACTCAAGGTACTTCACGGTGCCGAAGGCGGACAGATCCCTGCGGCCCATCCTAGACCTCCGAGGGGTGAACGAATACATCCCCCCCAAGAGGTTCAAGATGGTCACGCTGCCTTCGATCCTTCCCTTCCTTCACTGAGGGGACTGGTTTGCGTCCATAGACCTCAAAGGCGCCTAATTCCACATCTCAATCCGCCCGCAGCACAGGAGATACTTAGGGTTCACAGTCGACGGCACCAGCTACCAGTACCGGGTGCTGCCGTCCTGACTTTCCATCGCACCGCGGGTGTTCACCAAGTGCATGGCTCCAGTCGTGTCACTCCTGTGGACGAAGGGCGCTCCATCTACCCTTATCTGGTGGCGTCCTGCAAACAGAAACTGTGCAGGGACATTCATTGGACTTTGGGTCTTCTCATTCGGCTTGGACTCAGGGTCAACCCCAAGAAGTCTCACCTCGAGCCCACTCGGGTTCTCGACTTCATCGGGGCGACCCTCGACTCGGTATCGGGGAGGGCCTTCCTACCGGACGAGAGGGCGTGGATGCTTCGTTGGGCGGCGTCCGCTGCCTTCGAAGCCTCAACGGTGTCAACGAGGAGGATTCAACAGCTCCTTGGCTACATGTCCTCGACCACTGCCGTAACCTACCTCTCCAGTTTACGTGCGCGGCCGCTCCAGCACTGGTTCGTCAGGGCCTTTGATCCACTTTGGGATGACCAGCGCTGCCAATACCGTCTGCCCGAACAGGTTTGTCAATCGCTCCTGTGGTGGCACTCGTACAGGAACCTCCTGTCAGGCATGCCGTTCCGCGAACCCAAGCCATCAGTCACGGTAACGACGGATACCTCACTCTTCGGCTGGGGAGCGCACACCGGAGATCTCCGGGTCCGAGGCCGGTGGATGGACGACGACCCGTTCCTCCACATCAACACTCTCGAGGTGCTGGCGATCCACAAGGCCCTGAGAGCGTTCCGACACCTGGTCATGGGCTGCACCGTGTTGATCCTCACCGACAACATGACGGCTGTCTGCTACGTGAACAGGCAAGGAGGGACTCATTCCACCACACTGTTGGGTATCGCCCTCGACCTCTGGAACTGGTGTGTCCCACTCCGGATACACCCTGTGGCAATTCACCTGGTGGGGCAGGAGAACACCACGGCAGACTCCCTCAGCAGGGACACCACCTCCCATCACGAGTGGTCCCTGTCCGACGAGGCCTTCCGGATGTTTCGGGACCGATGGGGTGAGCCTACCATCGGCCTCTTCGCGACCAGCCAGAAAGCGAAGTGCCGCCAATTCTGCTCTAGGTTCGGCCATGATCGCCACTCCATCGGCGACGCGTTCCGGTTCCTGTGGGACGAGGAACTTCTCTACGCCTTCCCTCCATTCCCGCTTCTGGGCCGCGTGATCGCGAAGATCATCGCGGACCGAGAAGATGCGATCCTCATGGCGCCGTACTGGCCGAGGCAGCACTGGTTCGGACTCCTGATCGAGGCCGCCCGGGGCAGGACTCTCAGGTTTCCAACGGTACCGGACCTGCTGTCTCACTCCGACGGACTGGTGTTGCACCTGGACCTGCCGCTGTTGGCCCTCCATGCCTGGAGGATATCGCCCTAGACGATCCAGCCATCGGGAACGTCTTGACCGCGGCCAGGAAGGAGTCCACGCGAAGGAACTACCACTAGAAGTGGCAGCGCTTCGTGGCTTTCACCGAGGAACGTCGAGAGCCGGTATCGCCTGTCACTCTGTGTACCGTGCTCCGCTTCCTCCTCCATCTCCGGCAGCAGGGCCTGGCCTTCCCGTCGCTCAAGGTCTACCTCGCCGCGATCGTGGCATACCAGCCGCCACGATCCCCGTCGGCCGCTCTCTTCAGGGACGGTACTGTCAAGCAGTTCCTGAAGGGCCTGCAGCACCTTTACCCGCCAGTATCGCCGCCGCTACCGCCGTGGTTGCTGTCATTGGTGCTGTCCCAGCTGACGAGGCCGCCCTTCGAGCCCATGGCCACGACGGACGACAGGCTGCTCGTGATGAAGGCCGCGTTGCTAGTGACCGTCACCTCTGCCAGGCGGGCGGGAGAGTTGACGGCGCTACGGTGCGATGAACCATACTTAGTTTTTCATCGCGACAAGGTGGTCCTCCGGCCTGATATCTCCTTCCTGCCGAAGGTGGTGTCCAACTTCCACCTCAGCCAGGACATCATCCTGCCGGCCTTCTACCCGGACCCGACGACACCTCTGGAGCGTTCCCTCCACTCCCTTGATGTGCGTCGGGCGCTGGCCTTCTATAAGGACAGAACTGCAGCCTACAGACAGACACCCCACCTGTTTGTCTGTTATGGCAGGCGTCGGAGAGGCCACAAAGTATCCACCCAGCGTTTCTCTAAGTGGGTGATACAGACTGTTCAACTGGCGTACGAGCTTGCCAGGAAGCCTCCGCCAGACCTGCTTCGGGCCCACTCCACCAGGGCCGTGGCGACATCTGCTGCCCTCCTGCGAGGCGTCGACCTGTCGGAACTCTGCCGTGTGGCGACCTGGTCCCAGCCGTCGACCTTCGTGCGCCACTACAGGCTCGACTGCCGGTCCAGGAGAGATGCCCGGTTCGGTCGTGCTGTGCTGTCTTCTGTGCTCTAGGATCTGGGACCTGACCCACCATCCTACTGGTAAGCTACATAGTCTCCTAATGTATGAGGCACAGAGACCACGAAGAAGAAGAACAGGTTGCTTACCTGTAACTGTGGTTCTTCGAGTGGTCATCTGTGCCCTCATACATCCCCGCCCTGCCTTCCCCTCTTTTTCAGGTCCCATCTGCTTCGGCGGAGCAGAACTGAGGAGAGACTGTTAGTCGGCGGGAGGAGCATGCGCAGTACCGATGTGGGGGAGGGGTTCCCGCCAAAGCTAACGAGCTCTAGAATCTTCCAAACGCTACCGCGCAGGCACGAAAGCTCCTAATGTATGAGGGCACAGATGACCACTCGAAGAACCACAGTTACAGGTAAGCAACCTGTTCTTTTGCTATGTGATAGGCACTGACTTAATTAACCTGGCAATTGCTTTTTGGAAAAAAGAAGCCTGAGGTTTCACTTCAGGTGACTTATCACTAATTCTTTTTAGGATTGAAGCCAGGTCAAAGGAAAGTTTTGTTCACATGCTTCAAAAGAAATGACAAGCGGGAGGTGAAAGTTGCCCAGTTGGCTGGATCAGTGGCTGAAATGTCCTCTTACCACCATGGAGAGGTAAGAGAAGTGACAGAGTGCAATGAGGCCAGAAAGGCGCTGGTGCTTTTGCTCCAGGGAAGGGCTGACACACATTGAAAGAGGACCGATGTTGTAGATCTGCTGCTCAAATTCTGTTCTCGTGATTGTAGGCCACATTTGTCTTTGCTCTGCTTTTAATATTGTAGTAGTACTGCTTTATTTGTTAAATTTGTATCCCATTTCATCCCAGAGTCTTTGAGTGGCAAGCAAAACTAGTAAAAATGTTTAGAAAGAAGGGAAAATCATCCTAAGAAGTTATCTTCCTTTTTTGCTGGGAGGGAAGGAACAATTCTTGATGCTCTGATCCTTGACTGGGTTTAGTGCTAAAGTGACTTTTCTTACTTTCCTGCAACTACAGAGTAAACCAGTCAACAGCTCAGGTAATTGAAGCCAGGAAGAAGTAGACTCCCAGCAACCCTTGCTCTTCTGGCCCATAACTGAGGCCAAGTTAATCTCCCCCTTGCCAGTTCATTTCCTTGCTTTAGAATGTGGTTTCTTCCATGTCTTTCTACCTTCTCTGCTATAACCCTTTTCTGCTAAATCCTGATACTTTGGTCACATTTTGGTGTTTTGTTTTGTTTTTTCCTTCTTAATTTGTAATCTGTCTGTTACAGACCTCACTCATGATGACCATTATCAATTTGGCTCAAAATTTTGTGGGGAGCAATAACCTTAACCTGCTGCAGCCCATTGGCCAATTTGGAACCAGGTTGCATGGCGGGAAGGACTCTGCTAGCCCTAGATACATCTTCACTATGCTGAGGTTAGTAGTGGCCTACTTGAACTTGGCTGAACTGTACTTGTTTAGAAAATTGTAACAGCCATTTTTAAAGCTTCTAATCTGCTTATACGATCTGGGTATAACAAGTACTGCTGCATGAAATTCTGCAAGATGATTCCCTGTCCTTTCGAGAATAATATTTCCGCAAGAATAACCATAGAAAAACTTAAACATGAATTATTTTCTTTTCTAGCCCTTTGGCACGATTGGCTTTTCCAGCAATAGATGACAATGTGCTGAAATTTTTATTTGATGACAACCAGCGGGTAGAACCAGAATGGTATGTCCCCATCATTCCCATGGTGCTAATCAATGGTGCTGAGGGTATTGGAACTGGCTGGTCATGCAAGATTCCCAACTACGATATCCGAGAAGTGGTGAATAACATTCGACGCATGCTGGATGGAGATGAACCACTGCCAATGGTAATGAAGATATATTAACCACTTAATCAGAAAGAGTTGACAATTTTTTAAAAAAGAAATATTAAGTGTGGGGGGCAAGAGCAAAATTTTTTACCTCTGCTGTTTTGACACTTAAGAACTGGAGAAAACTCATGACTAATACCAGAGGTAAGAGTTTTCTTCACTGTTAAAGATTTTCAGTGGATGGCTAGTCTGTACAATCAGGACTATTTTATATGGTACACAGTCTACCTTGAAAGTCTTAGAAAATTGATGAATGTTGCCTCTGCACTCTGAAGATTTTCCCTGTTGCTCTCAGTCCTCATTCCCTTTTCTCTGTATATCTAGACACCCCTCATTGTTCTAATCGCATTATGGAACCTTGGGTATTCCATGGAGTTTGGCTTACTCTGTTATAATTTCTATAATTTTAGGTTCCTAGTTACAAGAATTTCAAGGGGACAATAGATTCACTGGGGCAAAACCATTACCTAGCCAACGGGGAGGTGTCTGTTCTTGATTCAACCACCATTGAAATTTCTGAACTTCCTATTCGCACATGGACACAGGTAAGACATGATGTAATTTCTTACTGTAGTCCTTAAAACAGTTTAACATTCATAAGTTCCTGAACATCTTTTATTGTAAGGGAAAAGCAAACCATGATGCTGGTCTTTTTTCCTACCATAGGTATACAAAGAACAGGTTCTAGAGCCCATGTTGAATGGCACAGAGAAGACTCCTTCACTAATAACAGACTACAAAGAATACCACACAGACACTACTGTCAAATTTGTAGTAAAAATGAGCGAGCAAAAGCTGGTGGAAGCAGAAGCTGCTGGGCTACACAAAGTCTTCAAACTGCAGACTCCTCTTTCTTGCAACAACATGGTAAGAAAGAATCCAGAAGCAAACTAAATATGGGGCCTGCTCCATTTATTCAGCTTGAAATGAGGCAAGCAATCAGATGGGGCCAATTAAGGTAACAAAATGAAAAATGCTTTATATTTTGTATAACCTATTGAAATTGATGGAACTTGCTTCAGAGTAATTAGGTACTGAGAATGATATTTGCATTGTAAGCAAAAATTACATTTTGAAAATTTGAAATTACAGTATGAAAGATACACGCAAACTCCTCCAGTCTACAAAAAGCTTCTTTGCTTGGTCAATTGGAGGAGATTCCTAAAGGAGCTACTTTAACACCTGTCTTACACAAATATTTACGCTTTCTTTTAAAAGGGCCTTTAAAAAGTAAACTAACACAATAGTTCAAGGGAAATTCTATTAGTAGGCTAGAACACTCAGTGGCTTTTGATAGCTCCTACAGAGAAGTTGATAGCTGAGATGAAATAATTGAGAGTTAGGACAAGGAGTTCACATGCAGCCTTCCAGGTTACAGAGACTTCCAGATTGTTGATTTCTGGAATATTGCTCTTTGTTTCAGGTACTTTTTGACCACGTTGGCTGCCTGAAGAAATATGAAACTGCAGAGGATATTCTAAGGGAGTTTTATGAACTTAGATTGCGCTATTACTCCTTAAGAAAAGACTGGCTTGCTGGGATGCTGGGTGCCGAGTCTGCAAAACTGAACAACCAGGCTCGCTTCATTCTAGAAAAAATAGAGGGCAAAATCGTGATTGGTAAGTAATATTAGAGTTTATCTTGAGTTATATGTTTCTAAAAATGCAGTTCAAAACAAAGATTATGCAAATGTTCATTTGAGACGAAACTTGAACAAAGTAAACAATCTGATACATTTTGAAGAGAGAGAGCAATTATATCCTATTTGGTTCTGGAGTGCCAGTTTATGGTGTCTTTCTTCCTCACATAGTGCCAAACCACCAAACTTGCCAGCAGAGAACAAGCCATCCAGGAACGAATTAATTCCTTCTACCACCCAGCCAAGGCAAGGAATGATGTCATCTTAATAGAGAATTTATCTAGCTCCTAGCTCTTCCACTTGATTTGTTTCCTTGCCTTCACCTCATCCACATCATAATGAATCTCTGCTGTTTTCTTGACTTAATTGTTTGCCTTCTCTTTCTCTTCGGCTGCTGCACATCTTTTAAAAAAAAAGAGGAAAGGAAGAACTGAAAACAAAAAAAAACCTTTAAATTCCCTCTCTTTCTCGGGATGGCAGGAGGACCAATCCACTATTCATGGGTTTGATCCTCTCATGCCAGCCCATGCAGGAGCCTCCAACGTTCCTTTCTGTTTCTTCTGTTTTTAATTCCTAAGAAGCTTCCCATTTTTGGTTGCCTTTTCAAATTGCTTTGTTTTTCTGGCGGCACAGTGGTTAAATGCCAGTAATGCAGCCACAAGGTTGAGAGTTTGATCCTGCCGGGCTCCAGGTTGACTCAGTCTTCCATCCTTGTGCAGGTCGGTAAAATGAGTATCCAGCTTTTTGGGGGCAATTAGTTAACACATTGTAAACCGCTTAGAGAGCACTTAGCTGATGAGCGGTATAGAAATACACATGCTATTTCTATTCTTCCACTTTAACTTTGCCTCAAGATTTTAAAGAACCAAGCTCCCTGTTTTTAAATCATGGTAGTTCTTCTTTGTGGTCTCTGTGCCTCATACATTAGGAGCTTTCGCGCCTGTGCGGTAGTGTTTGGAAGATTCTAGACCTCGTTAGCTTTGGCGGGAACCCCTCCCCCACGTCGGTACTGCGCATGCTCCTCCCGCCAACTAACGATCTCTCCTCAGTTCTTTCTTGTCCGCCTCAGCGTACAGAAGGTTCTCTCGTTGGCTTGTGTTTTTCTTGTGCTTCGTTGCAATTTTCTTGGTTTTTTTCGACTTCGGATTGGATTTTGACTACTCCTCTCGGCTTTCGGATTTGTCTTGTGGACTTGATCGGTTTTGACCCATTTCTGGACTGTTTGTGGCTTTGGATCTCAGACTCTGTTTTTGGTGCCCTCAGACTCCTTCCCTTGCCCTTCACTTGTGTATGTCGGCGTTGTTCAAAAACTGCACCTCCTGTGGAAGGAAGGTTGCCCTTTCTGACCGGCATTCCAAGTGCCTCCTCTGTTTGGGTGAGGGACATATTGTCCAAGCCTGCCCCATTTGCAAGGAGTTTACTCACCAGATCCTTCGCAACAGGGCCGCAAGGCTTAAATCCCATTGCTGGGAACAATCTCTGCGGGCGCAAACCCCCGAGACGATGGCCGAGAGACGTCCAACCTCTTCTTCTTCGGCAGTGGCGGCGGCTGCCATTACCTCGACATCATCCGGATCGGTACCGGGCTCGGTACCGATCCTGAAGTTGCCGAGGATACCAAAGATCTCGGCAACTCGGGCACGTGAGGACCCTGCGGGCTCGCAGGCCTCCTCCTCCAGGCCACTCACCCTGGCCCAGAAGAAATGCCCCCCCACTGAAGGGGTGGGGAAGGAGAAGAAAAAGAAGAGGAAGGAGAAGCGGCGCTCTCCACCTACCGTGGTGCGACCCCCGACTCCACCACCCACCCAGCCCGCAGAGGAACCTGAACCGATGGAGCTCCCTGAGGAAGAGGAGCCTCTGGAGGAACAGGACATCTTCGAGATGTTGGATGAGGAGCAGGCCGTGCAGGCTTCGCCCCCTCATCCTCCCGAGCTGACCGCGGAGATTACCCCGCCAAGTCACCGTCCACCCTCGGCAGACCGCCGAGAGGAGGCTGTGGTCAGGCAGTGCCCAGCCTCTCAACGTGACAAGTCCCGCTCGCCGGAGCAGCGGGCCAGACCTCCATCCCCACACTATCTGGAGATGCGCCTGGATAGGATTCGCTCGGGTGAGAGCGCCTACTCTCCTGCCTACCTTGGACGGTACGCCCAGGAGCAGGTGTGGCACGAACCAGCTGGCTCGTACTACTTGTGCTCGCCATCGTACAGGGACTGGTACCATCCAGATCCGCGGTACTGGTCACCTCGTCGCCGGTCTCACTTGCCACAGCAGGAGGCCTACTACCCCCGCTACGAACAGTCACCGCTGCGTTGATCACCGAGTCACCGTAGGTCCTGGGAGCCCTCACCCCGCTACAGGGCTGTTTCTCCACCCCCGCGGACGACGGCCACAGCTACCCGCCCAGCGCCACAGTCTACCATGGCCCAATCGGAGGTAGCTGCAATGTCTACTACACAGGTGGCACACCGTCCTAAGCCCGCGGTCATGCCCCCGCAGGTGACTCCGGTACTGGCCACGACATCGGCCGCACCGGTATCGACACAGCCTCAGCCACTCAGATCTTCGGCGAGGCCGTTGCGGTGACTACCCAGCAGATCGCTACCTCGAGGCACGCCGTGGAGGCTGCCTCGAGGGTGATGGTCGGTGCCGTAGCCCTCCGACGCCACGCGTGGCTCCGGTCCTCTGGGCTTCAGGAGGACAGCCGTCGATGGATTGAAGACCTTCCGTTCGATGGCGAAGGGCTTTTCCACACCTCCACCAACAAGACTATGGATCACCTCGTCAAGGCCCGGCTGACTGCGAAGATGGGCATCAACCAGCCTGCCCAGTATCACCGCACCTTCCACCTGAGGCCTTCGTGGAGAAGGTCCTCCTCCTCATCGGCGTACCAACCGCGGTCCCCGCGGTCAACCGTGTCAAGGCCATCAGCATCTTCGGCTTCAAGGAGGCTTCCTAGACGGCGTCCATCTTCATCATCGAAGAAGTCGTCCTCCGGAGCGAAGTCCCGGTTTTGATGGTCTCTGCAGGACCCCACCCGTGCCATCCTTCGCCCTTCCGGTAGACCTGATCCATCATCTGAGCCTGGCCAGGCACCTCGATCGCTGGCGGGAGATCACTGCGGACTCCTGGGTACTTACCATCGTCCGCCTGGGGTACGCCATCGAGTTCCAGGATATTCCACCACAGGGTGTCTACTACTGCACCCCGGCCAGCTCGGCTCTACTGGAAGAGGTCCAGTCCCTCCTCGAGAAGGGAGCGATCGAGAGGCTCCTGCCTTCAGCCAAGACTCCCTGCCAAGATCCTTGTATCTGCCTCCTCTGGAAGCCATGAAGAAGCTTGCTGCTCTATCTGCCTCACTGCCATGGCTGGCTCCTCTGGAGCTGCCTGTGCAAGTACTGAGGCAGATGTGATTACTTGGTGACAATCTCTGGTTCCCTCAACATTCAGGCTGTCTCCCACAGAGCCTCCTGTGCTGGTGGGAAGGAGCAAAATGTGCCTGATCTTCCCCTTAGAGAACCAAGATCTCAGCTCTGCTTCTGGCCCAGACATGGCTGAGGAGACTGAGATGATGGCCATTTCTGCACTACATGTTATAGTGCTATTCGACTTTCAATATCCTTTGGAATTTGTAGTTTACTGAGGCCAAAGAGCTCTCTGGCTGAGAATTGTAAATGCCCCTCTCTAAACTGCAAACCCCAGGATTCCATAGGGTACTGAAAGTGGAATAATAGCACTATAACAGTGTACTGCTGAAATGACCAAAGACTGCTGCACCATGGAATTCTTTGGGCACACGTCTGAGACAAGTGGGGAGGATGATGATGCATCCATTTTGTTTCCTGATCACTTCCCCAGAGCAGAAGCTCAGGATGTTTGTCTTTCACCTTGGCCTCCTAGTCACATATATGCCTTTCCTCTTCTTCTTCTTCTTCTTCTTCCTGAGGGTTTTGGGGAAGATCAAAACAGAGCAGACACTTGTGCTGCTAGTCACTCCCCAGCTAGCTAAGACGGCCATGATTATCACAGTTGTTGGTTCTAACAGTACAAAGGCCATAGTTCCTCCCATCTCTCCCTCATCCATTGTGACAAGACCCAGTCCTGCTTACCTAGCCATCTGGCTTCTGAACAAAAGTCATACAAGAGACTAAGTTATTCGGACAAGGTATTCATATTCTCCTTTTCTCCTGGCATAACTGCCATTAGGATTTACATGGTAACGTGGAGAGCTTTGCACAGATGGGCTAGGAGAAAATCTCTAATGTGTCCTCAGTGAGGGTGAAGAACATTTTAAAAGTTTTTGCAGTTGGGTTTAACATAGACCTTAAACCTAACACTCTGTGGACAGATTTTTGCTTTGGCCTCGATCTTACCTCAGGTCATCAGGACTGTAATATCCTCTCACTCATACATAAAGCACTTCTTTAGAGGAGCTTCCTTGCTCCCTTCTCTGCTAGTGCATGATTTTCTTACATGGAGGCTCCATAAAGTCCTCCGCACCCTTACGAAGGCTCTATTTGAGCCATTATAGTTGGTGCCCTTTTGCTTGCCTTCTCTCAAGGTTCTTTTTCTTGCGGCCATCATATCAGCCAGAAAGGTTTCCCAGCTGACTGGTGTCTCAATAGCCTCTTCTTGCCATATGTTTGACACTTGGTTGAATCTAAGTTTTCTGCATAAGATGAACTCTTCTTATCAGCCTTTCTGGCCTCCGGCGCCTCCTTCCTTTTGTCTGCATCCAACTCATGCTTTGGAAAAAGAATAGCACAAACTAGATGTCTGGAGAGCCTTAAATAATTTACACCAGGTACCCTAGATCATTCAGGAAATCTGAAGCTCTCTTTGTGTCTAATCTACAAATTTTGTTGAGCAAAAAGACTTCAACCTCTGTGATTACTAGATGGCTCAAGGTCTGCATTATCATTGCATATGAATCACTCAGACTTTCTAAGGCACAAACAGTAAAAGCATACACAACCAGATCTGCTGCTACTTCAGCAGCTTATTCAACCAACACACTCTTGGAGGAGATTTACAGAGCAGCTACCTGGGCAAATCCTTCCACTTTCATCAAGCACTTTAAGTTTGACAGGTTTGTTCCTGCAAGAGCCTCTTGTGGCAGGAGGGTCTTCCAGCAGGTGGTTCCCACCTACGTTTATTTAAGATTTCGCTCTCTTGCCATCTTTTCTGTTCTGACACAGGTAGAGGCCTGGTAGGTCTCATTCCTGGATGGCTCCTTCACCACTGACAGAGAATGGTATATTGGGAACTTAACCATGCAGATCCTTTCTCGCCAAGGAGAAGGAGACATCCAGCCCCACCCTGTCAGTGGCAAGGGGTTTCTTCTCTGCTTTTGATTCTGTCTCTGGTTTTTGCATGGAACTGAGTGAAGGAGGTAGGAGCTAGCAAAAATCCCAGTTAAAGTGATATCATTTCTCATCTTGTATGGACAGAAGGAGTTAACCCATTTGTGCATATCACCTTCTCCTTGGCACAAATGGACCTTCACAGTAACTTTCCAATGTACCATTTTGGTGTTTCGTTTATCTATGTTCATTTCTATTGGTGATCTGCAAATGTTTTTTTTCCCAGAGAATAAGCCCAAGAAAGAATTGATTAAGGTTCTTATCCAGAGGGGTTATGATTCTGATCCAGTAAAGAAATGGAAGGAATCTCAGCAGCAGGTATAATAGACCTCATTCTACTCCTTTTAAGTAGTTTAGTTGCTGTATGACTCCTGTGTTTGTAACTGTGTGAGGGGATCCTGCCGCCATTACAACTGCTGCAGCTCAGATCTTCATCCTATCTTAAGGACTAGTGGTTTTTGAAAGTGGAAAGGTGACCTCAGTGCTGTATGCAGAGCTGACCTGATGGCAGTATTTCTATCTTCATCATTATCTCATTTATTGGGAAGTGGTATTGGGTTCTGGTATTCAGCATTTCCATCTAGGGAACAGACAATGAGCACAAGGATCTACTGTCATAGCTACTTTCCAAAGGTCAAAGGGAGGAAATTGGGAGATTGGCAGAGAACAACCTCTTTGTTTTGGAAAGGTGAACTGTGTTGCAATTGCTGAGGCACCTCAGCAGCTATTAACAAATGACCAACTACTGTTGCTACCATTACAGGGCAATGATGATGACACAAGTGAAGAAGGAGAAAGTGAGAAGGAAAATGAATCTGCTGCAACCACTGGGCCAGATTTCAACTATCTACTGAACATGCCTCTCTGGTACCTAACAAAGGAGAAAAAGGATGAACTGTGCAAACAGCGAGATAACAAAGTAGGTAAATTACTTGTTCTGAGAAAAGCTGGAGAGGTGACAGCCTTTGAAGCCTCAATCATGTATTTAACTCTTTGTCACCTCCCCTTTTTAGGAAACTGAGCTGGAAACCTTGAAACGGAAGAATCCTGATGATTTATGGAGGGAAGACCTTGCTGTCTTTGTTGAGACTCTTGATGTAAGTATCATTTTGGGGAAAGCTGCAGGTAGTAAGTTCAGAGTTTGTAACAACTAAGTGCTCACAGCAGGAACCTTTCTTACATTGAGTGTTGACTGTTCAAAATACAGTTCTGTCTTCCACTGAAATGAAGACTGTGAGGAGAACTGCCTGTGTCTTCTAAAAGGAAGACTGTGACTCCTCCTGTCAGAGGAAACTGGCTGACTGTGACTCTGAGCTACTACTATGTTCCAAAGCAGAAGTTTCTGAATGTTGAGAGTAGAAAGCAGAAAGATCCTAGGGGCTCTTTCTGAATTCTGCTAATAGGTAATGTGAGTGCTGTCTATTTCAGGTTTAGTTATTATTTTCCTCCCAACATGGGAGTTGAGAAGGCTCACAATATAGATTTTAAAAAGTACATCTAAAAACAAAGATATTAATCAATTTTTTAAAAAAGAAAAGCAGATTTTCCTATCAAAAACCACAGTTGAAACCAGTTTTGGTTACACTGAGGTGTCTCTCTTTGTTTAAAAATAAATAAATAAAAATATGTATAAAGCAAAATGTAATTCTTATTCCTGTTCCTTGTATAAGGTTGCTATGCCTAGCTGTTGGGTAACTTTATGGCTGTGAAAGCCAACACTGCCTTGTAATAGCCAATTTCTGTTATGCCACCTTCTCTAGAACCTAGAAGAGAAGGAAAAACAGGATGAAATGTCAGGGGGAACAAGCAAGCCCATCAAAGGGAAAGGTGGAAAGCTGAAAGTAAAGAAGCTGCAGGAAATCATGCCCTCTCCACATGGCAGAAGAGTCATTCCCCGAGTAACTGAAGAGATGAAAGCAGACGCAGAGAAGAAATTAAAAAGAAAAATCAAGGTAATATAGTAAATATTCCTGTGTGTGTGTACACAATATTAATATATAATTTCTTCTTCATGGTCTCTGTGCCTTACACACTAGGAGCTTTCGCGCATGTGCGGTACTGTTCGGAAAATTCTAGAGCTTAGTAGCTTGGCGGGAACCCCTCCCCCCATGTATCCACTGAGCATGCTCAGCCCGCCGAGGAACGGTCTCTCCTCAGTTCTTTCTCGTCCGCCGTCGCGTACGGAGGTTCTGAGCTTAGAGCGTTTTCTTCTTTGGCCTTTCCTAGCAAGTCTTTCTGGTTTTTTGACTCTGATTTGGTATTTGGACTTCCCTTTATGGATTACAGACTGGTTTGGTGCTTTTTGGTGCTTTTGCCCCTTTTTCCTGGAACTTCTGACCCCGACTTGCCAACCCCCCCCCCCTTCGTCGCGTCTCTTCACCTGTCTTCAACTCTTCCTCTTCTCCCTTGGACTTCTATGTCGACCCTTTTCAAACCTTGTAAGAACTGTGGTCGTAAGGTCGCTACTTCCGACGGGCACAGCGAGTGTCTTCTTTGGGCGAGGCTCATAACATCAGAGCCTGTCCCATTTGCAAAGACTTCACCTTGCAGACTCTGAGGAACCGGCTGGCACACCTCAAGTCTTTCTGTTGGGAGCAGTCTTTGTCTCCTCAAGACCCCGCCCCAGTAAGGAGCCCGTCGAACATGGCAAAGACCCGACCTATGACCGCACTCCCAGTGGTTTCTGTGCCTTCTGATCCTGCCGCGCCGATACCGGGCTCGGTACCGGTGCATAAGCTACCGAGGATACCAAAGATCTCGGAGGCTTCCTCATCTGTGACTCCTGGAAAGGCCCCTGTGGACTCGCAGGGTTCAAAGCCCTCTAAGACACTTACGGCCACCCAACGTAAGCGCCTGGCGACTTCAGAGTCCGAAAAAGAGAGGAGGAAGAGGAAGGACAAGCGTGGGTCTCCGGCTAGACCACCTGTCCTTACTCCACCTTCCACTTCGACCCAGCCTACGGTCGATCCTGGTGAGGTCACAGAACCCCAAGTGATCTTGGAAGTCTCGGATGTGGATCACCCTGGCCTCCCCGACTCTCGGAGCCACCACTTTTAGAGGAAGAGACCTCTCCAACCGGACGCCCTGTTCTGGCGGCCTGCTCGGGGGATAGTCTACCTGCTCCCCAGACCTCGCTGACACCTCGAGGTTCTGTCGGTAGAAGCATTTCGCCTGAATGGAGTTCTTCCTCACACCACCAGCAGCTCTTCCCCCAATATCGGGACCGCCCGGTTTATTCGGAGCTTAGGACTGTGCATTCCTCCCCACGTCATCGGGATTTTGAGCACCGGGCCCGTGACAACCGAGGGGACCACCCCGAATATAGATGATCCCCCCAAGACGTCGGGAAGACTATCCAGGATGGCCACAGCCACCCTGGGACTCACCTTACTCATTGGCGTCCTACGCCTTGAGATATGGCCGGGAGCATGTCTGGAGGGAGTATCCTGGCTCGTACAGGTCATACTCCCCCTCTTACCAGGACCGTTACCACCCTGATGTCGGCCGCTGGTCCCCTTATCGCCACTCCAGATCGTCCTCCAGGGGAGCTGAACATCGCCCTCGCCGTGAGCGTACTCCATCGCACTCCCTGAGATGAGCACTTCAACATTGTCAGTCCCGAGAGCCTTCCCCTCATCACCGGCCGATTTCTCCACCTCCACGGATGACGTCCATGGTGTCTCGCCCGGCATCTGAGGCTGTCTCCACTCAGGCTTCTTCTTCTGCAGTCGCCACTGTTACTCAGGTGCTTCTGTGTCCAGTGTCCTCGCTGGTTCCTCCGGCGACTGCTGCGCAACCACTTGCGGCGCCGAAGACGGTCTCGCTGCTGGTACCGTCTCACGCCCAATCACCTGCGCACCGGTCAGACCGCTCTCTGTCAGGGTCCTCTACGGCTTCGTCACAAGATTACGACTCTGAGTCGGACTCTAAAGACTCTACACCCGTCTTGCATGAGTCCTCTCCCCTGGCGTTCGGGGATCCAGCTCCTGAGTCGGCTCCTGAGGATGTGTGGCAGTTCTTGGACATTCTCCTTTGGATGTCGAAAGCCCTGGGTCTGAAGATGGCGAAACCAGCTCCGGCGGTGCAGGATCCAGTTTTCTACTATGTGGATACCCGCCCTCCCACGACAGCCCCGCTACCATTCCTGCCTGCCTTGATGGAGGCCCTCAAACATCCGTGGCCTCAGCCGTCATCTGCCCAGCCTATACCACACAGGCTGGAACACCTCTATTGGACTCAGAAGGAGGATGCTGAGTTCTTATTCAATCATCCTCAGCCCAACTCAGTGGTGGTGGAATCGGCGCAGACCAAAGGCGGTTCCAGGCCCCATACAACACCGCCGGACAAGGAAGGGCGTTGTTTGGGCACTTGCGGAAGGAGGTTCTATTCTGCCTCCTCCTTGGTGGCGAGAGTGCCCAACACCCAAGCTTGCATGGCAGCCTACCTGCACAGTCTTCTCGACAAATTCGCCCCTATTCTCTCCACTGTTCCGGAGGAGAATAAGGCGAGCGCTAACCAATTCTACAATGAAGTGGTAGCGTTCGCGAATCAACAGATCATCTCCTCGAGACATTCTGTGGAGGTGGCGTCTCGAGTCATGGTTGGCTCTGTCGCTCTCTGAAGATATGCCTGGCTACGATCCTCAGACCTCCAGGAGGACACACGGAAACGCGTTGAGGACCTCCCATTCGACGGCAAGGGTCAGTTCAGTGCGTCAACAGATGAGGCGATGGACCACATCGTCAAGGCCCGTCTAACGGCCATGAAGATGGGGATCCGTCAGCCTCCACAGTCCCGCCGTGGCCCGCGACCTGCGTGGCACCGTTCGTCCTCTGTGAGCTTCCGACCTCGCTTGCCCAGGTCCGGATCCTCTAGGATTCCCGCCACATCCTCCTCCAGGTGTCCTGCATGGGGCCAACGGACAACTTCCAAGAAGTCTTCATCGGGATCAAAATCCCGCTTTTGATGGGATCTGCAGGACTCTACCTCAGCCAACCTTCTGTCTGCCATCAACCCTAATGAACCATCCCACGCTGGCCAAACACCTCGACTCGTGGTGATCGATCACGTCGGACTCTTGGGTGCTCACCATTGTTCGGCTTGGTTACGCCATTGAGTTTGCAAGTATTCCACCTCGAGGCATTTTCTACTCCACTCAGGCCAGCCCAGCTCTGCTGGAGGAGATCCAGTCCCTCCTGCAGAAGGGAGTGATCGAGCCAGTCCCGCCCTCGGCCACTACCACTGGCTTCTATTCCCGGTATTTCACAGTACCGAAGTCGGACGGGACCCTACAACCCATTCTGAATCTCCTAGGGGTGAACGAACACATCCGGCCGAGGAGGTTCAAGATGTTCACCTTGTCAACGATCCTACCCTTCCTCTGCCGGGGAGACTGGTTCGCTTCCATCGACCTGCGGGATGCTTACTTCCACATTTCCATCCAACCGCAGCACAGACGATACCTTCGGTTCGCGATCAACGGCACTTCCTACCAGTACCGGGTGCTGCCATTCGGCCTCTCCACCGCACCGAGGGTGTTCACAAAGTGCATGGCCTCGGTGGTCTCTCACCTGCAGACAAAGGGCATCACCGTCTTCCCCTACCTGGACGATTGGCTGCTGGTAGTGTCCTGCAAGAGCAAACTGTACTCGGACATCCATCTAACACTGTCTCTTCTGACCCGCCTGGGTCTTCAGGTCAACCCGAAGAAGTCACACCTCGAGCCAGCGAGAGTGTTGGACTTCATTGGAGCCACCCTGGACTCGGTCTCGGCCAGAGCCTACCTGCCTCTGGAGCGGGCTCATACCCTTCGCCGATCTGCTGCGACCGTCCTCGACACCCCAACGATATCAGCGAGGAAAATACAACAGCTCCTGGGCTACATGGCCTCCACCACAGCCGTCACGTACCTGTCGAGGCTGCGAGCGCGCCGCCTCCAACACTGGTTTGTCACAGCCTTCAACCCGCCCCGAGACGACCAGCGCCTGCAACTTCGACTGCCGACACCAGTACGTCTCTCTGCTGTGGTGGCTCTCATATCGTCATCTGTCCAGGATGCCATTCAGACGATCGACCCCTCGGCCACAGTCACAACCGACGCCTCTCTCTTCGGATGGGGAGCGCATTGCGACGACCTCAGAGTCCGAGGTCGATGGACTGGCAATGAGACCGCTCTCCACATAAACACTCTCGAGCTCCTAGCCATCGGGAAAGCTCTGAGAGCGTTCCGCAATTTGGTTGCTGGACAAGCCGTACTGATCTTGACCGACAACACCACGGCAGTGTGTTATGTCAACAGACAGGGAGGGACCCATTCTACCACGCTCCTCACCATCGCTCTCCAGCTCTCAGGACTCGTGCGTGTCCCTCCGAATCCACCCCGTTGCTGTCCACTTGGCAGGACAGGAGAATACGACAGCAGACACCCTGAGCAGGGACACTTCTACCAACCACGAGTGGTCCCTCTCAGAGGACGCGTTCTGCTTCATACCGTGCCGCTGGGGCAACCCTGACATCGATCTCTTCGCCACGGTGTTGAACGCCAAGTGTTGCCGGTACTGTTCAAGAGCCGGCCGGGGACCGAACTCCCTTGGTGATGCGTTCCAGTACCGACGGACAGAGGGTCTCCTGTACATCTTCCCACCATTCCTGCTGGGCAGGGTGGTCGCCAAGATCCTGGCGGACCGAACCGACGCCATCCTGGTCGCCCCATGTTGGCCAAGGCAGCATTGGTTCGCCCCGCTGCTCGAGGCCTCTTGGGGACAGCTGCTCAGGCTTCCGACAGCACCCGACCTGCTGTCTCACTCCGGCGGTCGCATTCTCCATCCTGACCTGCCTCTCCTGGCCCTGCACACGTGGAGGATAGTGCTCTAGATGATCCCGCTATCCAGGACGTCCTTACCGCGGCCAGAAAGGAATCGACCCGCCGCAACTATGCCTACAAGTGGCGGCGGTTCGTGACTTTTGCAGAGGAGCGTGGAGACACGGTATCGCCAGTTGCTCTCGGTACCGTGCTCCGCTTTTTGCTTCACTTGAAAGAAGAGGGTCTCTCGTTCTCTTCGTTGAAGGTGTACCCGTCTGCCATTGTGGCTTACCAACCCCGAGGCTCCCCTTCGGCAGCGCTCTTTCGGGATGCCACAATGAAACAGTTCCTGAAGGGACTCCACCATCTATACCCGCGGGTATCGCCGCCGTTGCCTCCCTGGTCCCTATCTCTGGTACTCTCTCAACTTACGAGACCACCTTTTAAGCCTATGGCCACTGTTGATGATGGGCTCTTGACTCTTAAGACTGCTTTCCTGGTGGCTGTCACCTCTGCCAGGCGTGCCAGTGAATGGACAGCGCTACGCTTCGACGACCCCTTCCTGGTTTTTCATCGAGATAATGTGGTTCTCCGCTCGGACATTTCTTTCCTCCCAAAGGTTGTCTTTCATTTCCATCTTAACCAAGATATCATCCTTCCTACCTTCTATCCTAATCCAACGACCCCTCTTGAGAGGTCTTTGCACTCTCTGGACGTTTGAACGGCCCTGGCCTTTTACACTCAGAGGACTGCGACTTACAGGCAGACTCCCCATCTGTTCGTCTGTCACAGTCAGTGTCGCAGGGGCCGCAAGGTGTCCGCCCAGAGATTCTCCATGTGGGTGGCCCAAACAATTCTACTTGCTTATGACACGACCAAGCAGCCTCTTCCTGACTTGCTTCGGCCACACTCCACCAGAGCTGTGGCATCCTCAGCAGCCCTCTTGCGAGGTGTGGACCTTCAGGAACTTTGTCGAGTGGTGACCTGGTCCAGGCCCTCGACTTCCATCTGCCACTATCGGCTGGACTGTCGGTCCAGGAGGGATGCCCGGTTTGGACGAGCGGTGCTGGCCTCCGTACTCTAAGGACCTGACCCACCGTCCTTCTGGTAAGCTACAAAGTCTCCTAGTGTGTAAGGTACAGAGACCATGAAGAAGAAGAACAGGTTGCTTACCTGTAACTATGGTTCTTCGAGTGGCCATCTGTACCCTTACACACACCCGCCCAACCGTCCCCTCACTCTCAGGTTCCCTTTTTACGGCGGACTTTAGAACTGAGGAGAGACCGTTGCTCGGCGGGCTGAGCATGCTCAGTGGATACATGGGGGGAGGGGTTCCCGCCAAGCTACTAAGCTCTAGAATTTTCCAAACAGTACCGCGCATGCGTGAAAGCTCCTAGTGTGTAAGGGTACAGATGACCACTCGAAGAACCACAGTTACAGGTAAGCAACCTGTTCATCTACATTGCTTTTCCTTTTGGATACTTTTTTCTCCCCAGTTATCCACTCCAAGGTGACCATTGCTTCTTCTCTCTATTTCACTGCAGACTGAAAAAACTGAGCTTGATGGAAATCAAGAAGGAGATTCAGCAGAGTGTGATAAGGAACCAAAGAGCCTTAAGCAAAGGTTGGCGAAGAAACTGAAAACAGAGTCAGGTAAGATCTGTTCACAAAGATCCCTTCAAAGGAAGTAATCTTTTTATAGAACCTGGTTTTATTTCAGAAAAAAAAGCCTGTCTGAAATATTTGTATGAACATGCACCACCACCTCACAAAGCAAAAAGGTAGAGTCGATGTTTTGCATCTCAGCAGTCGTGAATTTTCACTGTTTCTCTTGAACACATCAACTTGAACACAAATTGGTCTTTTAGTTTAGCAAATTAATTTACTTATTTCCAGATTCCAAGAAACAATCTGTGCTGCCATTCAAGCCAGTGAAAAAAGCTATGAAAAGAAATCCTTGGTCAGATACAGAATCTGACAGTGATGCTGATGATGTTGATTACAGTGATATAGTAGAGGTTGCACCTCGTGCAGGCATACCACGCCGCCAAGTTGCAGGTAGGCTTATATAGGATTAAGAAGTAACTTGGAGGTTTACTTAATAATGTCTTTTTAAGAACTTCTGATACATTAAAATAACTTCTTTAAAATATACATGGAAACTTGTGAAGGTGCTTGAGTTGATTCTCTTTACTGGTAAGAGGAAGTGCAATCCTGCACACAGTTCCATGAGAGTAACTCCTGTTAAACTCAGTGAGACCTCTGCAGAGATATTAATGGACTGCAGCCTTTTTCATTTTCATTTTGCTTGTTTTCAGCCAAAGCAAAGTATACTTTGGGTTCAGATTCTGACTCAGACCTCAGTGACATGAGTGGGAAACACCAGGCAGAGGAGGAACTGGAGGAGGAGGAGGAGGAGGAGGCGGCGGCACTTGATGAAAATGCAGAGGCTCCCAAAGCCAAGTTGGAGGCTGTTTCTAAGTGAGTGCCAGATTTATGCAAAATATGTAACTGTCTGCAAAACATCAAAATAAGGATAACAAATGATGCTATGAGGACTAACAAAGTTGGCATAAAAGTGTCTGAACTTTCAAGTCACATAAAAGCCTTCATGCAGTATGATAAATGTTCAAAAAGCTAAAATGGAGGGATGAGTGTTTCTGCTGTAAGATATGTTGATTCAATATCAGAAATATTTCTCTTGTTTCATAATGGGAAACTCTTGTGGGGTCAGATTATTTTCCATCTAGCTCCATACTATGTGAGGGCTGTCTATGATCTCAGGAAAATGCCCTTTACAACCCTGTTTCATTCTTTTGAAAGTATAGCCTGGAACTTCATCTGCTGTTGTAAATTCTGATCATCCCTCAAAGAAATTGTTTGCTTTTCTTATTTGGATTTAAGTATACTCATCCCATTGTTTAGTTATCCTAACTTTCCACTTATATGTGTGTCAGAACTGTGTCTCCCTCAGTTTTCCTTTCATTTACTGAAATGTTCCAGAAGTATTACAGTGTTCAGCTACAATATTATATACAATTTCTGTGCAAAATTAGAGCAAGCCCATGAAAATAAGAATATATCTAGAGAGAGAAAGAGTCCAGATTATTGTTTCTGTATTCTAGGAAAACAAAGGAACCAAAAAGAAAAGATTCTAAGCCACCAGAGGTACAGAGTGCTATCACAAGTAAGTATATCACACAGTTTAGTGACCCGTTTGAGTTGTCAAAATCAAACTGTTCCCACCCATTATTTTTTTAATATGACTCTGGTTGATATATCCAAATATTCAAACACTTTCTGTTAGATTGATATGTGTGAAGTTGGAGCAATGTTCTCATAAGGTATTGTGCTAGTCATCCTTCCCTCCCTCTCCCGCAGTGTGAGAAATATTTGCCCAGCAATTCTGCAGATTAAAAGCTGTCACCTTGTTCCCAAGGCCCATATATTTTTTCCACACAAGAAGAGCTGAAACTGAAAGAGCCTGAACTACAATATGTCAAGGAATTTTTGGTGAGGTGGGTAGAGAGTGTTTGGATAGTATTCTGCCAAAACACTGCCCTGGTGGATTCCTACATTGGCTCCCATAAGCTCTCGTCATTGTCAGCACTTTAACAAGAGATAGCAAAACTTCAAAAATAGCCAGGAAATCTAATATGCAGACAAAAGAACTGTCAGCATAATTCTCTTTTTATTTACGTCTGCGTGGTACTGCCCAGCATTATCTCCTTGCTTTAGGAGTTCATTCTGTAAACAAGAGATTTCCTGAAGCTTCAAGATGTGTTTTGTTAGAGCATTTTACAGTTCAACTTACTGCTATATAAGGATGCCGTGACTATCTGGAGCAGGCAGGCACAGTTCAGGTCTTGAGGGCCACTTTGGGTTGATAAAAACATAAAAGGGACACACCTCTGTAATAACACAGAAAAGCATTTTTATGACCTTTTCAGTAGCCATTTCCTATAAAGAGACTTTAAACTGCTAGGCTTTAATCAAACTGGCAAAGCTTCTTTCTCCATCATTTATTTGATTCTTTTTCTTTTTTAAAACTGACTGCTTTGTGTACTGAATATTATGGCAACCTGTGGTTATTTAAAACAGATTCAGACTTGACAGCTTCAACTGTATGCCTTTTTAACGCATTCTCCCCACACTCCTGTCCTTGTACTTACTTCTCCTTGAGCCTTTCTCATTATTCATCTTTCTTCTGTCTCTCTGCTCATTAGCATGTCTTTCTGTACTACATCATATGTGGACTCTTCTTTCTTTCTACCCACATAGGATTGTATCCTCTCTACTGTTCTTTGTGCAGTTGCTGTTTTCTGTGTCATTCCTGAGTTGGCAGCAACAGTTTCTTCTTTGTGGTCTCTGTGCCTCATACATTAGGAGCTTTCGCGCCTGTGCGGTAGCGTTCGGAAGATTCTAGAGCTCGTTAGCTTTGGTGGGAACCCCTCCCCCACGCCGGTGCTGCGCATGCTCCTCCCGCTAACTAACGGTCTCTTCTCAGTTCTTCTTGTCCGCCTCAGCGTACAGAAGGTTCTGCTTGTTAGCCTGCTTTTCGATTCTGCTTTTGGTGTTTTTCGACTTCGGATTTGGCTTTGACTACCCCTCACGGATTTCGGACTTGGCTTTGGTACTTTCTCGATCGGTTTTGACCTTTTTCTGCCTTTGACGACGATTTCGGATTTCGGACTGTGTTTGGCGTTCTCAGACTCTTGTTTTCTTGCCTTGCCTCCGGTTTATGTCGGCTCTTTTCAAACACTGCGCCTCCTGTGGAAGGAAGGTCGCTCTCTCTGACCGACACTCTAAGTGCCTGATTTGTTTGGGTGAGGGGCACAACGTTCAGGCCTGCCCCATTTGCAGAGAGTTTACACACCGGACTCTCCGCAACAGGGCGGCAAGGCTTAAATCCCACTATTGGGAGGAGTCTCTTCGCATCCAAAGACCGGAGACGATGGCCGAGAAACGCCCGTCCTCTTCTTCTTCTTCGGCATCAGTGGCGGCTGCTGTGCCCTCGACCTTGTCGGTATCAGTACCGGGCTCGGTACCGATAATGAAGTTACCGAGGATACCGAAGATCTCGGCAACTCGGGCACGTGAGGACCCTGTGGGCTCGCAGGCATCAACCTCCTCCTCCAGGCCGTTGACCGCGGCCCAGAAGAAGCGCCCCGCCACCGAGGGCCTGGGGGAGAAGAAGAAGAGAAAGGAGAAGTGGCGCTCTTCACCGACGGTGGTGCGACCCCCGACTCCACCACCCACCCAGCCTGCCGAGGAACCTCAACCGATGGAGCTCCCTGAGGAAGAGGAGCCTCCGGAGGAAGAGGAAGTCCTCGAGGTGTCGGACGAGGAACAGGCCGTGCAGGCCTCGCCTCCTCAACCGCCCGAGCTGATCGCGGAGATCACTCCGCCGAGTCGCTGTCCACCCTCGGCAGAACGCTGAGAGGAGGCTGTGGTCAGGCAGCGCCCAGCCTCTCGACGCAACCAGTCCTGCTTGCCGGAGCAGCAGGCGAGGCCTCCATCCCCGCGATATCGGGAGATGCACCTGGAGAGGCGTCGCTCGGGCGAGAGCGCCTACTCTCCTGCCTACCTAGGGAGGTACGCCCAGGAGCAGGTGTGGCACGAGCCGGCCGGCTCATACTATTCGTATTCGCCGTCTTACAGGGACCGGTACCATCCAGATCCAAGGTACTGGTCACCTCATCGCCAGTCTCGCTTGCCACCACGGGAGGCTCACTACCCGCGCTATGAGAGGTCACCGCTGTGTCGTTCGCCGAGTCACCGTCGGTCCCCGGAGCCCTCACCCCGCTACAGGGCTGTTTCTCCACCACCGCGGACGACGGCCACAGCTACCCGCCCGACGCCACAGCCCACCGTGGCCCAGCCAGCGGTAGCTGCGACTTCTACCACGCAGGCGGCACACCGTCCTAGGCCCGCGGTCGTGCCCCTGCAGGTGACTCCAATACCGGTCACGACATCGGCCGCATAGGTACCAACGCAGCCTGCAGCTCCAGCTGTCACCCTGGCACCTCCGGCCCGTAGGCCGGCCGAGGAGAAGGAGGCGGAGAGGTCGCCATCAGCATCTGGCGACTCTTACGACTCGGACTCTGACTCTGCTGAGTCCACCCCTTCTTCTCACGAATCCCCCCGTTGGAGTTCGGAGAGCCAGGCCCGGAGTCTGCACTGGAGGACGTCCGCCAGTTTTCGGCGATCCTCCTCCGGATGGCCACAGCCCTTGGCCTGAAGGTGACCGAACCTGCTCCACAAGCCCAGGACCCGGTCTTCCAGTACTTGGAAGCCCGCCCACCATCGACCGCACCGCTGCCGTTCCTGCCAACCCTGGTGGAAGCGATGAAGCAGCCGTGGGCGAAGCCGGCGTCAGCACAGCCTATCCCACATAGGCTGGAGCATCTCTACAGGACCCAGAAGGAGAACGCGGAGTTCCTCTTCAATCATCCTGTACTGGACTCTATTGTGGTCGAGTCGGCTCAAACGAAAGGGGGCAACCGACCGCATATCACCCCTCCGGACCATGAAGGACGGAAGCTCGATGCCTTCGGCCGAAGGTTCTATTCGGCATCGTCCCTGGTGGCCAGGACGGTAAACACGATGGCATGCCTCGCGGCCTACCATCGGAACCTCTTTGACCGACTCGCTCCACTCCTTGCTGACCTGCCGGAGGAGTCACGCGCCTTAGCCACACAGATCTTTGGCAAAGCCGTTGCGGTGGCTACACAGCAGGTCGCCACCTCGAGGCACGCCGTGGAGGCTGCCTCGAGGTTGATGGTCGGTGCCGTAGCCCTCCAACGCCACGCGTGGCTCCGGTCCTCTGGGCTCCAGGAGGACAGCCGTTGACGGATTGAAGATCTTCCGTTCAACGGCGAAGGGCTCTTCCACACCTCCACCGACGAGGCCATGGATCACCTCGTCAAGGCCCGGCTGACAGCGAAGAAGATGGGCATCAACCAGCCTGCTCAGTCTCACCGCTCTTTCCAGCCGAGGCCTACGTGGAGAAGGTCCTCCTCTTCATCGGCCTACCAGCCGCGGTCGACCGTGTGGAGGCCGTCGACATCTTCGGCTTCGAGGAGGCTTCCCAGATGACGCCCACCTTCGTCGTCCAAGAAGTCATCCTCCGGAGCAAAGTCCCAGTTTTGACGGCCTTCGCAGGACTCCACCCGTGCCATCCTTTGCCCTTCTGGTCGAACTGACTACACCTCAGGAGCGGTCCCTCCACTCCCTGGATGTTCGTCGGGCCCTGGCGTTTTACAAGGACAGGACTGCGGCCTATAGGCAGACACCACATCTGTTTGTCTGCTATGGCAGGCACCGGAGGGGCCACAAAGTGTCCATCCAGCGTTTCTCCAAGTGGGTGGTACAGATTTTATACCTGGCGTACGAGCTTGCCAAGAAGCCTCCGCCAGACCTTCTTCGGACTCACTCCACCAGAGCTGTGGCGACATCTGCTGCCCTCCTGCGAGGCGTCGACCTGCAGGAGCTGTGCCGTGTGGCGACCTGGTCCCAACCATCGACCTTCATGCCCCACTACAGACTTGACTGCCGGTCCAGGAGAGATACTCAATTTACATCCTCATACATCCCCGCCCTGCCTTCCTCTTTTTCAGCTCCCATCTTCTTCGGCGGACCAGAACTGAGGAGAGACCGTTGCTTGGCGGGAGGAGCATGTGCAGTACCGACGTGGGGGAGGGGTTCCCGCCAAGCTAACGAGCTCTAGAATTTTCTGAATGCTACTGCGCAGGCGCAAAAGCTCCTAATGTATGAGGGCACAGATGACCACTCGAAGAACCACAGTTACAGGTAAGCAACCTGTTCTTCATTCCATCACCATGCTGAGCGATTGCTGAGAAAGCTACATGTCTTAAAGCTAACTAATCATCTTAGTGGGGTTGTCTCACTCTGACTGTGCTTGGCCAGCCTGTGCCTAAAGTATTGCCTTTTTCCTTAAGGAGGTGATTGATCTACTCATCTTTTGATTTAAAATATCATTTACCTTTTGTATTCTATCTTTATTTCAAGTGCTCCCATGCCTTGTTCTTTTTTTAAAGTTAATTTACTGGAGTCTTCTCTTTGTTTAAGTTCACGTTGAAGACTATGATGAAAAAACAAAACCAGCCTCAAGCCTTGATGTGCTACCTAAACCTGCCCCTAAAAAGAGAGCTCCAGCCAAAAAAACAACAAATGCAGCTGAGGGTAAGATTATTGCCAATGTTTGTGCATTCAGGGGCAAATATTCATTGTTATTATTGTTAAAAGAGTGGGTAAATCGTTTGATGACAGGTTACTCTGCAAACGTGGATTGTAGATTCCCTCGCAAGAGTTAACAGCTATATGCTTGGTTCCTTTATAGTAGGAAGAGCCCCCTACCCCAGTTCTGGGCTTGTCTGCTTCCAGGTGACAAGACATTCACATAACTTCAGCTGTAGCATCATTTTCCACAGGCTGCCAAACAGATTCAGCATTTATTTGGCACTGTAGCTGACCTTGAGGAGGAAAGATTAACCTACATGGAGGACTGAACCAGAATCTCAATAAATTATCTGGTCTATTGATTTGTTGTGGCTTGGGGAAAAACAAGGACCAGAAAGGACCAAAAGTTGATGTGAGTGGGATGGAGATGGAAGATGAGGGTGTAGAGCCCCACAGAAGTAACATCGGATTGGAGTCTACTGTGCTTACTGGCAGCTGGCTGGCTTGATTATGTTCAAGAGTCTACATCTTGGTTGACCTTGCTGGCCAAATCAAAAATAAAGTTCCCAATATCCCACTAGCATGTCCCAAGGAAAAGATCAGGTACATGGAGGAAAAAGCACCTGCTGCTCCAGAAACTCTCCAGCCAGCCAAGGAGGGTAGGAAGTGTATGCTCCTGGGTGCTGCTGCCCTACATGCCTTCAGCCTCTATACCATGCAGCCCCCAAAGCACTTCTGTCTGAGGATGAGAAAGAGTGTGAATAGTGCAGGTTTTAGCTAATGCACTGCAAAGGAGCTCACAAATTAAAGGCACATTTAGTGTATTTGGGAAGCAGTATCCAGTGCCTTCAACATACCTGATTATTCTTAAAGGGAAGGCTAAGTGGGTCTGTGGGTTGCTGAGTGCGACTACCCAAAGGGGTGTGGTATTCCTGTGGCTTGTAGCACATAATGGTAGGCATTCCAACTTGTTTTTTCTCTCAGGAAAGAGTGGGCAGAGGAGAAGTGGAAACCTACTTGAGCTGCAATCTAATTACCTTGTAGGTGCCTATTCAACAGCCCAAGACTGAGGTCTTCATGCACGTTTTTTTCCCCACTATACTTTGCAGGAAAAGGTTTTCATCATTTTAGTCCTGTAATAACTACCTCTTGCAAGTTCTGGTGCGTACAACTTAATAGCCAGTGTCCACAGACACTTGCCAGCACTGCTTATAATGAATTGTTGCCTTTTTTGACAGTAGCACAAGGAAATGGCTTTATCTAACCAGATTTCCTTGCTGCTTCAGCCTACACAATACTGTGCCATGTCATGTGAATTTTGTTTCAGTTTAGTTCAGCTTGCTTTTGATAATCATGGAGTGCATTTCTGAAGCAGAAGCTTGGAAATGATGTTGAAGCAAACCCAGTTCTTTGGGAGAAAGAACAAAACTTATGGCTTCAAGGGTCTAATTGTTTCTTTTGCCCTTAGACAACCAGCTTTCAATTATGGATGCTTTCTCTAAGAAAAAGGTGGCTGCAAAAACCAGCAAGACAACAGTAAAGAGTTCAGAATCCAGCACAGATGGGGCAGCCTCCAAAAAGTGTGTGCCTGCCAAGACAAAGAAACCTGCCAAAAGGAAGCCTTCCTCCTCCTCTGGTTCTGAGGATTCAGATTCTGACTTTGGCCAGTCAGTCAAAAAGACAACAGCACTTAAGGTTTGTTTGCTACTATTCACATTCTCTCACACACCAACACCTGAGTTGCAAAATGAGGAATGATATTAAAGGATTTTCTAGCCCTGCTCTGTTTTGACTATGCTTTGATCGTGCAGACATGGGCAAATTTGCATGTCTCAGGAACTGCCGTCTTAAACTGAACATAGAGATGACTGAACTGCTTCCAGATATTTAACATACTGGGAGGCCTACAATGCTCTGCATGAAAATAAGCTAACTAAAATCTAGTTTTACATACACTGTGGGTTCACAGAGTGGTTCAGGACATGTCTTTCTGATGCAGTTTTTCATGCATAATATGGGAGTATTTGCCTATATCTGAAGGTGTTTGTAAGACCAACCCACCTCTGTTCCACTCAGTCTTTTGATTCACGTGGTCCCTCTTTTCAGCCTTTCTGTGGATATGGGAGCCACTAGCTCCTCATCTTCTCCATTGCTCCATACCTCTACCCACTCGCTATTTCTTCTGTGCAACACTCTGCTGAACAAGGATGAGAGTGGAATTTAGAAAATGTGTTCGTGGATGTCTAACCACAGGATGGAGCAGAGTGGGGAAGCTGTAGCTGGATAAAGACATGCTGATATGAAGGGGAGGGCTGGATGACAGCAGGAGAAAGGACAGACAGAAACCAGACTCTGTGTGTGTGTGTGTAGTTGGGAGAGAAAAACAAAGAGATAAAGAATGTGTGGAGTAGCATTGAGCCAGAGCCAGCATACTTGCTCAAGCTCTTTGCTACCCCACATTGTACTCTCTTACTCTGAAGAGAGCCCCTCCACCAACAACATGTGGCCCCAAAGGGAAAAAAGGGTCCCCATAGAATAGAGATGGGCCTGGAGACCAGGGGCCAGTTGCTCCTCCCTGCTCCCAGTGGGGCTACACCTCCCTGCACCAAGCTCAAATACCTCCATTTCCTTCTGCAGCCATTCTCATCATGGCAATGTGAAGAGACTGAGGGAAAATGGAGCATAATTTTAATGTTCTCTAGTAATCTTTTCTAAAGAGAAATCCTTCAGCCTTTCCCACTGGGGAAAGTAATCCAATCCTTTGATTATTTTGGTTGACCTTTGCTTATGCCTTTTCCTCTGCAGACTTTCTCAAAGTTGTGACAAGAAGTGAATGCAGGTCTCTTCCTGTTGCTATTTTGAGAGTGGCTGCAGAAGAAAATGTACATATTTGGAGTAGCATGAGGTTCTGGGATGGGTGGGTATATTTGCATATTTTCATTTGGGAGGGGGTTCTACATGATTTGAGGGCAAAAATTGGTTGAAAATTGCAATTTAAAAAAAAGGTGAGGGCTTTGGGGGATTGGTGGGGTACTTTAGGGGCAATAAAAGTGGGCTACATTTGGCCCACTCCTGCTATAGAATATGGAAATCCCTTTGCCCCTCAACAAGTATAAACTATCCATGTATGGCAGCTCTAATGCCTTCAGAGAATATAACAGCCCCTCTTTTTGCTTTGCAGAAGTCCAAGAAGATAGATGAGTCATTTTCAATGAGTTCAGATGTAGACTTGCGTGCTCCAGTTGTACCCTGTAAAAGGGTGGGTCGGGCCAGAAAGCCTGTCCAGTATCTTGAGGAATCCGATGATGAGATGTTCTGACTTGAAAAGAAAGCTTATTTGCATCTCAAGCTATCTCATTAGAAAATGTGGGGTGACTGCTTTAGAAGGCCAAGAAATGGATTCCAAATGTTTTCAATTGCCTTCTTGATAGCACAAAGTTTTATCATTGTAATGTCTGTCTCTGTAAATATTTTCTGTGTTTCTTTGACACTGTTCAGCCTCCACTGCTTTTATGTTTGCTTAATAAATGTTTTTCTACTGGAAGAATGTGTTTTGAAATCCTAGCTTCTGACTCTGTGTTGTTGTTCTCTGCATCACAACAAACTATGGTTGGTTTCCACAAGACTGATTCCCTAAACTCTGATCCTACTGCCAGTCATTCTGCATAGGAGGAAGGGAAGAAGGCAAAGTGACTTTTTGCACACATACCAAAGCTGTGGAGGAGAAGGACAAATAACAGCAAGACAGATCATGGACTATTGAGGCAATAATGAGTGTAGTGGGAACTGCTGCTCAGAGTGAGCTCCATTTTGAGGAGTCTCAATGAGCACAACGGGGCTCAGTGCTGTTTTTGCAGCCCTGGTGGGGAGGGAAAGCACACCAGGAATGCTCCCTCCACACCTAGCCTGGTCACTGTGAAGGGGAGTGCTCTGGCCCCACTTCTTCTGCAGCACAGCCAGGCATTTGCCATTGTGATGGGGAGGGAGGCATCACCAGGGCACTTCTGCTCTTCCACATGGCTGGGAAAGGCAGCAGCGTGACGCTAGGGTAAGTGAGAACGGATTTTTTTCTGTTCTACAAATACCACGCTCACGCAACTGGTGGGAACAAGATAACAGGACTGTGACAACAGCATGTAGAAGCACAACCCGTGGAGCACTGCCATATCCTAACTGCAGAGCAGCCGTGCCATGCAGAAAGGGCCAAGGTGAAGATGGTAGAGGGGAAAAAAGTGTTTATTGTTCGAATTCAGAGCCAGTACCACAGCTATCTGCTTCTCTCTTTTGTGGGCCTTCAAGTTATTTCCAACTTAAGATGACTCTAAGGCAAACCTATGACAGGGTTTTCTAGGCCTGAGAGTGTGTGATGGGCCCAGGGCCACCCAGCGCATTTTCATGGCCAATCAGAGAATCGAACCCTTGTCTCCAGGGCCATAATCCAAGACCATTTCTGCACTAGGCTGTTACAATGCTATTCTTCATGGTCTCTGTGCCTCATACATTAGGAGCTTTCGTGCCTGTGCGGTAGCGTTCGGAAGATTCTGGAGCTCATTAGCGTGGCGGGAACCCCTCCCCCACGTTGGTACTGCGCATGGTCCTCTCGCCAAGCAACGGTCTCTCAGTTCTTTCTTGTCCGCTGTCGCGAACAGAAGGTTCTGCTTGTTGGCTTGAGCTTTGCTTGATTTTCTTGGCTTTTGACTTCGGAGTTGGATTTTTTGACTAACCCTCTCGGATTTCGGACTTCTCTTTGGTATTCTTATGATCAGTTTGACCTCTTTTCTGGCTGTTGACGATTTTGGATCTCAAACTGTGTTTGGCGTTCTCGGACTTCTCCTCACCTCGCCCTGCCCTTGTTTTATGTTGGCTTTGTTCAAGCATTGCGCCTCCTGTGGAAGGAAGGTCGCTCTTTCCGACCGACACTCGAAGTGTCTGTTCTGATGAGGGACTTCTCTACGCCTTCCCTCCGTTCCCGCTCCTGGGCCGCCCGACTACACCTTTGGAGTGATCCCTCCACTCCCTGGATATTCGTTGGGCCCTGGCGTTTTACAAGGACAGGACTGCGGCCTGTAGGCAGACACCACATCTGTTTGTCTGCTATATCAGGCACCGAAGGGGTCACAAAGTGTCCACCCAGCACTTCTCTAAATGGGTGGTACAGACTATACACCTGGTGTACGAGCTTGCCATAAAGCCTCCACCAGACCTTCGGGCTCACTCCACCAGAGCCGTGGCGACATCTGCTGCCCTCCTGCGAGGCGTCGACCTGCAGGAGCTGTGCCATGTGGCGACCTGGTCCCAACCATCAACCTTCGTGCACCACTACAGTCTTGACTTCCGGTCCAGGAGAGATGCTCAATTTGGCCGTGCTGTGCTGGCTTCTGTTCTCTAGGGTCTGGGACCTGACCCACCATCCTGCCGGTAAGCTACACAGTCTCCTAATCTATGAGGCACAGAGACCACGAAGAAGAAGAACAAGTTGCTTACCTCTAACTGTGGTTCTTCGAGTGGTCATCTGTGCCCTCATACATCCCCGCCCTGCCTTCCCCTCTTTTTCAGTTCCCACCTTCTTCAGCAGACCAGAACTGAGGAGAGACCGTTGCTCGGCGGGAGGAGCATGCGCAGTACCAACGTGGGGGAGGGGTTCCCGCCAAGCTAACGAGCTCTAGAATCTTCCGAACGCTACCGCGCAGGCGTGAAAGTTGCTAATGTATGAGGGCACAGATGACCGCTCGAAGAACCACAGTTCTTCGTGGTCTCTGTGCCTCACACACTAGGAGCTTTCACGCATGTGCGGTACCATTTGGAAACTTCTAGAGCTTAGTAGCTTGGCGGGAATCCCTCCCCCCATGCATCCACTGAGCATGCTCAGCCCGCCGAGCAACGGTTGCTGCTCAGTTCTTTCTTGTCCGCCATCACGTACGGAGGTTCTGAGCTTAGAGCATTTCTTTGGCCTTCTCGTGAAAGTCTTTTCAGTTTCTCTTCGACTCGGTTTTGGTATTTTGGACTTCTCTTTCGGATTACGTACTGGTTTTGTTGATTCGGTGGTTTTCTGCCCCCTTTCTTTGGGACTTCTAACCTTCTAAAACCCTGACTTGCCAACCCCCCCTTCTTCGTCGTTGTTGTCTTCATCTCATCCTCAATCTACCTCATCTTCTCCTTTAGGACTTCTATGTCTGCTCTTTTCAAACCCTGTAAGAAGTGTGGTCGTAAGGTCGCTTGTTCGGACCAGCATAGCGAGTGTCTCCTCTATTTGCATGAGGCTCATAACATCAGAGCCTGACCAATTTGTAGGGAACCGGCTGGCACACTTCAAGTCTTTCTACTGGGAGCAGTCTCTGTCGCCTCAAGACCTGACCCTGGTGAAGAGCCCAGGGAAGATGTCCAAGAGCCGACCTGCGCCCACACTCCCAGCAGCTCCGGTAGCTGCCGATCCCGCTGTGCCAACAGTACCGGGCTCGGTACCATCACATAAGTTACCGAGGATCCCGAAGATCTCTGTGGCTTCCTCATCTGCGACTCCTAAAGACTAAGACACTTACGGCGGCACAACGTAAGCACCCAGCGACCTTGGAGTCTGAGAAAGAGAGAGAGAAGAAGAAGAGGAGGAGGAAGGAGAAGCGCGGGTCTCCGGCTAGACCGCCTCTCCCTACTACACCTTCGACTTCGACTCAACTTATAGTCGACCTGGAAGGTGATTCGGAGCCCCAAGAACTCTTGGAGGTTTCTGACGCTGACGGCACCGCAGATTCTGCGGCACTGCTTGAACCGATGGTGCTGGATGTAGCGGTTTCTTCATCCGGATGCCCTGAAATGGCGGCCCGCTCGGAGGATATTCCAGCAGCTCCCCAGACCTCGCTAACATCTCAAGGGTCCATTAGAAGCGCCTCGCCCGTTCCAGAGAGACGAGTTTGACAGGCTTCCCTCCGCTACCGGGAGCCCTATCCTGAACAGCGGGAACGTGGCGAATACCCGGAACGCAGGGTTAGGCAAACCTCCCCACGTCATCAGGAGTTTTACCCTGAGCTGCGAGAACGTGACGAGCGAGGAGACCACCCGGAGCACAGGCAACCTTCCCCTCGCCTTCAGGAAACCTATCCGAGATGGCCAGTGCATCCTCAAGACTGACCTTACTCATCTGCGTCCTCCGCGCTGCGGGATGGCCGTGAACATACTTGGAAGGAGCTCCCGGGCTCCTACAGGTCCTACTCCCCCTCTTATCAGGACCGCTACCATCCCGATGTGAGGCAGTGGTCTCCTTACCGCCGCTCCAGATCACCTTTGAGAGGAGGGGATTACCGCTCTCGGCGTGAATGCACTCCATCATGCTCACCTAGACGATCGCCTCAACACCGTCGGTCCCGAAAGCCTACTCCTCACTACCGGGCAGTGTCGCCGCCTCCGCGGGTCACCTCGACGGTGTCCTGCCCAACGTCCAAGGCTACCCCTGTGCCAGTTGCGAACCAGCTCGCGAACGAGCAAATCCTCTCTTCCGGGCACTCTATAGAGGTTGCTGCCCGGGTCATGGTCGGTTCCGTAGCCTTGCGCCGGTACGCTTGGCTATGGTCCTCTGGCCTCCAAGAGGACACACGGAAGCACATTGAGGATTTCCCGCTCGGTGGCAAGGGGCTCTTCAATGCGGCAACTGATGAGGCAATGGACCACATCGTCAAGGCCTGACTAACGGCCAAGAAGATGGGGATCTGTCAGCCTCAACAGTCCCGCTGCGGTTTCGGCTCTCGACCCGCGTGGCGCCGTTCCTCTTCCGGGAGCTTCCAGCAACGCTCGCCCCAGTCAGTACCATCCAGGACTTCCACCACGTCCTCTTCGAGATGGCCTCCACAGAGTCGCTAGACGACTTCTAAGAAATCGTCGTCTGGATCCAAGTCCCATTTTTGATGGGACTTGCAGGACTCTACCACAGCCCACTTTCCACCTACCATCAGACTTGACGGACCACCCCATTCTGGCCAAACACCTCGCCTTGTGGCGCTCAATCACTTTGGACTCTTGGGTGCTCACCATCGTCTGTCTTGGTTATGCCATCGAGTTCACAAGTATTCCACTGTGAGGCGTCTTCTATTCCACCCAGGCCAGCCCTGCACTGCTGGAGGAGATCCAGTCCCTCCTGCAGAAGGGAGCGATCGAAGAGGTCCCGCCTTCGGCCACTACCACCGGCTTCTACTCCCGGTACTTCACTGTACCAAAGTCGGACGGGACCCTGCGACCCATTCTGGATCTCCGAGGGGTAAACGAATAATCCGCCCCAGGAGGTTCAAGATGGTCACGCTGTCGACGATCCTACTCTTCCTTCTTCAGGGAGACTGGTTCGCATCCATCAACCTGAGGGATGCCTATTTCCACATCTCCATACGTCCGCAGCACAGATGATACCTTCGGTTCGCGATCAACCGCACCTCCTACCAGTACCGGGTGCTGGCGTTCGGCCTCTCCACCGCACCAAGGGTCTTCACGAAGTGCATGGCCCCTGTGGTCTCCTACCTGCGGACGAAAGGCATCACCGTCTTCCCATACCTGGACGATTGGCTGTTGGTAGCGTCCTGCAAGAGCAAACTCTACTCGGACATTCATCGGACCCTGTCGCTTCTGACCCGCCTGGGTCTCTTGGTGAATCCAAAGAAGTCCCACCTCGACCTGGCGAGAGTGTTGGACCTCATTGGAGCCACCCTGGACTCGGTCTCAGCGAGAGCCTACCTGCCTCTGGAGCGAGCTCATACCTCGGCCGCCTTCGACACCCCAAAGATATCGACGAGCAGGATACAACAGCTCCTGGGCTACTTGGCTTCCACCATGGCAGTCACGTCAATGTCGAGACTTCGGTCACACCCCCTTCAACATTAGTTCGTCAGAGTCTTCAACCCGCTCCAGGACGACCAGGGCCTGCGATTTCGACTGCCAACACATGTACGTCACTCTGCTGTGGTGGCTATCATACCGCCACCTCCTGTCCGGGATGCCTTTCAGACAACTGACTCCTCGGCTCACGGTCACTACCGATGCCTCCCTTTTCGAGTGGGGAGCGCACTGCGAAGACCTCAGAGTCCAGGGACGCTGGACAGGCAACGAGACCGATCTCCATATCAACGCTCTCGAGCTCCTCGCCATCGGGAAAGCTCTGAGAGCATTCCGCAACCTGGTCGCAGGACAGACGGTACTCATCCTGACCGACAACACCACGCAGTCTGTTATGTCAACAGACAGGGAGGGACCTACTCCACCACACTCCTCACCATCGCCCTCCAGCTCTGGGAGTGGTGCGTGTCTCCAGGTCCATCCAACTGCCGTCCATCTGGGAGGTCAGGAGAACACCACGGCGGACACCCTGAACAGGGACACCTCGACCCACCACGAGTGGTCCCTCTCGGACGAGGCGTTCCGCCTGATATGATACCATTGTGGCGAGCCCGACATTGATCTTTTCACCACCGTGTCGAACGCCAAGTGTCGCCGGTACTGTTCAAGAGCCGGCCAGGTACTGAACTCTCTTGGCGATGTGTTCCAGTTTCGGTGAACAGAGGAGATCCTCTACGTCTTCCCGCCGTTTCCTCTCCTGGGCCGAGTGGTCTCCAAGATCCTGGGAGACCGAACCAATGTCATCCTGGTCGCCCCGTACTGGCCAAGGCAGCACTGGTTCGCGCCCCTGCTCGAGGCCGCTCGGGGTGGACTTCTCAGTCTCCAAACAGCACCCGATCTGCTGTCCCACTCCGGCGGTTGCGTTCTCCACCCTGACCTGCCGCTCCTGGTCCTGCATGCATGGAGGATAACGCCCTAGACCAGTGGTTCTAACCTAGGGTCCCCAGATGTTTGTGGACTTCAGCTCCCAGAAGCCCTGAGCATTGACCATAGTGGCTGGGGCTTCTGGGAGCTGAAGTCCACGAACATCTGGGGACCCACAGGTTGAGAACCACTGCCCTAGACGATCCCGTTATACGGAACGTTCTGACCGCTGCCAGAAAGGAATTGACCTGTCGCAACTATGCCTACAAGTGGCGGTGGTTCGTGACCTTTGCGGAGAAGCGAGGCGAGATGGTATCGCCGGTCGGCCTTGGTAATGTGCTCCACTTCCTCCTCCATCTCAAACAACAAGGACTGTCCTTTCCTTCTCTGAAGGTCTCACCTCTCCGCCGTCGTGGCCTACCAACCTCGAGGCTCTCCATCGGCAGCGCTCTTCCACAATGCTACCATGAAGCAATTCATGAAAGGGCTGCAACATCTATACCCGCCGGTATCGCCGCCGCTGCCACCATGTTCGCTATCCCTGGTACTCTCCCAGCTCATGCGACCACCCTTTGAGCCCATGGCCACTGCCGATGACAGGCTCCTGACTCTGAAGACTGCTTTCCTGGTGGCTGTCACCTCCGCCAGGCATGCCAGCGAGCTGACAGCTCTACGAGTCGACGAGCCGTTCCTGGTTTTTCATCGGGAGAAGGTAGTCCTTCGCCCGGACATTTCCTTCCTACCAAAGGTGGTTTCCCACTTCCACCTTAACCAGGACATTATTCTGCCGGCTTTTCATCCTAATCCAACGACACCTCTTGAAAGGTCTCTACACTCTCTGGATGTCCGAAGGGCCCTTGCCTTCTACACTCAGTAGTGTGCGACCTACAGACAGACCCCACACCTGTTTGTCTGCCACGGTCAGCGTCGCAGGGCCGCAAGGTGTCCACCCAGAGATTCTCCAAGTGGGTGGCCTAGACAATCCTGCTTGCTTATGAGATGGCCAAGCAGCCTCCACCGGACTTGCTTCGGCCACACTCCACCAGAGCTGTGGCATCCTCAGCGGCCCTCCTGAGGGGCGTGGACCTGCAAGAACTTTGTCGAGTGGCGACCTGGTCCAAGCCATCGACCTTCGTCTGCCACTATCGCTGTGCCCTCACACACATCCGTCCAGCCATCCCCTCTTCTCAGGTCCCTTTTTGGCGGATTTTAGAACTGAGGAGCGACCGTTGCTCGGCGGGCTGAGCATGCTCAGTGGATGCATGGGGAGGAGTTCCCACCAAGCTACTAAACTCTAGAATTTTCCGAACAGTACCGCGCATGCGCGAAAGCTCCTAGTGTGTGAGGGCACAGATGACCACTCGAAGAACCACAGTTACAGGTAAGCAACATATTCTTACAGGTAAGCAACCTGTTACTCCACTTTCAACGTTCTATGGAATCTGGAGTTTGCAGTTTAGGGAGCCTCAGGCTGTTATAGGGGCTGAGATGCCTCCCAAAACTGCAAACTCCAGGATTCCCTAGGATGTTGAAACTGGAATAATAACACTAGAACAGTCTAGTGCAGAAATGGTCCAAGGCTCAAGCCACTACACCATGCTTGTCCCTCCTGCTTATTCCCTCCCTGCAATATGCATGCAGGATCACCTGGTTGCTCTCCATGTTGTGTCCACTCAGAAAACAGGGAAAAGAAATTAGGTTCTTCTTCATGGCCTCTGTGCCTCATACATTAGGAGCTTTCGCGCCTGCGCGGTAGCGTTCGGAAGATTCTAGAGCTCGTTAGCTTTGGCAGGAACCCCTCCCCCATGTTGGTACTGCGCATGCTCTTCCCGCCGACTAACGGTCTCTCCTCAGTTCTTTCTTGTCCGCCTCAGCGTACAGAAGGTTCTGCTTGTTGGCTTGCTTTTCGATTCTGCTTTTTGGTGTTTTCGACTTCGGATTTGGCTTTTGACTACCCCTCACGGATTTCGGACTTGGCTTTGGTACTTTCTTGATCGGTTTTGACCTTTTTCTGGCTTTGACTACGATTTCAGATCTAGGACTGTGTTTGGCGTTCTCGGACTTTGCTTTTCTTGCCTTGCCCCCGGTTTATGTCGGCTCTCTTCAAATGCTGCGCCTCCTGTGGAAAGAGGGTCGCTCTCTCTGACCGACACTCTAAGTGCCTGATTTGTTTGGGTGAGGGGCACAACGTTCAGGCCTGCCCCATTTGCAGAGAGTTCACACACCAGACTCTCCGCAACAGGTCGGCAAGGCTTAAATCCCACTGTTGGGAGGAGTCTCTTCATGCTAGAAGACCCGAGACGATGGCCGAGAAATGCCCGTCCTCTTCTTCTTCTTCGGCAGCAGCAGCAGCTGCCGTGCCCTCGACCTCGTCGGTATCGGTACCAGGCTCGGTACCGATAATGAAGTTGCCGAGGATACCGAAGATCTCGGCAACTCGGGCACATGAGGAACATGTGGGCTCGCAGGCCTCAACCTCCTCCTCCAGGCCGCTGACCGCGGCTCAGAAGAAGCGCCCAGCCACTGAGGGCCTGGGGGAGAAGGGTAAGAAGAAGAAGCGCAAGGAGAAACGACGCTCTCCACCAAAGGTAGTGCGACTCCCGACTCCGCCACCCACCCAGCCCGCCAAGGAACCTCTGCTGATGGAGCTCCCCGTGGAAGAGGAGCCTCCGGAAGAGGACGTAATCCTCGAGGTGTCGGACAAGGAGCAAGTGGTGCAGGCCTAGCCTCCTCAACCGCCCAAGCTGAGGAGGTCACTCCGAGTCGCCGTCCACCCTCGGCAGAACGCTGAGAGGAGGCTGTGGTCAGACAGCGCCCAGCCTCTCGACGCGACGAGTCCCGCTCGCCAGAGCAGCGGGCCAGGCCTCCATCCCCGCGATATCGGGAGATGCGCCTGGAGAGGCGTCGCTCGGGAGAGAGAGCATATTCTCCTGCCTATCTTGGAAGGTACGCCCAGGAGCAGGTGTGGCACGAGCCGGCCGGCTCTTACTATTCGTATTCGCCGTCCTACAGGGACCGGTACCACCCAGACCCTTGGTACTGGTCGCCTCGTCGCCGGTATCGTTCGCCACCGCGAGAGGCTCACTACCCCCGCTATGAGAGGTCACCCCTGCGTTGCTCGCCGAGTCGCCGTCGGTCCCCAGAGCCCTCACCTCGCTACAGGGCTGTTTCTCCACTGCCGCGGACGACGGCTACAGCTACCCGACGGTAGTGGCGACTTCCACTATGCAGGCGGCACACCGTCCTAGGCCCGCGGTCGTGCCCCTGCAGGTGACTCCGATACCGGCCACGACATCGGCCGTACGGTACCGACGCAGCCTGCAGCTCCGGCTGCTATCCTGGCAACTCCGGCCCCTGAGACAGCCGAGGAGAAGGAGGAAGAGAGGTCGCCGTCACCATCTGGCGACTCCTACAACTCAGACTTTGATTCTGCCGAGTCCACCCCTTCTTCTCATGAATCCCCACCGCTGGGGTTCGGAGAGCCAGCTCCGGAGTCTGCGCCGGAGGACGTCCGCCAGTTTTCGGCGATCCTCCTCCGGATGGCCACAGCCCTTGGCCTGAAGGTGACCGACCCTGCTCCCCAAGCCCAGGACCCTGTCTTCCAGTACCTGGAAGCCCACCCATCATCGACCGCACCGCTGCCATTCCTGCCTATCCTGGTGGATGCGATGAAGCAGCCGTGGGCGAAGCCTGCATCAGCACAGCCTATCCCTCATAGGCTGGAACATCTGTACAGGACACAGAAAGAGAACGCGGAGTTCCTCTTTCAACACCCTGTACCTAACTCTATAGTGGTCGAGTCGGCACAGACGAAGGGAGGCAATCGAGCACATACCACCCCTCCGGACCGTGAAGGACGGAAGCTCGATACCTTCGGCCGAAGGTTCTACTCGGCATCGTCCCTGGTTGTCAGGACAGTGAACATGATGGCATGCCTCACGGCATACCATCGGAACCTGTTTGACTGACTCAGCCCGCTCCTTGCTGACTTGCCGGAGGAGTCACACGCCTCAGCCACCCAAATCTTCGGTGAGGCGGTTGCGGTGGCTACGCAGCAGCTCGCCACCTCGAGGCACGCCGCAGAGGCTACCTCGAGGGTGATGGTCGGTGCCGTAGCCCTCCGACGCCACACGTGGCTCCGGTCCTGTGGGCTCCAGGAGGACAGCCGTCGGCGCATTGAAGACCTGCCGTTCGACGGCGAAGGGCTTTCCCATTCCTCCACTGATAAGGCTATGGATCACCTCGTCAAGGCCCGGCTGACAGCGAAGAAGATGGGCATAAACCAGCCTGCCCAGACTCACCGCTTTTTCCAGCCAAGGCCTACGTGGAGAAGGTCCTCCTCTTCATCAGCGTACCAGCCACCGTCCCCGCGGTTGACCGCGTCGAGGCCGTCGACCTCTTCGGCTTCCAGGAGGCTTCCCAGACAACGCCCATCTTCGTCGTCCAAGAAGTCATCCTCGGGAACGAAGTCCCAGTTTTGACGGCCTTCGCAGGACTCCACCCGTGCCATCCTTCGCCCTTCCAGTAGAACTGTTCCACCACCCAAGCCTGGCCAGGCACCTCGACTGCTGGCGGGAGATCACTGCGGACTCCTGGGTACTTACCATCGTCCGCCTGGGGTACGCCATCGAGTTCCAGGCTATTCCGCCACGGGGTGTCTACTATTCCACCCCGGCCAGCTTGGCTCTACTGGAAGAGGTCCAGTCCCTCCTCGAGAAGGGAGCGATCGAGAGGCTCCCGCCTTCAGCCAAGACCACCGGCTTCTACTCGAGGTACTTCACGGTGCCGAAGGCGGACGGATCCCTGCGGCCCATCCTAGACCTCCGAGGGGTGAACGAATACATCCACCCCAAGAGGTTCAAGATGGTCACACTGCCGTCGATCCTCCCCTTCTTCCACCGAGGGGACTGGTTTGCATCCATAGACCTCAAAGACGCCTATTTCCACATCTCAATCCGCCCGCAACACAGGATATACCTTCGGTTCGCAATCGACGGCACCAGCTACCAGTACCGGGTGCTGCCGTTCGGGCTTTCCACCGCACCGAGGGTGTTCACCAAGTGCATGGCTCCGGTCGTGTCCTTCCTGCGGACGAATGGCGTCTCCGTCTACCCTTACCTGGACGATTGGCTATTGGTGGCATCCTGCAGACAGAAACTGTACAGGGACATTCACCGGACTTTGTCCCTTCTCACTAGGCTCGGACTCAGGGTCAACCCCAAGAAGTCCCATCTCGAGCCCACCCGGGTTCTCGACTTCATCGGGGCGACCCTCGACTCGGTATCGGCGAGGGCCTTCCTCCCAGACGAGAGGGCGCGGACGCTTCGTCGGGCGGCGTCTGCTGCCTTCGAGGCCTCGACGCTGTCAGCGAGGAGGATCCAACAGCTCCTCGGCTACATGGCCTCGACCACCGCCATAACCTACCTCTCCAGGTTATGCGCTCGGCCGCTCCAGCACTGGTTCGTCAGGGACTTCGATCCACTCTGGGACGACCAACGGCGCCGATACCGCCTGCCCCAACAGGTACGCCGATCGCTCCTGTGGTGGCAGTCGTACAGGAACCTCCTGTCAGGCATGCCGTTCCGCGAACCCAGACCGTCGGTCACGATAACGACGGATGCCTCACTCTTCGGCTGGGGAGCACACACCGGGGATCTCCGGGTCCGAGGCCGGTGGATGGACAAGTTGTTCCTCCACATCAACTCTCTCGAACTGCTGGCGATCCACAAGGCCCTGAGAGCGTTCCGACACCTGGTCACGGGCCGCACGGTGTTGATCCTCACCGACAACACGACGGCGGTCTGCCACATGAACAGGCAAGGGGGGACGCACTCCACCACGCTGCTGGGCATCGCACTCGAACTTTGGAACTGGTGCGTCCCGCTCCGGATACACCCTGTGGCGGTTCACCTGGCGGGGCAGGAGAACACCACGGCGGACGCCCTCAGCAGGGACACCACCTCCCATCACGAGTGGTCCCTGTCCGACGAGGCCTTCCGGATGCTTCAGGACCGATGGGGCGAGCCGACCATCGACCTCTTCGCGACCAGCCAGAACGCGAAGTGCCGCCTGTTCTGTTCGAGGGCCGGTCACGATCGCCGCTCCATCGGCGACGCCTTCCAGTTCCCGTGGGATGAAGGGCTGATCTACGCCTTCCCTCCGTTCCCGCTCCTGGGCCGCGTGATTGCGAAGATCATCACGGACCAGGCGGACGCAATCCTGGTGGCACCATACTGGCCGAGGCAGCACTGGTTCGGACCCCTGATCGAGGCCGCCCGGGGCAGGACTCTCAGGTTTCCAACGGTACCGGACCTGCTGTCTCACTCCGACGGACTGGTGTTGCACCCGGACCTGCCGCTGTTGGCCCTCCATGCCTGGAGGATATCGCCCTAGACGATCCAGCCATCGAGAACATCTTGACCGCAGCCAGGAAGGAGTCCACGCGAAGGAACTACCACTACAAGTGGCAGCGCTTCGTGGCCTTCGCCGAGGAACGTTGAGAGCCGGTATCACCTGTCACCCTGCGTACTGTGCTCCACTTCCTCCTCCATCTCCGGCAACAGGGCCTGGCCTTCCCGTCTCTCAAGGTCTACCTCGCCGCGATCGTGGCATACCAGCCGCCACGATCCCCGTCGGCCGCTCTCTTCAGGGACGGTACCGTCAAGCAGTTCCTGAAGGGTCTGCAGCACCTTTACCCGCCAGTATCGCCGCCGCTACCGCCGTGGTCGCTGTCATTGGTGCTGTCCCAGCTGACGAGGCAGCCCTTCGAGCCCATGGCCACGACGGACGACAAGCTGCTCGTGATGAAGGCCGCGTTGCTAGTGGCCGTCACCTCTGCCAGGCGGGCGGGAGAGTTGACGGTGCTACGGTGCGATGAACCATACTTAGTCTTTCACCGCGACAAGGTGGTCCTCCGGCCTGACATTTCCTTCCTGCCGAAGGTGGTGTCCAACTTCCACCTCAGCCAGGACATCATCCTGCCGGCCTTCTACCCGGACCCGACGACACCTCTGGAGCGTTCCCTCCACTCCCTTGATGTGCGTCGGGCGCTGGCCTATAAGGACAGAACTGCAGCCTACAGACAGACACCCCACCTGTTTGTCTGTTATGGCAGGCGTCGGAGAGGCCACAAAGTATCCACCCAGCGTTTCTCTAAGTGGGTGATACAGACTGTTCAACTGGCGTACGAGCTTGCCAGGAAGCCTCCGCCAGACCTGCTTCGGGCCCACTCCACCAGGGCCGTGGCGACATCTGCTGCCCTCCTGCGAGGCGTCGACCTGTCGGAACTCTGCCGTGTGGCGACCTGGTCCCAGCCGTCGACCTTCGTGCGCCACTACAGGCTCGACTGCCGGTCCAGGAGAGATGCCCGGTTCGGACGTGCTGTGCTGTCTTCTGTGCTCTAGGATCTGGGACCTGACCCACCATCCTACTGGTAAGCTACATAGTCTCCTAATGTATGAGGCACAGAGACCACGAAGAAGAAGAACAGGTTGCTTACCTGTAACTGTGGTTCTTCAAGTGGTCATCTGAGCCCTCATACATCCCCGCCCTGCCTTCCCCTCTTTTTCAGGTCCCATCTGCTTCGGCGGACCAGAACTGAGGAGAGACCGTTAGTCAGCGGGAGGAGCATGCACAGCACCGGCGTGGGGGAGGGGTTCCCGCCAAAGCTAACAAGCTCTAGAATCTTCCGAACGCTACCGCGCAGGCGCGAAAGCTCCTAATGTATGAGGGCACAGATGACCACTCGAAGAACCACAGTTACAGGTAAGGAACCTGTTCTTATCCATCCCTTGTTGAAGGAACTATTGAAGAGCTTTGCCCCTTTTCCACAAAGGTTGTGGTTTTTTAGGAAAAGCAGCAGTATGATTAAGTGTAGGGAGGGAGCCAGGATTTAACAAGATTTAAAGGGCTGCTGCTTCTCCAGTGAGGGGAAAAGAAAGCAGGCCTGGTTTATCTGTGCCCTGGGCTGGTCCAAGCAAGCTTTGCCAAGCAAGTCTTCCCTTCCTTTTCATACCCTCTGTTACCCTGATTTCTGGGGGTCCCATGAGGGACACCTAAATGCTCTCCAAATTAAACAAGTTGGCGAAATTAGTCGAAGAGCACAAGTTAACACTGCGAGAAGCAGGGCAACGGAGCAAGATCTTTTACCCAGCGTCTACGGGGTCAGGCTGAGTCAAGGATCAAACAGAAGTAAAATAATAATTGTTGTTCTTCTTCGTGGTCTCTGTGCCTCGCATACTAGGAGCTTTCGCGCATGTGCGGTACCGTTCGGAAAATTCTAGAGCTTAGTAGCTTGGCAGGAACTCCTCCCCCCGTGCATCCACTGAGCATGCTCAGCCCGCCGAGCAACAGTCGCTTCTCAGTTCTTTCTCGTCCGCAGTCGCGTACGGAGGTTCTGAGCTTAGAGCGTTTCTCTTTGGCAAGTCTTTTCATTTTCTTCGACTCAGATTCGGTATTTTGAACTTCTCTTTCAGATTACGGACTGGTTTGTCCCTTCTCTTTGGGACTTCTAACCTCCAAACCCCAACTTACCAACCCCCCCCTTCTTAGTCGTCTTCTTCTTCGTCTTCGCCTCATTCTTGCCTTACCTCTTCTTCTCTTTTCGGACTTCTATGTCTACACTTTTCAAACCGTACAAAAAGTGTGGTTGTAAGGTCACTTGTTCGGACGGGTATAGCAAGTGTCTCCTCTGTTTGGGTGAGGCTCATAACATCAGAGCCTGCCCAATTTGTAGGGAGTTCACTTTACAGACCTTGAGGAACCGGCTGGCATGCCTCAAGTCCTTCTGCTGGGAGCAGTCTCTGTCGCCTCAAGACCCGACCCCGGCGAAGAGCCCAGCGAAGATGTCCAAGAGCCGACCTGTGACCACACTCCCAGCGGCTTCGGCGGCTGCCGATCCCACTGCGCCGAAGACCTCTGCGGCTTCCTCATCTGCGACTCCTGTAGAGGCCCCTGCCGGCTCGCAGAGTGCCAAGTTGGCGAAAACACTTACGGCAGCTCAACGTAAGCACCCAGCGACCTTGGAGTCTGAGAAAGAGAGAGAGAAGAAGAGGAGGAGGAGGAAGGAGAAGTGCGGGTCTCCGGCTAGATTGCCTCTCCCTACTCCACCTTCAACTTCAACTCAGCTTGTAGTCGACCCGGAGGATGATTCGGAACCCCGAGAACTCTTGGAGGTTTCCGATGCCGACAACACCGCAGGTTCTGTGGCACTTCTTGAACCGCCAGTGCTGGATGTTGCAGTTTCTCCGCCCGGATGCCCTGAAATGGCGGCCAGCCCGGAGGATATTCCGGCAGCTCCTCAGACCTCGCTAACATCTCGAGGATCTGTTGGTAGAAGCGCCTCGCCCGTTCCAGAGAGATGAGTTTGACAGGCTTCCCCCGGTTACCGGGAGCCCTATCCTGAACAGCGGGAACTTGGCGAACGCAGCGAATACCCGGAAAGCAGGGGTAGGCAAACCTCTCCACGTCACCGGGATCCCTACCCTGAGCTGCGAGAACATGACAAGCGAGGAGACCACCCGGAGCACAGGCAACCTTTCCCTTGCCATCGAGAAGCCTATATGAAATGTTCAGTGCCTCCTCGAGACTCGCCTTACTTGTCTGCGTCCTCCAAGCTATGGTATGGCCGCGAACATACTTGGAATGAGCTCCCGGGCTCCTACAGGTCCTACTCCCCCTCTTATCAGGACCGCTACCATCCCGATGTGAGGCAGTGATCTCCTTACCGCCGCTCCAGATCGCCTTCGAGAGGAGGGGATTACTGCTCTCAGCTTGAACGCACTCCAACCCGCTCACCTAGACGATCGCTTCAACACCGTCGATTGCCTCAACATCGTCGGTCCCAAGAGCCTACTCCTCACTACCAGGCAGTCTCACCGCCTCTGCGGGTCACCTCCACAGTGTCCCGCCCAATGTCCAAGGCTACCCCTGTGCAAGTTGCAACCGTGGCGGCAACGGTCACTCAGACAATCCCGCATCCTGTATCGGCAGTGATCCCTCCAGCAAAAACAGCTGCACTGCAACCGACTGCCAGCGGAACGTCAGCCGGCAGCTAAAACTGCCACCGCTGCTACTACAATGGTCACCTTAGCGGTACCGTCTTGCCAACCATCATGCGAGCGGTCATCAGCTCGATCACCGGACTGGTCCTCCACAGCGTCATCACAGGACTATGAGTCCGAGTCCAACTCTAAGGAGTCGACGCCTGAGTCCCACGAGTCACCACCCTTGCCGTTTGGGGACTCAGCACCTGAGTCGACACCTGAGGATGTGCGACAGTTCTCGGACATCCTCCTTTGGATGTCAACAGCCCTGGGTCTCAAGATGGAGGAGCCGGCCCCGGCGGTGTAGGGTCCGGTTTTCCACTATGTGGACACCCGTCCGCCTTTGACAGCGCCACTACCGTTCCTGCCCGCTCTGGTGGAGGCCCTCAAACACCCGTGGGCCCAGCCGGCTTCCGCCCAGCCAATTCCACACAGGCTGGAACATCTATACAGAACCCAGAAGGAGGATGCTGAGTTCCTGTTCAATCACCCCCAGCCCAACTCGGTGGTTGTGGAGTCTGCTCAGACGAAGGGTGGAACCAGGTCCCATACGACCCCACCAGACAGAGAGGGACACTGTCTCGACACCTTTGGGAGGAGGTTCTACTCTGCCTCCTCCCTGGTAGCGAGGTGTCGAACACGCAGGCTTGCATGGTGGCATATCTTCGCAACCTGCTGGACAAGTTCACTCCAATACTGTCCACCGTCCCTGAAGAGAGCAGAGCGAGCGCCAACCAATTCTATAACGAAGCGGTGGTGCTCGCGAACCAGCAAATCCTCTCTTCCAGGCACTCTGTAGAGGTTCCTGCCCGGGTCATGGTCGGTTCCGTAGCCTTGCGCCGGTACGCTTGGCTACGGTCCTTGGCCTCCAAGAGGACACACGGAAGCACGTAGAGGATCTCTCGTTTGATGGCAAGGGGCTCTTCAATGCGGCAACTGATGAGGCAATGGACCATATCGTCAAGGCCCAACTAACAGCCAAGAAGATGGGGATCCGTCAGCCTCAACAGTCCTGCCGCGGTTTTGGCTCTCAATCCGCGTGGCACCGTTCCTCTTCCGGGAGCTTCCAACAACGCTCGCCCCGGTCGGTACCATCCAGGACTTCCACCACGTCCTCTTCGAGACGACCTCCACAGAGCCGCCAGACGACATCTAAGAAATCATCGTCGGGATCCAAGTCCTGTTTTTGATGGGACTTGCAGGACTCTACCACAGTCCACCTTCCACCTACCATCAGCCTTGACAGGCCACCCCACTCTGGCCAAACACCTCGCCTCGTGGTGTTCATTCACTTCGGACTCTTGGGTACTCACCATCATCCGTCTTGGTTACGCCATCGAGTTCACAAATATTCCACTGCAAGGCATTTTCTATTCCACCCAGGCCAGCCCTGCAGTGCTGGAGGAGATCCAGTCCCTCCTGCAGAAAGGAACGATCGAAGAGGTCCCGCCCTCGGCCACTACCACCGGCTTCTACTCCCGGTACTTCACTGTACCGAAGTCGGACAGGACCCTGCAACCCATTCTGGATCTCCGAGGGGTAAACGAATACATCCGCCCCAGGAGGTTCAAGATGGTCACGCTGTCGACGATCCTACCCTTCCTTCGTCGGGGAGACTGGTTCACATCGATTGACCTGCGGGATGCCTATTTCTACATCTCCATACATCCGCAACACAGAAGATACCTTCGGTTTGCGATCGACGGCACCTCCTACCAGTACCGAGTGCTGCCTTTCGGCCTTTCCACCATACCGAGGGTCTTCACGAAGTGCATGGCCCCTGTGGTCTCCTACCTGTGGACGAAGGGCATCACCGTCTTCCCGTACCTGGACGATTGGCTGTTGGTAGCGTCCTGCAAGAGCAAACTCTATTCGGACATTCATTGGACCCTGTCGCTTCTGACCCGCCTGGGTCTCTTGGTCAATCCGAAGAAGTCCCACCTTGAGCCAGCGAGAGTTTTGGACTTCATTGGAGCCACCCTGGACTCGGTCTCGGCCAGAGCCTACCTGGCCCTGGAGCGAGCTCATACCCTCCGCTGGGCCGCCGCGGCTGCCTTCGACACCCCGGCGATATCGGCAAGGAGGATACAACAGCTCCTGGGCTACATGGCTTCCACCACGGCCGTCATGTACCTGTCAAGACTTCGGTCACGCCCCCCTCCAACATTGGTTCGTCAGAGTCTTCAACCCGCTCCGAGACGACCAGGGCCTGCGACTCCGACTGCCGACACAAGTACGTCACTCTCTGCTGTGGTAGTTCTCATACCACCATCTCCTGTCCGGGATGCCTTTCAGACAACTGACTCGTCAGATCACGGTCATGACCGATGCCTCCCTTTTCGGGTGGAGAGCGCACTGCGAAGACCTCAGAGTCCGGGGATGCTGGACAGGCGAGGAGACCGATCTCCATATCAACGCTCTGAAGCTCCTCGCCATCGGAAAAGCTCTGAGAGCATTCTGCAACCTGGTCGTGGGACAGGCAGTACTTATCCTGACCGACAACACCACGGCAGTCTGTTATGTCAACAGACAGGGTGGGACCCACTCCACCATGCTCCTCACCATCGCCCTTCAGCTCTGGGAGTGGTGCATGTCTCTCCGGGTCCATCCGACTGCCGTCCATCTGGCAGGTCAGGAGAACACCACGGCGGATGCCCTGAGCAGGGACACCTTGACCCACCACGAGTGGCCCTCTAGACGAGGCGTTCCGCCTGATACAATACCGTTGGGGCGAGCCCGACATTGATCTTTTCGCCACCGTGTCGAACGCCAAGTGTCGCCGGTGCTGTTTGAGAGCCGGCTGAGGACCAAACTCTCTCGGCGACGCGTTCCAGTTTCAGTGGACAGAGGGGCTCCTCTACGTCTTCCCGCCATTTCCTCTCTTGGGCCGAGTGGTCACCAAGATCCTGGGGGACCGAGCCAATGTCATCCTGGTCGCCCCATACTGGCCGAGGCAGTACTGGTTCGCACCCCTGTTCGAGGCCACTCAGGGTCGATTTCTCAGGCTCCCGACAGCACCTGATGTGCTGTCCCACTCCGGCAGTCGCGTTCTCCACCCCGACCTGCCACTCCTGGCCCTGCACGCATGGAGGATAGCGTCCTAGACGACCCCAATGTCAGGACCCTGGAACTCCAGGTCACAAGCTCTGAATCTGAGCCAGAGGCAGAGGGCTTCGAGGCCATGGAGCCTGCTGCACCAGCAAAGCCCACCCCAGAGGCTGCCCCGGACACAGAGCCCTTGGCTCCAGTAGCCCCAGCAGCTGAGCCAGGGGCTGCCTCAGACTCAGCCAAGCCAGAAGAGTCAGATAGTGAGATTCAAGAGCAGGTGCCTACTTACCGGCAGCATCGGGAGCAAAAGAGTGCACTCAGGAGGTCAGAGAGTTTAAGTAGAAAACGCCAAGTAATCAGGCTCCAGCTGAGATAGCACCTGGAGGAGTCGCCTGCCTACAAAAGCACTCACTCAGCCTTGGGTCTTTGTTGGCTCACAACTGTCCATTTTGGTGTACTTGTCGGGTTATCGGGGACCCTTGCCTTACCTCCTGGAATACTGCCCGACCTGTGGGAGCGTCGTCTCCCTTTGAATTCGGACCGGCTCTGGAAACTCCTCTTGCTTAAACAAACTCTGGTACGTGGACTGTTTGCTGTTTGCCTGGCTGTGACGTAACTGCTAGGGAATCTCCTCGCTGCAAAAGGCTCCTTAATCTATTGTTGCCTTCTCTGTTCATTACCGTTTGCCTGCTGAAGAAAACCTCTTTGATTTATTGCCTGTCTTATCTGCGAAGAGACCTGTTAACGGGCTCTCTTGGCTGCTCGCCAGGCCTTGGTGTTGACCGCCGCCATCCAGGACATCCTAATTGAGGCCAGGAAGGAATCGACCCGCCACAACTATGCCTACAAGTGGCGGTGGTTCGTGACCTTTGTGGAGGAGCAAGGTGAGACCATATCGCCGGTCGGCCTCAGTACTGTGCTCCACTTCCTTCTCCACCTCAAACAACAAGGACTGTCGTTTCCTTCTCTGAAGGTCTACCTCTCCGCCGTCGTGACCTACCAACCTCGAGGCTCTCCATCGGCAGCGCTCTTCCGCAATGCCACCATGAAGCAATTCATGAAAGGGCTGCAACATCTATACCCGCCGGTATCGCCGCCGCTGCCGCCATGTTCGCTATCCCTGGTACTCTCCCAGCTCATGCGACCACCCTTTGAGCCCATGGCCACTGCCAATGACAGGCTCCTGACTCTGAAGACTGCTTTCCTGGTGGCTGTCACCTCCGCCAGGCATGCCAGCGAGCTGACAGCTCTACGAGTCGACAAGCCGTTCCTGGTTTTTCATCGGGAGAAGGTAGTCCTTTGCCCGGACATTTCCTTCCTACCAAAGGTGGTTTCTCACTTCCACCTTAACCAGGACATTATTCTGCCGGCTTTTCATCCTAATCCGACGACACCTCTTGAGAGGTCTCTACACTCTCTGAACATCCGAAGGGCCCTTGCCTTCTACACTCAGCAGAGTGCGACCTACAGACAGACCCCACACCTGGCAAATGGCAAATTCATGGGTTGCTTTTTGCTTTTTGTTTCCCCAAAATTTTTTGAGCCATGGTTGGCTCAGTGGATACAGAAGCCGTGTATACAGAGGGCCGACTATACACACCCAGCCTATTTTTTTTAAGATTATCAGGGGAAGATCTTCTCTAGGTATCATTAGTGCATGATGTAATAACAAGACATAAGAGACTTCTTTTGTGGCACTCTGGAGGTGCGGTTGGTGTTGACATTACATTATTGTTGCCTCCAGATCAAAGACTATTCATTTGCTGGCTTATGTGAGTTGTCTGATTTATATTAGTTCATTTCTATTATATTTTGTGTACTGTCCTTATTTCTCAAGAGGAAAGACAATATGCGAAAATTTTTAACAAATATGGATTAACTTGTTTCCATTTGTGATTTCCTGTTTTGGTAAATTAAATTTAAAGCAAAAATAACATTTCACTTCTAAAAGGGCTGATCAAAATTTAAAAAATATATTTCATATGTACATTTCCTTGCACCATTACAGGGTGTATCTGGACTGATTGAAAAGGCCTAGGTTTTGTTTCTACTCTTCTCAACTTTATACTGGGTTAAAATAAACCAACCTGGGGCTAAGTACAAAAAATCTTTGTACTGGGAGCTGACGGAAAATATGTTGGAATAAACAAAATGTATATGGATCTCCAAAATAAAATCAGAAAGAACAGAAACAAAGTCTTGGACTTTAAATGCAGCCAGACTGATGGAAAAACCAGAAAGTCTCAGAATTTTTCCTGTTCTTTCTTATTGCATTTTGGAAGTCCACATTTTGCTTCTCCCAGAAAATTTTCTGTCAGCACCTGGTATGATGAAAAAAATTTTTATACTACTGCCCAAAGTTGGTTTATTTTAATCCAATATAAAATTGGAAGGAACAACATCTGAGATTTTTCAACAAGTCTTTAGGTGTTCCCTTTCTGCTATTTTTATGTGCCCACAGGAACATTTGATGATAATATGAGAGACAGCTTTCCTGGTGGCTCCTAGACTGTGAAACTACCACATGTGGGAGCTTTCATTGGCCCTCTCTCTGTTCTGTTTCTGCTGGCAAGGAAAGATCTTTATATTTAGGCAGACCTTTGGCTCTTAACTCACAGGACAGACTGGTCATTTAAAGGCATGTGCCATTTTTTAATGTTTAGGGAG